>OX376195.1:2400000-3600000 GCA_947363905.1 Lithophane semibrunnea | reverse complement strand
ACGTATTTAATATGAGTATTGTACTCGCGGCTACACATCAAGCTATAGGTACATATCTAGTTTATGCTGATCTCGCATTGTATAGGATTTCCGTACAATGCGAGGTCAGCTTGTATGGGAAATGTATAGCTTGATGTAGCCATGTGTACCTAAATGAAGTTTGTTTTTAATAAAATTGTATAGTCGCCAACCATCGGTTAAGCCGGTAGCACACCTCCGCTGCGAAATCATAACAGGGAAACCGCAGTAGTTCAATTTTACTGATTCGCATCATGTTCCGCTACTCGAATCCAATTCTAGTTAGTACAATTGAACTATTACGGTTTCAATGCTATGATTTTGCGGCGGAGGTGTGCTACCGACGTTAACTTTAGTTTTTCATGTGTTAGTTTTTCATTTTTTTTATCTTTCCTCTCGCTTTCCTGCAATCTGTGGGAGTGATTTCGTGAAAACGGACGGAAGTGTGTAACAGCTTAGGAAGCCGGGGAAGCGCGCGCTATTCGATTTGACGAATAAGCACGCGCGGTGCTAGAGTTGGCCGTCAGATGGTGATGACTAATGTTACACATCATAAGCGAGTAAGCGACTACTGTAAGTCTCACTCGTTTTTTTTTTATCCTATCTGCACCATACCCGTTCTTAGACAAAGGAAAAGATCTTAGACAAAGGAAGACCTACTTACCTATGTTGGTAGCATTATACATAAATATTTAGTAAAAAATAAATCAAATTCTTGGTTACACGAAACACCTACCTATTAAAAACCAAAGTATCGAATAGTTTTGTTTTTTCAAATTACATTTTGTTGTTAAAGTGACCGTGTAACTGATTTTTTTGCGGACCGTACGTTCACTTAAATTAGCTTGCTTGGTTATGGTTTGTCTTGGTCTAATTTATGTTATTTATTGGTCTAGTCCACGTCAAAGAATAAATAAATCACTCTCTCTCTTTCCATCTCTCTCCACTTTTACTTTCGTCTGAGTCTGAAACCTTGTGATGAATATGTATGTGTCTGTCTATCTTTATTACATATAATTTTTTTTTTTTTTAATTTATTTATTTATATTAGGTACTTTACAGAGGTGTTACTTAATTCTAAAACTCGCCAAACTTTTTCGTTTGATGCCGAGAGGCGCTCTTTTACATAACAATGCACCAACCTTACTCAAATACCTACTACTTATATATTAACAATGTTTTTAATTCTATTTGCTATCCTGTATAATGTTTTTTAATTTTGCCTTAAGTGATCCTTTACTAATTTTTACTTTTTCTCTTAATAAATCTATTTTGATAAAACACAATGTAACTTAATTACAACTCTGCAACTCATTTGAAAATCAAGACATTGTATTCTCTAGGAATTCCGGCGAGGTAATTGCGTAAAGGAGCGACGCGACACCCGGTAGAACATCTTCACAGAAATTGTTCTATTAGAGTCGCGTCGCGCCTGTCTGCGGGGGCCTTTATACACATAAAATGGCAATCAATCGCAATAGGTACCTTTCATTTTGTCAATTTATTTAAACATACCTACATGAGAGTGCACTATCGCCACCACTTTCATACTTTCTACTCTATCGTAGTACCATCATGGATTATTTAATGACAGCCATTCACAAACACAATACATAGTGGATAGCATGTGGCATGTCATTGAAAATGTTTACTTAGCAATACTTTCAAAGAGTTATTCAAGTGGTTCTTAAAGCTTTGCCCACACTGAGGCGTATCCGGCTCGGATTATAATAATGATTTTCATAATCATTAAAATAATCCGAGCCGGATTCGTAACGCGACTAATAGCGACAGTTTGAAGTGAACACCTCCACACAAGGAAGGGGTAGCCCGCATTGCGATTAAAAACCGCGTGAAATTTTAACCAACATTCAACCATCTAATGAAAGAGAAGGCTTTTTTTTTTTTTTTTGTGGGTGGGAAATCGTCTAATGAGTCCCGCTCTAGGCGGAGCGGAAGGGCGTGTCAGACTTTTACTGACGAACATCCGACCCACCCGTGTTCCTTCAGTTGCCTGTTGCCCAGGTCCCGGTATCCCTTTTGGACTTTCCCGCAACCCTGACAGGATGAATTAGATGGCTGAGAGCAGATTTTCCCAATTTGATAAATTCCGGAAAATTGTAGAAAATTTTACCGAGCGTTTGTCTCTATGCATCCGCATCTATGTATAAAATGAAATGTATTGTATTATAATTAATAGACTTATATTCACTTAACTAGCTGTGCCCGCGACTTCGTTCGCATGGATGTCGGAAAACAATAATATGTCGCTTAGAAAAGTTGTACCTTCATTTAAAAAGGGGGAATCTTTCGACCAGGCCTGGTGATTTTTCCTAGTAAGAAACTGCCAAAAACTTGTGTTTTTATTTAAGAAAATGCTTCTCTTTATAAAATATTAGCGGTGGAAGCACCTGGAGCGTACACAAAAAAGTTGCTAGGGTTGCTCACACGCGAAAGAGCTACATAAAGTTGGCCGTGGGAAAAGCAACCAATACTAAGATCCACCCCCGCAACGGATAATGTCTGGCCCTGAGCTTTGTTAATGGTCATGGCGTAACACAGGCTGACGGGGAATTGCACACGCTTAAAACTAAACGGGAAATTATTGGGAATTCTTGGAATAAAAACAACATCACCGGCGCCGCAACCTGTTAAGATTTCGGCTTCGATGACGTTTTGTTGGTGATTGGTGACTATGAGCCGAGTGCCGTTGCAAAGTTTGGGAGGACTTAAATTTCTGAGAAGAATTATTGGCACTCCGACTTTTAAACAAATTTTGTGTGCTGAAAGACCGGGTGTGTTAAGGGATTCTAAGAACTCTACTGGATAGTGTGTGGCATCTTCTTCTTCGGGAACCGTATTTATCGATGTATATTGTTGACTTTCCCCAGAAACATGTGCCAATATTTGTGTATTTATTGCTGTCCGATAGTCGAACAAATCGAATCAACCATAAGGCCTCTGCCTCGAACCTTGCGGGCAGCGGGGCGGCGGCGGCGGCGGCGGCGGCGCGGGCGCAGCAGGATCTTATGCGTAAAATCAAATGGACCGGTTCTCGAAAACAGCGGCGCGGCAGCGGCGAGGCGGCGGGCAGCGAGCGGTGCACTCCATTCAAGCGGTGACCGCCAGCGCGTCTGCATTGCAGTGTTGTTGCCCACAATAAATTGAGCGTTAGGAATAAATTTGAATCAAAAAGATGTTGCCGCCATTGTTCAGCCATTTCTTTCGCGAATAAAAACAAATATCTCGACGACAAAATCGTGAACACAACACTACGCGGCTATAGTGACGCGCGATCTGCCCGCTAGTTTCGAGAACGGGTCTTTGATGCCCGCCCCGCTCCCGCGCCGACGCCGCCGCCGCCCCGCTGCCCCCAAGATTCGAGGCCGAGGCCTTACACATGCCAACAACGATCGAATCGAATGAGCGATGGTCACGAATCATACGAACAAATTACGAAGTATAATACAGTTCGATTCAAACTTAATGGCGGCTCGGAACATGAGGCGAGTCGCTGCGCAGTATCAAATTTCATGTGACAGCGGGGGTGAGGGGTGGGGTACTGCGCAGCTAAAAGTTAACTTCCGAGCCGCCATCCGCCCCGCTGCCCGCAAGATTCAAGGCCGAGGCCTTACACACGCCAACAACGATCGAATCGAATGAGCGGCGGTCACGAATCATACGAAAAAATTACGAAGTATAGTACAGTTCGATTCAAACTTAATGGCGGCTCGGAACATGAGGCGAGTCGCTGCGCAGTAACAATTTCATGTGACAGCGGGGGTGAGGGGTGGGGTACTGCGCAGCTAAAAGCTAACTTCCGAGCCGCCATTAAGTTTGAATCGATCTGTAACGACTCGTTTCTTGACTTCTTAATTTGAACCTAATGAACGAAACCAACCAAAATACCAAATCAAAACCAATCAGATCAATTAGGAGTGAGGCGTATTTATCATCACAGATAGAAATCACAGATATTATAAAATAGCAGATAGCAATTGCTCCTAACGATAAAAAATATCTGTTACTTAAAATCACAGATCCTCAAGACTGTTACTGTTAAAACTTCGGATACGATTTTCGACTTTAACGAAAAGAAATAAAGAAGATATTCAATTGAGTCAATACGTATTTATCGTCTGTACAAAAATCACAGGCTGTGATTTTATAACAGATAGATACGATTTTCGACTTTAAATCAAAAGAAATAAAGATGATATTCGATTGAGATACGTATTTATCAAAAATCACAGGCTGTGATTTAATAACAGATATTTGGATCTATTATTTTTTGTCACAGTCACAGTGATCACAGATATCGTGTTTCACCTGTTACAACCCATCTCTAAGATCAATACTTTCAACGAATGACAACCCAACCCAACCAACAATTTATTATTTATTTATTATTATTATATTATATTATCGTCACTAAAGAAGTCAAAAACAAAGATACCTTTACTATAAGTTATTTGGAATATCTGGGCGAAAGTCATTCTTCGACGGAGAGTCTTAACACCGCGATTCAGAAAATGACATTAAACGAACAACGCCATCTATAGAGCACGAAGTGATACTGTCAAAATATATGGGAAAACGTTCGAACACTCTGTAAGCCAAGTAAACTATGTAGAAAAGTGAAAAATTAAAGAATAAATACCTATATTTAAAAAAAAATTAACATTTGTCACTATTCTTTCATGATTATCAAGATTTGAAAGATAGGTAGCGCCACCTATCGCACTAATACTAAACTAATAAATAAACAACGCATCTGGAAAATTTTAATTAATCTAACTTTAGAGTTATATTCTATACACAAATACACAATGTATCGCGTTAAGTTTCCGCGCAAAGAAAATGACGGTCATATAACAACACACGATCTCACAAACCTAGTAATTAAGAAGTAAGTATCATTTCGCGTCAATAGATGTCGTTACGTGGATGTACATTACGTAATGAAAATTCCTTCTTGAACACTTTAAATTCATATATCTTTTGATATTTTGAAGCGATTGCGATGAAACAAAAACTAATTGAAACATCGAGTTACACACAATATTTGAGTATAAAAGTTAACCATATTGATTTCGTACTTTTTACGTGATAGTGGAACAATCAAACTAAACAACATACAAACAGACAGACAGACAAACAGACAAAAATTCCAAAAATGGTAGAAATGGAATCTGTTGGTTATTCTTGGACAACCAACCAATTTTTTTTTTTTTTTTTTTCATTGTACAGAAACGCCTCGTCTACAGATTTATTATATGTATAGATAATTCGTAAAACTTCTTGTCAACGTTATTTTGAGCCAGCCTGTTTATGCACGTAAACGTACCTTATTGAAAAAAAACGGCAACGAAAGCCGGCTAACCTCGTAGGTACAGACTGGCGCGACGCGACAGCACCACGCGGCTCAAACAAAACAATTTCTCAGAAAACTTCACGGTAAGTAACAATTACAGGTGTCGCGTCGCGCTAGTCTTCACGAAGCTTAACATTCAGATTTTAACCTATGTGGGTAAGTAATTTATCTACATCCCATCACAGACCAAATAAAATTAGTCGCGAAAAAAAATCAGCTGTTCCATACATTTTGTCGATTTAAGTGAACACAAATGTATGGAACAGCAGATTTTTTTTTCGCGACCAATTTTATTAGATTAGATTTTTTTTTTCGCGACCAATTTTATTAAATTCGATTTTTTTTTTCGCGATTTCAAAGTTGTTTACTCATCATTTTGTTCAAAATGATGAGTAAAATGACCCCTAAACAAAAATTAATGTTGTATACTTATTTAATTTTACCAATGCCAAAATGCATATTTTACGTATCATCTGCATATCATTAAGGCCAGGGCTGCTTAACTTTTAAGGCATTTTATGTAAAATAATTTCTAAAACATCCTTGAACAAATCACGCGAGATGTGCCTTTATATAGGTACATACTTAGCGATGATGAGAAACAACAGTCGATTATTGCTTGTCTTACATTATTGCACAAGCTGAAGAAGCCACAAGCCCGGTAATTACTGCTACTGCATTGCATAGGTGAATCATGTAACGATTCCCGATTATCTTTGGATGCATTAAAAAGCGATCTAGGTGATATCACGTAATAATAAGCGAAATGAAAATGGAGGTTTAAAACAAACGACATTTTTAATTAAACTACAATGTAGAGAGAGAATTGAGTAAGCCGAGTAAGACAGAGACACGATAAAAGTAAATTATTATTAATGAATCAGAAATTCTCACATTAATTCAATTTAATCCTAAGTAATGCGAAAGTGAGTTTGTTTGTTACGTTTTCACGCTAAAACGGCTGAACAGATTTGGATGAAATTTGGCACATGACTAGGACACGCGGGTGAAACCGCGGGGCGCAGCTAGTTGTTTATAGTTTTTTTAGTCTGTTCGTTAATTGATATTATGAAGGTTATCCACTGTATATTAATATTTAATTGTGAGAATTATTGGGCCTATGTTTTAGAATATAGAACTGATTTAATTATTTAAGTTGTTGAACACAAGGCTAAGTAAGTATGTAAAATATTATTAGGAAATAGATTCCGCCCGCGGCTTCGCTCGTGTGGTATGTCGATAAAAAGTAGCCTATGTCCTTCCCCGGGATGCCATCTATCTCCTTGCCAAATATCGAAATCTGTTCAGCGGTTTAGGCGTGAAAAGGTAACATACAGACAGACAGAGTTACTTTCGAATTTATAATATTAGTACCTATGGATTAGTATGGATGACATCAGTGTATCGTGACGACGGGTTATAAAAAAACCTTCGCAAATTAAAATTGACTTACCTACCTGCAAATCAAAATTCAAACCCCAACGTGACAGGGAGGTGACCGGCACTTATACAAGCGGTCAAACCATCACGTGTTTGGCTTCACAAAGATTTGGCAATAAAAACAGTTGTAAACGTGCAAATGAACCGGGGAGTGGAAACTGGAAACTAAGGGAAGGCTTCGCAACTTCCAGGACGATAATAATACCTAATCATCTGTATTAAAATAAACCTAACATGCTCAAATAGCTACACCTCCATTTTTTACCCGTCTGTGGCGAGGTTAAAAAAGAAGGGTTATGTATGTGTTTGACCTGTATGAATGTATGTCCGTCCATATGTTCCCTTGCGTAACTACTAAACGGCTGAACCGATTTTGGTGAATGATAATTATGTGCGCGACTGCGATTATTGTGTCACTGGGTAAATTTAAATAATAAAAGATTTGAAAATGATGGCACCGGGGTTTGACTTTACGGTATCATAAAACGCTCTAGGAATACACACCAATTTACTTTCATAAATACGTTTCAGTGATGTCATTCCACGGTAAATTGCGGACGCTGTGTGGCAGCCACCGCTCTTAAGAAACCCTAGCTTTGAGGTTCCCGCTGACAGGCGCCATGCGATGGTGCGACGCGATTCCGGTAGAACAATTTCCATGAAGTTTCACAGAAAGCGCGTCGTGCCTGTCTATGGGAGTCTTCAGGCTTCACATTTGTTTAAGAAAAAAATGCGGCCATTTTTGAAGTCACTCACTTCTTTATCCGTCCCCGCGACACAGAAGTGAGCTTGATTTGTTTTTTTTTTGTTTTGTTTTTGCAGAATAACTCTTCACTGTTAAGTCAAACTATGAAAGCTTTTGCAATATTAAAGGAGTATTTACATTGAACAAAACAGACACAAGAATTTATATACCTTTCTGGATAATTCGTTAGTAGTCATAAAACTACATTTTAATTAGGTAGGTACTAATTAATACTTACTTTAATTAAATTAAACAATGACATTCAAATTTTTTTGTCGTTAGTCACGGAATGTTTTTTTATACGATTGTTTCATTACTTACTTAACCATTTATTATGTTTTACATTGGGTCTATTTTTATTATTTCTCGAAATAATCTACATTAAAAAAAAAAATGATGTAGGTTGATATATCTTTTGAAACTTATGTTACCAAGTTACGTTGTAATTTAACTGAGTTAAAGCCTCTTCTCCACAGGCGCGTTATTATCGCGCGATAAAAACGCACCTATAGTGTGTAACCATTCGTTGACGATTCGACAAATTCGGACATAGAAGCAATGGATTAGCAATATCCTTCAAAATTATTCAGATTGTGATTGAAAGTGTGTTACGCAATTAGGGCGCAGATCATGTCTATTCTGAGATTATCTCAATCTAAATTAGGTATGTAAAAAACTAAATTATTTCCGTCGACCACAAATAACGCAATCTAGGATGTCAATCCATTCTTCAACTTAATAACGTGTGAGAATGCACCTCAAGATTAATCGGTAGCTATATGTATAATTTAATTTAAGGATGTCTGTATAAATTAGCCTTTCACTCATACTAGCTCTTCCTGTATCAAGAAACAAACAAATTGATTAATAAAAACATTATTGGCTGCAAATTTTTTTTTTTTTGAAACTTTCTTAAAGCGAAGGGTTCTGTATCGAAAAGCCAAGGATCAACTTGGAAAAGTTAAAAAATAAACATTATTCTGTAGTGGATGGAGAATAACTGAGATCCAGTTGATCAAAGAAATATATTTTCTGAAGCTCTGACACTAATTTAGACTAATAAATCCTATGGATCTAATAAAACAAGGACAAAAAAAATAAACAAAGAAAAAATAATGATTTCGTAAAGTGGGTGATCGATGTGCGTACAAGGGTGTAAAGTACGCGGTCAAGGGGTGTTGGCGTGCCTGCCAGGGTTGCGGGAAAGTCCGAAAGAGATACCGGGACCTTGGCAACAGGTAACTGAAGGAACACGGGTGGGTTTTAGTCAGTAAAAGTCTGACACGCCCTTCCGCTTCGCCCAGAGCGGAAGAAGTCATTGGATGAATTCCCACTCTCAAAAAAAAAAAAGGTGTGCTGGCGTGCGAGCAAATACCCGTACTTATTGCCCGGCGAGCTTGCTCGCCCGTCTGTCATCGCCGCGAACCAATTTAACAATGAAATTTTGAGCAAGCTTCACATGTGTTACCGAGCGAGCCGAGTAAGGTCGCGAACTTTAAGACCGCGTACTTTAAGTACACACGTCACGTCTATCACCCACTTTAGGCTTATTTAAATACAAGGAAGCTGGCTTAGTTCTAATCGAACAGGAAGAGATTCTGTCGGCTGACTAGACCATATAACGTTGACATGACAAAAAACACAGTAAAAACGTGTATAAGACGAGTTAAACGTAGACAAAATAGTGAGGCAACATAATAATAAAGTCAATCAAGTTGAATAAATTATTTCTACATCGATGAGCATTACTATTCATTTGACAACTAGTCACATCTGTCATTTGAAATATTGCACAGTAATTGGGTTAGGTTAGGTAATTTCAATTCTGCGAAAAGTGTCCCCCTGACTTGCCTGTGGGAAGTTGGGCTCTTGTAACTCTTCCTTGACACTTTTTCATGCCCATAACTGTTCAGTCTATTACTCTGTGTTTAATTCGTCAAGGACTTTCTTTAAAGGCTGTCAGTGTCAATATTATACAACAATAATGACACTGACAGCTCTTGAGCGCGGTTTTATTGGTGAAATTTCGTTGTCATTAATGCAGCTGTATGTAACGCAGGAAGTCTGTTAGATATATTTATATTAGAAGCTACCGAGCAACATTGTAGTATATTGCATGTGCAATCTCTGTCCTAATTTGTTCTGCCCGGTTCTGTAATATGTAATACTACGCTACATGGTTACTGGCTCGTGCAAATACTGTTCAGGAAGTAGTTAGATAGTATTTACTGAAAAAAAAAATTGCCACTTGCATTATATATATTTTTTTTTTTTTTAAGCTTTAGGTCCATGTCTAGATCCAGATATTCTTAGTCCTAGATGGTTATCTGCATAACATAATTGCATCGTAGTATCATTATTCATTATCATTATGTCAACAATGAGTAACTTCAGTTGACCCAAGGGTTAATTGATGTATGTACCCATGTCCCATTGTCCTGTGACGTCACGTCATTCAGTATGTCAGTGCTAACCCATTGTCACAGTGTCACCGTTGTTTACAACGGTTCGCAATGTCTCCATGTTGCAAAACCTCATTGGCGAAGGTCAGTAACTGCTACCACACGCTACTTGAATGCAATCTCAATAAGCGCTTACGCAAGAAAGTGTATCTACGTACTTAACTTCGTGCACACTTTTATATATTTAGAGTTCCTTGTGTTTACGTTAAGTACAAGATGCATTTAGATTTTTTTTGTCATTGCTATATTGTCAGAATTTTTATCTTGCCATATATGTATACCCACCATTGATCGCCTAGATCGATCGAAGAGTTGTAATAAAATGCATTGTCGTAGCCGTAATTCCTTCTATGGCTTCCTACTTATCTAAGGGCATCAAAATGAAAGTTAATTCATTTACTTGACTATAGTTAGCGAAAAATGACAATTGGTACCTACTTATTAATGGTGGGAAAGAAGGTTTGTTTAATTTAGGCTCAGACTAGCAGGCATTAGGAATGGAGGGTTGTTTAAGAAGCCTACGATTTAGCTATGAACTGCAATAAGTTGTGTTGCAAATTTTTCAGTCCTTCCGTAATCATGGTAAATCTAATCTAATCTAACTAATATTATAAACGCGAAAGTTTGTAAGTATGGATGGATGGATGGATTGGATGGATGTTTGTTACTCTTTCACGTAAAAACTACTGAATGGATTTGGGTGAAATTTGGCAAACGGTTAGTTCCCGATATTCCCACGGGATCGAGACTTACGCGGATTAAACCGTAAAAAATAAAAATACCCAGGATACATTTTGATTATTATTTTATTTTAACAGTAATTCTGCAAAAAGTTGACAAAACTTGTTATCGAAGTCAATTCTGTGCCTGTCATGTCAATAATTAAAACTTTTACTAGTAAACATTTTTCAAAAAAATAAGTTGTTTACAAAAATTTTAAAACCCAGGGGTGCGGAACTCAGTAGCCAGCTCCAACTCGCGACTTATTCCAAGCCCCATCAGCTTAGTAAACTGTCAATATTCTACCGAGACAGGTGTAAATCGGTGAAGGTCAATTCTCACGACTTTTACAAGAGTAATATTACGTCAAATATTTATCGTCTGTTTTTTGCTCTAATATAAAGGCTCCCGCAGAAAGGCGCGACGCGACTCTGGTGGAACAGTTTCTATGAAAACTTCATGGGAATTGTTCTATCGGTGTCACGTCGCGGGTGTCTGCGGGTGCCTTAACGTATGACAAACATTTGTTCAAACGATCAAGAACGGAAGGTTTTCCTGTCGCTTTGAATGTTAATTGACGCCTAAATATAGTTCCACAGAAGTGTGTCCAAATACGGAGGTGACTGTGTCCTTTTGGTATAGAAATACTTTCTCTGTTGTTTATTTATTTAATACTTTAAGCACACAAATGTACAGAGACGGACTTATGCCATAGGCATTTTCTACCAGTCAACCTTTGGGTGATGCAGAGACAAACAGTGGTAGGTGCAATAACTAAAGTTTTGGAATAAATATTTATTTAAATACGTGAACCGGTTAATACTATTTAAGTAATCCATTATTTATCGTGAATGATAAGATGATAACAGTTGGTATTAAAAATTTGTTGATTACAGTTTTCGAATCTGATTTCTGCATAATTTGTGCGATTGCTATATTGTTTACCTACAAATATAGCGTATCTTATTTTTTTAATCACTTGTAATTTCCACCAACCAGCCCACTCCCTCTCGAAGAGAGGAGGCGTCTGTCCCAGCAGTGGGAACATTATAGGCTGAATATGCGTTATGCACAGTTCAGAATGAGGTCTCAGTTAGGGTAAAAGAACATAATAACTACGAGTATGATGTGTGATGTGTGTGAGGATGTAGTTCAAGATAGTCTAATGGGAATACCCGTTGGACGAGATATGTGAGACCATGAAAAGTTTGCTATAATAGTTAGATAATAGTTAATGGGAGGCCAACTTATTTACTTTTCGGGCATGATTCGGCGAAGTACAGATGACTAATTAATGCAATATTGACGTCCGCATAAAATCAAGGTTATTTCATATTTTGCACAATGAGGACGGCACCCGTGGGAAGATACCTGGGTCCGATGAAAATGATCGCACAACCGCGATCAAACATACTGTTCTAGATAAAATAAAATAAAAATACTAAATACCCTCGCGATCATGCGATTTTTTCGTTCATGTCGCACGAGCAAATCATCGCATCGCATCATCGCGCGAGGGATGGCCAATTAGTACGGCGCGCGGCGCCTAAAAGTATTTACATACATTGATCCACTGTTTTAAACTTCTACGGCGCGCCTCGACCTTTTTAAGTACATTGGCACTTGGCAGTCACTAATGGGATAGGTATTGTATCTTCCGTGATCTTTTGCTAAATTGGGGCCCCATATACACTACACCGTGATCGCAACGTCATTCGGATGCGGGTGGTTTCGAAATTTCATAATGACGTCCTGTGCTAAGCCGGCCTGAATTCCTGATCGCGTACGCGTAGTCAACGTAGTACGCGCCGCGGACGTCAGTGTCGCAGTACCTACTTGTAGGGTGCTATAAGAAAACAATGTACCTTTACGTACGCGACCGACATCAGCAGGAATTCAGGCCTCGTTACCAATGAAATGAAAACTTATCTTGACATATTCATCAGTAATTGCACTGCAATCCCCATATCTAATCTAAATTAAGTCAAAAAAACAAATTCAATATAAGGCAAGCTTTTCAGGAAACCAGATATAATTTGAGTATTTTACCTACACATCAAAATAATTATTATCACTGGGTTTAAATGAAGCAATCTTGTAAACCTTTATTAGTATTACGCAAGTAACGGCTTAAAAGATTGCTCCCAAATGAAATGGTTTTTATGCGTTAAAATGAAATACTTGCGAACATTGGCGTCTTAGTGTTAATTAATAATCCGCGAAGTGTGAATCCGACCGTGCATAAATTATTGTTCCGTATCCGCCGTAATGAATTAGAGGAATAAGGTTACATGCTATAAATTATTTGATTTTTAGCTAGCATAGTATCCCTAAAGACATTTAAATATATTTAGAATTACGTTGAATATATCCATTTTATTTACGAAAAGTTGTTCTGAAGTGCTCTCTTCTAATTTAGTGTATAACCATTCTAGATGTCTGAGCCCTATTAAATTCAAGATCGTTTAAATACGTCCACAAAAACAAAAGACATTAAAACGTTGTCTTATTCGGAGGAAGACGTTAAAAAGCCTTCATCTCCAGCAACCGTTGCGTTGCATTGCGCATTTCATAACTCGCCGGATGATTTTGCAGTTTTGCACAACGCTTTTTATTGTTTTTTTTTTATTTGTTTAGTTGGCATACACATGAAAGATAAGTGATTACTGAGCAAAGTGCTTATATACGGCATGTATCTGAAATATGTTGTCAAGTTTAAGGGTGTGGACGTGTGGTAGATACAGACCATCAAACTAAACAATTTTCTCCATGGTAGTAACATTGTAATCGAAAAAAATACAATAGACGTAGATACTATTTAGTAACCTATTCGGAGGAGCTCGTGGCTAAGTAATAACAGCCGCACGGGTCGATCCATCAGGTTAAGCTACGCTTGCCGGGGTTGGTCCGTGGATGGGTGACCATCTTTACATACCGAGACTCCTCCGTGCCTCGGAAAGCACGTTAATCCGTTGGTCCCGGCTGTCATTTGTGGATCTTTGACAGTTGTTAAGGGTCGTCAGAAGCTCGAAAGTCTGACATCCAGTCTTACCAAGGGGTATCGTATTACCCAGTTACTGGGTTGTGGAGGTCAGATAGGCAGTCGCTCCATGTAAGATACTGGTATTCAGCTGCATCCGGTTAGACTGGAAGCCGACCCCAACATAGTTGGAACATAGTTGGGAAAAGGCTAGGCAGATGATGACTATTTAGTAACCTATTCCGCTTAACTATTCTTCAAGAGTGATAAAAGCCCCTGTAAGAAATCGACACGTGTTTCACCTCTCAACGAGGTATCCTCAGGATGACGATTGACCAGTCGCCAACCAGAACACGACGTGTTGCCACACCGATCGCTGGACGCAGAGATTTCCACAAAGTCACGCCCTACATTGTAATCGCGAAAAAAAATCAACTGCCCCATACAAAAACTTCAATACCTCGACTTAAATGGATGAAGCTGCTGATAATTTTTTCGCGACTAATTTCGATATTGGTTCCATGGACAAAGTTGTTCAATTTCATGGTCTGTCTGTACTTCACTCTTAAAGTTTGACCACACGTTTCTGATACATGTTGTATTAGGGTGTTATCAGACTGCAAATCTATCGGGTCAGTATTGGGTTAATTATATAAAAAAATCAAGTAATAAAAACTAAAACCCAACTACGAATTAAAAGGTATAAACAAGACACCACAGACAGACAAATTAAAAATCCGGAGTCACACGTGTTAGGGCATAAATCGAACAGATTACGTGACTCCGGATTTTTAATTTGTCTGTCTGTGGTGTCTTGTTTATACCTTTTAATTCGTAGTTGGGTTTTAGTTTTTATTACTTGATTTTGTTTTAAATTCTTTTGGGGTTATAATATATATATTTTTGAAATGTGCTCATTAAGCCCTTTCATTTGATACCCAACATGGTACGATTAAACCATTTTTTTTTTAAGTTCCTCACTTTATGTCCTCTAGAGGGCGCCATTATTAATTTAAAGTGATTTCACATAGCCTATAACCAGCGGACAATCACGACGCTTCTAACGATACCTCATTTGTCAAATTGTGATAAGTGGTTTGGAAGATAGGAGGGAACAGATGAACATACATACATACATACATACATACATACCGGTCAAAATCATAACCCTCCTTTTTTCTTCGCCGTAGTCGGGTAAAAAAACACTTCGCTAGCAAAAGCTATCGTTAGCAAAATTGCAAAATTCGTTTCTCAGCTAAGCCCTACGGCCTATTGAGTACTAGACTGCTTATGAGTGATGTAACTATTACAAAACCAATGTCCTTGCAAATAGACTTGTGTTCCAAACGTTACCGAGGTGTTGGCACTACACTCATTGCAACCTTCCTTTCATTTACCTTCCCAGTGGAAACTGAATGAAGTAATAATCTGAACTGCTACGAATTGAAACTGCAATACATAGATTAGCATGCCTAACTATATTATTATTTTTTATTGAAAAAAGATAATTGTGCAACTGACAAGCGGGACATGCGTGAGGAGCGTCACTTCTGTAGCGAGACATGCGTGAAGAGAGTCACTTCTGTAAAGAGGCGTGCGTGAGGAGAGTCACTTCTGTAGCCAGACATGCGTGAGGAGAGTGACTTCTGTAGCGAGACATGCATGAGGAGAGTCACTTCTGTAAAGAGGCGTGCGTGAGGAGAGTCACTTCTGTAGCCAGAAATGCGTGAGGAGAGTGACTTCTGTAGCGAGACATGCATGAGGAGAGTCACTTCTGTAAAGAGGCGTGCGTGAGGAGAGTCACTTCTGTAGCCAGACATGCGTGAGGAGAGTGACTTCTGTAGCGAGACATGCATGAGGAGAGTCACTTCTGTAAAGAGGCGTGCGTGAGGAGAGTCACTTCTGTAGCCAGACATGCGTGAGGAGAGTGACTTCTGTAGCGAGACATGCATGAGGAGAGTCACTTCTGTAATGAGGCGTGCGTGAGGAGAGTCACTTCTGTAGCCAGACATGCGTGAGGAGAGTGACTTCTGTAGCGAGACATGCATGAGGAGAGTCACTTCTGTAAAGAGGCGTGCGTGAGGAGAGTCACTTCTGTAGCCAGACATGCGTGAGGAGAGTGACTTCTGTAGCGAGACATGCATGAGGAGAGTCACTTCTGTAAAGAGGCGTGCGTGAGGAGAGTCACTTCTGTAGCCAGACATGCGTGAGGAGAGTGACTTCTGTAGCGAGACATGCATGAGGAGAGTCACTTCTGTAAAGAGGCGTGCGTGAGGAGAGTCACTTCTGTAGCCAGACATGCGTGAAGAGAGTCACTTCTGTAGCGAGACATGCGTGAGGAGAGTCACTTCTGTAAAGAGGCGTGCGTGAGGAGAGTCACTTCTGTAGCCAGACATGCGTGAGGAGAGTCACTTCTGTAAAGAGGCGTGCGTGAGCAGAGTCACTTCTGTAGCCAGACATGCGTGAGGAGAGTGACTTCTGTAGCGAGACATGCATGAGGAGAGTCACTTCTGTAAAGAGGCGTGCGTGAGGAGAGTCACTTCTGTAAAGAGGCGTGCGTGAGGAGAGTCACTTCTGTAGCCAGACATGCGTGAGGAGAGTGACTTCTGTAGCGAGACATGCATGAGGAGAGTCACTTCTGTAAAGAGGCGTGCGTGAGGAGAGTCACTTCTGTAGCCAGACATGCGTGAGGAGAGTGACTTCTGTAGCGAGACATGCATGAGGAGAGTCACTTCTGTAAAGAGGCGTGCGTGAGGAGAGTCACTTCTGTAGCCAGACATGCGTGAGGAGAGTGACTTCTGTAGCGAGACATGCGTGAGGAGAGTCACTTCTGTAAAGAGGCGTGCGTGAGGAGAGTCACTTCTATAGCCAGACATGCGTGAGGAGAGTGACTTCTGTAGCGAGACATGCGTGAGGAGAGTCACTTCTGTAAAGAGGCGTGCGTGAGGAGAGTCACTTCTATAGCCAGACATGCGTGAGGAGAGTGACTTCTGTAGCGAGACATGCGTGAGGAGAGTCACTTCTGTAAAGAGGCGTGCGTGAGGAGAGTCACTTCTGTAGCCAGACATGCGTGAGGAGAGTCACTTCTGTAGCGAGACATGCATGAGGAGAGTCACTTCTGTAACGAGGCGTGCGTGAGGAGTTACTTCTGTAAAGAGGCGTGCGTGAGGAGAGTCACTTCTGTAGCCAGACATGCGTGAGGAGAGTCACTTCTGTAAAGAGGCGTGCGTGAGGAGAGTCACTTCTGTAGCCAGACATGCGTGAGGAGAGTGACTTCTGTAGCGAGACATGCATGAGGAGAGTCACTTCTGTAACGAGGCGTGCGTGAGGAGAGTCACTTCTGTAAAGAGGCGTGCGTGAGGAGAGTCACTTCTGTAGCCAGACATGCGTGAGGAGAGTCACTTCTGTAAAGAGGCGTGCGTGAGGAGAGTCACTTCTGTAGCCAGACATGCGTGAGGAGAGTGACTTCTGTAGCGAGACATGCATGAGGAGAGTCACTTCTGTAAAGAGGCGTGCGTGAGGAGAGTCACTTCTATAGCCAGACATGCGTGAGGAGAGTGACTTCTGTAGCGAGACATGCATGAGGAGAGTCACTTCTGTAAAGAGGCGTGCGTGAGGAGAGTCACTTCTATAGCCAGACATGCGTGAGGAGAGTGACTTCTGTAGCGAGACATGCGTGAGGAGAGTCACTTCTGTAAAGAGGCGTGCGTGAGGAGAGTCACTTCTGTAGCCAGACATGCGTCAGGAGACTGACTTCTGTAGCGAGACATGCATGAGGAGAGTCACTTCTGTAACGAGGCGTGCGTGAGGAGAGTCACTTCTGTAACGAGGCGTGCGTGAGGAGAGTGACTTCTGTAGCGAGACATGCATGAGGAGAGTCACTTCTGTAACGAGGCGTGCGTGAGGAGAGTCACTTCTGTAACGAGGCGTGCGTGAGGAGAGTGACTTCTGTAGCGAGACATGCATGAGGAGATTAGACACAGTGATCCACATTTTTGTTAGTACTTTAGAATTCTGTAATTAACCCAAAGATTCAAATACATACCACAATCATACTATTTTAACTAAAATTAAATAAATAACAGAAGTACTTACCTACATTACTCACATAAATAAAATCAGTCATGTTTAGGCTCGTTAAAATGTTTAAAATCATCAATATTATTAAGAAATTCATTAAAATCATAATATTAACATCATCAATAAAGTTGCTTCTACTTTCTTTTATCATAATAATCGTGTCGACTTATCTTTCGATCATAAATGCAATTAATGAACCGGGAAATTGTTAATTCATTTTATGCATTTTGTTAATAAGTATATTAAGTACCTACCTACTTAACTATTTTATTATTGTAACGAGTTTGTATATTTCATAACAGTGGTAATTGTAAACTCATTACAATATGGAATGCAACTTTTTCAAAATTAAATATTAACAGTAACACTAACATAACACGCATAAATTAGACGTTCTGAAGCAATATTCTGCAAATGCCTAGGCATGGTAAGGTCTCTCAACAAATATTAAATACTTGCTTAGCTCAGACTGTTACTCGTAAATTGTTTATGTAAGTAGATTACTTTACTTCCTCATTACATAACGCTATTAGGATAATAAGGTATTCAAAGCAAACTTTTCTCAGAATGTATTCAAAATATGAAATTACAAATTCTTAAAATAATCCAATCATCTGTTGTCTATGAGCTAAACTTACCATGAAGGTTTCCGTACCACCGTACAATATTTAACACTACATTTTAATACTTTAGTTAGAAGATAAAAAAACACGTTTCTTTTATGGGGACTCCTTTATTTATTAACTTTATTAAATTATTATAATTTTTTGTTGTTATAGTGCCAATCGAAATACACAATCTGTGATGACATGTCCACTCATGAGACAGCTCACAGACGATAACGAAACTTAAAGCCTTTCCTCCACAGGCGCGTTTTTATCAGTTCATAATAATTTTCAATACATTTTGTATTAGAACGGATGCCTTGAAATTGATTACCCGACTACGGCGAAGCAAAAAGAAGGGTTACGATTTTGTTTTTATGAGATTTTAACTACAAGAAGATACATCAGTGTTCTTTCTCATTTCTGAGCCAATAAATTGTGGCATGAGAAAGCGTCGATACCTACCCATTGTCTAAACTGTGTCGTAACACTACGAATGAACATAAAAGTTTAAAGTTCAGGTCAATCAGTAAAGGGCATCTATCACTACGACATATTATAAAACAAAGTCCTCCGCCGCGTCTATCTGTCTGTCTGTTCTCGATAAACTCAAAAACTACTGCACCGATTTTCATGCTGTTTTCACCAATGGTTAGAGTGGTTCTCGAGGAAGGTTTTAGTATATAATAACCGACATCCACCCACGCACATAAAACTACAAATACATCAAATTCAAGTGTTTGTTTGTAATTTCAAAATAACAGATTTTTACCGGTACCTACTTATAACAAAAAACTTTTTTTTTTAATTTAATATCTCCGAAACAACTGGACCGATTTTACTGGCTGGTGCTGATGTTATAAAGATGAACGTAGGCTACTTTTATTTTAGAAAAAGAATTAGGATCGAGGCGGGCACGCGGGCGAAGCTACGGGTAGCAGCTTGTAATAATAATAAATAATACTTGAGAGAGTGAAGCAACTTCAGTTTCGTTGGTTTGCGTATGACCACAAATTGTATACGTACGTAATTTGTTGAACCAATCATTATGTACATCCAGCTATTGTAATTTGTACAACTCAATGTCAAAGATCAAACTTCGTGATCACAAAAATATCACAATGCGAGGTTGCCTCATCTATTTTCATACATTGTTACACAGTTTTTGTATACATTTTAAGTATCTACCTATGTCCGAAGCGAATTAAGCCTCGTGCAGACTGGCGTGACGCGGCAGCGCGACGCGACTCCGGTAATAATTGTTATACCGTGAAGTTTTCATAGATTTTTTTTTATTAGAGTCGCGTCGCGCCAGTTTGCACGACCCTTTAACGTATACTTAAGAACAGCAAGCGCTACTGCTGAGCATGAGTTCCTGGGTATGTACGATTCCCAGGTCGGGCAAAGTGTTATTGAGTTTTTCCATCAGGAATTTCTCAGTACCAGACTGGTTTTGTGGCCGGTTGATGGTAGGTAATAGACTCGTCCCCTATGACATAGGACTGAAATAAAACTGGCGAAACATGGATGTACTGTAGGTACAATTCTGCTTCTGTGGAATTATCGATTTAGGCGTTGAACTGAGTATAATCATCAAAATATTCAAATTACAAACCGTGACGTGAATTTGTACTTGATTAAGCATTTGGCATCCCCAATTGTCCATAGTAAAGTACTTATTCGATTATATATTGATTAGGTAATAAACAATTAGTGATTGAGGAGTTTGATGATGTGTGAACGCCTTGAATTATAAATAATGATAACCAAATCCCTTAAACATAAGATATGCTTAGCTTATGTATGAATATCATGGTTAGTTCGTGAGTTCCGTACTAACAATTCTACATGCTGTCTTGCTAGAAGCGGCTGGCCGAAGAGTTCCGTACATGGTGATTCGCACGAAGTAAATTTATTTGTAGGCAAATCGACAAATCCTGAAATCGATTCGGCTACAAATAAATTAACTTCAAGAGAATTCGCCCGTTTGGGGCGAGTAAATTCGTGCGAATCAACCAAAAAGCCGAAGGGCTTCACTTGAACTTTTTTTTTTTTTTTATTTATTTTTTTTTAAACTTCTTTTATATTGTTATTTACATACATAAACTCACGCCCTCTTCCCATTGGGGTAGGGAGAAACTACAGAACGCTACCTGCTACGATCCTTACATACTAATTTTGCTTCGCTTCCGTTCATACGTTGATAATTTCCCTACTTTCCGTATCCAATGCAATAATTGTTGGACGTTTGTGCATTTTGAAATGCATGAATTGTATTTTGCTAAAAGAATCAGATAAACTTGAACTTTGTTCATAATTATACCTACTCACCATGATATTGTAATGATTCAAGATTATTTCAAGCCATATCATTTTTTATGACCATAATGACTTGTTGAATCGTTATAATAATAAACAAGTACCTAATTGCGTTAGATCATAAACTACGGAACATAAATCATTAACGGGTTATTAATCAAACAAAACAAACAGGTCAGTGTCAGCGTCAGGTTGTATTTTGATCAAAGTATGATTTGCGACCATAACTAGAATCTAGTTACAGAATTATTAAAATCATTACCACAACTCAATGCGGAACAGGAGGAGCTGGTGGCTAAGTAATAACAGCCGCACGGGTCGACCCATCAGCGGTAACGGCCACGACTAGAGAGCAGTGCCAGTGGTGGCCCAGCGGTAACGGCCACGACTTACGAGTTGTAGGTCGTAGGTTCGAACCCTGACAGGCGCTTTACTTTGTGTAAATTATTTCATCGCCACTGCTCTCAAAACGGTTAAATACCGAGACTCCTCCGTACTTCGGAAAGCACGTTATGCCGTTGATCCCGGCTGTCATTCGTAGATCTTTTGACAGTCGTTACGGGTCGTCAGAAGCCCGAAAGTCTTGACAACCAGTCTTACCAAGGGGAATCGTATTACCCAGTTACTGGGTTTTGGAGGTCAGATAGGCAGTCGCTCCATGTAAAAGACTGGTATTCAGCTGCATCCGGTTAGACTGGAAGCCGACCCCAATATAGTTTCCCGAATAGGCTGGGCAGATTGATTGTTCGCAGCCGGTGCAGTTTTAATAGGCAAAGCAAAATTATATTTCGTAAAAATAATCGACAAAATATATCAATCAAAACCATTTATAAATCCCAACATTTATTTAAATAACTAGTTGAGTCGATGTCTAAAAAGCATAATAAAGAAACGTCTACTGTTTTAATTTGACCTTCTCGGTAGCCAGTGCTAGTTTCCTGATGTTGCAGAGACAGCCAGCTGATGCCTCTTGGAGTATCGGGTCCTTGGCTCCTATTGTCTCCAGGAGAAATTGGACTACGCCAGCCTGGAAGCAGATTATAATAAAAAAACCAGCCAAGTGCGAGTCGGACTCGCGCACGAAGAGTTCTGTACCATTTATCTATAATTTTATTTTTTATTTATATTTAATTAACAAGTAACAGGACTCAAAAAGTTAGTAACAATCTATCTTATCAACTATATTAGTACACTAACCTACACATTTAACCTAACACTGCCTTAAAGGTATGAGAATCCCTGCTACAAGCTTATAACCGATGTAGAAAGCTTGCAGCAGCGATTCACACACAAACAGTCCAGTCTGCTCGCTACACACTGCAGTATAATGTTGGGGCTGGCCCGCACCCGGCGCACCAGGGAAGCGCATCTTTTCCGCATCGTACTGTAGAAGCAATCGACACGCGCATCAGCAAACATCCCTAATAATATAATACGGCAAAAAAATCACGTTTGTTGTATGGGAGCCCCCCTTAAATATTTGTTTTATTTTAATTTAATTATTTATTTTTAAAGTGAATATGTAACTAAATATTCTGTGAATATTTCAAGCGTCCTGTTGTCGTTTTCAATATCGAGCAAAAACGAGCAAAAAAATCACATTTGTTGTATGGGAGCCCCCTTAAATATTTATTTTATTCTGTTTTTTAGTATATGTTGTTACAGCGGCAATAGATATACATCATCTGTGAAAATTTCAACTGTCTAGCTATGACAGCCTGGTGACAGACGGACAGACAGCGAAGCCTTAGTAATAGGGTCCCGTTTTATCCTTTGGGTACGGAACCCTAAAAAACTGTAAAAAATAATCATGAATGATGTGTAGTCACAAAATTAAATGTCAATGTATCGTAAAATGTTGCAGAAAAGGTGACAAAACGGCGCCCCAATTCCGAAATACACTTTCACAATCCAAAGGATTCAGAATCTGAAAGTAATTCCGAATCCATTGCTTCATATGTTTCAAAATTCGTCTGCCCGACATCGTAAATAACGCAATGAATTTCGAATTCTCAAAATGGAAGCTTTGCAAATTTTAGTGTTTTACCCAATTACCCCGTGGGTTACAAGTATAGTGCTACAAATCACATCTTATAGAAGGTTATTCAAGCGTAGCGGTACGCGTAACCCTTTACAAAAATGAATGTTTGCAGTATGCGCACTATCGAAGCTTTTAGAGGCCGCGAGCCTCACTTAAAAAATGGCATGGCCATGTTTCCATCCCAAAAAGCCGGCCAAGTGCATGTCGAACCACGCACAATAAAGGGTTCCGTATTTGGGATGAATTTATCCAACAAACTTAACATTGTAGTTGAAAACCTTGTGCTGGCGCTGTTAAATCCGGGGAACGTGCACGCCAGTGAAATGTTGAAAATAAGAAGATTAAACGCTCGCCGAAACACCTCTTAAGACAGTCGCCTTTTAAGACAGTCATTGTGGCTCGAGCCTTATGCGATGTGGCTCCATGAAACTATCCATGATAAATCTCCAAAGTGTATTATATCATTTGTTAAAAAAAAAGAATCGTAAATGTCAGTGAAAATGATATTTTTTATTTTTAAAACCCAGTCGTGACTTTTGCGCCGCCCAGTTTATTAATAATATCAAAGTCAAATCAATTAAAAGTAGCAAAAGTGCATCACACTCAGTTTCAGTTAACACTTGAAAGTCAAGTTTAATTGAGTATTGGCGTCTTGATTCTGACAGACTTGGGAGAAAAAATTACATTATCGATCTCCAATGACACAAATACGTGTTTCTTCACATAATGAACGACGTTTTTTCTTCTTATGGATGTTTACCCGTAGCCTTTACTAACAAAAGATCAAGTTTAAACATTTACTTAAGTACTTGAGTAACTTACCCTATAAGGTATATAAGTTAATGTTTAAAGTTTCCCCTTATAGGGTAAGGAATAAGGTCGTTTATAAGCAAATATGCATAACACGTTGATGACGTTGAGCCCGAAAACCTGACACCCAAAAAATATTCTTTGTCCGGCAGGTGTTTTTACAAAATATTGAACACGTTTTTTTTATTTCCCTATAGGACCCTCGGCGCCATCCATCTGGCATTTTCTCAGGAACGCGTTCAAGTTGAAAATACTATCAAATACAAATATCTGACGTAAATTGACGTAATTTTAGTAGGCAAGTTTTTAATCACATCTAAACGTGTATAGAGTAGTGACAGGCGCTGATTAATTTGACAGGACTAAACTAAAATTTATCTTCTGACATTTTCTTAATGAAATAGAAAGAAAAAGATGCACTGAACTTAAATTTAGTTTAGTTTGGTTTGTGAACAACAGAATCGGCACCCCTCCTTTAAGTTATCCGGCATTTCTACTTACGGCATGCATGGTGACGCAGTTGAGCGAGTAGAAGGAGAGGTGGTACAGCGCCAGCGCAGTGGACCTGTGCACGTTGGGGTCACGTGACGTCATGTAGTTCACCAGGGGCGTGATGGCGCCACGCTTGCCGAACTCCTGGCGGTTCTGCGCCCAATTGCAGCAATACGCTATCGCAACCCCAAGGTTCGCTCGGAGGTGGTCATCTGTCGTGTCCACTGTGAACGAAATGAGAGTGAATTAATTTAAGTTTTCGAAAACCCCATTAAACCTTCAAAATAAAGTCAAATTTGTTAAAAAGCCAGTACTTACCAAGTTTCGATAGTTTACCCACAACACCATGATCGGAGATGACCGCCAGATTCTCCTGATCTTTTGCGATAGTTGCAATGGCGGCGCAGATGGCAGACAGAACATTATGATCATCAGAATCCAATAAGTCTACCGCAAGTTCCAAAGCGCCTACAAAGGATCTGACCATCTCGCCGGAATCTGCTGCATTCTGCACGCATGGGCTTAGTGCTAGAGCCGCGTTCGTTTGAACCTTCTTAGAGTCGTTCTTCAGCAGAGACCAGATCAGTCTCACGCCGTCCAGCTCATCGATTTCAAACATGCAGTTCTGTGACTTAGCGCACTCCATCAGAACTAGTGGAACGTTCTCCAGAAGCGGCTTGTGAGTGTTGTTGAGATGGTGAACTGCAATAAAAACAAAAGTTATAGCCTCATCCTTAGATTGCTGTCTTCAGATAACACATAAATAGTTATTAAAAGATGTCTCACCATACCATAAAGCATCTTCGTTAACAAGAGGTTACTTACTTAGCATCGGAATTCCACCAGCACTTTTAATTTTATCCCTATTGGGAGGGAACTTGGCGCACTCTGCCAGTGCACCAGCTACATTCGTCAGTACTCCGTCGTTCTCATCATCCAACAATCTAACCAGTATAGGAACGGTTCCGAGGGTGTCCAGTCTTTGGACGCTAGCTTCACTACTAGCACATTTCCATATAGCACCAGTTGCAGCAGCCATTAGTGGTTTGTTTGGTCTGTTAGTGGTGTCTGATACGGCTTGCACTAACAACTCCAGCCCCCCAGCTTCACGGATCATGTTCCTCGTGATAACATCGCTTGCGCACTTGTAGATCGCTAAGCTGCAGTACGTCTAAAAATATTGCACACAATATAGCACACCCATGTGCCTTTCATCCAAATCTAGTTCGCCGTTTTAGAGTGAAAGCGTAATAAACAAAAAAACAAACTCACTTTCGCATTTATAATATTAGTTAGGATTAGGATAGTTAGGATTAATAATTTAAGAAACCTTCTGAATACTTTGACGAACTTGAAAAGCCAACTTTGATCAATGTTTGCATACCTTCAAATCTTTGTCTTCGTTCGCCAGATGTTTGATCAAGTCGTCCACCATCTTCTCAGTTTGAATAGCCAGTTGGAATGATGTTTCGTTTGCGCACATTTGCAACAAACCTGCAGCGGGGATGGCAACATCAAGATGGATAGTTTTCATCGTTTTAGCTATCAGCGGTATCATGCCATACTTTCTCATAGCTTCACGGTTTCTCTGGGAAGCGGACATCGACCAAAGCGCTTTCGCTCCTGCTCTTGCGATATCCAAAAACTGAAGCTCATTTAGATTTAACTCTTCACGAGGTGTTTGTAAAGCACTGAAGAAAATAATATATTTTAATCATAAGAACCAGAAAAAGTATTTGTTCCGGATTTACTTACACTTACGTATCTCTAATATCTAGTAAATCAATTAACTTTGGAATGCCACCAAATTTTCTGCAGAACTTTCTGCTCTTTCTTATTCTCCCCAAATTAGCGATTGTTTCAGCTGCCAAAATCTGGACGTCTCTTGCCGGATCCGATAATAGTCCCACTAGTAACGGGATTGCACCTAAGTCCGTCACCTTCTTTCTTATTTCAATATTCGGAGTTATATCCTTAAGGACAGCTAAACCCCCCAAAATACAACACAAGTCTCTCGTTTCCAGTAAATTGACGAGTAGTTCAAGGCCTCCGATCTCTTGTATCGCTCTTTGATTTACCTCTATCGTAAGGTCGTGGTCTTTGAGGCAAGACAAAGCTACCATAGTAGCAGTTTGGTTTCCAGCCTTCATGTATTTGACAAGTTTCTGTATATGCCAGTATTCTGGAGGTATCTCTGATGACTTGATGAGGTCGGCCCAGTTGTCTTCTTCCGGAGAAGTTGACGAGGGCGACGAGATGGATGTGTCGGAGCCTTCTGTCACCATCACAATACGTGGTAGCCCGACGGTGTCCTGGCCGCCATCGGCACTAAACGTCGATATATTATCTACTTCTCCCATGATTTGTAATTCAAATTGATTATACGAAAATAAATGAGTTTAAAAATCAGTGTCGACTGGTGTTGACAAGCTTGTGTACATTGTGTCTCGTCAATATGGTTGCGTAGCAACGTTTCTTTCTTAGGCCTAGCCCGCACTGCGAAATCTCACCGAGCGATTTTTATTCGCGCAGTTTATATTCAGTGTAAGGAATTGGAAAATCCTCGCGATTTTTGTCAGTTCTATGGAGATCTCAGCTGAACCTGACGCGCATGTCTACAATCGACAAGAGAACTAATATACTAATATTCTTTATTTATAAATTTCCTCCCCCAATCTTACCTTAATAATTCAATCGTGGTATTTCGCATCAAATATGTCCCACACATGGGAGATCTCTTATGTATACGTACGACTCAGCAGTGATCGTCCAGTCGCGCGATGTTTTTTTCGCTATGCGTGTAGCGACATATAACCCCATTCTCCGCAAAATATCAATCGCACCGCACCGCGCCAAATCTGTGTCAAACCATAGATTTTGTTTACACCATAATTTTAAATCACAATTGCGTGTAGCTGCATAAGGGTCAGCGCACCAAGAGCAGAGCAGAGCATTTTCTGAGACTCCTGAAAAATGAATCTTATGACACGAACACGCAAGTTCGAGCATGGTCGAGCATCAAGTTGGACGCTCAATGTGTATAATAGCGATAATAATTTCGCGCGAATAAAATTCGCAGTGCAACTAGCCCTTATTATAAACAAAATATAAGCTCAGCCAGAGCCCTATAGATAAATAAGGTTTTTCTACATTCTACAATTTAATTTTTCTTTCATTATTTTAACAATATTGTTCATTGTTTCAGTTCCGAAGGAGCGTGAAAGATATTCTCAAGCCAGAACACAATGATCATTATCTATTGCGATGGCTCAGAGGTAAGTTGAATGTTATACAAGTTATATTCTTATACATACATGACTGATGACATCGCGCAAGAACCCAGTACTAAATTGCTAAGCAGATTAAATAAACAAAACCTTAACCCTGGGACTTGGAAACAAACCGAGTGCCACTTGACAATAGGGTAGGTGTAGGTAGATATCCTATACTGTCTAATGAGCAATATGTGTATAATAATATATACCTATATCTATATATATAAAAATGAATCCCTATTTCCCTTGGTTACGCCATCACGCGTGAACGGCTAGACCGATTTCGCTAATTCTTTTTCTGTTGTGTTTGTTATTGTCAGGAGAAGGTTCTTATGAAAGAAAAAATTAAGAAAATTTGAAAATTTACAGGACAACGTCTGTTGGGTCAGCTAGTTTATATATAATTATATATTTTTTAAGTCACTTTGTCAAAAACTTTTCTAACAATTGCGATGAAAGTTACAATAGCGGTTTACGGGTGTGAAAAATCGATCTAGCTAGGTCTAATCTGGGAAAATATTTTTTCTCCATTTTCACAGCCTCGGGAATGTGGTACAACGTAGGTATAACTTTTTTTTTTTTTCTTACCCTTGTCTTGTAAACGTTGCTATAAGTTAAGACAAGCCGTCTCAAAAAATGTATAAAAACTTTACGTTAACAAATTAAAGCAACGTTTATGTGGAAGTATCTTTAAAATTGCCGTAGCATTCTATGGTTGTGATTCTCGCCATAATACGCCTAGGTACTCGCCGCGTTTGGAAAAACGCTTTGGTGTACGGCGCTACGGCGTAGACTGAAATTGCGTAGCGCCCGCACTACGGCACTACGCACGCGCTACGCGGTTTGCGTAGCAGACGCTACGCGGTTTCAGTCCTTGCTTGACCATGAATTTTAACTTTCAAATTAGATCAATGTTTTTAGACCTATTTAAACTGACTATCTAAAATAAACTGACGGACTATTTATTAATCATTTTATTAAAATATGTATTATTTTAAATTTTTAATCATTTTATTAAAATAAGTATTATTTTAATAAAATGATTAATAAATAGTCCGTCAGTTTATTTTGACTTTCGTTTTGGCGTTGGATGGATTATGCGTTTTGGGGGACTGACTTATGTAATTTTGACGTTCTTAAAGTGCTGATTCTCAGCCTAGTTTGAATAAATGAGTTTTGATTTATTTATTACTCTTTCTTTTATACTAATTTGTAGTATTAACGACTACTTGTAGGTACTCTTAGTTCGCTTTGCAAAAATATTTAAACTTTATTTTTTATATTTTCAGCGAGACAATGGGATCCAGAGGCAGCAGAAAAAATGCTCAGAGATGTAAGTACCGAATACTTAATTAAAAAGTTTGCAGAAAATCTTATTAATAAAAATTACATTAACACATTGCGGGACACTAAACACGTAGTAGACGTAATAAAAATAAAACTTCTATTTTTAAAGAAAAGCAAAGAAGGAATGTTCCCGTTCAGTGTCCTTCAACCAATTAAGACAAATCTTTACCACGGTTTGCGATATCTAGAATAGAATATTGTTTGTTTATAGTTGTTGTAGGTGGTTAACAAATAAAGTTGGTAAAAAATAATAATATGTATTTCAACTCACCAAATGGCGGACCGCGGTTCGGGTCCGGACCGCCGACCTATTTAGTGCGTACGCTAAGTAACTAAAACTTATTCTGAAAATATTATAATAACAACTTTGAGTTATCTTTTGATATTTTTAATATTGGTTGCCAGTAATCGTCTACCAAACGGACCGCGCCAGTCATAATATTTTTAAAACGACCGTTTTTGTACCTATAATAATAAGAAAAAAAGCATTATAATTTTAATAGGTATGTCTTTCTATAATAAAACAAAAAGTCGCAGAAAAACAACTAAGTAAAAACTTGACTAATTTAAAAACTTCAGAGACAAGGGGGTGGTATTTATACGGAAAGGTTTCATTATAAGAACAAAACTATGCGGAATTAATAAAAACATGTTTTGTAATGTGAAAATAAAACCTGAAGTATTACCCGGTTTTTATTGCTCTAAACCGGTAAATCCGAAAAATCCTTTATATGTATAATACTCTTACAAATACCGGTAAAAATACCGGTATATGCGCACGAAACCGAATGTAAAGTTTTTTGCGTCAAGTACATCATAACGTTTAAGCATAATTATACAGGTTTTTGTAAACCAGCATTCCTAAACGCAGCATTTGTAAAATTAAGTCAGCATTCCTGTAGAGCATGGTTATATTTTATTATCTAGAGGTCTGTCAAGATCTGGAAATTGAAGTTCACCGACTTTTGACTACGAAACACAAAATTATAATACTCGTTTCATAAATGAACAGGTCAAGGCTATAGTTAGGTAACGCTTTCCGGTTGTTTGATGACTATCTAAATACGAAACTATTATTAGATTTAATTAATTAAGCTATTACAAAAATATATATTTTTATATATTTCAATTATGTTCATTTACCAACACGGTAGCTTCATAATTAAAAATACGAAACTTTTAATAGATTTGATTGAGTAATATTATAGCTATTACTAGAAATCTCTTTTTATTATTTTTTTATCCCAGATAGGTACTAATTTGACAGTTCAAATGATTGTTGTTTGTTTTTAGGGTTCTGTAGTCTGTAGTCAACAAGGAACCCGTATAGTTTCGCCATGTCTGTCTGTCCGCGGCTTAGCTCAAAGACGACGACGAAAGAGACTGTTATTACTAGAAAGCTGTAATTTGGCATGGGTATATTTATTTATTTATTATGGCACTCCAACGACTAGATCGCAAAAACATTTACAGAGAGCATATCTTATTATAACTTATAAACTACAGCGAACTTGTCACTTAAAGGTGTGCACAGCACTTACAGAGTTTGCCTAATTTTAATAAAAGTGATAAGAATAGAAATGATAAAATCAATACCTAACTTAAAATTAATAAAATCAAATAAATTAATAATAATAAGATCAAATAAAACAATAAAAATACAATCAATGAATTAAATTAAGTTAAGTTATAAGGGTATGTATTAATCACGCCGACAAAGTGGTAAAATTAAAATGAGGTGTCGTTGGAAAAGTCGTTCAAAAATATTGTGAGCTGTAAAAACCATTTTTGGATCCAGGGATCCGTTTGCGAAATATTTATAGAAATTGCTTTTGTTAATTTTGCGTGGTACAACACGCACTTGGCCGGTTTTTTCAATTTGGAGTTTATATTTGGACCTGTCAGATTAGAATCTAGGAAAAACGAACTTGAATTATGGTTATTTACCAACGGTAGCTTTCTAATTCAAAATTAGATTTGTTAAGTAATAGCTATTACAGAAAATCTTTTTTTTATAATTTATATATTTAATTATAGTTATTTCAACGTAGCATTAATTCAAAATACGAAACTATTAAAACGGTAGCATCAATTCAAAATACGAAACTATTAATATTAAACACTATCAATGCTATCATTTTTCCAGTGTCAGAGAGAGACGGAGCTATACATGGTATATAGGACCATCCCTTTTTCGCAACGGATGGCAGTAACCCATCAGTTACATTGAATCTAGTGGTCGCAAGCGCTACCCTAGGTCCAGCAATGTGTTATTGGGTTTTCCTATCTGCAGGCGTAGCATGAGCACCGTTTTGTCGACGGAAGAATAGACAAAAATTACGTTTCCTGTAGACAGTAGCAGACGGCAGCAAAGTAGAAAGAGTCAACTGCACTTTTTACGAAATTCACTCTTTTACATAATTGGACTCAGAATTCTTTGTTTTGTCATAGGATTTATCGGCTGTCAGTGTGATTTTGACAGTAAGGATAGAAAACTTTCTTCCGAAATAGTCTACCTACAAAAAGACGTAGACAAAGATCGTTAGAAATGAAAGACAAAATGACAGATTGTAGAAAGATTTCTACGGTGGATGTCAAAAATGAAGAAACTAACTGTCACTTTGTATAGAAAAAGCTATGTCTATTCTTCGTAGAGATAGAAAGCGCCATGCTACGCCTACTGGAATCTCTCAGTATCAGACTAGCAGCCCGGAGTTTGGATTTGTGCCCAGTTGATGGCAACAGGTTCGCGCGCTGTTACAAACTGGTGAAATGTGGGTCATGTGGGTGTACTTTTTTAGACACAATAGAATTTTAATTGTTATACAACGTGCCGCTACAATGGTGTATGGCTAGTGGCCAGTAAACATAAAAATAATATAATAAAATAAAATAATCCGTAAATTGAAAAATTTTAATTTTCAAACAAACTAAATAATAAAAACATAACGAAACTTGAGATTACTCTGTGTAAAAGATTCATTCATGAAGCTACCTACCAGCTGGCTTACGTTTATCGGTAAGTTCCTTTGTCGGTATAATATCTAAGAAATTGCGCGGCTTTCCTTTTATTCGCCTACATATGATCCGTGACCCCGGCAAATGACCTCTTCTCTACAGTTCTTTAAGTACAGGTTGCTCCAGGATGGTAATTTAGAAAATTGTAAATAAATCAATAAATAAGAACGTTGAATGAAATTCAAATATTTTCATAAAACGAATACGCGAAATCGTATACGTGTGTGAAATTAATGTCACCATTGTAGCGGCACGTTGTATATCTTAAAAGACTTTTCGACAGTCGGAAGGATAGGCACACGCCAAACCCTTCGGGAAACAGGGTGTGATGTTATATTATCTAGGCCTTTTGTTATATTTTCTAGGATGCAGGGATTCATTAGGATGAAGAGTAATTAGAAGTAATTTATAGATGTACAAGTAGGCTACTGTCCGAGTATATTCTTACTTTTACTTTTAAAAGCGAAAGCCAACACGACTTTGATGAAACAAAAATGTTAATATTCCTTAATGAGGGTTTCCAAAACAGTAATTTTGGTCCATTCAAAAAAGATCTCAATCGCAGCCGCATCGTTGAGCGATACTTCGCGTGTCTTTAAACATAAGGTTTTCAGTGCCTACGTGTTAAGTAGAGTCCGACCGGAAATTAGTTTTCGGTTTTGGATTATTTTCGGCAATTTTCGAAGTCGACCAAAAAAAAAGAAATATATGTAGGTACTGGGTACTTACCTTGCCTTGTACCTTGTACCTTGTACATACCATGTAAATCATTCATTTATTTAGAGCATCACTAATTCACAACCACTAAAAGCACAGTCGCGGAGAAAATTCTGAAGAAAAATGCTTTTACTCGCATGAAAGTACTAATAATGAAGCTGAAGAGTTTTTTTTAGTTTATTTGAACGCGCTAATCTCTCTAACTACCAGTCGGATTAAAAAATATATTTTTTGTTAGACCAATTCTTGAGGATAGGCTATAGGCATGAGCAAAAAGTAAAAAAGGCAGAAAAAACGCGATAAGCGAAAACGAAGTAAAGAAACGAAGAAGCGCGAACAGGTGATGCGATGCGTTTTATTGCGCGGACAGGTGATGCGATGCGTTTTATTGCGCGGACAGGTGATGCGATGCGTTTTCTTGCGCGGACAGGTGATGCGATGCGTTTTATTGCGCGGACAGGTGATGCGATGCGTTTTCTTGCGCGGACAGGTGATGCGATGCGTTTTATTGCGCGGACAGGTGATGCGATGCGTTTTCTTGCGCGGACAGGTGATGCGATGCGTTTTATTGCGCGGATAGGTGATGCGATGCGTTTTCTTGCGCGGACAGGTGATACGATGCGTTTTCTTGCGCGGACCTTTGATGCAATTAGTTTTCTTGCGAAATTTCACGTGGACGAAGTATCGGGCAGAAGCTAGTTAGCAAATAATGAGAAAGTTACATTGCTTCGTATGATTTCAGTTTAAACGGTTACATTTATTACGACAAAAATATTAACACTACATTTATTTTAATTTTACCATAGAAACACCTAACGAAAACAAAAAAAAGCATTTGTTTCGTTTTCGTTTTTTCGGCCGGAAATGCAAATCAGGCCGAATTTGAACTAACTCTAGTGTTATGCAATAAAAATGTAGGTAATACTTATGTAATGGTAATGACCATTACTTGACCATTTACCTACCGGTTTACGACTACATAAAATAAACTTAAGCACTAGTATTTTAATGGTCAGCCATCACATATTTTAATGCCAGTGAACTTGGGTAACACCTAAGCTTAAGAAGATAGAATAATATTTATCGATAAAAGAAAGGGATTGAAGTGATTCACACTTTTCTACTTGGTCGCAACGGCCAGTCGGCCAAATAGCCGCAGACCGGGCCGCGTATTGCCAGACTGTATATTACCACAGACATCCATAGTCTGTGCTGGACCGCTTGGTGCTCGTTACACTAAAGAGCAAAATGTATTTCAACACAGACATTCTCTGTATTAGTATACATTATGCTCGTCATTTCTAAAGCAAACTACGTATGAGTGCAGAGCGAAGGATTTGGCATGGTAGTGAAACACATACCTACTATACATATAAAAAATAGAACGTAACGGAACAGTGTTTACAAACGGAACATTGTTTTTCATTATTTTATTTTGTTATTTGTATTTTGTGTTTCACGAACTGTGTACCAATAAACGATAAATTCATTCATGCATTCGTTTATTATTTAAAAATAAATGAAATTGGTTCATAAATGAGTTTTTCAAACTAACTTCTGTAAAAATCCAAATACTGTCTAATGTTTTTTCGCATTGAGTTATACTAACAAATTTCTGTAATAATCTTAGGCGGGTAGCACACCTCTGCCGCGAAACCAAAGGAGGAAACCGCAGTAGTTCAATTGAACTGACGCGCGCCATGTTCCGCTGCTAGATATCGATTCAAAAATTCTAGTCGTTTAACAGTAGGATTTCGCTTTATGATCCAATTAGTACAGAAATCATATAAAACAGTTATTCTGTTCACCAGGTGAATTATTTTCTAATCCTAGCAGTTTGCACTGAATCGTTGAACTAAAGTTCTCATTGACCACAAAATTGCTTTTTAGGATACTGAATTCCACGCAGTGTACTACCAAAAAAGTCTTAAAACATAATACCATAATCAAAGTCAAAGTCAAATAATTTATTTCAAATAGGCACATGCCATATATGTGCCTATTTGAAATAAATTATTTGACTTTGACTTTGACTTTGATTATGGTATTATGTTTTAAGACTTTTGAACGTCAAACAAAGAAATAGAATTGATTCTAGTTGCCCCTTCCAAAAGGTAGTTTTCGTATGGAGAAGAATGGGCAAGAAACTCCATCGTTACTCTTTTAAAAATGTTTTACAATATTTTGTATACATTAATTATATAATTATATGTGAAGACGATGCACCTACAATAAGATTACTGTACTACGAAAGGTAAAAAGAATTATAAATGGAGCAATAATGAATAAATTAATTACCAGATACATGGTGCTCACATATTTACAAAGATTGTAAAAGTATACGATATTACAATAGTCCTAACATTGTTACAAGTAGTACTAATAAGTCAGTGCGTGAGTTTAAGTAATGACAAGTGTAAAAGTCTATGACATACAAATAATAAATAAAAAACTAAATTAGCTATCAGTTTGATTTTGTCCAGACACTAAATCGTCCTATGGAGCAAGACCATCATGTTTCCAAGCATTCTTATCTTGGATATAATCCTCTAATTTGTAATAAGCTTGTTTACAAAGTGTATCTACTTTTTATACGAGTTTTAAATTTTCTTTCATTTAATTGCAATATATCACAAGGTATTTTGTTATAGCATTTAACGCAGTACCCCATAAAAGATGTTTGTACTTTAGCTAATCTGAAAAATGGTTGATCTATTTTATCTTTATTTCTAGTATTAAAATTATGCCTATCACTTATTTTATTAAAAAGATTTAAGTTTTTTCTTACATACATAATATTCTCATAAATGAATTGGCAAGGTACCGTCATGATATTAATCTTTTTAAATAGTTCCCTGAGAGATTCGCGATGACATAGATTATAAATGGCTCTGACAGCTCTTTTTTGCAAAATAAAAATGGATTCAATATCAGCAGCCCGACCCCACAGTAAAATGCCATACGACATAATGCTGTGGAAGTAACTGAAATAGACCAAACGCGCGGTTTCTACATCTGTTAACTGTCTTATCTTTCTAACAGCATAAGCGGCCGAGCTTAACCGCCCCGCAAGAGATTTTATATGAGGTCCCCATTGTAATTTGTAATACTTTAGGTTGCGGGCATGCCTGAGAAGTATTTCTCGACGGCATGTGAAGCCAAGTCAGAGGCCCATGGGCGGCTTTAAAACTCTGACACCAGCTTAGTCGCTAACCACACAAAAAAAAGAAGAACATACTACTACTAGAGATAGAATAATGAAATGAAACGAGTTTTTGTACCTGTTATTGGAAACTAGTTTGACTTGAGTTGTGACACTACTGTATAATAAAACGTATACAAATATTTCGTAAACAGTCCTATTGACACATGGCTTTATTATTGTTTCCACGGTACGTAAACATAACTGATAGAAAAATAATAACGCAGCTATTTAGAAAATGTTAACAAATAAACAGTTTTTGGTTGCTCGTTCATGAATCACCTTAGTAATTAAGACATATTTCATCCTCATTAATTAAATTTTTAAATGTCCGCTTACCTACCAACAGTCACGGCTCTTTGTTTAAATCTAATTAATGCATGAAAAAAACGCTTTTTTTAGTTTCTCCATTGTTTTTGATGAGGAAATAAAAAATTCGCACGGAACACGGGTCTATACCCGACACGATTACAGTATCAAGTAGTGTTCCGTGCGAATTTTCATCAAAAGCTTAATATAAAATAAACCAATTAAAAATGCATATTGTTCTAATTCATCCTACCATGAAAACTTCTTTCTTATATCTATGGTTGCTTATCAAAATAAACCAATTAAAAATGCATATTGTTCTAATTCATCCTACCATGAAAACTTCTTTCTTATATCTATGGTTGCTTATCAAAATAAACCAATTAAAAATGCATATTGTTCTAATTCATCCTACCATGAAAACTTCTTTCTAATATCTATGGTTGCTTATCAAAATAAACCAATTAAAAATGCATATTGTTCTAATTCATCCTACCATGGAAACTTCTTTCTAATATCTATGGTTGCTTATCAAAATAAACCAATTGAAAATGCATATTGTTCTAATTCATCCTACCATGAAAACTTCTTTCTAATATCTATGGTTGCTTATCAAAATAAACCAATTAAAAATGCATATTGTTCTAATTCATCCTACCATGAAAACTTCTTTCTAATATCTATGGTTGCTTATCAAAATAAACCAATTAAAAATGCATATTGTTCTAATTCATCCTACCCTATGCATTTTTAATTGGCTTTTGATCATAAGAAAGAAGTTTTTTATTGTTTTTTATATTTATTTGTAGACAACGAAAGACTTAGATAGGTATGGACTAAAGGACTACAGAAGACTTAGGTATCACAATAGTCAACGCTCGTCCTATTGACCTTCTATTAGATTTTTGCAAAATTGCTATGAAATATATCAAAATCGTAACGAAAGATTGAGCTGCCCATATTTGATTTTTTTTTTAGTTAGACCTTTCTTTTAACAAAACTGAAACGGCTCTTAATAGTGTCCATATGCCACATAGTATTTACTAAGTATTTCTCTTAAATTTTCAGTCGGCGATATGGCGAGAGAAGTGGGGCATCGACACAACTCTTCAGACTTGGCAGGCTCCAGAGGTTCTAACGAAGCACTTCCCTAGCGGAAGCACTGGCTTCGACAAAGAAGGCTCACCAAGTAAGTTTTATTTTCACTGTGCAGTGGTGGCCCAGTGGTAACTGCCCCGAATGTCATAGGTCGTGGGTTCGAACCCAGACAGGCACTTTACTTCTTGTAATTTATTTCATTCATCACTGTACTCTCAAAACCGTTACGGAAAACAAAGGAAGAAACCAAAAAATTCGAAAACAAGTGACAAACACCAACCCTGGTGTGGTGCATTATGGACCAGTCCCTTTCCCGGGAAGGAGGACATGTCCCTGCAGTGGGAACATTTTAGGCTGCATATTATTATGCTAATCCGCTTGTAACTGACATTGCCCGCCTCTGATTTATTCCTAAAACGCTGTGCTAAAAATAATACAGTGACCTTCCCTAAATCAACTTCGTGGTCAAAGAGCATCACATAAGGATATCATTAAACCGACTTCCTATATTTCAACTAAACCGGTTCAGTAGTGTTAAAAACACTACACTCGTTTTTTTGGGCAGTCATGTAAAAATAGTAGTTTTTTACGTTAAGATTATAATTACCCCGAACCGTGGGTAGATACCTATTGTTTTTTCTTTGGTAACTCTTCGTGTTTTAGTTAATTAATAATATCCTCAATTTCGGTCAGGGTGCGTGTCAAACTCAACGGAGATTAGCCAGTTACGCGTGAGATATTACATTGCATAAGTATGTGCGTAAACACACGTGCTCTCTCTGTTTCTATACTCTCATAGTTCGATGCAAGCCTCGGAACCGGTTCAAAAAATACCGGTTAATACCGGTTTATTTCGGTTTTTCTCCGAACTTTTCTAAAGGACGCGAACGATTAGAGAACTTTATTTTGACCTAACGAGCGGCATGTTGGTAAAAGCGTTGCAACTTGTAATGAGGATGCCGCGCTGAAAAAAACTGAAGTATTCACCGATTTTTATTGCTCTAAACCGGTAAATCCGAAAATTCGTTTATATAATACTCTTCCAAATACTTTAACCGGTATCCGAAGCTTGTTCGATCGGACGGTAATCTGACACGACCAGGAAGAGATCAGGCGCAGGACCAACAGCTTTACTTACCTACTTTCCGAGCCACGGGATCAGTTAAGCCTTTATTAAATCCGGGAGTCTATCTTTAATCGAATGTTTCTCTCACGTAGACCGGCTCCTCACATTATGCGCACACGTCGGTTGCGAAACAATTGGGTCATTGTCACTGCCACTCGCACGCAGCGGAGTTACGCGACATGAACTTCCCGTCGATTTCTTCATTATCAAACCTTGGCCCTGACTACTTACTACAACAAACATAAGTGGATAGGTTAGGAAATAAGATGAATGCATGGTGTGTGGTGCGATGACATGTAGGTAGGCTAAGAGAACTTACCTATACATACAACTTCCCGCTACAATGGCGACATTAATTTAACATTCGGGTAGGGCTAGTGGCCAGTAATCATAAAAATTATAATAAAATAAAATAATAGGTAAATTAAAAAAAAAAAAAACATACAAACTCAATCTGCTTAGCCTTTTCCGAACATGTTGGGGTCGGCTTCCAGTCTAACCGGATGCAGCTGAATACCACTCGATATGTAAAGATGGTCACCCATCCACAGACCAACCCCGGCAAGCGTAGCTTAACCTGAAGGTTCGACCCGTGCGGCTGTTATTACTTAGCCACGAGCTCCTCGACGAACACGAGCACGAGCTATTTTCAAACAAACTAAATAATAATAAAAAAACAACCTAAATTGAGATCACTCTGGGTAAAAGATTCATTGATGATATTAATAAGCTATGCATATAAGATATTAAAATATTCTATGATGAAATTATACTGGTAAGGTCGGCTAAGAATAGAATATTCTTACGAGTATCGTTGATGGAAGAAGTTACGAAATCCAATTAAGATTACTGATAGTACCACTGAATAAATAAGTAGCAGTATTATGTCTCGGCAGTGACCTTAAAATAATTACCTACAGCCACTCGGTAGATAAACCTTCCGCGTCCGTCCGTGCGTAATTGGCGCGCCCTCCTACTGTTGCGTACTGATATACACTGAGATTTCGAATGGCATCGTTTGGGCCGTTTTCTATGAAGATGAATACTGTACTTATTTTTTACTGTGCTGATATCTACTGTACCTAGATAGGTAGATGCCCTTTACCAGGTGCAGGGGAAGACCCTACTCGTTGTCCTGCACATCACAGATGCATGGAATCCAGAACCTACCTAATTATTTTTACTAAGTTGCTAACTTGGTGGTGAAGTAATCCTCACTAGTCCTAACTTTCCTAATCTTAAATAATATTATAAATGCGAACGTGACTTTGTTTGTTAAGCACGTTTCACGGTAGGCCATGACCTGGAATAGGACATAGGATACTTTTTATCCCGATATTCCCACGGGATCGAGACTTATACGGGTGAAACCGCGAGACGCGGCTATTATTTTATATTTATAGTCTTACCATCTTATTCTCCAGGATGCTGTATATACAGCGTTGCCAATTTGTGGGGATTTCCCCAAACTGTGGGGAATCTCAAGACGATTGGGGAATTTGTGGGGAGGGGCTCCATGCGGGGAATATGTGGGGAATTTGGGATTTTACCAATTCAAACCAATATTACATTACATTTACATTACATTCATGTCCCGTTCTTTCCCTGGTAACCGACTTGAATACCAGGTTTCAATCAGAAACGCCACTTCTTCACAGTAGTAGAAAATCTTTTAAAAACATCACGTCAGATCCTGTGGAGACATTTTAAAAGCTGAATTCAGCAATGCAGCACATTTTGTCGGTTTAGATGAGATTAATATTGGAATCAAGGCTACAGAAAGTATAAAAAAGATGAAAATTTTCCGTATTTTGCAATTGCTGACTTTTATAAAACATGTCAAGCTTTTTACATTGAATTGACAACGGATACAGATACTTTATTGGCGTTAATAGCTTCCAGAGAAGGGATAAAAAAACAAGAGGGTAGCCTAAAAATTAATCCTTCTAATAGTATGCTCACCAAAAAGGTATGGCAAAGTGAGAGACAATGAATGTTTTTTTTTTTTAAATTTTTGTAATGATAAATAATGTTGATATTTTGAATAAAAATTAGTTTATTTTATGAAATAATTGTGTGGGGAATCAGGCATTTGCTCTCCCCAAATTTGGGGATTTTCACCAATGATTTTGGGGAATTTGGCAAATAGGCATTGGCAACCCTGTGTATATACCTACTTACGTTTTCGTTTTCAGTAATCATTGTCCCGTTCGTGGGGTTGGACGTATGGGGTCTGCTGCACTCCGTGACCAAGAATGACGTCATCCGCATGATACTCAGGCACCTGGAGAACTACCTCGCGACCGGCCGGAAGCAGGCGGAGACGCATGGCCCGGCTGCACTGAAGGTTCGTTTCATAACTTTTGGTAGACGTTAAAAAAAACGTCGACAGTTTATTGCAGCGTTTCTGGGCTTCAATGTTTGATTTACTTGGTCGTGATTAAATTGCAATACTTACTTTATGAGTGTGTGAGGAAGGAATGATAAGAAAGAGAAGGGAGTGCCTCGCACTAGCAGGCGCGGTCCGAGGGGGGGTCCTGGGATTCATGACCCCCCCCAAAATCATTCAAGCTGTGGAGAGACTGAATGATTTACGTGCTTTACTAACTAAAAACTGTAGGTACTTGAGCCACAGTGACCCCGATGGGCAAAACAAAAAAAAAGTTTTTAGAGTACTTATTAATTAGGTAACCATTTCCCTAAAATATTCCTCGGCACCAATGGTGACCCCCCAAAATCTTGGGCTACGACCGCGCCTGAGCTTAGCCAGCTCAAGGTCAAACTGTTACCACTGACGTGCGTTCTACTGTTCTAACAATTCCTGCCAATCCTATAAGTGTAACCGTAGGGGTTACACTTCGCGTTATCGCGAACTTTTCTTCGTGCGCTCTCTCTCGCACACCCCTCGATTACTCGCTGAGCAACAGAGAGCGCACGAAGAAAAGTTCGCGATAGCGCGAAGTGTAGCCGTAGCATAAGAGAATACAAGCTTGATGTTATGTGTCTATCATGTCTAGGTGACAGTAGTATTTGACCTGGAAGGCTTCGCCATAAAGCAGTACGCGTGGAAGCCGGCCGCAGAGATGGTGTTCACACTGCTGCAGCTGTATGAAGCCAACTATCCCGAGATCTTGAAGGTCTGCTACATTGTTAATGGTACGTGTATCCATGCTATGCTAGACCATAATAATACTTAAATAAATATTTTTTTCCTCAATTGTACCTACCACTGTTTGGCTCTGCATCACCCAAAGGTTGACTGATAGAAAATGCCTATGGCATTAAGTCCGCCTCTGTACATTTTTGTGTGCTTAAAGTATTAAATACATCTATAAATATTATAAAGAGATCAAATTTGTTTGTTTGTAAGTTTGCATGTAGGGGCGGTAATCTCCGGAACTGAAAATACTTGCCGTATTTGTTCTTCACTCCTTGTAACTCCATCTTCTTTCCATTCCAGCGCCAAAAGTATTCTCCCTAGCATTCTCAGTGATTAAGAAGTTCATGCACGAATACACGATATCCAAGATAAAGATCTACGGCTCTGACGCGAACAAGTGGCAGGCGCAGGTGCTCAGCGGGATCGATAAGGACCAGCTGCCGCAACACTACGGCGGGACTATGGTCGATGAGAATGGGGATCCCAGATGTGCACTGATTGTAAGTTAATTGTATATCATATTTGTATTTTTTTTATTACTTATTTTATTATGTAAGTACCTATTAAAAGTTTAATTTATTAACTTTAAAAAAGAGGATTATGAAATAGGTTACATCAGAAATAACCCTTAGGGCTTATAATACAATGGCGATATTCGTGTCAATAGCCTCTAAAAACTTTGTTAGCTTTTTTTCTTCTTTTCTGCCCCATAATTCACATTAAGTAGCGATTTTGCGCACAAAAAAAAATACTTAGATGTTTTTCCAGTTTTACGATGACGGCGTCGTAGAAAGGTTCCGTTTTGCAAGATACGAAAATCCCTGAAAAGTGTAAAAATCAATCTAAGAAACTCGGGGCCCTATTAACATTGCACACTTTCATCTTTGATTATAAGTAGGTACTGGTACCTACCAACTTACTTCATAATTTACATTGGGAAAAATCCCTACCTATGAAGATATCAGTATGATCTATGTTCTGTTTGCAGGTGAAGCCAGGTGGTAAAGTTCCTAAAAGCTACTACTCCAGGAACCAGACCTTCGATTCGGAGAAGGAGTTCAAGCGAGTCACCATCAAGACTGGAGAGAAGCACGTCATCGATCTGCTGTGTTCAGACAATGACAGTGTTTTGAAGTGAGTACCAGCTAGCTAAAGCCTTCTTCTACCTTTGACTGGGCACGAACCAGTTCCAGTCCTAAGAGCACACAGACAAGGCAAATCTAACTTATTTTATGCTTTTTATCCAGTTTATGCTGATCACGCATTGTATAGGATTTCCGTACAATGCGAGGTCAGCTTATACTGGAAATGTATCAAAATAATCATCGCATCTTGGGCAAGCCTGCATAACCTGGATCCTACAAAAAAACCATCCGACACTACCCACACAATTGTTTCAATTAACTGACTCTTTAAACTTTCCATTACAGATGGGAGTGCGGAGTAGACCACCACGACATAAAGTTCGTAATCAAGCGACGCGACGAGGAAGGTAACGAGAGCGTCGTGCTCGGGCCCAGGAAGGTCAGCGAGGGACCCACAGACGTCGGCGTCATGGCCGTCACTGGACCCGCCACTTGTAAGTTCGAAATTCGAAACAATACCCTCGCTAGATCTCACTTCAAATATCCGACGACGATAGTTTGACCCAGTTTTCATCAACATCGTAGAGCCGCGAACTCTCAAATTGAACCGACATAAACCGCAGAATCCAGTTGAGTTACTTTGTTAATGGTGCCGATTCTCTTATCACAAATTCTCTAAACTAAACTAAAAATCACTAAAAAAAATTATTCCTTCATACGACGATTTCCCATTCTGAAAATAGACCAAAGTGACACAACTTAACTAAAATTTAGTTTGACAGCACTAAGATGCGACTGAGTTGTAATTTAGTGAAAATGCTATTCTGAATTTGACGTTTTAACCAAAATTGTTGTTCTATGTCTAAAATCCTCAAACTAACTCCGACTATTTTTAATCACGATTAAAAATGTGTGGAATAGACGCGTATGGTATTAGAGGTAATGTACTTAATTTATTTGAATCTTATTTAAGCAATAGAAAGCAAATGACCGAAATCACTAGAATTAATACTAATACCAAAAAGGAAGAGATTTACTTATCAGAGGAACGTCTCACTACCTTTGGTGTTCCACAAGGAAGTGTTTTGGGACCTCCGCTTTTTACACTATATATTAATGACTTACCTACATCAATTTCACATCCTATGACTTTGTTTGCGGATGATAGCACGGTGACAATTTCTAATAATAACAGTGACATGATCCAATATAAACTTGACATTCACAATACTCTGACATCAATAAGTGTTTAAATAATAATAATTTAAAAATTAATCTAGATAAAACTAAAATCATACATTTTAGTCAACGTTCGACTGTAGAAAACATGGACATAAATATAACGAATAAAACAATTGAAAGCGTAAATGGTACGAAAATTGAAAGCGTAAATGGTACGAAATTCCTTGGACTAATGATTGATAAAAGACTTGACTGGAAATCGCATATAGAGAACCTTTGCAAAAAAAATTGTAGTTCTGCATTTGCATTGCACTCTCTAGCTGCAGTTGTGAATGTAGACACCTTGATTGCAGCTTACCATGGCTTAGCTGCGTCTCACCTAAGATACGGCATTATATTCTGGGGAAATTCTACCGACGTTAACACGGCATTCAAGGCTCAAAAGAGATGTATTAGATCTATGTTTGGGTTAAAAACGGTTGATACATGTAAACCATATTTTAAAAAGTACAAAATATTAACACTTCCCTGTATGTATATTCTCGAAACCGCAATGTTTGTTAAAACTAACCCCAAACTGTTCCCACGTCTAGAGGACGCCGTACCGCGTAACAGAAGAGATGCGACTATTCTTCGCATCTATCCAGCAAAAACAGCACTCATGCGCAAGAGTATCTGCATGGCTCCCACTATATTTAATATACTGCCTAAACGATGGAAAGAGTTAAATAGGAATGCATTCAAGCGTCAATTAAAACTGTTCCTTTTGCATAAAGCATATTACAGTGTCTCCGAATTTCTAGCCGAAAAAGTTTTTTAGTTTTTTTTTTCTTAAATAACTTTGACATAAATCCTGTAATCTGAACATTTAACTCATAATTTTGACATAAATCCTGTAATTTTGACATTCATCTTGTAATTTGACATGAACTAGACGTTCACATTGTAATTTAGCAATCAACATTGTAAAATCGACATAAATCTGTTAATTTGGACTTGGGTTGTAATTTTGACATGTATCTTTCAAATTTGACATACATTTTTAAACTTTGACATTGTTCTTGTATTTGTGATTTATTTTTTCAATCTGAATGTTGACATGATGATATAATAATAATTTCGAATTAACAGGTCTCTCAAGTTAAAAATTTTGTATTTGCAATTCTGGGTAACTTTCTTTCTTTTTGTGAAATTTTATAATAATATAACTCATAACTTTCTTTCCTTTTGTGAAATTTTATAATGTTTTAGTTGTCAATAAAAAGAATAATAGTTTTCAATATTATAGAAATATTTGTACGCCGATACTTACGGCTAAACATGACTGGACTTAAACAATTGATTTTAATCTTGCATGCTCTTGTATGTATACCATGTTTAGACAAATAAAGAATATCTTATCTTATCTTATCTTATCTAGAATTAGATGACATGAACTAAAATTCAAACCAACACCTCGAATTCAGTTGCAAAACGGTACTGTATCTTTTTTTATTGTCTTTTGCTTATATCTCGAAAATGGTGAGCCCTATCGCAAAAATAATGAAAATTTTGACCCCCTTTGCAACCAGCAAACCCGTAATACTCAACATGTTGGTAATTTTTTTTTTGTTTTCTTCCAAAACGTGAAAAATTCCATATAAAAATACGTCGAGACGGCCACATTGCGCGCCTCTCCTGCTCAAAAAAAATCACGTGGTAGGCACACAAGTAGGTACCAAGTGGAGTCGCGATTGTCAAATTCGATTTTAGTTGTGTCAAAATAATTTAGAAAATTAGAGATTTTTTTTGGCAGAATACTTCTAAGATTCTCATAGTAAAAAGTAAGGAATTTTAGTGATAATTTAGTTAGTTTAGTTCGGTGTACAAGAGAATCGGCACCACTGTCTATCCAAGCTATCAGAGCAGTGGTGGTCTCGAACCCAAGCAGACGCTTTACTTTGTGTAAATAATTTCACTACTACAGCACAGATATTATAATAACCACTGTTCCAAAACGGTGAAGGAAAACATCGTGAGGCAACCGGCATGTCCTAGAACCAAAAATTCGAAGACATGTGAAATCTACCAACCCGCACTGGTCCCGCGTGGTAGATTGTAGCCAATTCCCTCTCACTGAGAGGAGGCGTGTGTCCCAGCAGTGGGAATATTATATGCTGATTATGATTATTATTAGTAAGTATGACTCAAGCTATGAACTTGTAAACAGGAAGTTACCCTGCGAATAAAACCCTGGCTGGGCTGCCCCAGCATTACCTACTTATCAAACAGAATTACATTCTAGGATATCTCATTTTCCTGAGTACCGTGAATAAATATTCATAAGTACCTACCTAGAGGAATTCGTGGCCTAGTTATAACAGCCGCACGGGTCGATCCATCAGGTTAAGCTACGCTTGCCGGGGTTGGTCTGTGGATGGGTGACCATCTTTACATATCGGGATTCCTCCGTGCCTCGGAAAGCACATTAAGCCATTAGTCCCGGCTATCATATGTGGATCTTTGCCAGTCGTTACATCAGAAGTCCGAAAGTCTGACAACCAGTCATACCAAGGGTTATGGTATTAAGTTACTCGGTTGTAAGATAGGCAGTCGCTTATGTAAAATACTGGTATTCACCTGCATCCGCTTAGACTGAAAGCCGACCCCAATATCGAAAAGGCAGATTGATTGATATTTTGTATATTCCAACAGATTCAGTGATATTCGACAACAAGAGCGCGTTCCTGCGCAACAAGAAGGTATATTACCACGTACTGATCTCCGTGCCGGCCAGGGACCTCAACCTGAGCGACGAGCCCGACGAGCTGCAGCAGGCGCCCGCCTGCAGTAACACCACCGCCACGTAGCGGCAGAACAAATGCGGCGTTTAATTCAGTAACGGTTGTAAAAGTCATAGATCATCTAATTCATCGCCGCTCCACAGCAGCACAGTGTAAATATGGACAGTTCGGAAACTAGGCATATTTGATGAAATAATTAATAACCACACCAACCTAAATAATAGGCAGTCGCTCCATGTAATTTTTTTTGTAATCAGCTGCATCCGGTTAGACTGGAAGCAACAAACAATCATGTATGTAGAGAATAGGCTCGCAAAAATGGAGTGGTATGTTTGAATTCACCTTTACACAAAATAGCTTAATTATACTGCGCTGGCGCATTTTTTCCCACAACCGACTTTACTGCTTCGCGTACATTTTAGTCACATTGGATTTTCCAAGTAGGTATGTAAAAAATTATGACTAGCAAAATAATTTTATTGTAAGTGTATTTTGTTTGATATGCAATAGGTACTAAAGAACGACTTTTTTTTACAAATATTTGATAGTTTTGGTGATTTTTAGACTTATTATTGTTATAGATACTTAGGTTATTAGTTATCTAAATGTAGGTACTTTTTATACATCCCATCTAAAGGCCTATTCAAATATAAGCGTTAATGCTGTCGCACTCGGTAGCGTTAGTCACATAGCACGACAGCGATAATTTTATTATCGATATCGCTAATATTTGAATAAGCCTTAAGTTTCGTTTTAAGAAAAAAAATGTTTTATACTGATACAGGGGAGTAAGTGGTTTTTAATATAAGAAATTAAGAACAAATGCGATGCATTTACATACATCTTTAGAAACGGAAGCATTACTGTGATAGTTTCCAATAATGTTTGGAAAACATAGCCTTTTAATCAATCAAGGTACTATGTGGAATGGAACAAATCTAGTTAATCTAGGTAGATATATGAAATGATGTAGTAGGTAAAACAAGGTCTTTTAAAACAAGCAGGCACAATCATAGCAAAATTATCGCGATGGTAACGCCCCTTATTTCGGCAATCCCGATATTGGGGGCGTCCCCAATGTTTGCAATGATTGTTTGATGCATTTGACTAAATGTAATAAGCATTTATCATAGGAAAATATTACTCTTTTACCCTATTGTTCTCCTTTGTGGTAAGTACCTATACAATCTGGGGTTTTTTATGAATAATAATTATGATGATTATTGATTACTTACATATGAAATGGTTGACAACATAATTAGTTTTGTGGTAAGTAATAGAGTACCTACTGTAAATATACAATGTTTTTCTTATAATTGTGTGATTATTTTTTAATGTTTTACAACCGATGTGCCTATAAAAAAATTTCAAAGTACGATGAATAGGTATTTATTTTCAATATGGGTAAGGACTAATATTGATGTGTCTGTGTATAATTTCAATACCTTCTTACAAGATATTGATTGCTCAATTATTATAATAATCTATGGTTTAGTTATCAGTATTGTACAATAAATATTGATTACACAAGCATTTTTTTATCTGTCTCACTCTCACTACATAAATACAATAGACGATATTTATTCACTCGGCGTGGCAACACGTCGTCTTAGGGGTTCGCGACAAGTCAATCGTCATCCTGAGGAAGCTTGAGATGAAACACGTGTCGATTACTTACAGGGTTTTTTATGACTTGAGGAATAGTTAAGTGGAATAGGTTACTATATATCTACGTCTATTACGAGGAGCGAGGAGCTACGAGGAGCTCGTGGCTAAGTAATAACAGCCGCACGGGTCGATCCATCAGGTTAAGCTACGCTTGCCGGGGTTGGTCCGTGGATGGGTGACCATCTTTACTTATTGAGATTCCTCCGTGCCTCCGAAAGCACGTTAAGCCGTTGGTCCCGGCTGTCATTTGTGGATCTTTGACAGTCGTTACGGGTCGTCAGAAGCTGGAAAGTCTGACAACCAGTCTTACCAAGGGGTATCGTATTACCCAGTTACTGGGTTGTGGAGGTCAGATAGGCAGTCGCTCCATGTAAAATACTGATATTCAGCTGCAACCGGTTAGACTGGAAGCCGACCCCAACATAGTTGGGAAAAGGCTCGGTAGAAGATATCTACGTCTATTGTAAGTAGGTATTTTATAATGGATTTCCGCAAAGTCACGCTTGATTCAATTGACTATCTACCTCACTCCTTATCATTTACGTACCGTGCGTTTGCACTGGCGAAACATTTGCGACAAAACATATTGATATCTCTATCTTCTGTCAATGTTCCATACAATTTTAAACATGTACATGGACAAGATAAGAGGCGTCTTTCATAATAAAAATGTTGTCACGCAAAATCACTCGGGCAAGTGTTGCAGAAATAACCCTGTTGTACCAATTTATTTATTGATAGTTATTTCAGAGTGATAGTTATTGTACAAAACAAATTCAATATCAGTTCAGTCTCTGAGTCCCCTTTGCCAATGCCCTCCTCTAACCCATTCCAAATTCTCCCTGTTCCTTGCCTTTTCCAGTCCCGACACAGCAATTTCTACTACAATAAAAGAATAAATAAAGCTGTAAAAATATTTAATACACAATAGACACCACCTTCCTTAAAAATACATGTTATTTACAAGGTTATGTATGACTCCACCAGATTATTGACCGCAACTGCCTTCAGTCCTCATCGTCAAAGAGCATTTGAAGCAGTTCTCTCTTGTTACACTGGGAACCTTCTAATCTCTGGACGCCCTTCCAACGGATGATTGTGGGGATTACCATGAGCTTCAATCGGGTGTCTGTCCGGAAAGAGCAAGCTTTGTCTTTCCACCTGCAAGGTAATATGAAATTGAATAAGAGTCAATATACTTATGAGAAAGTTTACCATATAGTTGCCCACACCAGCCCATCATACAATGTAATAAATAAATTAAGATATGAAATACCTAAAAGAAAGTTACAGAATTTTATTATATATTAAAAAAAAAAAACATAAAATAATACTCACGTATCTCTGTCACCAACATCAACATATGCAAATGTGATTTCCTTGTCTAGTTCACTCAGGTATGCCTTCACCACAGGCTCGGCTGTCAACAAAGATTTCTGATATCAGGAAGAACAAGATCGATATTATTACAGGGCTACTTTTTAATCAGATGATGCCTGAGGTAGCTGCCCAACCGGGAGAGGTGTTGACGCCCATCATCGGGCTAAAACCTGCTCTCGCGACAACCCACACCTTCCCTGCACTGTGTAGCTACCTCTGGCACCTTCTCAGTTAAGTGGTAGGCCTGTAGGTACCATCTTACCCATTTGGCAGTAAATACACCAACTGTGGCCATTATCTTTTCTTTTACCAGTGAAAAAGAAATAAACGTGAGGCCCTTTTCCTGGTAACTTATCAATGTACTCAGTAAATTGACTATAATTTTGAATAACTTCCATTTTTGTTGTCATTAGTAATAGTAGTGGTAGTAAATGTCAAGAAAATGACTAATAGAATAGTACTGTTATTTGGCGTTTAAAAGAGTTCTCATATTCGTAAATATACGACCTCCTTCTAAGCAAGAAGGTAATGAAATGTGTAGCTTTTTTTTAGCTATATTCTGTAGTAGACAAGAAACGAATTAAATGTCAGGCATTAAACTGTGGTCTAAACAATAGCAAGACATTCGGTCAGTGGGTCGTCTTAGGGGCGGTTTATAGGCAATCAGTTAATCTAATTAATTTGACGAATTTCGTAGCTATGAACTTGTACCTTCAACACAATCGCTACACCAACTTTCTCCAGACGGCAGCTTTTCACCAGTGAAATAAATAAGTACTGGAGGGCCTTTAGGATCTATAGCTTCAGCATACTTTCCAAACTCTTCATACCCGTGCAACTCAACCGTAGTCACCATTTTTAATGTTACAAAACACAAAGAATCGGAATACGGCCGGCGTTATCAATAAATAATGCACAGAATGACACGACACGCGAATATTATCAAGTAATTGATAAAAGTGACAGCTTGACATTGACTAAAGAGTTTTGAGATTAGACGGAGTTACCAGCCTATCGTCAGTTTCTCGCCAATACGCGTTTTAGGAAGGGTCCACAGATCTTTTTTCCGTCAAAAATAATTCGCTTGGAATCCGTACTATCTTAACTACTAATTATAAATATTTCTAATATTGTAAGTTGTTAGGAATATTGTGTTATTGTGAGCACCATGTCTCTATCACATACTTAATTAATTTATTTGTCATTGCTCCATTTTTAACTCTTTTTTACATAATAATCGTGGTAGGTAACATAACATGTCAAATGTCAACCATACCAAATTACAGCTTTTTTTTTAGTACCAAGTGTCCGAGTTAAACCCAATGACTAATAAATCCTTATAAGTCAATGGTTAAACCCTGCCTGAGTTAGACAGATAGACAGACGGATTTGATGGGGTTCCTGTTTTTGATAAAGAACCCTATAAAATAAAAATAGTATCTATCACCAAAGACGAGAGAGCCACTTGAAAAAAAAACTGCGGCTGTTCTGTTATTTTGTTGGATTTTTCCCATGAAGTTATGGATAAAACTTCATATTTTGTCCTGAAATAATGGCAAATGGTGCCGTGGAACACACAGATCCAGGTATCAGACTTTGCGTAAAACGGAACTCAAATTTCAAGCCAATGTTGACATGACAGACTGTGATGACAGATTCAACGGTTGACAATAAAAGTATTTGAATGTTTTCATGTATATTTGGATTGTTTTTAGAATATAATTCGAACCTGAGTGGTATTAATCTATCACAATGGATACAAAGACAAGTATAAAACCTAAGTCAATGGCTGAATTGCTGCCCGGACTTAGCGGTAAGTCGATGTTTGTTCACTCCTCAAATTTAAAACAACAAGTAACGCTGCATCAGTTTTATGCAATTTTAGCTAGAAATATCTCTAGTTCTTTAGAAGCTAGGAAAGAAAGTTGCTTATTATGACTGGCACAATTTGTATTGTCTATTTTATAGGTATCCTGTCCAAAGACAGCATGCAGACTCTGACTGCAAAGAAGCAGCCTCGTCAAACAATAATTGTAAACACTCGCACCGCTGAGAAAATCTTAAAGCCTTTAACTATGGCGGAAATGAGAGCTGACATCTTATGTAAGTAAACAATCAATGAAAACAGGGCTGCTAGCTTTACAATGAATGTTTTGTATGACCGTTATTAATTAATACCAGATTTTTGAGTTTTGTCATATAATACTTGTACTATTCAATGTCTGTTACAGCCCTAAGAGGACAGTCTCCCAGGAGACTCCCCCAGGGGGCCACAAGTTCTAAGAAGAAGAATTGGAACTCGTCAGTTAAAGTTGACAAAACAGTAAGCCACACAGCCAATGGGAAAATGAAACATAATCCTGTCAGAAAAGTGCTTAATTTTCAACCACCCAAGCCTAAAGTAAGTTCACGAATCATGTTGAAAAACTCTGTACAGTTAACAGTTGAACAAGCTATTTGGTATACATGCAAAATATATTCATTTTTCACTTCACTGCCAAAATTCGTTTTTACTGTGTGTAATTTAATTTTTTACTTTATGGCTTAGGAGAGTTACATGAAAGGATTGTTGACTACTGAAAACACTCACAAAATTGTTTAAAGTAGTTGCAAGTTATCTGCCTTTAGACCAAATAGCTTGTATATGCTTGCCATAGTTTTTGCAATCCCATTTGGTGGTTTCAGACAAAAAGAAATCAAGCTTTATTAAAATCATTCACCATTTTAGACTTGTTTTCAATTGATTACAGCCTGTATCCAACATCAGAGCAACAATGGCTCGTGAATCACCAAAGTTCACGAGGCCTGAATTCAGACCCAAGAAGTCTCTATTTTTATTACAAGGTAACATGACGTTTTATGATATCTTGTATAACTTTTCTATATCATGATTTTATTTAGTATCTGGTTTATATACTTATATTTTACTAGCTTCCGCCCGCGTCTTCGGCCGCGTGTTATGTCGATAAAAAGAAGCCTATGTCCTTTCTCAGGCTCTAGACTATCTGTGTACCAAATTTCATTTAAATCGGTTCAGTAGTTTTGGCGTGAAAGCGCGACAGACAGACAGACAGAGTTACTTTCGCATTTATAATATTAGTAAGGATTAGAAAACTTTATTCTGCAAAATGTACGGTACAAATACATTCCCAGTTGTTTCCCAGTTAAATGACTATACAAATAAATTCAATTAACAGTATCTTATTTATGTGTATTTTATTTCAGCTCGTACCAATGTGAGAATAAGTGGCATAAACAACATAGCCGAGACACCAGGTGTGAATAAGCCGATCAACAGTCGGATGACACTAGCAAATAAAGAGAATGTCTCCAATCAGACTAGCATCAGAAAGTTTCCTCCACCAAAACCCCTGATAATGAAAAAGCTGATCCCAGTTGTACCTGACACTCCCATGTCCAATGAATCTTGGAAGTCCAGCTGTGATGCTAGCTTCTTACAAAAAGAGAAAGAGATTAATGATGCAGAAGAAAAAACTAAAGCTATAGCAGAGGAACCAACACTAGAGAATATAGCAGCAGTCACACCACCAGTATCCACTCCATTCAAAGAGTACAGAAATTTTCAAGAATATTTCAACCACTCTAGTGAACTGGAAAGTTCTGCCGTCTATAATGATAACACCATCATGAGCTTTGAGAAACCCGCAGATACTAACGAGAACACCAAGAGAGAAGAAAGTGTCATAGTATCATTATGTGATCTACTCAACAAAGCGTCTGTAGCTAACTCAGGGAAAATGAGCACTGAACTTGAAGATTTATTACAGATTGAAAAACAGACTGAACATAACTTAAAAATGATAGACAACAGCATCACTGCATTGAATAAAATTAAACAGTCTCAGTTGACTTCTCTGCAGTATGTCAGAAAACTAATTAATGATAAGAAACCTTGTGAGAGTGGAGACAAAACTTTAACTGATACCAAAGAGACTCCCAAAGTTATAAAAACAGAAATATTCAGTCCAGAACGAAAAGCCGTTGTAAGTAAGCCATGTTCAGTAATAAAGTCATGTTCAAAGTCTCCATCTTACAAGATACCAAAAAAGAATTTGTGTTTGAGGAAAAAAGTCTTTTGCAAATCAATGCCAAATGTTTCGAACGAACCAATTACGCCAGTGAGAGCTGATATGGGTAACAAAGCTCTAAGCATGTACATGAAAATGAAGGAACACATGAACTTTCTAAGCACACCTGTTGCCAAACGCAATTCTCATGTGCCGGATACACCAGCAGCAACATCACACAATTTACAAAAGCAGCTTGATAAACTTTATGATGAAAATTAGAAATTCTTTAGAAAATAAATAAATTAAGTAGAGAATAAGATTGTAAAGAAAGCAATAATATTATTGACTAACTGTGCTACAGGTTGGCTATACTATGTAATCAACACACAATTTTATATTAATTTAGTGTTTACTAACACTGATTTTCGAAACAATGTAAATATTTGTGACTGAAAATTGTGTTGTGATGGGAATGTTTTAAATTGAATTTCTTAGTCTAGCATGTAGTAATATATTTAAAATTTAATTAAATAATATAATTTTCATAATGTAAACATAAAATATTTGTGTACAAAATAAAGATTATTATGTGAATAAGGAATATTGTTTGCTCGTTTTTAGGGTTCCGTACCCGAAGGGTGCCGAACTAAGCCTCCACAGAGCACTATACAGGGCGTCCCACGGATATGCCACATGGAGGGAAAGTACCTTGAATGTTGTAGGAACATTTTGCTGAAAGAAGACATTATTTTTATTTTAAAAACAATTTATCTGCATTCATAGATATTTAAATAATTACATGGTTGAATAGGGAATCGAACCCGTTACATGAGAAAAATAATCACCTGTAGCTTTATCACCGACTTCCAAAAAAAGAACTAAAAAGTGAAAAATAACTTTCAATTTCGGAAGTCGGTGGCTGTGCTTTTCAATTTTCGTTTTTTGTAAAATAAAATAAAAAGTAAAATGTACTCTGTGGGACTTAGTCCTACCATTTTGCTGTGCCCGCCAGGGTTCTTATTGATCTCATTTAATTTTTAAGTTACCACATAAGTACCTACACATTGTGGGAAGCAATAAATGATTGACTATTGAGCATGGATGGGGGTAGATGGGTAGATGAGAGGAACCCGAAACCAATGATGTTTGTTTTTCAGACAAACATAAATCCTTGATCTCCGTAGAAAGTCCGACTTTTAATCTGTGTATGACAAAAAGACAACCAAGTTGTCTGTGAAAACGACATTTCTGTCATCTGTGGCGGCTGACAGGTGTCAAAACGAGTCGTACGATTCTTCTATTCTCTTTGGAAGAATAGAAGAGTGCTACTACGTTTGTTGATGCGATAACAAAATACTTTCATTATCAGTAAATTCTGTAATTACATGCAGAATATTCGAATTAGATCTTATAGAGTTTACTGTGATACTTCAAAGTAGCATAACTTAAGCAAAAATGGCCTTGTCAAAACCAATTATGAATTTGCTGGCATCGTATTTACAAAACTTATATATACATCCTATTAAAACTAAAGCGATTACAAGGTAAGTTATCTGTATAATTAAGAATTAGAATTCAGAAGTCATCAACGTACGTATTATAGTCCAGATTACGTAGTTGTACAAAGTTTGATTCCAAAGTCTAACTTGTTTTGCATTGCATTTTTTTGCTGACCTGTGACCATGTATGTTGCTAATTGTATGAATAATTAATTTCAGCTGCGTGGTGGGTACAGCCGGCAGCATTGCATCGCAGTTAGTAGCTGGTGATAGTATCAGGATAGATCCAATCTTAGCCTTTGGCCTATATGGGTAAGTACCAGATGTTTTAGTTTATAAGTCGGAAACTAACATAAAAGCTCACTGAAAGCAAGATGGTACTTCTATACTCTATTCTATAGTATATCAAAAGCATTATATATCTTTAGGTTAGGAGCACCCACCCACCTTAGCAAGCATGCTACCCAAGTGCTACATAACAATCATGATAAGTAGTGTTTATCACTTGTGAACTTACAACAGGAGTTCATTATCATCTTACTAATGAATACACTTATATTTCAGATTATTGTTTGGTGGCACTATCCCGCATTACTTTTATGAATTCATTGAGAGGTTTTTTGCTGAAGAGGTTGTTGCATTCCCACTGGCCAAGAAGCTTTTATTTGAAAGATTAATATTTGCACCTATCATCCAAGCGTTTTCACTATACACATTGGCTAGGTTTGAGGGCAAGAACCACAAAGCTGCACTGAAGCAGCTCCTAGCTCTGTACTTGCCTATTTTAGAAGCTAACTGGAAATGGCTGACTTTGTTCCAAGTTATCAACCTAGCATTTGTGCCTCCTATGGTAAGTGTGGCTCATCTTCTTTTATATATATTTTTTTTTAATTGCTCAAGTGATGATGAACCGATGATGTCTATCAGTGGGATTTAGTATCCACAACATAAGATTTTTCTCATCTTGTGCAATTCTTGTTTACCAATTAAGTACTCTATTAAAATAAGTAAATTACTGTTACAGTTGCGAGTTCTATTCATGAATCTTGTGGGATTCGGCTGGGCGATGTTCCTGGCCACTAAGAGACGTCAACAGAGCCAGAAAAAGAACTGAAGAAATCAATTAATACTCAGCACAAGGTGGTGGATGTTAATGTTATTCTGTGATGAAAGTTGAACATTCTATATAAATCTTTTTATTAATATTTACAAGTGTTAGTGGCAGTCGTAAATTTGTGGGATAAAGGGTTAATGAGAGCATTTGATGACCTCTCTGATGATGTCTGATTAGTTCTCGTTTTCTTGATACTTGTATGTTTAAGACAGTGTTATTTTACTGATAAGCAAAATCTATTTGGCTTAGTTACGCATTTAATGCATTTGCATTTTGTTTTATACTATTTTTTAGAAAGTCCAGAATCATCACAAAGGAATGGTGTTAAATATAAGATAAAATGGTCAATTACATAACATTGAAATTCTTGTAAGTTGAATTAGCATTTTACAACAATCTTGAATAAGTAGTAACTTCTAGTTATGTAGCATGCAATTTGTAAGTTGAGAGGACCATTATCTAATCATGTAGGTATTGATAATTTTATAATCAGTCCTGTGTGAGGTAAATTTTTTCAATATTCGTCTTGATATGGGTATGGATTATTATGTTAATGAAAAATAATATAAATGTATCAGGGAACTTTATTTGACAACAATCCATCCATTATCTATGTACCAGTAGGTTTTTACTTGAATATACATGGTTTTGTGGAATTGCCTAACACAATGTCACTAAATTCAAATCTGCAAAATCAATTCTTACGCAGTGCATTTAATTAAGATGAGATTTCTCTATACAAACCAAATATGTATAAGTTCTGTGTATATTTTGATATTCGTATTAAACTGTTTTTTTACTGTTACACTTGAGTATTATTATTGATTATATCGTCATATTTATTGCTTAGGTTATTTGAAACAAATAGGCAGTTTCAATTGTTTACAATACAATAGCTTACATGGCTAGAATAATTTAGTTATCACCTATTCTATTAGAATTTCAATAAATAGAAAATAATTTATTGTAAAATGACTAGTAGAATTAAATTAATAAATAAAATAAGTTAGTGTAAATATCAGATGTCAATAAAATATATTGCACTTTATTATCATAAAGTAGGTACTCGGTTTTTTGACTAGAGTATTTTCGTTACTTACCAAAATAAATTAGAGAATAATTTAAATAAAATTACCAACAATTAAAAAGAAAACAAAATAAATACAATAAGAGATCAAGTAATCGTTTCCAATAAGGAATTGATAGGTTAAGCACATTTGACTAGATAAATATCCTAATCTATTTTTTGATAAAACATCAATCAAAAAGTCATGTAATTTGGCTTATCAGCTACCTTACACGTGGTATGTATTTACAATTTCGACCAAACATTCAAACCTCGTAAACCATGTTTTTGGAGTGTGAATATGGGATGAGAAAGTCTATTGTATTAAAAATAAGTGCGTAATTATTTATCGTTGGGCTTGAGTTTTAAGGGTTCCTATGTAGTATTATAAGCGTGTGTTGTGAGTCGTGATGTCGTAGTTATTCTCAGTTGTCAGGCCGTGGGGAGCGCGACCAGCTGTGATGCGAGGACCGGCTGCTGACGGTGGAGGTGGGCGTCGACGGCGTCGGCCTCCGATACGGGATGGGGCGCTTGCGCGCGCTGTCACGGTTAATGTGTTAGTAGGAGGCATGGCGTTAGTATAGTTAAATGAACATGCAGCATTTGAAAGCGTTTAAGACTATTATTATTTGAATAAATTATTTAGTTCAATTCAGACAGTTTAAAAGTTACTTTGATGATTCAACATTATTTCTCAGAAAATTTAATTTAAAAATTCGTCAAAAATATTGAAATCATGCTCATGAATGATGGAATTTAGAAATAATAACTTACCTTTTATAAATTCTTAACATGTAAATACAAAAAGTAAAAAAAGTACATCCATAATTGAAAGCTTCTTTATCTACAATTCAAAAGAGTTCAAAATTGTGTACAAGTTCTAGCTTCTCTACCATGCAGCAATAAAAAAATATTAAAAAAAAAAACAACAAAAAATTCGCAATAAACTTTAATGTGATAAAACAAAATGAATAATCTTGAAACAGAAAACACACTTGCAGTATGTTCTATATAAATAGCACACTGTCTACACCTGGCGGGCATCTCTGTAAACTCCCGTTACGTGAATATCTCACTGGCGCGTTATCTTCTTCTACACTTGAATTTTTTTGGCGGGTATGTAAGATCTATTATGGGTGCGCTACGGAGGAAAAACAACTATTAATTATATTCCCATTCCATTTGGAGTTTCTCGCTTAGTTTATCACAAAGATTTGATTTTTGTAACAGTCCAATTTAAAAAATCCAAAAAAATATATAAAGTGATTCTTATAAAAGGTAGAATTTTACTACTTATAAAATATATATTGAGTAAAAGTATTAAAAATACTTAAAACTAGTAGCACACCCTGTTAGTATGATCAGTGTTAGAAGAACGCACACATCTAATGTTGTTATAATATGATGCAAAGAGACTGACCAATGAGTGAGTATTCAAATATTTTTCACAGCCAATGGGGATATTTCAAATACATGATTTTTGTACCTAGTCAGCCTCTATACAGATATGGACACCCAGATTATAATAAGAAAGATATTAAAGGCTTTAGCGATATATTAAGTGAAAGTAGGGCTTAATGTTTTAATACAAATACATAATATTACTTAAACTAATTCACACTAGCACAATCACTTCACTACTCGGAGCTACTACTCGTGTCTTCAGAACTCGTGCTATATTTTCGCGACTTTTTTCTATAAAGAAAACAAAAACAAAATAGATAAAAGGAAAAAAATATGAATAAAATGCCATATCATGGTGTTACTAGTGCTTTGGACCCACGTACTTGTGTTAGTAGGTATTACGGTTCTCCAACAGAATAATAATATGTTTCTCAACATTTTGTAAACGTACTGTTTCCCAGAAAAACAAAATGTTTCCAAATATTGAGAATTTCAAAACTGTGCAAAATGTATTTTAAAACGAATGACAAAGATGAAATTCAATTCGTAACATCGACTTGGGAGCACCTCTAAACATCAAACATATATATGGTATTAAAATTAATTATGTAGCTACCATGATATGACACAACAAACGCAAAATAAAATAACAAGCACACCTATAAATCAGGATAAAAAGCGACACACGAAAAAAGTTAAACCACACTGTGCAGTTAACGTGACATTCATTTGACAGGCCAACAACCAAACTGTACAGGATAAAAAAAAATAAGCTAACTATTATTCAAATAGAATGTCATCATTGATTGCACTTACAAAATCCCTATTTGGCAAGAACACAGTGCTTTTAGCAGACTCTATATCTGTTTTTGTCATTATCTTAGACTGCCACAAATAGATGACAAGCAAAATTGTGTTCATCATATCACGATCTTTGCCTTTTACTTTACACTGGCGAGCTGGGCGCAATCAGTCACGGTGGATTACGGTGCACAACTCTCTCAGAGAGGAGGCCTGTGTCCCAGTAGTGGTGAACATTGTAGGTCGATTATGGTGGGCTCAATTTGACTTCTCTTGTATTTGTGACAGTGTAAATAAGTAGGCCGAATGTGAGCATCGCATGACGCTATTCATTTTAAAAGCACTGTTCTTGTTAACTGTGATACCTCGTAATTCGTCGCCTATCCAAGAAGCTGGGCGAGCCAGCCCGGCGCGGTATGGAGGGAGAGCGAGAGCGCGTGCGCGCACGCGACTCGGTCGATCTACGGTAATCCGCGTATACGCCGGTCATTGTTCTGATCGATACCAATCGCATGCATTGATTGTTTTCCGAGTTCATTTGGCGGAAAGAGAAATTGTATGTTAATATTTTTGGTAATTGTTTTTTCGAGAAATGAGTCGTTTCGTTATGTACTATTATTTTTTAATGGTGTCCAGTCTACTTTCTCCAAAATACATTATTTTTAAGACCAACTATTTTGGAAACAACTCATTTCTTGCATTTTGAATAATGATATAGATAATATAAAATAGGTATATGTGCCACAGTAATGCTAACTATATTTATTTTCAAGAAACACAACCATAGTTAAATTTCTATGTACTTAGTTGTTAAATATCATATCATTGAGTCGAGAACGCCTTTCATAACAGTTGTACAGATTCTAGCTGTCATGAAAAAGTCAATATTTTACGAATTCGCACCTTGAAGATCTCGAACTCTGATCCCCCACGAAGTGCATTTCGATGTCATTCGTTTCAGGACTCGTATGACTCAACCATAGGCTATTTTAGAACGTCTAACGTTTTAAACGTGAGTCTCGGAAGATGTTTGTGTAGAATCGAATACAGAATCGATTAAAACATTTCGATTTTTGCTAGTCTCTGTATGTTCTGCGTTATTTCTGTTACACGCTAATAATTCATATCCAACAATAAAGTTTGCACCCTGACTTTTACGTTTACAAACCCCATAATTAGGTACTGAATGAGCAAATATTTCACCACTTATAAATAACACAGTATTTAGTGTCATTAAATAAGAAACCAAACCAGGTCACAAATAAAAACCATATCAGAAGGTACTGTAGTGATTTGGTTAAGAAACAAAACCAATAAAAACACAGTAAACTTTATAAGTGATGTAAAACATTTTTATTACGTTACAATAAATGTTGAAATCACGAAAGAGAAAAAGGAATAAATCACACACAACTTTATTGTTGGTGTATGTACTTACGAGTAGGTTGCTGCATATCACGAGTGTTATTGCAATTTAAAAGTTATGTCAATGGTATAAAGATACAAGTCGCGAGCTCGTGATTTGCAACAACGCAAATTAACGTAGCAATAGCGGTCAAAACCCTTTCCCTAATATCTCTTCGTAGGAATCCGAAAGGACAAACTATGAATCCATTTTTATTCGTGAAAACCGTTTCGGACAACTATAGGTATCGATTCATGCTATTCAAATAAAAAAAGAAACTGCATAATAAATCTTAACTTTATTCATTCACTGATAGACGACTTAAGTCTAAATCGCTAAATTAAATTCGTTCCTTATAGGGAATTAAAATTTGTATGAAGTTCGTTATTTTAGCTCATGCGTAATCCAGTCGGTCACACGACTTGTCTTTATATAAATGTGCGTGGGTCAATGACCGCTACTGCCACCTTTTTTGGCACCAACTATAATCATATCTATAATATAATCATATATCAACTATAGTTTAGTAGTGTAATAAATTGGAGAGCTCAAAGGTGGTGTTTACCTAGATGAGCGGGTGGAGCGAGAGGAGCTGCGAGACGAGCGGGAAGAGCTCCGACTACTGTACGACGACGAGCGACTTGAGCGGGACCGCCTGCAACAAACACCAGGAAATTTGTTTGATAAAGTTTATTTTAAGAAAAATAAGCCACAGAAAAAGAAAATAGTACATCCTGGTAAACAAAAGTTTTTTGTTTTTGTCTAGTAGTACTCGGCAGTTTCACCAAAAGTATTAGCAATAATGGCGCTTTTGGAAAAAGAGTTTCATTTTTATACAAGGTAATTATAATTTATTTTTCTAAGAAGGGATTTCAATATCAAGTATGAAGAAAATTCTGCCCGGGCAGTGTTAGCTCAGCATACCATACATATACAACACTAGAAATAAAAAAAAATCAGGAAAGTCAACTAATTATTCTTTCTTTCGCACCTTTTGACAGTGCACCTTATAAATTCGCTGAAAATTTATATAAAAAATGAAACAATAATAAAGACAAAACTGTACCTTGACGAAGAATATGAGCGCGACCTGGACCTCGAAGATCGCGAGCGAGAGCGAGACCGCGAACGGGAACGCGATGACTTGTTGCGCGAACGCGAGCGAGACGACTTGTTGCGCGACCGCGACCGGGATGACTTATTGCGCGACCGCGACCGGGACGACTTGTTGCGCGACCGCGACCGAGACCGCGACCGTCGCGACGCAGACCGCGACCGCCGCGAGGACGACCGCGACCAGCGACGTCGCGGCGCACCCGACGCGCCTGCTGCATTTCCCTTCTCTTCAACCTTCTTCACTTCTGGCGAAGATTCTACGTTCACTGGCGGACTTTTCTCTTTAGGAGTCTCTTTAACAGACTCAGGACTCTTCTTAACTTCTACGGGTGGCGTTGGAGATTTCTCTTTGACTGCTTCTACTATAGGACTAACACTTTTCCTTTTGGGTTTCTCGACAACAACTACTTCGGTTTCCTTCGGCTTGGAAGTACTCCGCGGGGCCTGTGACGTCGATGTCGAGGCAACGGCTTCTTCCTCGATCCTCCTCCGCTCCATCGACACTTTAGCGAGTTGAGCCAGTCTTTCTTTCAGTCTATTGAGCTCTTTGATATCTAAATCCTCCTGTCGGTCCCTGTCGTCTAGCCTCAGGAACTCGACCTCTGAGTCGTCGTGTTCGCTGGACGAGCTGCGCATGCACACAGCTTTAGGTTTGTAGTTCTCGGCCAAATCTTTACTTTTCTTCTTCTTGGGTTGTAGATCGGATGGCGACTTGATGTATTTGCGTTTGTCTTTTTCTGGTAGTTTTTCTATGATGTCGCGGTACCGCTCGGGACTGCGGCGCGCCGGCGAGTAACTCAGACTGGATGTGCTGCGACTCTTGCGCGCCGAGCGCGACCGGGAGCGGTCCCTGTGCGCGTCCTTGCGCTCGTGGTTCGTGTCCTTGCGCTCGTGGTGCCTGTCCTTGTCCGAGCGCTCCCTGTGGTCACCTCTCGCCGGCGACGTGCGATGCTCAGACGACTTTTTGCTCTTCTTGACTGGCGTCATACTCTTCCGCTTCTCCTTTTTTGAGCTTTTCCGTGGAGTTGGAGATTTGGACCGACTGAGCGACGCTTTACGCCGTGATCTTTCATCTGGTGAAGGAGACTTCCTTCTTGATTTACTGCTCTCACGTTTGCTTTCTACTGATTTTCGACTTGATTTCAAGTATTTATCTGCTTTATTTTTAGGCGCAGGGGATTCTTTCCTCTTGTGTTCGGGAGTCGGGCTTTGTTTTCGCTGTTCCCTCTGCGGTGGAGATTCACTTCTCTCCTTGTAGTAGCGAGCCTTATTTTTAGAACTTTTCTCAGATTTCTGTTTAGGTGGTGGTTCTGACTCTGATTCAGACGATGAATACTTTCTTTCTGATCGAGAACTTTTATGTGATTTTTCGGTGTCCTTTCGAGATTCTCTATTTTTGTAACTCTTGCCGACTGGTGACCGTTCTTTATATTCTGGAGACGTATCCCTTTTTTCTCTAGAAACACTCCTATCTTTCTTTCTTCGCGGTTTCTCATCATTGGTTTCCCTATCTTTCCGCTTCGTTGGCGGTTCTTCATAACGATCGTGATTATTTCTATTATTCTTTTCATATTTGGCATCTTTATCTTTCCTAAGATGTGACCCCTCACGCCTGCTATGTCTAGAACTTGGAGATTCACTTCTCCTGGGAGCTCTTCGTTCATCTCTGTCTTCTCTATGATTTTTACTATTTTCTCTGACTGATTCTTTCCTGTTATAGTAGGTTTCTTCCCGCTTCCTGTACTCTGGAGAGGAACTCTTCCGCCGCCTCTTTTCTGGCGGTGGGGAGGAACTGGACTCTCGGGTGTAGTTTTTCTTATTTCTTTTGTCTTGCCTGCTTTTGGGGGCGGGTTCTGATCCTGACTCGGGGGAGGAACGCTGGCGGTCGCGTTTGGATCTCTTGGAAGCCTTGCGTCGATCTGACTCCACCGACGGGTCACGCTTCTTGTTCTCTATCTTGGTGATGTAGGAGCGCTGGCGGTACTCGGGCGAGTGGTCGCGCGAGGCGCTGCGCTCGCGGCGACGCGAGTTGTGTCGCGACTCCCGCACGGGCGTGTCATCTCGCTTGTCGTACTTTTTATTTCGCTCCTCGCGCTCCCTGTCTGCTTTTCTGTATTGGACATCATTGTTTCTCTCTTCGACGGAGCGATCCCGTTGCTTCTCTTTCGTGTATTTCACTGGGGAACTAAAATATAAGAATTAGTAGGGCGATGCTGAAACTTAAAATAATAAATTTGATTACGATATTAGGAGTAGTCTCACCTGTCACGGCTCGATGGTTCACTGCTGCCGCGTCGCCGGCTGCTCGACTTTTTCTGTTCAAAAATTCGACAACAAGCGTAAAGATCATGGTTCCAATAGACGGGCATACAACACCAGTGCCAATACAATAGACTATAGTGGTAATGGCAAATAAACATATTACACTAAAAGTTACACGAGAAATTCTTCAGGGGCATCAAATGAACCAGATGAAGAATTTCAATAAAGAAACATAAGAAAAAATATATCACTTGTACACATGCATTCTAATAAGGAATAGTTATAAATAGAGGCATCAAACAAAAGGTAATAGTAGAAAATAAAATTATACTTAAAGCTATTGATGGAAGCAAGTATAAATAAACATGTAATTTGTTTGGAAGTGTATTATTCTGGACGATCTCATAGAATGTTATAATAGCGTATCCATAACATTCTCGAAGTGTAAACTCAAAGTAAATAAATAAACAGATAGATAGAAGGGAACACAAGATAACATATTGATTGGTTGGCACCGGTGCGTTACTCGCTTATTATAATGATGTTAGTAACACATTACGGCTCAACATAATTAATCATAAATACATGTAATACACAAAAATCAAATTTAAATATAACACTTCGGTAACGTACCTTAGTTAACAAACGGTGGTGGTATTGTATACCATTTAAACATGTGGAGCATCCTTAATTAGTTTTGGGTAAATGAGAAGAGGGAGAATGTTATGGATTAGTTACATTTTAATAATCAGACAGTCTGGATATTAATAAACTAGTGTGTGGTACGAAAACATGCTCGCGCGCTGAATAGATAACTATTTGTTTAGTCGCGTATTCACTTTGACACAAAGCGTTGTGCATGACAAATAAATAAAATTGCAATCGTTTTATTTGTCGTCCGTAACAATGGGATAGCGGTCTTGTTATCGTAGGTGAGTTGTTCACAATTAGAGCACGTTTTTGTAGCACACAGTCGCGTAACACGAACAAGTTTAAACCACCATCTGTTTGTAAGTACTACACACCATGCAGAAGGTAACTGTGCACACTTGGACCCACGAGCGCACATTGATGTAATCTCAAGATCTCTGTGTTAGTCACAAATGCGATAGTTAACAATGCATTACCAAAATTATCACGGAGTACATAATTTTAGTATCACCTAACATAGTGTCTTACAGAGTGTTATTGCTTTGTGATATACTTACAGTATACGTTATTTCTTCAGATAAAGATGGCTATCCTATGAAATGATGCACAGTTAAACAGATAATTTTTACTGGCTATTTCTTGTATTTACAGAAAATAAAATAAAATGAGGTAAGAAGACATTTAAATAATACGTATCGTGTGCCCCACACGGACCGCCAGAGGAGCGTTCATAAAGTCGCGCGGTACGACCAGCTATGCACATCGGAAGCTCGGAAACTATAAGGTAATGGAGGCTGCTACAGTTAGTTCGACAGTTGAACGATGCAAGTAGAGGGATGGAGACAGGGCCGTGTGAGGAAATTATACACAAACCAAAACTCGTGAAGCCAATATTTTATGCAAAGGAGGTGCCGGGAATGTCATATTCATTGTATCAGGCCAATGTGTTTGTTACACATTAACATAAAAGTAAAGAAAGCAATGTGCTACTCGAGCGAATCGGTCGTTGCGAAGTCACTATAACATTATACTAGTTTACTGAAGGATGGAACATTGTCTGAGAGGCAGTCGAGTCGAGTGGCTGGAAACGCGGAAAAGTCCCGAGTTAATCTAAACGAGGCATCGTGTGGCATTATACTGACTAGTCTGTAGCCCCAAACCCCCACACACGGAGTAGTAACGTTAGATCTCAAGAATCAAAGATTATGTTTTACATATTCCAAGATCAATCTAGTGCTATAGAGCTATAGTGCTGCTCTTTACTATACAAAATGTGAAGTCTTATATTTAAATTAAGTTGCCATGGAGACAACATATTAAAGTTTAAAAATAAAAGTAAAATATCCAAGCTAAGAATTTAGTTCCAAATGAATCTGTAAACATGTATTTAAGCATAGAGGATTCTTTTAAAGCGAACCAAACATAATCTTTGAACTGCGGCACTCCTATCTGAATAGCTAGAGTATGGCATCGACATTACAACATGGAGGAGGTAAATATGTTATTTACCTTTTTTTTCTTCCTCTGGCGTTCGTCCTCCGAGCTGCCGGTGTCACTGTCTTGCTGTCCATCGGAGCTGCTCGAACTCTCGGTGTCAGGCGACTTGGAGCGTTTCTTTTTTTTCTTGCCGGAATCTTGTCTATGACAAATAAATATACCATAGATACCTCAAACATGTGGTGATACAGCCTTCTTATTGAAAACAGCTGTGTAATTGAATAAAGTAATTTAAATAAGGTTGGTGGTAGTAATCTAATTATTCTAAGGTTGTTTAAATAAGATAACACATGTTTTATAATGTGGAAATATATGTGACCTTTGAGTATAATTGTATGTTGTCTTAAGGCGAAAGCTCAGGGTAGACAGCGAAAATAAAATTTTCATATTTTTTTTGCAATTTTCAGGTCAGTATCATGTTGTTTGTTGATCTAAATATGATTCACGGCCGTATCAAATATTTATTTATATGTAGAATTATAATCTTATATCATCAATAAAACACTCTTAAGTTCATGTAACCTTATTGAATTACTATTTGATGAAATCATGACATTTGAGGATTATTCTAATTCTAAAGATTGCTGATTCTTATGATAGTAATTCTGTTAACCCATATTGTTACGGTCGCAAATCATATTTGAATCTAAGGTCTATTTAAATCCTTGTTTCCAATATTGATGTTATTTCTACTTAAACAAACATCAACTTTATAAAAAAGTATATAAAGTTGATTTTAGACTGACTGTCCGTTGAAAAAGTCATAAAAAATATGAAGGTGTAGCGCAAACCAAACCTTATGTGTAGGCATTACAGTTGTTTTTCCTAAAACACGTGTTTGTTTAAATGTTTGGCAAATAAATTGCGAACGCAGAATACATACAACCTAACACTGACCTGCAAATTGCAAAAAACGTAAGAAAAATTTGATTTTCGCGGGCTACCTTAGCGCATCCGTCTTAAGATTCACATCTTATTTTTGCCTGTATTACAAGGTAAATATTTTATGACGTAAAAAAACCCGTTGCAAAAGTATAGCTTTTCTCTATTCGCTGAAACAGAGCAATAAAATAAAATCTTTACATCCGGAAAGATCATAAAAAATAACGTTGTTCAATAAAATAATAAAAGTTTATATTTAACCTCATACCATACCTATTCATGAAGTTCCATAACATTTTTCTTTCACTGAAATGATGACCAGACATATTTGATACTTGAATTCATAACGAAAGAACAAAAGGTAAAAAGTTTTGATACTTGCCTCGTTGACAACCGAAGCGTCACCTGTCTGGGTTCAAATGTAATCTATGAAATTTACGCCAACATTTACAAAAATTATACAAAAGAGATAAATAAACAAATATTTGGTATATAAATTGCTTATCACGGAAACTTACTTCTCCTTTTTATTCTTTTTTGACTTCTTCTTCTTCAACTTCTTAGCTTCTGGTGACGCACTGAAATATAATTTGGATTGAGTCAGTCTCAATAAAAGAGGAGTTTCATAATTAGAATGTAATGAGAGTTTTTTTTAAATGACGTTCTCCCGTTGGCAGCACTGAGACGTTAGGTCCGGGCACCTGTCAATTGTCAAAGCGACTATATTTTCTTTAGTCTTAAAATAATGATGAACGAATGAATGAAACGAATGATGAAAGTCATCATTACATTTTTTTTAATTCATTGTCGAAATGGAAGACCTCTTGTCAAAATGGCGCCAACTGGTGGCGTGAATTTTCATGAAAACCCTCATTGCATGATGGCCGTTTTATTTTAAAGTAAAAAATAATTAAGAAATGAAACGAGAATAAGGATTCACCGACTTCACAGATTCTACATTACAAGATAGGACATTAGTTCAGTTTCAAAGCTATGCAACAACTGATTGATGATGCCCTCTAGATTAAAAAAAAAGAATAAATAGAATATTTTAGAAAAAGTTTACTACGTCCAGTGTTATAGGTAATAAGGTCCCATAAGCAAATCTATCTAATAGAGCAAAGATATATTGTTAGGTTGTGTCCTAGTAGTAAAAGAACCCATGATCTAAATAGTCCTAAAAAAGAATAGAAATGGTACAGTCATAAACACAGTCATAATAACGAATGAAAAAGTAAGTTTTATTTTTGATATTTATAAAATGTAAATAGCTTTGGCCCGCGTGGAACTTACAACCGAGACAAAAAGCACCCTGTGCGTTATTCCAGAACGCGTAGAATGACTGGTTTTGTCGACGGAAGAATAGACAAAATGACAGATAAACAAACACAATCTGTCATTTTGTGTATTCTTCCGTCGACAAAACCTGTTTCTATGGTAGTCATGCTACGCGTGGTCATAGACTACCTGTGTGCCAAACATCCAAATCCGTCCAGCAGGCGTAGCATGAGCACCGTTTTGTCGACGGAAGAGTAGACAAAAATGACGTTTCCTGTAGACAGTAGACAGTACGAGACGGCAGCAAAGTAGAAAGAGTCAACTGCACTTTTTACGAAATTCACTCTTTTACATAATTCGACTTAGAATTCTTTGTTTTGTCATAGGATTTATCGGTTGTCAGTGTGATTTTGACAGTAAGGATAGAAAACTTTCTTCCGAAATAGTCTACATACTCGTATAAAAAGACGTAGACAAAGATCGTTAGAAATGAAAGACAAAATGACAGATTGTAGAAAGATTTCTACGGTGGATATCAAAAATGAAGAAACGAACTGTCACTTTGTATAGAAAAAGCTATGTCTATTCTTCGTAGAGATAGAAAGCGCCATGCTACGCCTGCTGCAGTAGATAGTGAAAGAAAGAAAATATATTTATATTTTCGTTAAAGCATAATCCGAGTAACAAAGAGCAAAAAAACAACAATAACACAAGAATAAACGGAACTGAAATGTCTATATATCAGCCTTTTACAATGGATGAAGGAGAGGAAGAAAAAAAGAAGGTACCGCGAGACTCATACCTTCTCTTTTTTCCCCGTTCGGGTGAGTGTTTGCCGCGGTCACGGCTCGGCGATCTGCAGGGCGAGAGTCGCTGTGCGCGTCGGTCGTAGCTCGGCGAAATGCCGAAAGCATCCCGCATCCGAGCATTCTTCGCCTTCTGCGCATCCGAGAACGCTTGCGTCTCGGGAACGCTGATGAACAGTTTCGGTCCATATAAAGCAAGTGGGATATTACCGGATCTATAATATCCTAGATAGCCAAACACCGAACTAGCATGGTGAAGTGTTTATCAAAACCAAAGTGAGCCCAAACTGTCTCCCTGAGGTATTCCTCGCTCAATCCGGATACTCACCGTTACCCTGAATTTACAGATTTCCTGGATAGCGAGGGATCGTATATCTACTTTTACAAACACGGCACCAGGAAATTGTATCTATTTTATTTAACTCTAACACCCTCACGAGCTGTAAGTTGTATGTGTCACAGAGTTTTCCCGGATCGACGGATCTGTTGGTTTATATCCATTTTCAATGGAGCAGCTGCTTGGTACCGCGAGACTTATTCCTATATCCATTGTGAAAGGCAGACATAATGGTCATTTTAAAACTGTTTTATTAATTAATCATATTATTAAAAACATAATAGGTCTTTACCTATGAAATTGCCGTTCTGCAGTACTGGCCATTTCAAATCAAAATAATTTTTGTTTGGCTAAGAATTCTAATTTCAAATTAATTTTATTTTAAAACAAGGAATTCTTTTTTCAAAAGAAGTCATTTGTTTAATGATTAGTGTTACATTTTCATCGCATTTCAATCTTTTTCGTCATCATAGATACGTTAAAAATTCGAGTAATTATGGAATATGAGTACCGTCGTGGCAGCAACGCGGTACAAGCGGCACGCAACATCAACGACGTTTACGGAGCTAACACTAAAAACCAACGCACCACCTGTTATTGGTTTGCTCGCTTCCGTTCTGGAAATTTCGACCTGAAAAATGAACCTCGCGGTCGTCCGAAGACTTCGGTCGACAATGACGAATTAAAGGCGATTGTGGAAGCTGATGATACACAATCTACGGCTGAATTAGCAGCAGCTTTCGACGTTAGCGTCAAAACAATATTGGTCCATTTGCGTCAAATTGGCAAGGTAAAAAAGCTTGACACATGGGTGCCCCACGAACTCAATGATCGCCAGCGCGAAGTACGCGTCGAGGCGTGCCTTGCACTGCTCAACAGACACACAAATGAAGGAATTTTGAACCGCATTGTTACCTGCGATGAAAAATGGATTCTGTTTGATAACCGCAAGCGCTCAGCAAGTTGGTTGGATCCTGGTTCAGTACCTAAACAATGCTCTCTAAACGAAAACTTACCCCTAGAAAAGTGATAGTCACTGTTTGGTGGTCTAGCGCCGGTGTGATTCATCACAGCTTCTTACCAAACCAAAGGGGTGAGCATTACTGCAGATGTGTACTGTGAAGAACTGAACACAATGATGGAGAAGCTGGCACATCTCCAACCAGCATTGATCAATCGCTCGTCTCCGCTGCTCCTGCAAGACAACGCGCGACCTCATACTGCACAGCAGATGGTCTCCAAGTTGCAAGAACTGGGATTGGAAGCTCTCCGTCATCCGCCCTACTCACCAGACCTTGCGCCTACAGACTACTACTTTTTCCAGAATTTGGATAACTTCTTGGCGGGAAAAAAATTCAATACCCGAGAGGCAGTACAAAATGCCTTTGGAGAATTTGTTGCCTCCCGTCCAGCTGATTTCTCTAAGAAGGGCATCAATAATTGATTGCATGGGTGATTACTTCGATTAATACAAATAAAAAATACATGAAAAAAAATCGTTTAAATTTTTTCATACAAAACGGCAATTTCATAGGTAAAGACCTAATATTATAAAACAGCATATATTTAAAATGTATTTATTTGTGTTATGGCTGTACCATTTACAATTTTACCTATGTTTTTTGGACAATTTTGAAAAACGTTTTGTTAAAAGATATAATTTTATTATTATGCTTACGGGTACTTTCGGTCGTTTTGCTTATGGGGGACCTTATGCTACAAAAAATAATGTGCTCTACCTTCTCTTTTTCTTCCTCTTGAGCGGGTGTTCGTCGCGCTCATGGCTGGGCGTCCTGACCAGCGGGTACCGTGCCGCGTGGTCGCGCGCGCGCCTCTCTGGGTCCAAACTCGAACCCTCCACGAAGCGCGGCGAGATGCCGAATGCGTCCCGCAGACGAGCGTTCTTCTCCTGCTGCGCCTCCGCGACCGCGTGCGTCTCGCGAACGCTGATAAACAACAACAATACAATAAAGCCGACCGCATTCATGAGGCTGGGAATGTACCAACAAAACCATGAGTCTACTGGGTAGGTAAGTACTATTTTGTTGTATGTAAGAATCAAATAAAATCCTTCTAACACAACACATATTTACCTGTACAGCACCTAAGTGCGCTAAAAATAGGGAAACAGTATAATTTTAGCATGACAATCTCAATAAACCAAAGTTTTTATTAAAAATAAATCTTGACATTTGACATTGCATACAATCAATGATCTACGCATAGTATATCTGAAACGTGTGAAATCGTGTATATTTCAATTAATACCTGTTTGTACTGCAAATATGTGGCTTTTAATTAAACGTGGAATGGAATACATATCGTTCGTTAGGTGCTGATCCAAATAAGTACAAATGGCCTACAAGGTAATCGATAAAACTTTGTGCACACCTTATGACGGATCGCATGGACTTCCTCTCCTCATCGTTGGAGAGACAGACCTGCAAATTGTCGTTAAAGTTGTTCCGATCTGTCGCGGAACAGTTACAGTGGCAGCAGCACGAGTTGCGCAGGCCTTCAAGGATGGTGCGGAGCGCGGGCTCGAGTGCGAGGGGTGGCGGCGCGCGGGGCGGCGGCGCCATGCTGGCTAGCGCCGCGTCCGTGCTGGGCTCGAGGGAGGTGGCCCGGCCGCGGCGCCCACCCGCCAGCACGGCCTGGAACGTGCCGCGCCACAGCCGCTCGAACACAACCCTATTATTCTGCGTTGCGTCGCGTCGCGGAGCCCTGCCCCTTTGCATCTTAATCTACTTACTTAACTAATGGAAGACTTGTTTTCCTAATTCTAATAATATTTTTCTTAGACTAATGCATGGCGGCTGGGCCGCGGAAGACTTGTTTGAGCAGAGGAGCGTAGAGGCTACATTCTGAGCGGCCGGCAGCGGGCCGGCGGCGCTACTGCGGGGCGTTGGGCGCCATAACAGGAAGCACGCCGACGCGCGCAGCCTGCGCAAACATCGGATACGCGCCCCGTCGCGACTACCACACAAAGGGCTCTTCCCCCACACCCTTTTGTGCAACCCTCAAGTCATTTATTTTCATTTGCTGAAATATTTTCAATTCTTCTGCCGTTCTTAAGAAAATAAACTTGGTTATTATGACTAATCAATTATTGGTGATTTGTACCTGCGCAGTCAGTAAAGATGTTTACAACGACATCGACAGTTTAATAGGCATCCCATCCATTATAATATTCTCGTATATATAAAAGTCATCTTATTAGTAGGTACTAGTAGTGATGTATCAAATCGGATTATCCGCGGTCTCGCCTGTTTACTGACGACATAAAATATCGCGGCGTCTTTAGTTCTATTCGTGAACAGTACGTATGCACACGCTATTGAATAAACTAAACATCTAAAAGAATATTTTTGGATCGATAGTACTATTTTTATAATGTTAAATTTTATTGTTGAAATCTTTCTCGGTTCATTAGAGTTCCTAGGAGTAATTTATTCGCTCTGTAGGTAAAATTGATGGGTGTCGTATGTAACAAACACGTCGTCGGCGCGGTCATTCAAGTCGTAATAGTAAATCAATCTTGCTAGTAATCTAGTGAGATTACTAGCCAGATTGATACACGTCTAAGGCACGGGCATTAGACGTGTTTTGAATTCTGCGTATGATACGTAGGTATATGTATATATATATATATATATATATATGGAAAGGATTTAATTTTCATACTAGCTAGTACCACTACTTTCATTTAATTGTTTATGCGTTAATTAATACAGTCTTATTGGCAATTGAGCTTGTTAAGAGCTGCAATATTACTATTTAAAATATGAGTATGGACCAAGTATACTAGAAGCCAATTCGTTACATAATGTTTGTGCTCCTAGCTTGATGTACCTACCTATACATAATGTAAATACACCTACCAAATGAATTGTGAGAAAAACGTGAACCAAATCAACAAGACCTATATAGTTTATACAATAAAACACATTTTAGAGTTTAGTTTATTTCCCGAGTTGCGATAAAGAAAATAATAAAAATGTTTTACAATAAACGCTGACCCAATTTGTTGTTAACCTTGCTGTAGCCGTGGTTTCAAATATGTACTCGTACATATTTTCGCAAGTATATCGAGCATCAGCGTTGAGACCACCTAAACTTCACACTAATGATAGGTCGAGTAATTCGTAAACTCGTCCTACATGCCTACGGCCATTTAGCACGACTTGTAAAATATCAAAAGAACGTCGTAAATGGGCCGTAGGCATTTAGGACGAGTTGACTAACTCAATAGCTGTTGCTAGCGTTGCGGTGACACAGCGTTATGTTTGCACAGGATCTACGCAACGTTAGCAGTTGTTTGCACAGTCTACGCGACCTTAGTATTACGACTGCAGCATCTACGCGGCGTCAGCATCACGTTTGTACCGTCTACGCGGCGTCAGCATCACGTTTGTACCGTTTACGCGGCGTCAGCATCACGTTTGTACCGTCTACGCAGCGTTTGCATTACGTTGGCACAGAGTCTACGCGCGTCAGCATTACGTTTGCAGTGTCTACGATGCGTTCGCTAGATGAAAGAATGGTGAAAATTATAGCTTATTTTTTCGTATATCGCTTAGATGTATAAAAACAATGGATCCACGGCATTCAGGCAGGAAAACAGAGCCCACTGAGGTCGGTCTAGTAGTATTTAAGTGGGCTCTATTCTCTGCCGTGAATGGAGGCAAACAATTAACTTTCACACAAAGAACTATTAATTGGATCATTAGGAAAGGTTGCCTACCAACCAGGTTTTATTTACATCGTGTTGTGATTGAAATAATTATTTTAGTATGTGTTAGCTACGGGTGGAAACTAGAAACATAAAATATTTTAATGAACCAAAGCGTTTTACGCACGCAATCAAGATAGGAAAGTAATGGAGGTATTATGTTTTAATTATTTTGTTACGTGCGGTTTTTTAGGGCAAAAACAACCCTTTTATGAAAATCTAAATACAACACAGTACCTATTCATTCGTTTTACTTATTATTTTGTAACCGTTTTAACTTCATCAACTACAGTAAGAAGAAGAAATAAGAGCTTTAAGGCCGACCCTTCCTCAAATTGCTTAGCATGATCCTCCGTTATGCCGAAAATACTCCAGCATTAATTCTATATTTGCCGGAAATACTGCAGTATTAATTATTTATTTGGCCAATAGTCCTATGTTTGGCGAAAACACAATAACATAAAATTTTCTCTATAGAAAAAAAAAATCCAAGTTACCTCTAAACCGAACTATAAACCGCTGGTATTCAAAAAATACCTACTTCAAATTAGATCATGAAACTTTTCATAATAACTAAAGTAATTATAAAGCACGTCTTGTTTTTTTTTTTTAATTCCGTTATTTTTAAACTATTCGAGGCTTGAGAGCCGCCAGCACTCCACTCCGTCTCGCTCTCACTTAGGCCGCGAGAAGTATGGCGCGAGCGAGATAAAATCTGAGGTAGGGTACGGCCTTAAACAGTACTAAACAAGATAAAACGGGCCGATATTTTTATTGACACAGTCGAGTGCAAGCATCCGAATATGAAGAATTATTATCGTTCAGCGTACAATGCGCACCTGCGCCTGATCGCTCAGTGCCAGACTGCCAATCGTAGTGTTGATCCTGGCAGGCGGGTCTCATCTTGTGCCAAATACCCATGTATCACGGGTACGAGTATCTTTAGCTATACATTGTACGGAGGCGCGGTTTCTGGCACGCACTATGCCTATCCCGCGGCCGCTCCCGTTAATTACGATACACGTCTGTCCGTCTCAACGGTCATTTGTTATTGTTTCACGATCGCGTGACTAATAAATAAATATGTCAAAATTCTGTACGTGCTCGGATTTTATAGCGGGCGCGTTATGATTTGTTACAATTTATTTGTGGACTTTTATGTTAGTTGTATACGCGAGCTTTTTGTTACAGTGTTTTATTTATTTACAACTTACATTACAGGGTAACCTATTGCGATAGTGTACTGTTATTGTTATTATCCTAATTCATTTAATAGTATATACTATCCTTACATTATTATAAAAAGTCCTCCGCCGCTTCTATCTGTCGCGATAAAAACTACAGCACCGATATTCATGCTGTTCTCACCAATGGATAGAGGTGGTTCTCGTGGAAGGTTTTAGTATATCATCTAGTTTGTATATATTTGTAATCACGTTCTCGAAAACGGCTCTAAGGATTCCAACGAAAGTTGCAATATAGTGGTTTACAAGGGCGAAAAATTGATCTACCTAGGTCTCATTTCTGGAAAAAATTATTTAAACTATTTTCACCCGAGCAGAGCTCGGTCGACCAGGTACTGTTTATAATGTTCGATGCATCTTAAGTTTTCGGATAAAAATAAAACAGCACCCACAATAAGTAGGTATTTAGGGCAAGCTAAAACGAAAACAATTAGTCTGTTGGTTTGGTAAGCCCCCACCTTCTGAAATCAAGGTTTCCATGGCCACTTTTAATTGACTAGAACTATGGTAGGATTCAATTATACATAGATCTTATGACACCAATTCAAAACAGATATTTTTAGAAGACCACGACACTGCTGTATTATTTATTTTATTATTCTATTAGTGCTGTAAACACGCAAGTAAATGTCGTGAAATGTAGGTAACTAGCTACTGCTCGCGGCTTAGCCCTCGTAGATGTCGGAAATTATCCCATAGGAACGTACTACCAGGATAAAAAGTATCCTGTGTCCTCCTGACTTAGGTCATGGTCTTCCCATGTGCCAAATTTCATCCAAATCCGTTCAGCCGTTTTAGTGTGAAAGTGTAACAAACAAACTCACTTTCGCATTTATAATATTAGTTAGGATTAGATATTAAAACTGCCTAGAGAGAATCTCACTTACCTAACTATACCATAAAGTGTACTATGTAACATGAAAATACCCACAGCATGAAGTAATAAACACTTTCCAGACTGAAAAATGTACAGAAATGAAAACACAACAGTACTATTCTTAGCTCATAAGTTAGGTCAGGGATGTTTATTTCGAAACGTTACAAGTTAGGTCAGGCGAGGTAGGAAATTCAATTTCAAGTGGCTATCCGTGCTACGAGTACGTTTAAATTGGATACAAATTGTTAATTTATTCGGAGGGTTTATTTTCTGTCTATGTAAATGATTTTGCATGCACCCGACCCCAATATAGTTGGGAAAAGGCTAGGCAGATTGATTATAAATGATTTTATATAGGTACTATTGTATAGAATCCATTGTTTCTAACGGAACAGACGGCTGTGCTGCTGGGGAGTTTGTTACGTCTTCTTCCCAGCTAAAGCACTAGAAGAGAGGGCGATTTGGGGGACTGCGTTATGTAATTTTGACGTTCGAAAAGTGCTGATTGTCAGCCTAGTTTGAATAAATTACTTTTGATTTTGTCTGTAATACAATTACAGTGCGCTATTTCATTTCTACGCTACGGCTATGCTACGGCTACACTTTTCTTCGTGCGCTCTCTCTCGCACACCCCTCGATTACTCGCTGAGCAACAGAGAGAGCACGAAGAAAAGTTCGCGATAACGCGAAGTGTAGCCGTAGCATTAATGCCGTGTGTCCCGCCTGTCATTCGTGGATCTTTGAAAGTCGTTACGGGTCTTCAGAAGCCCGAAAGTCTGACAACTAGTCTTACCTAGTACCGTAGTTACTATCATATTTCCTAGTAACTGGGTTGTGGTCTTCAGATAGGCAGTCGATCCATGTAACATACTGATATTCAGCTGGGGCCGGTTAGACTGGAAGCCGACCCCAACCTAGTTGGAAAAAAGGCTTGGCATATGATGACACGATTTCAGTCCGATGTTATTGGAATGTTTTACTCCTATTACTGTAATATACACGCAGGCACAGACTTGAAATTCCTTAGTAATTCAGAGGGTAAAAGTACTCATAATTATTAACGAACTCTTACTTCAGGGCCAAATCGTGAAATAGCATATTCACTGAAAACAGTGAATAAAAAGCACTTTTAATCACTGTTTTGGTGTTTGAATTTAGAACACCAATTTGTTCGAACTCCATCTCAATGATATACAAACTCCTATTTGATTTGATTTTCGAACAGGAGTTTAGCATTAGAATTAAAACTGTTTTGTGTTCTTTGCTGTCATTAGTAAATGGGCGCTATTTTAAATAGTTTAGGGTTACTTAATAATAAATAGATTGAAAATGTTTTCATGTGATGAAGATGTGTTAACACCTGAGTTTATGAAAGAGAGTGCGGCCTATATAGTAGAAAGCTTGCTAACCAACAAATCACGGCTGGTTTACATCAAAGCCTACGATGAGTTTGAGTGTGAGTTTGTTTGTTTGTTTGAGTAAATGGCAAAATGAAAATCAAGCTGACCACATTTTCAGAGTCTGTTTTCCTAACTTATAATAATGAGTTGTCGAAGAAAAAGAAGTCATCGACCTTATGGAGTATGTATTCTATGCTACGGTGTAGGTACTATAAAAACAAGGCATAAAATTGACATAACTCGAAGTTGCATGTTCTTTTTCTCGTAGTCATGGTATAAAGTATAGTATGCAACTCTTGAATAAAACGGATTTATATCGAGGGCCATGAATCGCTCCCGTCGTTCAGGATTCTAACACTTGAATCACTTCCTACGGTCGTGATTCAATCATCATGAATCACTCCCTACGGTCGTGATTCAGTCGTTAGAATCCTTCACTTGCTCGTGATTCACCTATGGCCCTCGCTTTAAATCCGTCCTTTATTCACTAATTGCATAATATACTATTGTTTACACTTTTTCAGTAAGAATTGAATTTTTTTATGAAATAAGTACCTGTTTTTTCACGGTCGGTCCGTTTTCAAAAACTGTTCAAATACATGAGTACTTTCGCCCCATAAAAGTTCGCCAAAGAATTTTAAGTCAACCTGTATTACCTTTAGTTCTGACCTTAGATATTACGAGAGCGGGGCACAGCGGGGTGCGACTTCGACATATAAAAGTCCTGTGACCCGTCTCCCCTTACCAGGGCGTGGAGTGGGTCGTCGTAGGGGGACAGACGTCATCCGCGATCGATATTCAAGGACCCTAGTATATCGGTTACGTTAGGAAGTCCGCGAGTTTAGATAGGTGCCTACACACAGGTTTGAATATATTGAAGCTTGATGCTGGGAATAGCAAGTTGTCTGTTCAGTTTGCTACTGAGAGGCTCAGCTGCAAAAAGGAGTTATGTTCGTCTGGATGTTTCTTTTAATTGTGTATGTTCATCGACATTTTCGCCAATTGTGAACCGATTTATTTTTTAGTTTGAAAAGGTATACTCCCGAGGTGGTCCCATATAAGTTTTTATTAACTTTGCTTGCGTAGTTTTTGAGTTAGCTTCAATAATTACGTATTTTTCCCACATTGCGTATGTAGACGATATCTTAATCATCATTTACATAGCAGATAACGGTATACGAATTTGTGTGAGGTAGGTACCACAACTAAAAAGTGAAAAATAAAAACTTTTTACAAAAAAAAAACCGACTTCACAAAAAAACACTAAAAAAGTGAAAAATAACTTTAATTTCGGAAGTCGGTGGCAAAAAACGAAAATTGAAAAGCAGACACCGACTTCCGGTCGTTTTCTTTCGTTGGTTCAAGTCGGTTGTTTTTTTTTTTGTAAAAAGTTTTTTTCCCACTCAGTATAATTATGTGGACGTTGTTCTAAGTTACTCCGTCACTGTTATTTACATATATAGCAGGTAGTGGAGAATTTGTGTGAGGTAAGTACCACGCCTAAAAAGTGAAAAAAAAAACATTTTTTCTAAATATAGGATTCAGTGTTAATTGTATAAAATGTTTTGCGAAACTTTATATTTTTCCCTTTATCGGTCGACAAGTTTAAAAACCTGTTATTTTTGTTTAACAGTATTCAATCCCATCATCGTGTAACGAGTACAACAGCAGTATAAATAAATCAGTTTGGAATAGGGTTTTCCTCATAGGATTACCATTTCTGATATGAAATATTCAATCAATAAGCTAACCTGTTGATAAACAATATTGAACCCAGTTTAATCGGTTTGGTAACGAAGAAAATATAATAAAACCTATGAAGAATAATTCTGGCCACGATTTTATGAGAGAACCGAGGTAATTGTCTTACCCAATTACTTCCGTTACGCGGTAAAATGTGCCTGTGTTTGACTCTTTAGGGGTTTTCCAGCAGGCGTAGCATGGCGCTTTCTATCTCTACGAAGAATAGACAGCTTTTTTTATACAAAGTGACAGTTCGTTTCTTCATTTTTCACATCGCACCGTAGAAATCCTTCAACAATCTGTCATTTTGTCTTTCATTTCTAACGATCTTTGTCTAGGTATTTTCGTAGGTAGACTATTTCGGAAGAAAGTTTTCTATCTTTACTGTCAAAATCACACTGACAACCGATAAATCCTATGACAAAACAAAGAATTCCGAGTCGAATTATGTAAATGAGTGAATTTCGTAAAAAGTGCAGTTGACTCTTTCTACTTTGCTGCCGTCGAACTGTCTACAGGAAACATCATTTTTGTCTACTCTTCCGTCGACAAAACGGTGCTCATGCTACGCCTGCTGAGGGTAAAAGTCCAGGACTCAAGTGCTAATTGAAATAATGTTCTACACAGAACACGTTTTTAAAACTACACTGTAAATGAGCCTTGAGGGACCCATTTCACCTTTCATCGCTAGTTAGAATGTAATCAATTTAAAACGTTAGTAATCCATTAACGTAAAATAAACGTGTTAAATTGTAAGGTTTCTTTCAAATATTTTTCGATAGCCTCGACAACCGGAAGGAATTTCCCCAAAAGATTTCCAATTATATTTTTTTTTTAAAGAAAAACATTTTGGACTTCAAAACCCCATTTTATAGGACAAGTAAGACTCCGATCATAACACGTAACAATGTTGCCGATCCATCTGTTATATAAGACAAAGGTTTACCTGGCATTTACGAGACAATACGGTACTTGTTATAAATTATGTTATTGATGTTGTTGAGCAACTGAAATAGATCGGCGGACTAACGCAAATAGATTGTCTTCATTTTATGATGTATTGAGGCACATTTTACCTGAGGTTACAGTGAGGTTAATATATAAAAACCGACCAAGTGCGAGTTGGACTCGCGCACGAAGGGTTCCGTACCATTATTTATAAAAACAGCAAAAAAAACACGTATATTGTATGGGAGCCCCCTTAAATATTTATTTTACTTTGTTTTTTAGGATTTATTGTTACAGCGGCAACAGAAATACGTCATCTGTGATAGTTTCAACTGTCTTAACTATCACAGTTCATGAGATAAAGCCTGGTGACAGACCGATAGACAGACAGCGGAGTCTTAGTAATAGGGTCCCGTTTTACCCCTTGGGTACGGAACCCTCAAAAGCAAATGTAGATGACGTACTGCAGGGTACCATCCGCACTTGATCGATATACCGACTACTCATACCCAGCGCTTCTCCTCCACATTTATTATGCGCACGGGCAAAGTGTGGAACTCTCTGCCTGTGTCTGTGTTCCCTTCCAGGTATAACCCGTCACCCTACAAAGCAAGAGTGAACAGGCATCTTCTGGGCTTGCTCGTTCAATCGTAGATATCATCCATCTCTTTCCACCAGGCGAGATCGAGGTCATGAGCATCCATTTCACAATAAAGTATAAAGGCAAAAACCTTAGATTCGAAGATACGGGAAATTATAGGCTGTAATATGCAGCACAAGCAGTAAATAATGTAGGATGAAAACTACTACATGGATCACGGGGCTTACCACCACCACTTACAGCAGTATTATTTTAATATTACTTCAAGAGAAAGAGATGAAGCTTTACGTAGGAAAGAGATGAAGCTCTACAGGACGTATCTCTATCTCTTTTCCCCACGAAGTAAGATTAAAATAATACTGCTGTACGAGGTTTTGGATGCTTAGAAGAGGCACATTTTTACCTGGTATGACAGTTGCGTATTTTATTTTGCATTGTGTTTTCTTGCATGAGCTTGAATGTATTGATCGGACGCCCATTGAGGATAGCTAGATAATGTCTAAACCTATTATGATATTGAAGATAGTCGTTTATGATGTGTTCATTTCAACTTTTTATTCACCTAAGCCACACACCCTATTACCATCTGAGATTACCATAAAACCATGTTTATCTGTTGTTTTGCCTAAACTCCTTTTAAACATGACATTTCTGTATGGAGTTTGACATAAAACTGACATTAGATAAGCGTTTATCAAGTGTCTAAGTTTTTGTAATATGGTCCACGTTTCTACCTGTTTTGATCTATCTTAGCCAAAAACATGTTGGAATTAGAAATAGAGCTGACATATGAACCAATGACATTTCCCTTACGTATTATTATTTACGTCAAAAGTATTACAAGTGGGCACGGCTATCTAATTAAACAAGTAATAACCCGTGAAAATTAATTTAACGGTGGTAAATTGCCATTCAAATTAATTAAAACTGCGATTATTTCGCTCACATCTTAGCAGAGCTGGAGTTCCCTACGTATTAAAAATTAAATGAAACTGAAATTCTTTAATTTCATGCATCGGATTATGACTAATTGGATTAACCGACAATGTTGGGCGTTTGTAAAAATGTATCTTGAAGCGAATGGAGTTATTTTCAGATACTTTTAGCTCGGCTAAACCTAAACCATAAAGGAAAGATAAACGAAACTAATAATCTGTACCTAAAATCTCAAGGGAACCTATACAATATGAGAAAATCTCGAACCTCCAGTACGTTTTCCGGTTCCCATGTCATACGCATACGAGCCGAGAATTTGTTTTATTGACACACCAATTGACAAATTGAATGCGTCGATCTTGAAGACCCCAATTCCCAAGTGATAGCTTCTTTAAAAAACTTGAAAACGTACGTGACCGGTGACATAGGTACTAAAATTATAAATGGAACACTAATGTTCGCATTACTAATATACGTACATTTTCGTATTTATTTTCGTCGAGCTTATTAACTGCCCATTTCAACTAGAAAATTAATCACGTTTTTGCTTAAATAAAAACCGATAAAGGTAAACGTAATGCGTTAAATTGAATGCTCGATAATCGCACATTATGTATTTTTTCTCCTTGATAAATTATAATAACTGTAATAAAATACTTAATAATTTTCAACACCACAGTATGCGCGTGCGCAAGTGATCTTAATAGTCTGGATGCAAGACGGTTTTTGCTCCTCTAGATTTATGTCAAGCAGTAAATTATAATGTTAGCGTGATCATTAGTACGAATTAATACATGAATTACTTCCTACTATAAACATTATTTCCTCTTCTAAGAAAATAATAAGGATACTTTTCTTTAAAAAAATACTCTTTTAACATTTTCTTGAAGGGTTTTTTGTTTTTGCTTCTAATAAATAAAATTTCACTTGGAGCAGTCCCAAGTCCCAATTGATAAATAAAAGATGACTCACGCAACTCTCCCGAACTCGTCCTTCGGCATGTCCTTGTCTCCAGCGCCGGTGGTGCACAGCTTCGCTCGGAAGGCAGCCACTCGCGCCGCGATCTCCTCCTTCGGCAACCTACGCAACCATACCAGTGACACACTCATTATTCACGAACTAAATATTACAATACAAACGAAAAACTAAATAACACGCGCGCGCCACCGAACGCGCGTGAACGGTTTACTTGCAGCCAATGGATTCACGAATGTCTCACTGAGCGACCGCGTACCGACAAGCGTGGATGAAAATCTTATAATAAATTTCTCAGTGTAATACCTACCAGTGCATGATACGCCGAGCCGCTATAACGGCGTAGAATTACTTTTCGAAAACAATAAAATCCGATAAGACGTTCTCGTCGCACGACTGTTTATTGAATAATATAACACGAAGGGTGGCCCGTGGCCCAGTCTCGCACTGTTGAGTTATTGATCTGACTCCGGCGCAGCGGCCATCGCCCCTAAACAAGGGTGCGATCCATCCGTACGGCCTTAGAGGGGATACTTTCTATTGAGCAAAATATAACAAGGGATTTTATTGAGTAATAAATCGATAAGGCAACGTGACCTAAGTGAACATGTGCAAGTGCATGTAAAGCTAATGGAGAACCTGCTACAACTCGAGTTACAAATGCCAACAAATTTTACAAATTCGAAATTGTGTTTTGTCGTTTGTTTCTTCATCACGGCTGATTGGATGAGATTTTGGTTAGGTGGAGATGAGTTTTTGTATCGATACATCTCCAATTAAATTATTCAATAAATTAAGATTTAGTAATATTTTAATTAATAACAAATTTTGGGCCAGCAGTTGCGGTTATACAAAAGTTAAATTAAATTGTAAGGAAAAACGGAACTTTCAATTTCTTCGGGTTTGCAATTCAGGCGTTAGGATCGTTTCGAGGCTTTTAAATAAGCTAATCCATGACAGGGCCTGAACGAATGTTGTTGTCATTGATACTTGAGATTAGATGGCTTCTGCAATTCTTATTAGACAGGCATAAGATACCAATAAGCATTCTACTTGGACTGAAAAGTGCGCAGTTTGGCAGAGCACGAAGGCGGTAAGAAAAAGGAAAATAATAAAGCTTCCTAAAAACAAATTAACTTCCAGTGATCTGTGGTTGACTGTAATACTATCTAAGCTGTGTGAAAATGAATTACCGAAAAAAAAAACCAAACTTCCGGAAAAATATTAAGTTTCCGAAAACATAATTGTTCTGCATTCGGGTGCAGAGGTGAAAAAGGTTAGGTTAGGTTAGAACTGTGACCAACCGCGCTACTTCCAAGTTGCTCGCAGAAATGTTGTATTATTTTATTCGGTCGTTTCTTTATTTGCATATAAGTTGTCGGAAAATTTGTATTTAAAGCAGTAAATTTCATATTTGGAGTATGCTCATATGTTAATTGTTTTTCGGAGCTTTTATGACTACCCTGATAGAAAGATAAAATAACGGAATGTGTCCTTAAAGGGGACTATGGCAGTCTGTCAGTCTTCCTTTATGCCTCTGCTAAAAAGAAGTTTTTTTTTTGCTGATTTTCAGCCAAGGTCATGCACTATATGAAGAATATAGGGTTTTACGATGGGCGTACATAGCTGTGTGACTGTGTACATATACTTTAAAATAAGGACTCTTAAGCCCGTTTTGACTATCACTAGGCGACACCTAAATGAAAAATGCATGACTAAATAAAAGCGCGACGTTGCCGTTGGATTTTCAATTTTCGGCTCAGTGTCGAAATTTGATAATACAACGGCATACGTTTGTTTTGCCTCGCTAAGGACGCTAACCTTGAAAAACCAGCACTAGTTGAATAAACGCCTTAAGTTAAGAGCTTCATTCAAAAGTTCAAAGTTAACCAAATGCTGCCATAATAAGAAACTTTCTTTCAACAAATAAACAAAAGACAAGGTGTCAAGAAAGTAAAGGACATGTAACGTTTGCTTGCTGCTTGCTCAAAAGCGTTTTCGGTGTTATGTTCATTAATTATTACAGCACGGCCGGCACAGGCGCAAGAAATGGTAAACAACGGGTAAACCCTCTTTGACTTGTACCTATTGTCTGAAATATTTATCAACTCAGGCGCATCGAAGCGGGGTTGTTGTAAGGGATGAAAGGTTAATAGTTTCATGTATTAACAGAGTAATATTAAAATGGAATGCTAATCTACGTGTGAATTTGCAAGCCTCAATGCTGGTTTAGATTAATTACTAAACCTAGAAGAATTCAATTTCTACATGGGATCTGTTTTCCTGCTTTAAAGCCAGTGTTATATCTCTGGCTTAGCTCCAAAAAGTATTAAACTATTTATTAACAATATAGGCAAAGCATTAAGCAGTGCAAAGATTGAATTATGGTAATAGTCACATTTTATTCAGGACATTATAGGAATGGTATTCTACAGGCTAATCATTATTGCTACTTAAATCTTGAATAGGAAAACATCAAAGTTTCTACACACAGTTTCCAGAGCGGGTTATGGCTAATTGATAACAGATGCATGGATTGATTGAAGGTTAAGCTATGGTTGTCGCGGTCGGTTTGTGGATGGGTGACCATCCATTACATATTGAGACATCTTCATGCCTCGGAAAGGATGTTAAGCTGTTGGTGGCGACTGTAATGTTACTGGTAGTCAAACACCAAAGTCTGACAACCAGTCTTACTAAGAGGTATTGTGTTATCCAGTAATTGGGTTGTGGAGGTCAGATAAGCAGTCACTCCATTTAAAATACTGGTATTCAGCTGCATCCGGTTAGGCTGGAAGCTGACCCCAACATAGTTGGGAAAAGGCTAGACAGATTGATTGATCAAAGTTTCTCCACAGATAGTCATGGGCTGTTTAACAAAAGTTATTATTGAATGAATGTCATGCCTTACTTCCAGAAATAGATGATGGAACTAAGTACTTTTTATTTGTTTCTGTACCCCAAAGGGTGCCAAAGGGACCCCTACTAAGCCTATGCCCTGTCTGTTTGTCTCAAGGTTGCGCAGATACCAAAGTTGACGACATGCTAGATCATCAAATATTGCATTTCTGAGACAATAATAATGATAAGTGTATGCTAAATTATATAATTACTTCCTGTTTTAATCAGAGAATACCATTAACTTGATGCAATCAAGTAATCAAGTACAGCATAATCATTTGAAAGTTCAAAAGTATGAGTTTCAATGTTAGAATGTTTTTACAATCATTGCACTGAACTCATTTACAATTAACATTATTCTTGACTCAGAATGACGTGGACGATAAAGAGTGCATGAAAAAGATACTAAACAATAATAACGTTTCTGATTACTTCAAAACTCAGAAACTATTACGTCACGTAAAGTTAGATACTAAAAACAGCTAAATAAAAGGTAGGTTCACCAGTAAAAGTAACATGATTTACTCACCCCTGCTCCTCGAGACTGTCCTCAAGTTCTGCACACTTCACCTCTATCTTCCTCTTCCTCTCATGGTCGAGAATCTCCCGGTTTGGTTGTTTATTTGACGCAGAGTCCAACTTGGCTATTTCTTCTTCGGTGCGATAATTCACCGAGTCTTTGGTCTTCCGCACTCCTGCCCAGTTTCTTTGCACATAGCCATTTGTACCGGAGCCCCGTGGCGTCGTTAAACCAATACCATTATACATTTTGCCGGTTTATTTACCTAAAAATCATAAATCAATTTTATGACATGCTGTGCCAGGGGTATGGCTGCGCCGGACAATCACAATGTAGGTGTCAAAAGCAAAATGATTTCACTACGATGTCGTAGACACACTTGCAAAGTTATTTAGGTCAATTACCTACGCAAATATCTCACCATTTACAAGCACCTCGTTAATTTAATTTTTATTCATAAGACACGTCCATCTTGGCTGGTTCTGATTTTTTTTATAGTTGACTTTGTGACAGAGTTACCATTTCGAGAAAAAGATAAGACAGCATAGAACATTATTATTTACAAAAAAGCTCTTTTCAGACCAAAGAGACGATGAAGTATTGAAAACCATTTTAAAATTTCATTCCATCATTTTGTTTAGAAAAAAGCATTATCGAAATGACTTAGTATCAATTGACTTTTCTGAGGCGTTTATAAAAAGACTAAAAAGTATAAAAACAATGGATTTGACAAATAAAAATGTGTTCGCTAATAATCTGGAGTTTAGGTGAATGTATTCTGTGGTGAGTACTACTTAGTCTGTGGTTCTGTTTAAAATTCTCTAAGTAGTCTGTGGTTTAAAATGATGTCTGTGCTCACTGTGCTGTGAATGAAGTTTATTGTATAGATAGGAAAGAGTAAGAGGTTATGTTTTGAGTTTTGTTTACACATCAAACTAAAACAAACTAATCTCGATTATTCATAAATTGAAATTGCATTTGAGTGCAATCAGAAACTTTAATCATGCTTGACAAAGTCCTGTACAACACCGTTCTCTCGCAAACACTGTCACCCTGTGGAAAATATTTGGTTGCCGGTAATATTTACAGTCAGATTGCTGTTTTTGAGTGAGTATGATTGATTTTCTGTATTGTAGTAGGTTAATTATTTTCTTAATTAATTTTGTCTAATCATACAGCCCTAATATTGTGTAATAATATAATTCATAATATGATATGAATGTCAATGGAGTTTCGTGCCTGTTCTTCTCCATAGATACCTACTACGCTTAGGAATGGCCTTCCTATATTCTAACTGACTGACTGCAGTGACTGCTTGGCAATCCAAAAGTGCCTGTAAAGTTAGAGTTTGACATTCGATCTCTCGCTCATCAGTTTCATTACTCCACTTCTTAATCACTTATTCTTTCTTTTTCAGTCTGGATAGAATCCTTAATCCTGTTACCGAGCTGCTCACTTCAGATTACAATAAGCCAAAATACACTCACACTCTAGAATCTGGTCGCCAAGTCTGTAGCTTGGTCAGCACCGAAAAGTTTTTAATAGCAGGTACAGTAAATGAAATATTTGGATGGGGCTGGAAGAATGCGGTCAGTTCAAAGCTAAGCAAACCTTCATGGACCATCAGGATACCGACACAACCATCATCCATGGAACAAGCTGACGTAAATAGTCTATGGTTGTCTGAAGATGAAGCAAAACTGTATGCAGGATGTGGTGACAATAATGTTTATGTTTTTAACTTGGAAGATGGTACACTGGTGTCCACTTTGAAGGGACATACAGACTTCATACACTCAGTTCATGGAAAGTGAGTATATTATTATACATATACATACTTGTTCATTAATTTACATAATATCAGGGGGCTCAGTCACTTTGGCAGTCATAATAGGAAAATATTATGAATCATCATAAAATGTCAGAAACGGACAATTCATAATATGATCTGAGTGGGATTCATATTTCAAAACAATTCATCAGTTTGACAGTTTTCTACAGAGATTCGTAAAATGGTGCACACATTATGAATTTTGTGTAGTTAGTTTTTGTGTCAAATTAGAGGAATTGCTAATGACAGCTGGAAATTCAGGAAATGAATTGCTAATGTGGCCGTTTTAGGCCTACTGATCATAAGATGTTAAAAAGAAATACTTCAAATGTGCTTGTATCTGAATTTAATTTTTCTAATATTATAATAATTACAGCAACCAGCAACTTATTACAGCCAGTGAGGATGGTTCAGTGATGCTGTGGGATACCCGTACTTGCAAGAGTCACAATAAAGTGGAGCCCCATACCAACAGCAAAGTGGGCCGGCCTGATGTAGGCAAGTGGGTGGGATCCGCTGCCTTAGGTGATGACTGGATTGTGAGTATAGCTTCAGATTTTATTTAGTTGCACTGTAATGATGAGCAGTAGTAGAATTTAATGAAAATAATATTAAACTTTCTACGTAATACACTTCTCATCAGAAAAATCGAATCACTTCCGTTTTTTTTTACTTATATTCCTAAATATACACATTTTTCTGATAATCCTTACAAAACATAAACTTGCAAGGTGTTTCGATTTTTCTCATGATAAGGTATATATTTATTGTAAAAATACTTTGATTTCAAAAACTGTTTCATTATTTATTTCTTTCTTTCTGTATAAATGGGTTCAAAAACATTAAAAATATATATAATATATGTAATTAAATTGTGGTAATGGTATGGACATTATGGTATTGCATTACACCTTTATGAAATTGTATATTTTGCAGTAAAACATTTCAAAGTTTAAGGGTTTTTTTAAAGGTTCTAATATGGCAAATTTATCCTTTTTTAAATTGCAACATGATATAATTTGAATTTACAATGGTCCATTGTCCATTTTAATTATTCTTATTATAATGAGAATTTAAGTAGGTTATTTAATATCAATATTCTTATCTAATTATGCTAACCAATTTTCGCAAGGACAAATATTCGAATTATTTTGAGCCATTTTACCACCAATTGGTAAATTATTTCGTTCTTTACATTTATTCTTTTTCTAAAATAAAAATAGCCTCAGTTACTACGTATAACATTCGCTATATGCCATTGAAGGTCCCTTCAAAATCGGTCTAGCCGTTTTGGAGATAAGCGGGAACAAACAGAAAGACAGACATAAAAAAAGAAGTACTTTCATAGGCATTTAGTAAAAAGCAGTTATTTATACCTATTGATGACTTGAAATGATAACATCACATCACGCCTGTAATCTCCGAAGGGTTAGGCGGAGGTGTACCTTTACTACACTTGCTTGACTTGAAATTACCCACATTACGCCAGTTACGTTTAAGTCCAATGTAATAGGGGGCGAGCCTATTGCCATCAACCGGCCACAAATCCAGACTCAGGGCTGCCACTGAGAGATTCCTAGTGGAAAAATCCAATAACACTTTGCCCGACACGGGAATCGAACCCAAAACCTCATGCTCTTGACTTGAAATTACTTTATTTTCCTTCATAATTCTAATCAATGTTATCTGTCAGGTGTGCGGCGGCGGTCCTCGCCTGGCTCTCTGGCACCTTCGCTTCCTGGATGCCGTCACAGTCTTCGACCTCCCCGACCACGGCATCCACGTGTCTTTCTTCCACGATGACTGCGTCTTTGCGGGAGGAGCAGCCAAACACCTGTACCAACTGAACTACTCCGGAGAAGTGAAGGTGGAACTACCGGTCTCAGCAACCACAGTGTACTCCGCAGTCTTGAGAACAACTCCTAACAAAGTCCTGGCCATCGCCGGGTCCAGCCCAGAAATAGACCTTTGTACCACCTTCAATTATAGAGATCAGGTCCTACACTTCCGATAGGTGAGTTACAGTTTAAGTTTTTTTCTGTTATCAATAGGTGAATATTTTATCAGACAATAAATGAATGAATGATTCAACAACAACTTTATTATTTACAATTTTATTGCTAAGTGCAAATTATTAAGCGTAAAAGATAATCAGTTTTAATTACATTTTTATACTGGCAACACATCAAGACAGTGAGTGTTGTAACACAGCATGACACATTTATGTATGCATTACCTTCAAAAACTAATTTGAACTCTATTGACCAACACTTAAAGTTCAATTTCCTCTCATCCAAAACACAGCGTCAATACAGGGTGAAATTGAAATCGTGGGCAACCTTTGAAGGGGTCATTATACGTATCATTATGAACAACTTTTACTATGGTACAAATCCAGAAATCGCTGTTCCCTACATTTATGTTCGCATAGCTTGTCAAAATGTAGTGAACAGCAGATTTTTTTTTTGTGATTATATTTTTGATTCCATAGTGAAAGTTGTTCATAATGATGAGTACAATGACCCCTTAACGATCCATGAATTCAATTTCACCCTGTATAATGTCAACCATAGGAACTAGAGAGGTTTCCATTGCTGTATAAAAAGCTTAAATATAGCCATGTCCTGCCACTACAGCCGGGATGAACCCTTGGCTGCCATCCCTCTTCTTTACATAGAACCACTCTGCATCCACATCAGTTTCCACGCCCCCACCTTGCACCAACACAACCACATCCCCTTTCTGCACTGTCAAAGTATTATTTAAAACACTCCCTGTATAATCACTGTTCACTACTAACAGAGTCTGTCTCTTCACTTGTTTAAAGTCCCTATTTTCTTTTTCATGTATCTTATCAATATTGGAGCAAACGGATTTGGTCTTTAAGTATAGGGTGTCAAAGTCTTTTTCTGCGCACGAGTTCTTGGACTTGCGTCGTGTGGTTTTGGAGGGGTAGCGGCACTCGGAGCGCGTGCGTCCGCGGAGTTGTTCCTTCTCGTTGTCCGTGAGGTTCCCGCATGGACGCGGGTAGATGTCCGTGCTGCTCTCCCAACATGGCGTCTTCTTTTGTGGTGATGTTCTAGAAATTTAAGAAAATATCGTGAGGAAACTTTAGAGAGTATGAATGTGGATGGATACAAAACGAGGGGAAGACCGATCGATAGACCGTGTGAAGTGGCTAGTAAGTGGGTGACTACCGAGATGACGACTAATAGAGAAGTATGGAACAACAAATTATTTAAAAAAAAAACACCCGACTGTAAAAACCTTACAAAAACAAAGTTCAATGCTTGTTTTTCTCTTTTCGGTTATAGGTTTTTGCAGTCTTTTTTCGTTTTTTAAGTAATTTGATAACCTAGTCTTTTTCTACGGTCGCTTTTATCCTTATGTTTTTACTCCATTTAATTTACCCTTACTCGAGTTAGTTGTAAAAATGTACAGTCACAATCAGGCAGTAGGTATTCCCAGCGGCAAACACGCGCTATACAGCACGTATCCCTCGTTGCCATGCGGCGCCGGCGTCTGCGCATACAACCATTGTTCGTTCTTGAACACTGCGTTACTTCCCTAGTGCAGTCACAAACTCACCTATTAGGCAGTATTCCCAGCGGCAAGCACGCGCTATACAGCACGTATCCCTCGTCTCCATGCGGCGTCTGCGCATACAACCACTGTTCGTTCTTGAACACTGCGTTCACGACTGTACCCAGCGGTAATGGCAGTTCTTGTTGGATGTCCTTGTGCGTTTGGTATAGAGTACTCGGGTACGCGATCACTACGGGAATGTTGCCGGGACGGTCTATCGTAGCCTGGAAGGAGAAAAGGAAGGTTTTACAGAGGTGGAATTTGTAATTATAGACCGTACAATAATGTCTGAGAAGGATTTATAAAAAAAATAAAAATGTTTCAACATCATAGGGCTTGTTTCTATGGATAGGTTCGCCCTATTACATGATACTTGTAAAATAATTGCAGGCGAAGTATGTGTGTACCTTCTATATATTCAGGTTGTCAGGGTAAACACCGTTGTCACTCGAACCATGTGTAGTTGACTTAAATATAAAAACAAATGACCGAGTAACAACAAAAAAAAAACGTTATTTTCATTAAAAGATTTAAAAAGTTTCTATCCAACACCGTGCTCGCTAGCGGAACTGCTGGCTAACTGTGGGAAGGGTCGCGCTCGCGGCCGGTCAGGTCACGTCCCGCACCCCCGCCCGTGTTGAGATGCAAGTTCGTTGCCCTAGCGCATAGGGCAACGAACTTGCGTCTTTTGTGGTAAAATGTAGTTTTAAAAAAAAGAAAAATATGTTGTAATTTTCCATTGATTTTACGTTCTATATATGACACCAAACTACTGGTTTCAAGGATAACGGTGTTTACCCTAACACCCTGTATACATCTCTGTGTATCGGTTCAGTGAGATCAGGGGGTTAACTCCCTAATCACGAAATCCGTAGTTTAGGCCGAGGTTACGGGTGTTTACCATTCCGTAACACTTACGGACATAAGATTATGTCGGGGTCCGCACTAAAAATGAATGACAACATGATTTGGTCTTCCGTAAAATTGACTTTGTCACTTGTGTTGACGGATCACTACTTACTTTCGGACGGGCTCGTATTTACGTTGACGGAATTAGGCGTGATGTTATGTTATGTGATCGGATCGAGCTATTTTTTTAAATTTTCTATAGATTTTTTAATCTAAAAATTTAATCCATAGTCAAAATCAAATCAATATGTAATGCCAAACGCATTCGTTTTCGTACGTCTGATAAAAAAGTAGTAAATCAATCCCAATTTTATGTAATAGATAAAACAAAACTATAAAAGACCGCGGAATTTAATATTATTGTTCAATAACGTGTAAAATCCGAATGTGAAACGTGACAGAAAAAAAAAAAGATGGACGCAAAATACAACATTTCGCGTCTAACATATTTTTTGTATTATAAATACCAAAATGAAAATAAACTTTTCAACACACTTGCTCGAAAAGTGGCTCTTCATGCACCACTTTTAGGTTCGCTATAATGTAGTGTATTGAACACACCTGCTTTTTATTTTGCATTGTCGCACTAGTACAGGAAAGTACGCCACAGATACGTAAATACTAGTCAGAGATTCTTTTTTCAGCATAGTACATACATTAATATTCAGGGTTATTGGTTATACGTCGGTAATCCGTTGAGGGGATGTAAGAGAGGCTTTAAATGACCCTACATCCCCTTAATGGATTATATTATTAAATTATAATAAATAAAAATAATAAGTTTTTTAATTTTAATATAAGGCTGTCTGACGGCTTCGAGTCTGACACAGCAAACATTTATTTATTCCAATGTAAGTATAGGTGTTTTTAAAATGTTTAAAGCTGAACAGCAGTACTTATGTTGTTTTAATATTTAAATTTTTAAAATAGTGCTCCTGCACACATAATATTGTTGTTTTCATACGGTTAAGTATACCTTAAAATTGTTGATTGATAGCTAAATCGTGACAACACAATCCTGGACGCGTGCACCTAACAATTAACAAGATAAAAATATTTTGACCGCACACGCTACAGGGAATAATTTTCCGAAGAGCTTTTAATCTTATGTTTAACAAAGGTCATTACAAATTATAGTGACCTCGGGAGTCGATTTTTAAAAGTCTCTCGTGAAATATTGTATCGCCGCGCGCCGTCCCGTCGAACTGGCTCAATTACACCGTAACGTTTAACCCCTACAAAGATATATTGTTGTTTTAAATAAACCGCACTGATGAATGGCCTCTCCGCTCGAGATTATCTTGTAACCCCACATTACAACAACCCTAAAAAACATTCACTTAAGGCCCATTATCCCGGGCATATACCGCAGAAATAAAATTGCTTCAATAATCTGCCAGTCCAAAACTGTTCGCCCGAATTTATATTAAAAACTTCGGAAAGGATATCAAAATTTTTAAATGACTTGCAATTTAAGCGTTGTCCAATTTTGCGCCAATTTCGCGGCTTACGTTGTACAATCGGGTTTATGCTCCGAAGTAACGCACAAAAACCATATGTACATCGTAACGTCATAACAACCCAAAGAAATGAATAATGATCGAGATTTACAGGTGCATTTAAATTCTTTTGTAAAAAAGATCCGTTAATATCGCATGCCAAAAATGATGAATGACTTTTTCCAAATTAAATTGGGTTACGTGATACGTTATTTTGTTTAAAAGGATTCTTATCATTAGTTACGAGCTTTTAAGTGATTGGCAGTGGCACAGCTTTAACTGTAAATCAATTATCAAATAATTTCTCACCTCGGTAAGGAAGCTGTCCAAATCTCGGATGTCATATCCAAATTTTCCACTTTGGTTCCTCTTCTTTCTTCTGTGTCGATGCCTGTGTTTCTTCCTCACGTACTCCTCAGTGCCAACACTAGTGTCTGAGTATGTGTCCTGGACGTTAGCAAACTCTTCACACGCATTCCGAAACCTAAGATTATGGTAATATTCATTACGTCCTACGACCCTATCTTTCACATCTCTAGGCTTGCACTTTCTGTAACGTTCGATTTCATTTGGCTTCCGATTGTGATTCTTATCCACTTCGCTTTTGATAATAGTATTTTTTATTCTATCTTCAGTTTGAAACTTATCAGTCGTCAGTTTCGCATTCTCTAAGTTTTCTTTCAACACCCATGTAAGCGATATCTTGGATTTATGACGATGGGCTAAAGGTGTGGAGTGCCACAGTCCCATATCTCTAATTTCGGCGTACTCAACACTGGTATCAGGGTTGTCATCTATTAGAGACGATATCTTGCAGTTCGCTAGCAAGTCTAAGACTTCGCATGCTGGAGGTGCGTTACTCTGGAATTTACAAGTCACTAACTGTAAGAGCAATTCACGGTTATTAAAATGTTCATGTTTTGTTTCCAAGAAACATACCGTATTGTTCAATCCTTGATTTTCAATACCATCAAAATCATTCACTCGTTCACTATACGGTGGCGGTAACTCTTTAAACGTGATTTCTGGAAGTTAAATAATAAACGATTAAAAATCACAATCGGCCGTGCTTAATGCCTCACCGGATACTATTAATAACGAAATTTATACCATAGTCAGCTGAGCGGATTATTGGGCATAAATAATCAAGTTGCAGTCATAACAATGAAAGTGGGCGAGTGCGCGAAACAATGCCCTCCCGGGGGGATGCGCGCTCCCGGACTACCCGGCGGCTCCTGTGCGCAGGCGCACCAGCGACTCGCTTTCGTCTCTTGGCATAAATCCCGATGCGCGCGCCGCCCACCGTCCGCGGCTTCGCGCCCAACACTGGCTCCCCGTGCTGATAAACTATCGACATCGCCCTCCTCTAAAAAAATCTCGCCACATTCTCACAGTTCAAAGTGGGCGCACTCATGCGAGCGCAGTGGAAGACGTCGAATTAGCCTCGGGACACGATTTGCAGCCGCCGCAAACATTCGGTCAGAGGTAGACTCGTCCATCAAACATTCATTTTCATAAGTCAATACACTATCTATGATCAACCCGCAAATGGTGTCTAATGAAATCGGGTGAAATTGTAGAAATGCGGCAGTCACGAGCCACTAATTGTCAGGTGCTAAGAGTCAAACAATAAGTTCTAAAGGCAAGCGTTTTAACACTTCTCACACTTTTCGAGGTGAATACAGAATAAACACCTGTGTTTGTGTTTCGTTATCTTGTCTCGTTCTTGATTTGTATTTTTTTTCTTAATAGACACGAGATTCCTTTACAATTGAGCGGTGTTTAACTAACCGTAACATAACAATCGTAAATACTACATATCATTAATTAGAGCTTCCCGCGTGCATATAGATATTTTAGTTCAAATATAATATTACAAACTTATTTGCCTCTATTGTGCTGATGAATACTTGGATTCTGTGTACGACGTTATATCATCGCGGATTTATGAGATGAGCTATGCACGCAATGCATATTCGCATGTGTAAATCCGCGTTGAATGCAGATATACTTTTCTTCGCATTAGACGACGGGTCGGAGATATTTAGCGATTTATTTTCTCCTTTTTTGTTTCGTGTCTGGCTGAATCTGTCATTATCGTCTACCACTAGTTTCATTTCAGTCGATTAGACGTCAGTGCACTAAATGTTGATTTTCTTCGCCTAGGTTGGAGAGTCAAATAAAGAAGTCAATCGGATTACAGTAAAGTTGATAGGAATGATGATTTATATAATAGTTCGTGTCAATTCGTTCATGCTCATAAATTAAATCAGTAATTCCGATTATCTCGAAAAAAAAAACACGGTTTACGGATAATCTAGAATCCACTCCCTCGGAATGATGATATTACCTAATTTAGCTTTCGGTTTCCATTCCTGGGCAATGTTTAACCACTGCTGGACATAGGCCTTCCCAAGGTTTCACCACAACACCCAGTTATCTTTCTTCTACATTCAGTCTGTCCCAGCCGCCTTTATAAGGTCGTCAGTCCAGCTAGCCGGAGGGCGTCTCACGCTTCATTTGCCGGTACCTATGCGGTCTCCACTCGAGGACTCGTCTGTTCCATCCAACATCCTACAGCTATCGGTCCTATAAAAGACAAAACTGGCACACCGCCACTTCAGCTTCCTTATAACTCTGCAGGGTGTGTCGGTAGCTCCAATTATTTTCCGGATATTTCATTTCGGTAATCTTTGCAATGAACAATCATGATTGTTGAACTGTATCGGTGGTACTTATAGGCTGAAAAAACGGAACTACACTCTGAAATTGCCTTTATGCAGCGCGTGCTTTGGGCGAATTCACGGACATAAAGTCCATAACGTTGTATCACGGCGTTGATGGTAAAATCCATGTGGATTGTAAATAACCGAGTTATTTTGCAGATTCGAGTTTCGCATTGCGTCGATCCGTATGGGTTTAAAATTTTAAATTAGATATTGCTCTGTGACCAGGGTTTGACGAAATGCTTATTATCTTGATCTTCTAGGATAATTTTGGAATATAATTATTACGGGTCATTCACACGTCCCATAAATACCTACAGCCTACGCTTCATCGTTGGCGATTTTTGTTTACCCCAGATGGTGACAATTTATTACTTTCTTTATTTACGAACACCATAAAATAAATGCGACAGCTATAACATTTACGCGTTTTACATTCCACGAAATTGGAAAGTGAGACAGTTTGTTGAGGCTGTGTCGCGTACGTTACTCCGACGCCAATTTCACGGTTTTATTGCGTCCAGTATTACTTTACCGCTCTCACATAATAATTGTTATTACATACTTGAAATACGCACGTAATTTTACAATTAATTACAAAATATAACCTCCCTGGCCACACAACAGACGGTACGGTTCCGCGAGAAAACTATTTATGTCTGCTGTTATTATCGTTTAGTAGACGAAATTAATTACTTTCATTAAACGCCTTCGCGGGCCACCCACGTCGTGTATTTTATTGGTAAATAACTAACGTGCTATGTTAACTTCACAGATACATTGTTTTATTGATTATAAAAAAAACATTTTCACTCTCGATCTAAGAATCTCGATAGATATGAAATTGTGGGACTCTTGTCTCAGGTTCTGCTAGGACCTTGTTCATGTCATAGCCGGAGGTCAGTAGTACCTGCCTATCTACCATCAAGTTTAATTTACAGGTTTTTTTCAATGGAATTTAATTGTATTGAAGTAATCCAACATTTTACTTTATTTTATGAGGAGTTAAGAGGGGCTTCTCATTTAACAACTGAGTTAGTTCATTCGCATGATTTATAAATGTTGAAAGATAATTTTTACTCAAATAGTCACTTTACTGTATATAAGTTAAGCAACGACATCCTTATAACAAAATGCAATCCATTGGCAAGTATTCCAAAAATACTTCATCGATTTTTTTCCGCATTCTTTTCGTGGTTAAAGAAGCGTGAAAACGGAAGACAATGCGTTTAAGCCCAAATCACGAGCATATCGCTATGTTGAGAATGTGTCCCCACAATGAGGAGGAATGCCGCGCAGATCACGACAACTGCCGAAAACGTGCGCACACGCATCCCGCCGGGCATCCCGTCGCGCAAGCAACGCATCTCATAATACAAATTATGGATTTTTAAATACTAATTCAATTTTTTTACACGATGATGGACTGTGTGAAATATGATATGGCTAGAAAAGTGTGACTACTGAAATTACGACTATAGAGAGACAGACAGACAGACATGTGGCGCTGACCTCAAATAGATTGGGATAAAGCAAGATAATGATGAGATGAGTAATTTTTTTGAAGTGTAACATCTTTCCTCTCGCTTTCCTGCAATCTGTGGGAGTGATTTCGTGAAAAGGGAAAACGGAAGTGTGTAACAGGAAGCCGGGGAAGCGCGCGCTATTTGATTTGACCGATGAGCGCGCGCGGTTCTAGAGTTGGTCGTCAGATCGTACCAACACATCTTCCGAGAGGGTGTAAACAGGTTGATGACGATGCCGATGATGATGATAAATATTGTTTATATCATAATAATATATACGTCAGATCTCAGATGTTACATATCATATGCCACTACTGTAAGACAACCTCTTTTTTTTTTAAATCATGTCTGTTTGATAATGTTCGCATATGAATGGCGATGAGTTTTGTTCACGGTTTTAATAATATTTTACAGGTTACAGGTTTTATATAGGTTTACGCTTGATATAATGACCGATAAATAATAAATTACGTAATCGTTCCACTTGAGTAAATGAAATGGTTTACAGTTCATGTTGTTGGGCTAGATTCTAGGCGGTCCTGCAATTATCAAGATGATGTACTGCCTTATAATTCTCGCGTTATTATTGAGAGATTACGGGAAACACCGCTATAAACTAATTAAACAGTTGTCTTTGAGACAATGAGTTTGTTATTGTTGTTACTTGCCTCTGCCTGCGTAATTTAAAGGTGACACAAAATGAGCGGTAATGATGTGCGAACGTTTCCGCATTACTGCGCATCATTGGTGGGCAATATTGCGCATCCGTTATAATAATATGGATAATATCGCGCATCGGTTATAATAATATGGACAATATTGCGCATCCGTTATAATAATATGGGCGGTATTGCGCATGCGCATCCGTTGTAATACTTGTAATAATATGGACAATATTGCGCATCCGTTATAATAATATGGGCAATATTGCGCATCTGTTATACATTAATGGACATTATTGCGCATTCGTTATAGTGACATGTAGGAATAGGTAATCCGTATTTTTTTCAAAGGCTTGGGCTTATATTCAGTGATTAATTTAGTGTTCAGGTATTTTAGATTTTAACTTCACAGCATTGATGTACTAAAAAACCTCTTCACAGTCACACATTTGAGCGCGATTTTATATTTTTGTCATTAACGGCGCGTATTTTTTTTTTCCATTATAAACTAAATCAACTTTAATTTCTTGAACGACTTTGAATTTATTTAGTTGTTATTGACATACGAATTTATTACAAAACATTATGTAATAAGTATCTGATATTATTTATGTTACTGTGACATTATAGCCTTTTTTGTCGTAATTAAGTAACGTCAACATTAATAATTTTAACATTTATGGCTTTTTAGGGTTCCGTAGCCAAAGGGTGCTGCCAACGGCGACCCTATTACTAAGGCTCCGCTGCCCGTCCGTCTCAGGGCTGTATCTTTTGAACCTTAATAGGTAGACACTTGAAATTTTTACAGTGTAGGAACTACTATCATATGACCACTATAACAACGCTATAAAAATTAAAGGGGGTACCTACCCCATACTAGAAACGTGTTTTTTTTTTTAACTAGCTTTTTATATTGTAGCGTGTCTGCGTGGTGCCTTCGTATGCTAGTCTGATTTGCACCTGGCCGCTTCATAGGTATCGTTCGCTCATTTATCTGAGGTACCTACTTATTCCGAAAGAAATTATAGATGTTCGATAATAACATTTAAAATTCACGATGTAAACTACAATATGAACTAGCCATTAGTTCAAACGTGTTATTATGTCGATCATTATCGGTAAGTCATTATGTTCGTCCACGAAATATTTTTTAGAAACGCCTACGTTCCTTTATAGATAGGTACAAACTTAATAACATTAACTTTATCTCGCCAAAATCTACCAGAAGTTTATATTAAAAGGTGCCAAGTTTTTATAATTTATTCTGTTTTTCGAACTTAAAGCGTGCTTGTAATTCTGTGATGTATCCGCTAACAAGTTCGAAGTAATTTGTGACAGTTAATTATAAATAATTATAATAGGTCATTTGGATTACTAACTGGTTGACACTTGAGTATAATGGTTTGTGGTTTCGTAGTAAAACTTGAGTTATTGTTGACTTTATCAGTCATAACGATCGAAAGTCTCAATCTTTATGAGCCTGTGAATATAATTATTATAATTAAGAGGAGCCCTGTGGACGTTAAGAAGATGTGCTCATATATAATCGTAATGATTCTATCACAGTCCAGAGTTCCTAGACAAAGTGACATTCTATCGGCGATAACGATAATGGAAAAGGCAAAAATGTAGGTATAGGACTGACATAAGCTATCGAAGAGCTTATGTCAAGCCTGTTGAGGCTGCGTTTCCACCAGAGATGTGCGAGGATGCGTAGCGAGGGATGTGTTTGTAAAGAACCAATAGAATCGATACATTTATCTCGCCTCGGTCAGCACAGCTCTGGTGGAAACGGCTCAGCGGAGTTAGATTTTTGCGCATACAAAACAAGCGAGGGATGTGTACGAGGGATGTTTGCGAGGGATGTGTTGCGAGGAATGTGTTGCGAGGTTTGCGCGTACTGTACCAGCCAGTCCATCCATCCTCGCACCACACATTAATGCGCATTTTTACAGCTCCGCTACACATCCTCGTAGGCACATTTTCATCGCACAGCTTTGGTGGAAACCCCCACACATTTTCACAGCACAGCTAGACATCCTCGCACGACACATTTCCATCGCACATCTCTGGTGGAAACGCAGCTAAGTCGTTGTAGAAATACAAAACGCTTTCGAATCGATTGTCACTTGTCTAGGCCCTCTGACTACTAATCTTGTCCATTCAAATCAAACAGGGATTCATCAATTCAAAACTCCTTGAAAGTCTTGAATATAATTTCTTCTTTAGAATCGCACACATGATGTGCGTCCGTGACTCAAATTCGTGAACGCGTCAGTAAAGCATCATTGGTGGAACTGGTAGGAGGGCAGCAGGGAATTAAGGGTAAGTGTAGGCAGCCGATAATTGCGGCGTGGGAACGCGCCGCGCCCGCCGCCTGCGCCTGCGCCGATAGCACAAAAGTATTGCCAATTTGAAATTGAAACTCAAACTAAGCATTTATTTCAATTAAACCATTTACAGGCACTCCTTGACAATTCATAATTCTCAATGAGTCGGTCAGTCAGAAATATGGAGCTAGTTGTCCAAAGCGTTTCTTCCTATGGAGAAAGAATGGGTAAGAAACTCCATCGATACTCTCAATTCTGTTAGCAGTGAAAGTAAAATAATACATACATTTATTATTCGTTTCTAAATATCGTTGTGTAATAAACTTAATATTTATCTGTTTTGTTAATTAGACGGAAGAAGAGAAGACGTAACAATTTCTGCGTCTCGCAATTTGTTGGCACCGATTCGTATTATTAGGTATTCATCGATCCGTCATTTTGCGATTTTATTTTAGTTACCGATCGATAGTGAGTCTAGTGATACCTACTTCGAAATACTATCAATAGTCATTCATCACAGTCATCATTGGTAGTTAAAAAGATGATTTCAAAAATATTTTTTCATATTCGGATATAGCTCATGGCCTAAAAAGGTGCCATGAAGAAGATTACTTAAAAAAAAAAATGTTATTCCGCTAGGAATAATTAAAATATTAAATTATTTCTTTCAAATTCATCCTACGATTAGATCCATATTTGTTAGTACAATAATTGCGAGCTTACAAACTAGTAACTTGATTGATTGACATAATAATGATAACAATACCTACTTATTTAATAATAACTTAATTACTTTATAATATTACTTACTTCAGAAAGCTTAAAATGAACGAAAAATTATAAATTGCATTTTTGTATTACGTAATTAGTGTAAGACGTCTCTGCGCACTCTACTTCCCCTATGCACCTCCTACATCGCATTGCACGCCACAATCGGCGAAAAGGCAAAATTGCAGCGCGGGCGCATTCTGCGTCCCGAGCGCGCCAAGCCATGTCACAAGCAACACAGAAGGTTATTACTGAAACTTTTCATGAGAAACTTGCAAAAACATGAAAGTCAAACGTAAGATTACCTAAGTATATTTATAACCACTTATGCTAAAATTGTTCGTTTTTTTGTTTTTTCCTTTATATCCAAGTTAGCAGCCTAATTTTGTAAGGTATACGCTTGCCTACTGCAGAGCTATTTATGGTGGCTCACCGCTGCCCTGCGCATACGACGCACATCTGCACGAATCATGCATTGTGTGCATCACAGTGCATCCCGTAATGACAGCATGTATTCCTAGATATTCCCCCATTTAAGTATACCTATGCAGACGCTAAATGTAGATGCGATCATGCGAATGCTGCGGTACATCGATTCAATTTTTAAAAAGCTCGTATATCCATTTGAACAGGACTTCAATTTTATCCGTTACGCACATAATATAAATTTATCCATAAATTATAACAGCATTACACTCAAACTCAATCTAGTAGACCAACTATTTTCTTACCTAGTCGCGTGCAAACTGGTTTTTGCTAAAGAAAGTGGCACTTTTTGTCTACCAATATTAGGATTCGACGTCCAATCCAAATAATGTTGAATTTACTGACAGTAGAAAGCGAAATCCGTAGAGGTTAGTGGAACGCTTTCCTAATGTCACAAAACATAGTATGACTGTAGCGAATAGGTAATCATAAGACAGGCTACGCGATTCGTCCCGCCCACCCGTCGCGACCACTGACGAGGGGTGTTGACATCTTTACAAAATGGACACGCAATTATGTATAAATCCTTTATTACGTGCATTACCATCTCAGGCCAAAGTAAGTGCATTACAATTGATGGTGATTTGCGTGTTACGCAAAATGCCGAGAACATTATAGTCTGCGGACGATATAGCGACAACCGTGTTAGAAGTAGGACCTTTTGAAAATTTTGTTTTTCTGCAGCCAAAATGTGATGTTAGTTTAGTTGTCAGTGTTTAAAAAAAATACTGCCCAGTTAAAACCATGACATGGAACCCCTAGGTTAGCTCCGAATTATAGAATTGCTACTCGCTAATGTGGGTTTTGAATTACGTTCTCAGGAAGCTCAAGATATCACTAGAAATAAAAACACATTTACATTTTAAAGTTACTTTGTAAGTACATACCTACTTGTCCCACTTGCACCTATTACTTCTTTGAAAGAAGTGAGAAAGTGAGAAAGAAGTTCGTGAGAAAGAAGTTCTTTCTCTACTTCCATTCAGTAGGATCTATCCATAAAGGTACCAACATAGTACGTTATCAATCAAAATGTATCTGTACATCGAACGTGAGCCAACAATAACTATTGTATACTCTACCTGTTTGATAAAAATACGTCTTGATAGAAAAAATAACAATACTGCTAATAAATAAAAGTATGCCACAATAGAGAAGATGATTAAGTTAATCTGAACACTTTTATTATGCAACAGTGTTTGTGAGGTCATTCACTATGGAACTGCAAGTTACACAGAGCCAACGAGACTGGAAGCACAAAGCTTAATTCTTTTAAATTATTTTTTTGAAGAGTCGATTAAATCCAAGTAAAAATGGAGGAAAGTAGAAAACAAATGAACGTTTGACAAAACAGTTGACTACGAATGGCGACGACGGGTGGACAGTTTCAGGATCAGGGTGTTCCGGAAGAAGATACTCGACTCTTTAATAATGAAGGATAAGCACGCAAAGAAAAAAGTATTTATTGTAAGTTGGCTATTTTTCATTGAAAATCAAGACAAAAATGGTAGACATTTCTTCTCTTGTTTAGTAGGTACTAAGTCCAGTATGTTGGACGGGTAAACTGACCCGACGCAGTTCCGTCTCATTATGGCGTGTCTAAGGTATACGCATTGACGTGACATGGTCAAGGAAGGGCCTGTCCCTTCCAATTGAATCTAGCTCACTGGCCACATTCCTATTCTTCTCGGATTACAAAATCTTGCATAATTTATCTTAACAGGGAATGCAATTTGTTTAGACTGACGGTAAGTGGACGACGCTGCTCGGACAATGCTCTATGATTCGTTTATGATATCATTTGTTTTACAGCGTCTAAACACAGCCTCATCTTTGACTCAATCTTGACTTATTGCAGGGAATCGAGACTTCTTATTATTGACGATGCAGATGCTTACATCAGTAAAAGTTTAATTATTACATCTATGGACATTTCCAAACGTATCATTAACAATTCGACGTAGCGATGGTATCATAAAAGCGCTATCATCGCTCGGCTGCTTTTCGGCATCGACATGGAATTCCTGCTACACTGGCATTCGGGAAACCGATTAAAATTCAGAAAAAAGAGCTTTACGTACAATAATTTAAGGTCAAGAAGGAGCGTGATCTCGACGCAGTGGATAAAAATTATTTATTTGCGTGGGGCGCGGCAATTAGGGGGGCGGAGCGCGTCTGCGCGCACGACCTTTCGACCCTCGGCCTGCGCCCGCGCAGCCGCGCCGCCTGTGGACACTCGTCCTGTCACGGGGACGCGGGCGGCGGCCCAGCAAAACATTCTCGAAATTGCATTCGGTCTTCGCTCTGCAGCACGATCTCACCTACTTTCGTGAAATATGTTCAACATTTTTGCATTTTTCGTGTGCAAGATATCAAAATTACTCGTGCAGTTTAACCAGAAAGATTTTTACTTTAATAGTAATTCTAATTACACGTTTTCAAAATAATAAGACGGACAATGAACAACATTGCCATTAAAATCAATTAGCTAACAAAAAAATAACTCATGGTTTCTACAATGTTCATGCTCTAAATACCCATATGCCACGGGTCGCCTGGTCAGTTTTATTATTACATTCTTAAAAGGAGATGCAATTACCGATACAGCGTGTATCGATGGACGCACGCGCACGCATGCTCTCATCGGCAGAGCGCGCCGACGAAATGTAGGCGGCGCGGGTAGAAATTAACCTGACTCTAGTATCTGATAGCATACCATGTTGCTCTTTAACTTTGTGGTGCTTTTGTTTTGAATGATGGCAGCGACGGGAACTAGCCATGAAGACGATTAATTTACGCGCTACATGACGGCCACTCATGTTATGTACAACGAGATGAAAATATGCGTTTATTCGCGGCATTTCTGCAGAATAAAAATGGAGTCTGACTTTGAGTATACGTTTATAATGATTGCGGGGCTATTGGGGTCTTGAAAGTAAACGGATATTAGGTTTAAATGAGTACCGTGCAGTGTGCATAATCATGAATAATGATAAAAACAAAGAAACAGCATAAAATCTCTAAAAATCTGCCTCAGTGATTCACCGGAACACACTCACAGTTGCTCACCTACTTGACCAGCATCAATTAGCTCGCATGTATGTAACAATTATATCATAATTTTAATTAACTGACATTACGCAAGTTACTGTTCAACTTACTCTCTCTGAATTTGTTGAAGATCCTCTTCATGATGAACAGCTGGCCGGGTCAATCCCTTTGCGCTTGTAAGTGATAGTTCGGCAGGTGTGACTGTAATAGGGGACTCTTTAGCCAGGTGTTCCCGCGCACGCGCCCACGACACTAATGCTGTCTGCGCCGAGCTGGCCACCGTCACGCATGGCTGCGCCTGCGCCGGTAGCGTCGCGGGGTGGATAAACTTTACATCTGAATATAGGGCCTCCTGATACGGTGGGTGGGACCATTTAATTTGCGAATGACTAAGCTTTGTTTTTGATTCAGCCTTTGTGTCCTTTGTGTTTGGGAGACTCGGAAAGATTGTCATCTTATATGTATTTTAAGTAATTACATGTCTGATATAAGGTTATTGGATTTTTCTTTATAGAGAACGCAAGATTGTAGCAGGGTACCTCCTTACTATCTAGCTGCGTTATCGTCTAGCAATCAATTTGCCGAGCCTTTTCTCAACTATGTTGGGGTCGGCTTCCAGTCTACCCGGATTTTATGTTATCGTCGACCATAATATAAAATTTAAAATGTCCGACTGGATTGATAATTTCTGTATGACAGCGGACTATACATAATTATAGGAACACGTTACACGAAAACCAGAACATCACTAACTTTTTATATATAAAACAAAATCAGCTCAAAAAGATTTTCTCAGCTTTCTTTCAGCCATAATGCCTCCTTATACTCGTAAGTAACAGTTGTTGCAATTAAAGTAATGGCACATAATAACAAAACTGTGACCCAAGGCGAGTGATTAAGACCACAGACAAGTACGGTGGGGTGAGGCCCATAAGCGGAATCACGCTCGGCAAAGCACAACGCGGGTGAACGGCGTGCGATATGCTCTGCAGAACCCATATCTTACACATACGATAATATACGTAGGTGCCGGTACAACACAGCAAGAGCACAGATTTATTACGTTTTAGGATTCCGTACCTCAAAAGGAAAAAACGGAACCCTTATAGGATCACTCGTGTGTCTGTCTGTAGGTACGTCTGACACAGCCATCCAATGGACCGATAAGTTGAAAGGTACACATAATTGTATTTCTGTGACCCAAACACAAACGTGTAACGAAAATAAATGAATTTTGAATATGGGGGTTACTTTTGGGATTGTTTATAAGTGTACCTAAGTTTTAAGTGGGATTGGCATCTTGATTCCATATTTTTTTGACTTTTTACGCAGATGGGTTTTTATTTTTTAAATTTTCATTTTTGTACTATCCGGGGTTGCAGGTAAGAACAAACCTAATCTGATGATTATAATTACAGTTGAAGCTTTTAAAACTCAAACTCAAAGGATTTATTTCAATTAAACCATTTACAGGCACTTTTGAATTGTCAAGGAGTCGGTCAGTCAGAAATATGAATATAGTTGCCCATTCCAAAGCGTAGTAGGTACCTATGGAGAAGAACGGGCAAGAAACTCCACGGACACTCTTTTAAATCAAAAAATTGTTACAAAATATTGGTTACATCATTCATGTTGAAATTATACATGTGAGAACAATGTAAAAATCACGTTGAAAGCGTCCGCAATTATAACATAAAAACAAATCAAAAATTAAAATAAGCCATGGCAGCTAAGAGATGACCAGTCACAACTGACGGCGCCCGTTCACGAACATGACGCATGGATCAGCACCATTCAGCTCAACCATTTTGAAGGGAGCTAAATGATCCAACACACGCGCCACCATCAGCGAGACATTTGAGTGAGCATGACATTCCCAGCCGCCAGGGCACATTCAAGTCAATTAAAGACAAATTACCCGGTAAATGGCTCTATAGTACATAGTACTCACACCTGTGCTATGCAATTATATAATACAAAGGAAATTGAGTTTATACAATGCAAAGATGGTCTTACAATCTTCAGCAGCTCCAACATTATTTTCGAATGTTAATTAGTTAGTTGTGGTTGTGGTAGTGGAGCAGGACCAGCATTAAGCCAAGCATTTTTATCAGAAATGTAATCTTCCAACTTATAATATGCCTGCCTGCATAGTGTGCGTTTTATACAAGTTTTGAATTTCGTCTCGTTCAGTTGAAGTATGTGGAGAGGAATTTTATTGTAACATTTTAAACAGTACCCAATGAAAGATGAGTCTACTTTAGCCAGTCTGAAACCTGGTTGAACTAATAGGTCCCTATTTCTAGTACTGTAGTTATGTCTATCACCTCTTTTACTAAAAAGATGTAAATTTTTTCTTACGTGCATGATGTTTTCATAGATATATTGGCAAGCTACCGTCATGATGTTAATAACCTTAAACAGTTCCCTTAAAGAATCGCGCCTGCGGATATTATAAATGGCTCTAATCGCTCTTTTCTGCAGAATAAAGATAGACTCCATGTCTGCAGCCCGTCCCCATAGTAAAATACCGTAAGACATGATGCTATGAAAGTAACTAAAATAGACTAGCCTCGCGGTATCTACATCAGTAAATTGACGGATTTTTCTGACAGCATATGCTGCTGAACTTAGCAAGAGATGTTAAATGAGAACCCCATTGTAGCCTTGAGTCGAGCGTGATCCCCAGGAAAACAGTTTTATCGACGAATTCTAGTTTCTCTTGATTCAATATAATCACACAATCCCTCCTTTTGACATTTGGTAAAGAAAATTTTATGCACTTAGTTTTTTTTCCATTTAATACTAAATTATTAGCAGTGAACCAATTTTGGACCTGCAGTAGGGCGTTATTTACTTCGTCAAAATTTGTAGCACGTCTATCTACCTTAAAAATTAAGGAAGTATCGTCAGCAATGTTATTTGCTGACGATACTTCCTTAATTTTTAAGGTGTGTGGTTGATTTTTTAATAAATGTAGTAGATCATTAATGTACACTAAAAAGAGGAAAGGACCCAAAATCGAGCCTTGTGGAACACCCATTTTTACTTTTAAACCTAGTGAGTTGATACCGTTTATTTGAACTTGCTGTTGTCTATCATTTAAATAAGATTTTACTAAACTGAGCGCAAGTTTTCCAAGTCCGTAATGCTCAAGTTTCAAGAGTAAGGTTTCGTGATCGACGCAAACGCAAATCAAATGCCTTGGAGAGGTCACAAAAGATTCCTATGGCGTCTTGGGCCTCTTCCCACGCGTTAAAAATGTGTCTTAATAAGGTTACACCGGCGTCGGTCGTACAACGTCCTTTGGTGAAACCATACTGTTGGTCGTGAAGGATTTTATTTGTGTTAAAATGATTGAGCATTTGATTCAGCATTACCTTTTCAAACACCTTGCTGAAAACCGGCAGCACGGATACGGGTCTATAAATTATTAGTGTCTTTACTGTCCCCGGATTTGAAAAGTGGTATTACCTTACTGTATTTCATTAAATCCGGGAAGACTCCTTGATCCACACACAAATTAAATATTAAGGCTAAGTAAGGCGCTATGGTTTCAATTATGGAGGTGCAGACTTTAATGGACATTCCCCAAAGATCCTCGGTCAGTTTGATCTTAATTTGCTTAAAAGCTTTTATTACTGTTACGGGATTAATATGCTTAAAGTTAAATTCAATCGGGCAAGCTGAAACGTTCGCCCTTACTAAATCAAAAGAGAGCGATGGCGAGGAGTTTAAGGTTTCAGTAGTTTTAAGTGGGATACTGGTAAAGAAATGTACAAATTCTTGAGCAACTTCTTTGCCGTCGCAAATGAGACTGCCACCTGACGTCTCCAGTGTGTAATCGGAATTATGCTTTTTGTTCCTATTCGTTTCATTATTGATAATTTTCCAAACCGTCTGTATTTTATTGTCTGCTGATTTAACTTTGTTGCTAATGTATAAGGCTTTAGCTGCCCTACAAGTGCTCTTAAAAGTTCTAGAATAAGTAGCAACATACTTATTAAAAGTTTCTGTGTTAATATAAGGCTTAAGGCCATACAGCTCGAAAAGTCTTTCCCTACTTTTCCTGAGTCCTTTAGTTGCCCAATCACTAAATAAAAACTTAGAGCTGATAGTTTTAGTGTTTTTCTTAAAAGTATTATTGAACTCGGTTTGGACTACCGAAAAGAATTCTTTATACAAAATATTGACATTGTTTACTGAAAGGTCCTGACTACTTAATTTACAAACTAAAGTGCTATTAAATTTATTTAAATTAACAGCTGTTACTGGTCTGAATTGAATCTGCACTTTTTGTATTGGTAAGTTGGACTCAAAAGTTACGGTTTGCCCACCGTGATCAGAAGGGAGATAATTAACGATGGCTTTATCTAAATAGTCGCAGCAACAAAACAGATTGAGTCAGATGGCCGATCTTCGGGGGTGGTGAATAAAATTCGTTATCTGTTCGCAAGCGTTTTTATTAACACTAAACTCATAACAATAAATCGGTAACTAGTTATAATAATTAATTAATTTTAAACATAAAGTACTTTGTTTAGTAAACTTGAAAAATAATTCGTACTTTCGCACTCAAGAGATCCGTAGGTACCTACGGTAATTACCTCCATCAAAATTTTAACAATTATAGAACTCTTCACGAAAAGGTATGATTTCAGTGCGTGTGCGAGGGTTGACACGTGTCAGAGTTCGCTGAGATGCGCGGGGCTGCGAAGCGCGTGCATCTTATTGTGTAGTAAATAAATACGATATTGTAATGGATCATAAAAAAGTGCGCGTCGCTTCGCGTCTCGGTGTGAACTGACCCTTACTCGTACATATTCTGAGCTCTCTGGGACAGACAGACGGGGCGCTGGCGGGGGTTTAGCATGTCCACTCTGCCGACGCACCCCACTACCGCATTTTACGTATAGGCCGCGCCGCCGCGTCGCGACGTTTACGTAAAATACGAAATTTCAGAGTTGACAAGCTATAACTAGGATTAATAATTGGGTGCCGTTGGCATCCTATAAGTAAGGAACTCTAAAAACGGCCATCAAAAAGGTTCTTACAGAAAAAAAAATGAGGTGAGATTTCTGGGTTTGTGGCTACGGAACCTGTTTCCAAAGGCACCAGTTTCCACAAGTCACCTTTACCTTTGTTGTATCTAGCCTTCTAGCTCTTTAAACCTTAATAAAAGTTTATCGAGTTGCTTTAGCAGGTCGGGTCTTGTGCAAAGAGCATCTCTTATGGCATCATCCAACATTTTTCTCTGGTCGTACGGAGGTATCGGTGTGTCCTCTAAATGGAACGTATGAAGTCTACCCAATGTGTCCCCGATAAAGACGTTTTGCCCCGATTCCTCAAACCTTACATAAGTCAATGTCACATCAGTGGGAAAATTGTATTCTGCACATGGTATGTGAACTTTTCGACGAAGATCCCAGACTGAAAGCGAGTGCCCACTCGTGGAAAGTAGAATAGTCGCATTTATTGGACAGAAAGCGATCCCGCTCACTGCAGCAGGACAAGTTAATGTCATGATGACATCGTCCAAGCCCTCTATCCAGAGTCGAACAGCGTGATCAGCGCCGGAAGATGCCAACAAATACTTCATAAAAGGTGAGATGCACATGGCCGTGACCGGGCCAGCATGGGCGCGGTATACGTCCATGTGTTGGTTGAGGTAGTGCGTAGAGCACTTGTGTATGCAGCCCTCGTCAGTGCCCACCAAGTAACAGTGGTCAATAGTAGAATGCCATAACATGCACAACACAGCTGGGTATCTTGTGATAGGAACGTCTACTTTTAAACACGTTTTGGCTATTTCCAGCCCCTTTAACTTTCCCTCGACAGTAGTTACGCGCATCAAGGCTGCACTAATAAAGTCGTGTGTTTTGGTACTTTTCAACCTACGTATTCTTCCGTCTTGACAAGTTGCTATAACGTATTCGTCTCCGTCGATAGTGCGCCAAGTAAGTACCCATATGGGCTCGAAGCAAGGATTTGTATCACGTTTGCTTTTAGCTAATATCTTAATAGTGTACGAAGTGATATCTAATATTATCACATCACCGTTACAAAACCCACATGCCAACCAGTTCGGGTTCTTGTCAGAGAAGCACACAGACGTGACAGAATCCTCAAAGCGATAAACCCTTTCCGGTTCACGAGGATTTTTGGTACACCAAACACAGACGACGCCTGTACAATAATCAGCGTACCCGAATTTTCCATGAGCTATTGCGCATATATTTGGACATTTTGGATTAAAAGATATACACCCGATTGGTTTGTTCAGGGACTCCTCACATTCGTAAGTCCACAAAGGTCTTAATGTGTAAATATATACCAAGTCTAATGCTAGTGGATCCATAGGTATGAGTCCTCGGAACGTCTTTTGGGCGGCGTCATATTCTAAAGATGCGAGCACACGTTCTGTCACAAGCACTGCATCTAAATATTGCGGCGTGGCCGCTATTTCTTCAAAAGTTTTACCTCGGCCTGTTTCTTGGAATTTCTTCTTCTTCTTCCGTAACAAATGGCGTGCTGCAGATTGATACATGACCATTTCGTCTTCCTCCTCCTGGGCCTCCACCTGGGCCATACGTGCGTAAGTATCGTGCATGTCCCACATCGACGCAAATGATATAGCGTTCTTCTTCTGCGGCCTCGTAGCAAGTGTATGTCTCGACTGCTTAACAGTTTCTCTGGTTTGAGTTTCTTGACCAACCATTTTTCTATTTCTCCCTTTTCCGACGGTGATGTACTCATAGTAAATATTTTCTTCTTCAACTATATTGCCTTCAGGTGTTCCTTTATCGTAAGTTAAACTTGGCAACGAAAATAAAAAAACTGTTTCAGTTTCTTTAAGTGTGATGGCTATGTGTGGTGGATAGGATGTAACCGGGTTCATTTTTGGTAAATAGAATGCCGACGGCGCAATGGAAAGATCGCCGTCGTCGAGCTCTACGCCCTCCTCGGTGTTGAGTGTGTGATCGATTTGTATGTCGTCAAGGTTGATAGTGGTGGCGTACACCTTCGTGCCGTCTGGGACCATGCCGCCCGTCTTGGACTTTGATCTCGACAGTTTAATAGCTGCTTCGCTTCTTTGTCGAACTTTAGCATCAAAAGCGGCGTGCGGTTGCGATTCATCCATAGTTACATACTTCGGATTGGTGATGGGATCCGGAGTGACGTCAACATTGTCGACGATAACTTGGTACAACAATCGCTTGTCCACGGGGGCAAGCTTCACTTCTTTCTTACTCGCCTGTTCGGGGATAGAAAATTCTGACGGTTCTATGTTTTCAGAAGATTTGCTATCAATCTCGACCGTACTTTCGTAATCAACCATTATCTTTGAGTAAAAAAAGTAATGATACAAATAAAATTACGGTAATATTATTTTTTATAAGTAAATCAAATTTCTTTGAAATTTTATTGACATTCTTATGTCTTTAAGTGACAGCAGGTTTGACGCAAATCTTAACAATAGCTCAGCACATTGAGGTTTAATAAGAAAGTGCGCTTAAAACAATTTGAAATGTGGTGTATAAATACGTACGGACTTGATACCATTATATCAGTTTATAATTATATTTCGACGTTTCGGACACACACATGGACACGATACACGATTACATGGGACTTAAACAAAACGGGCGAAATGTGTGTGTACTATACACCTCTGCCTACCCATTCGGGGATTACAGGCGTGATGTGTGTGTTCTCCGTATCGCATGCTCTTCCCCTTCGATCAACAATAGTACTACATTTCCGATGAGCGCATCAAAAACGGCCGGAAAAATAAGGCCACAAATAATGTTGTGGTCTTATTTTGCAACAGTTTTTTCAACCATATTGTTTAGAAATTATGATTTATATTTCCAAAAATATTATTGTTCTTATTTTAAACATTTGTTTAATTTTCAATCGAAGTAGTAAATATATTGCAAACTATAATAAACTTTATGTTTTAGTGGTAAGGTTTATAGTCAAGTTTTAGGCAATCGCGGCCACTTGAGCGATGTGTTTTTGTTCCTAATCCTTAATCTAGTGCTATTGTTGATCGAAGCTCTTCCCTAAAGAAGTTCTGATGGAGCAGGAATCTGCGCAGCTCACATCTCTCATGCAGCCATTCGAACTCATAGGATTCAATAAAAAGCTCGCAAATAAATTATGATATTTATTCTTATGTGTCATAAAGTACAAAATATAACAACAAGGTGTCTTGACAAGGTAAATAAATTATAATACAAAAAGTGATATACATATGTACGTACTATACATAAATCTATACATTTGGAATGACTAGGACTTGTTGGAGAGTTTTTGCAGTTGATATTCCCTTTTCAGTTCTTTCAAGTTCTTCTCTAATATTGCGACCTGCGAAAATGATAAAAAACGTGTTTATTAGCTGTTCAAAGATTTCGCTGTGTAAATCGTTAGGCGTCGTCCTATTTGGCGAAGATCGCACGATCAAACGCATCGTACGATCGTAATAAAGCATTTCATGTGCTCGCACGATTACTTGCGCTCGATGACACGATGCGTTCTTGTCGTGCGATGAGTTCAAACATACAGATTTCATCACATTGTCCTATTTGAACCTCGCAAGTAATCGTGCGAGCACATGAAATGCTTAATAATGATCGTACGATGCGTTTGATCGTGCGATCTTCGCCAAATAGGACAACGCCTTAGATTCGCCAGACCGCGTCAAAAGATGGTCACGTTTAGTGGATTGATTAGTATTGTCTAGCTCACGCTTACTAAAAATCGCAGAATGCATAGATCTTCGATAGCTCACTCTTCTCAATAAGGGCGCTTTTTCGCGCGTCAAAAGGTCATTCACCACCATCACCACTCCGCAGAGTGTATACAATTTACAGTACACAACTTAGTTTAAGGGCCTAGTCGGCCTACCCAACCTCAAATTGCTTAGCATGATCCTCCGTTATGGAAAATACTGCAGCATTAATGTTAAAGTTGAGGATTGATTCTGGGTCATATGTTTGACGAAAGTTTTCTCTATAGAAAAATAATCCAAAGTTACCTCTAAACCGAACTAACAACCGCTGGTGTTAAAAAAATACTTCAAACTATAAAGCAGGTCTTCTTTTTTTTAATTACCATTATTTTCACCGTAAAAAAGTCGCCAGCACCCCACTCCGTCTCGCTCTCAGTCAGGCCGCGAGTAGTATGGTGCGAGCTAGATAAAAGCGGGCGGAGGTGGCCCAGTTCGTGGGTTCGAACCCAGACAGACGCTTAACTTTGTGTAAATAATTTCATCACCACTACTCTCAAAACGGTGAAGGAAAACATCGTGAGGAAACCGGCATGACCTAGAACTAAAAATTCTACCAACCCGCACTGGGTCCGCGTGGGCGTGGGACATTACCGCCAACTCCCTCTCGAAGAGAGGAGGCCTGTGTCCCAGCAGTGGGAACATAATAGGCTGATTATGCTACTGGCGGAGGAAGGATCTCAGATTGTTATGGCTAATAATATAAAGACTCACCTCTTCAAACTTGAGTTCCCTCCGCGCCTCCTTAATATACTCCCTGATGATATTCATCTGTTCCAGCAGCGGGTTATCATCGTCATTCTGAGTGCTCTCGACCCTGGACGCGCTAGGTCCTGCCATCTCCTCCATTTTCCCTCTCTGTCGCTCCATTCTTTCTCTTTCCATCTGTATTTGTCTTTCCGCTCGCTCATATCGTTGTCTACGTACTTCTTCTATTTGAGCTTCAGTTGGCAATTTCCGTAAGGATAGGAGGTCTTCCTGAAATGATGAATGTTGAGAATTAGGTTGACATTCAAAGAAATTGGTATAAGGTAAAAATTATATTGCTAGGGTGTAATTGAGCTGCCAAGGTTGCGGGTTAGTCCGAAAGGGATACCGGGACCTTGGCAACAGGCAACTGAAGGAACACGGGTGGGTTTTAGTCAGTAAAAGTCTGACACGCCCTTCTGCTCCACCCAGAGCGGGAGAAGTCATTGGATGATTAACCACCATAAAAAAGGGTGTAATTGAGCCCTAATATCAAACATGGTGATCAATACTCTTGCATCCCGTGTAGAGGCCTTTACCCTTCAGTAGCATAATAATAAAAGGCTGATATTTATTATTTATGATGTGATTACTACGGTCCTAAATTAACCGTAATCACATCTGAACTTGTTCCCGGTTGATGGCAATAGGCTCGCCTCCTATTACATAAGACTAAACCTTACCAGTGTGGCAGTATCTACCTACATCGCCACATGCAAACTACACATCATAAACCTGGGCCCTGTTTATCAAAAGTTACAAGTCTACACGTGCACAAGTTACCTAGAATGTTAATTTTCGTTAAATTCATAGCTCATCTCCATATTCATAATCAACCTTAATGTTCCCACTGCCACTGCTGAGACACGGGTATCAGGTTATCTCTCTCTCTTTTGACCACATTTTAAAAAAGAAAATCGAATTTAAACATTTATTGCGGTACTAAGCACGACACTTGTAAACTTGTAAGACGGAATAGAGAGTCGCCGGACACTCTCAGGATTTGTTATGATTTTCTACAAGTTGTAACTTACAAATAATTTTTTAATAAACAAAATCACAAATAAAACTGTCAAAATATAAGTACTTGTGAACTAAATAATGACATTTGGTAATACAAGACTTGTAAGTTTTGATAAACAGGGCACTCACACAAAAATCCTGACATCACATAAATCCTCCCTTTTCTATGGTGGATGAGTGAACTTTACACCCTGTTCCTCATACCCCTAAACCAGGAAAAGGTGGGTGTTGGGTGTTACTACAGACAGTGTGTTGAATATAACTTGACCCGTGACGCGAATAATAGCACTGAATTTTGCAGTCTTAGTTTCAATACTAATAGAGTTCAAAATGACATGACTACAAACTTCAGCACTACCAATCGCGTCATGGGTCAAGATATATTGAACGCATTGGTACACACTTCGGCCCAACCCTGTAGGATACACAGGATAAATGTTACCTTTATATAATGTGCAGCAGCTTGTCTGATAGCAGTCTGTAGCCTCGCCTGTCGGGTGCCGGGCTCGGCAGGGAAGGTGACTATCTGCTTACTCAGTAGGTCAATGCCCTCTGCAAGCTTGCCAATGCGTCCGCGCATCTTGTTCACGTCTGTCAGGTTGTAGGTTGTCTCACCGTCGAAGAGGCTTTGACACATCTAGGGAAATAATACAGACATACAATATAACTGGTTAAACGAAGAATACGTCATGGTTTTATATGTAAAACTGATACTTACTTGATGTCTACACTAATATTATAACGAGAAAAGATTAAAACTACTGGACCGATTTTAAAAAATTTTTCACCAGTAAAATGCTATATTATCAATGAGTAACATAGTATATAATGTATAAATGTAAGATAAGCCCTGGGCAGCAGTTAGTGTAACATAAATTCTACAAACCACACTAAAACAATTACCTTCTCATACATAGCGACATCCGGCCTAGCCTTGTCCATCAAGCTCCTCATCTGCTCATACGCAGTCACCAGCACAGTCTTAGCGTTCCGGCTCTCTTGTACCTGCTTCCGTAACTCTATGAGATTGTAGCAGTGCTCACATAGACGGAGACCATTCTTCTCTGTTATCTCGTGGTCCGTCTGGTTTGATGTCTGTGGTACTGATGGGTCTACTATCGCCCCTGTAACAGTGATAATTAAGTTTAAAATTGAATATTCAAAAATATCAGATACTCTTTAATTTTTTGTCGTTTAAAATGTTTAGGTTGTTAATACTCCACAATTGGCATGCATGTTTCAATCTGCCTAGCCTTTTCCCAACTACGATCGGGGTCGGCTTCCAGTCTAACCGGATGCAGCTGAATACCAATATTACTAATAAATAATATTTTACATGGAGCGACTACCTATCTGACCTTCACAACCCAGTAACTGGGCAATACAATACCCCTTGGTAAGACTGGTTTTCAGAGTTTCGAGCTTCTGACGACCCGTAACGACTGTCAAAGACCCACGAATGAAAGTGGCATGCATGTTTAAAAAAATATGAATTTAGGGGTATGATGAACAGGGTGTAAAGTTCACTCATCCCCCATAGAAAAAGGATGCGTAGTTCGCATGTGGCGATGTAGATACCGCCACATGAACATGGACGAAGCAAAAGAAGAATGTAAGTATTGTATCAGGTGGCATTCTTTAGGTCCAACACTTTCAACCTACGCAGGCCTCCCCGTTACAAAAAGGCGTGAATGTATTTAGAATTTAGAAAGTCAGATATCTTTTATCCGTGGAATAAAATTGTCGTCTGACAGTTTTTGTATGGAAAAACAAAATTTGTTCGCAACTTATACTCGGTATAAAAGTTTGGTGAAATTCGCCCTTAAAGTGACAGTGCCAGGACACTCACATAAAATTTTCAGATGAGTGTCGAGGTGGGCCATCAGTTTCTTTGCTACACAATAAATTAAATACATACTAACTGGCTACATTAATATCTAGGAACAGTGAGCAGTCATGGCAGAGGATGGAGCCACACAGTCGACAGTGATGCTTCCGCCTTGTCAGGTTGAAAGTCTTCGCGCAGTTGGGGCACAGCTTCACTGAGGACCCGTCTAACCAGGGGACTACCTGGAAACAAATTACAATTTATTAAGGGGGCTGCGCTAAGGTAGCCAGCAAAGTACAATAATTTTCTTCACTTTTTTTGCAATTTGCAGGACAGTGTCAGGTTGTATGTTGATTAAAATATGATTTGCAACCGTAACAAATATGGCTTTACAGAATTATAAAAATTAGAATCAGGAATAGTTCATATAATTCTATAGAATGACTATTTAATGAAATCATGACATTTGAGGATTATTCTAACGGAATACATAACCATAAAATGCGGAATGAACCATCTGAATAAAATTCATCTGTGGTTATTTGTACCTTTTACTATCTTTCATTAAATAATTAGTAACTCAGAGTTTATCTATGCATTCTATTGTAGAGATAATTGTAATTTGTAACAGTATTTTGATTTTAAAGTGTCCATGGTGTTTCTTGGCCATTCTACTCTATATATACGTACCTACACCACTTGGAATGGGCAACTAGCTTCATCTTTCTGACTGACTACTTGACAATTCAGAAGACAGGCTCTTCTTCTTTGCTTCTTAATTGGTTTAATTTAAATAAATGCTTAGTTTGAGTTAGATGAACTCTGAGGAACCAACTATTAGTCAATCATGTGTGGAGCTGCTTTATAATTCAAAGACTTTATTCAATAAAGTAATCTATCTTTGGTTTATTTTATTAGTATTATCTAGGTTATTCACTGTGAGATAAGTTAAAATAACAAATAGATTAAATGAATGAAAACAATATAGCTTTCTCCAAGAATAATTTAAGGTGCCTTCAATAATTGTTATCACTAACTCATTAATCCTATTATTTTGATAATTCTGAGTTCAATAGTAATTATTATTATTGATAGCAAGAAAAATTCTAATCATATTATCTAAATCTGTCTATTAATTTAACGTAATAGACAGAATATAGAAAGCAGACAACAGAACTCTGCCCCTAAGACAAGTCACTTACAGAATGTGTACTTTTAGTAGTATTTCATATTTTTATCTGACGCCCCACCAACCAAAGTTTTTGTAAAGTTATTTACATTTCTGAGCACATTAAGTAGCTATAGTAAATAAATTCTTATTATAAGCCTACCACTATCACATTTGCATTGCCAAGGATAATGAATATCTAACACTCAACTCACTTCCTGTTCATGCAGTTTCCTCTGACTGGGTTCAGGAGGCATGTTACACACAAGCTTATCCAGCCGTATCAGCAGTTTGTTGGTTTCAGTCGCATATCTCTCCAGGCGCGCAGACCGCACTCCCTTCAAATAGTCCGTGGAACTACGCGACACACCTAAACCTTGCTCCTCATCCAAGTAACGATGCTCCTGGTAACTAAACTTTAACGCACGATCAAACGTCTCTTTCAAATCAGAATCGTCATTGTTCAATATTATCTTCTTTGCTTTACCAAAGATATCCTTCAAGGATCTTAGGACGTCCTGTTCTTCAGAGTGTAAACTCTCGAAATGGCTCGTCAGTTGAGAGGCGGATTTCAAGTCCGCTTTACATATTGGACAGAGAAAACCCTCCAATATCTCCTCGTCGTTAGCCATAGCCATGGTGATAGAGTTTTAATTAATGCACCATTATACATGCACGGTAATTAATTATAATTTCTAGGAGAAAGAAAAGTGTAACACCCCCTAAACCTTCGCACAAATTATGACAGCGACGTTTAGTTTTTGTGTCAAACTGATTGAATCGAGTTTTCTTTTCTAAAACTCCTGAAACCCAGATTGATTTGCTTTACGTTAAAAATAATAGAAATTCAGTTAAAATCATGCAAAGTAAGGAAAATATAAAAAGAATCCTAGTTCAATAATATAGAACCTAGTCAAATAATAAACTAGATTTTTAGAAGTTTTTTTTTTCCCATATGGAACTAAACGTCGAAACGTCAATTTGATTGCAGTGTTGCCGACGTAAAACTAAATGAACTATTTTAGGAGACTGTTAGGTCTCTTCAAAATGGTAATTTCGTGTCTGTGAAGATGTAACACAACCTTAGCCAGCCTTTTCTTTCTGAGTTAGCTCAATGAGACAAGAACATCTATGGACGTAGACAATGTGTTAATCGCCACGTATCTTACTATGAACCTTTATTATAAATGCAAGCACACTATGCCAGGTCTAAAAAAAAAACAGGGCATTGCAAACCCACGAGGTTTAGTAAAAACGATGCAAGAAAAATAAAACAACACCATTTACATAACTGATTTCATGTATTCTGTAACATCAGAAAACAACGTTTTTAGATCTTCCAAGCCACTTTTAGTTTCAGGCCAGTCTTGTTTCTCAGCTGCCCTGATGACCGCCTGACCAGTTAGTCTTGCAGAAGACAGCTGTTGATTAGCTTGAAGAATATCCTTGTCTTCTGATTCTTCCCTAGCTTTTTTACTTAGTTCGAGAAGGGCCTGAGCCATTTCTATCACTTTTGTACACGTGGCTGGACTGCTAGCCCAGTTGCCACTCTGAAAAATAAAACACAAAGAATTAGTTCAAGATACTCTTTTTATTGGATTGGAAAATTGAATGCTTACGAAATAATTATTGGATAGTGTCGTTACCTGGGTGAAGCCCTTGTATGCTTTTAGTAAGCGTTGCGCTTTTAACAAATACGTTGGACTTAGATCTGAGTACAACTGCCATATTTCGGGGTTATTTTGATGAACCGAGGTTATTCTTCCGAACAACTCCAAAACCCGTTTGCGCAATCTAAAAGAAATGTACATCTTATTAATAAATTAACAGTCAATATAAAAACACTAGCTGCGCCTCGCGGTTTCACCCGTCTAAGTCTCGATCCCGTGGGAATGTCGGGATAAAAAGTATTCTATGTCCTATTCCACGTCAAAGTCTACTGGTCTGTCTACCCATGAGCTAAAGTTCATCTAAATCTGTTCTTTTAGCGTGAAAGCGAAACAAACAAACAAACTCACTTTCGCATATTTTGTAATATTATAGTTAGGATTAATTTTTGAACAAGACCACTTTTTTACGATTATGGTCCATCCATACTAACCGCCTTAGTAATAAACGTTGTATAGCCTGTATAGTTACACAACGCTTTGTCTTCTTTTTTCAAAAGTGAATTAGTAAGGGGGTAATATTATAAATTCGAAAGTAACTCTGTCTGTTTGTCTGTATGTTACTTTTTCACGCCTAAACCACTGAACGGATTTCGATAAAATTTGGCAAGGAGATAGATGGCATCTCGGGAAGGGACATAGGTTACTTTTTATCGACATACCACGCGGGCGAAGCCGCGGGCGGAAGCTAGGCATAGATCTTACCTAGCAGCACTGTTCCCGTCAGCATCTTTAGTGTCCTGAATAACAGCTCGCACCAGTAGTCCTAGCACTTCCACATCTTCAAACTTCTGCTGTAGGTCGAGCATTCGATGGCAACCACGAATCACGTCTTCAAAGTGCCCCGTGTCCATACTCACTATTATTACGTTCTCCCAAAGCTGCGAAAGATTTAATTCCGTTATTTTAAAAGCCCAGAAAAAAAACTAATGAAATAAAGAGAATGAAAAGAATCAACGCAACTTTTTTCTAGGTATCTCGGTTAAAGGTTAAAAGGCTCGCCCCGTATAACATCCTTACTAATATTATAAATTCGAAAGTAACTCTGTCTGTCTGTATGTTATATACCTTTTCACGCCTAAACCACTAAACGGATTACGTCAAAATTTGGCAAGGAGAAAGATGGCATCCTGGGGAAGGACATAGGCTAGTTTTGTTTCAAAAATAATCCTTTATGTAGTTATATAGGGGATGCACGTTTGTATAGGAAACCCAGCATTTCTTAAGTATCCCGGTAGTACTCTCCCGTGGGACGATATCCGACATTAACGCGGACGAAGCCGCCGGCAAAAGCCAGTTAAGTTTATATCCCACTAGGATATAAACATAAGTGTCGAAATGTGAGTGTACTATTACAAGTACCCACATTTCTACCCTTCAAAATAACATCACGCTTATATTCCCAGGCGGAACATTGATGTATATTTTTTAAATCTTTACCTAAATAAATTTAAATAAAAATAGATCACAATAAAAACTAACCTTCCAGTTATCATAATTAAACCTGAGTGCCTCAATCAATGCCCTATAAGCCCTATTTTTATCCCCCTGTTTTACGTATACTTTAGCGAGATTGTTCCACGCTTCAAACGTGTTCGGCTGCAGATATGTATAGCGACGATACGCTTTCGCTGATACCTCCCAGTTCTCCATCATAAGGGCTGCGTAACTGAAATAATACGGAAAGATTTGTTAGCATTGGTTGTGCTGCTTCTAGAGGAGCTCGTGGCTACGTAATATTAGCCGCATGGGACGGTCCGAGGAGGGAGGGGGGGGGGGGGGGGTTCTGGGGGTCATTACCAACGAACTTAGCTTCGTTCCCAGTGTGGCTTTTTTCAGCCAAATCAGCCGTTCCCTATATTTTGATCGCAGGTATTAAACTTTGTAGGGTCCCATAGCAAAAGTTGTTAATTTCCATGAGTACTACACTCCCTTAAAAATGAGGTTCCTCGGTAAAATTTAAATTAGTAATATTAGCTATCATCTACCTAGTAATAATATATCAGATAATGTAATCTTTATATTTTTAAGGCGCCTTTGTGGAAGATAAATAAATGATTTTTTTTTATCAGTTTTCATTTCACTGCTGTGCAAGGCTTTTCGTTTCAATTTTCAAATTGCAATTTTGCTCTAAAGTTGAGATGTCTGTTAAACTATCTTACGTTCAAAACTCACCCTAATCTAATCCAAACTCGCTCCTGTATCGAGTTAATTTCGACTGATTTCTCGAAATGTGGAATGCATTGTTCATATTCTTTGTGGTCGAACAAGAAGTTGCCCCAATGTCTCTGCGCTCTACTACTCTTGTGGTTTGAAAACTCCCAGGCTTTTTCAAAGCATTTGACATCATCTGGAAGTAAGTGTTGGCAATATTATTAAAAATTAGTAGAATTTATAAATCCATGTTGGCAAGACTGCAATTACCATTGATAACTTATTTTTTATGGAAAGACTACATGAAGATTCGTTTGGAAAAAAAAAATTGATCGCGGGTATTGCATCAAAGTTATGCCAAGGTGCTAGAGAAACAAAAAATACGAACCTGTTGCATCACCAAGTAAACAGTATAATTTTACAGTTGGATTTAAATCAATTTGCTGTTGTATCACTTCAGCCGCCTGAAAAACAAAAAAACTCTACAACTCTACATCGTATTTTAAAACTCTACATCGTATATAGGCTGCAGAAATTATTCACAGATGCTCTGAAGAGGCCAGGAGATTTAATTAACTTCTGGAGGGAGGTGGGCTGGTTAGAATAACCACAAACGGCCGCCATGGCCCACGCACTATGGTCTACCGTAAGGACTCAGTGCGGAAACTAAAACCCTAACATAAAAGGCCGCAGAATTTAGTAACATCAAAAGAAAACAAAATTATACCTTATGTCTCAACTGCAGTGTAGTATAACACACAATGACGTCTTCCCATAGCTGTAACTTGAGGTATTCTTCCAGGGCAGCTTTCACAAGTCCCAGGTTGAGGTACAGGTCTGCTAGCTGCTGCCTCCACATCCATGCAGGTTGTAAACCAGTAGCCCACAGGTACGATAATCTGAGTAAAGTAAAAATCAAAATATTTTCAACTAGAGATGTCAATATAGTCGATTAGCTTAGAAAGAGTAATAATACTTTGTATAGAAACAAAACGACGTTGATCAGTACGATATTTTGTTGCAGTTTCTTACTGCATTTGTTCCATGGGATGTCGCCGTGTGATCCCTAAATTGTACTGTAAAATATCGTACATATCGTGTGTGTGTGTGTGTGAACAGCCGCTTAGCCTGACAACTAACTGGATTGCCTCGAGAGATCGAAGACTAGTACTACTATTAACACTGGCACTGTAATTTGCAAATATTGTAAACCCAATCATTTTTAAAGGAGTAACCGTGAAGTTTCTTGCCGGCTCTTCTCCATAGGAAACGATCAATTGGAACCGTGCACCTAGCTTCTGACGTTTCGTAAGTGCCCATGTAGGTTTATGTGCAATAAAATATTTTGATTTTGAAAACTCACAAACAGACTTACCTAGTGGTAGAAGTGGCGCCTGTCTTATCATTAACAATAGTCTCGTACTGCAGCATGGCACGCTCCACAGTCCTCTTATGGTTGGCCTCCAGTTTGCACCTGATGAGCAAGGCAGCTACCCTGGTGGGCCACGCGCCTTTCTTCTGTGTTAGGACAGCCTCAATGTAGGGAGCGAGCTCTTCGTTCAGCAACTCGTCCTTCGGCTGGGCCTTCATTAGATATTGGCTGAAAAGAACAGCTTTTAAGTTTAATACTGTGCATAAAGCAGACACAATAGTATAATAATCATAATGCTCATTGGACATGGATTGGGAATGGGTACAAAATAATTTGATACATATTTTTAATTAGTGGGCAAAACATAAAATCTCATACAACTGCATTTACTTATCTCGATACACACTCTTTTCCAACTCACTTTAGACATTGGCAGAATGGTCAGTATAGGCTTTGCTTGCCATAAAAAAAAAAACTGCTTCTACATTATAACAGAATTAAAAGTTAAATATCAGGCAGAATTACTCTTCCCCTTTTCTTCTTCCTTTCTTTTTCTTGATCTTAGTCCTTGGAACATTGTAAAAAAAAACGAAACTAAACCAATACTCACACAGTCAGTAGGCAAAGAATCTGCTCCAAACTTGGCAGTTCAGCTTGACTGATGGTCTCAGTATACGCTATCTTGTTCAACCTAACATCATCTTGCAGTTCTAGGTCCGGAGGTAGCTGAGAACCGCCATGACTCTCCTCAGCCGAAGGTCTTTCTATGTTGGAGTCTAACTCGCTGGATAAGGCAAGTTGAGGTATTATTGTTTGTTGAAACTTTGTTCTTTTGCCAAGGATACCTGAAAAATTGTAATTATTATTTACTTATAATTTAATAACCCATGTAAAAAAGGTTTTTTTTTTTTTTTTTTTTTTTTTTTTCTTTATGGCAATTGAGCCGGTGTCGACTATTCTGCCAATGTCACGTAAAGACGGCAGCGCAGTGTGGCAAGCCGTCGAACTTTGTGGTAGTTATTATGTTAGTAGCTGCAAGGACGAAAACAAGGGTTAGTAGAAACATTCATTCTAATTTACAAAATTATATAAAATCGTAATCAATATAAAAACTATACAAAATATAATACTTAGGTAATTATTTTACGCACCATCACCAGTTAGAATTTTAAATTATTATCATTCATAAAAGTAGTTAAAATTTGAATGATTTTAGGGGAGAAGTGGGATAAAAGGGAATGAAAGTTAGTTGGGAGGGGAACGTTACATTTGGAAATTTTTCGATAGAGGTCGAAGGATTTGGTGTTCAAGGAGCAGGAAAAAAATATATGGTCCAAAGTACCCTCCGCAAGACCACACTCACACAGAGAACTGTCCCGAACATGGATCTTGTTCAGGAACACTGGGCTACAACAATGTCCAAGTCTTAGTCTACAAAGTGACGAAACAGTTCTTTTGGACAATTTTGGGCATTTAAAAAACCAAGGTTTCCGTTGGATGTCGGGCTGTATAGCTGCGTAGTAGACGCCCTTGGTTTTTGAGGTCTTCCTCCATGTTTTTGTCCACGAGTCGAACAACTTGGGTCTGGCACCATTTCGCAAATCGTAGCTATGGGCTACGTAATGCTTTCGATCAGCCGGGTTTGATGAGGCATACTTTGCCAACGAGTCAGCGCACTCATTGCCAACAATATCCGAGTGACCAGGGATCCAGGCTATCTCGATGTCCAAGCCGTTTTGGGAACATTCAAATAACAAGCTCTTAATTTCTACAACAATTTTACTATGGATTTTACTATGAAGTTGGTTTTGTTTTAAGGCCTGAATGCTACTACGAGAATCTGAAAAAATGACTGCTTTTGTTATTTGATGTGACTTGATATAGTGTATGGCTTCTAAAATGCCAATACACTCTCCTGTAAAGACTGATGCTTCTGGTGGACATTTAAAAAGTAAGGCAATTTTAGAATTTTTAAAATATACTGCTACTCCTGTACATTCTGTTTGTGATAATTTTGATGCATCAGTAAAGAAAAGGTTCCATCCTTCCCAGTAACGTTTGACGGCTGACTCGAAGTCGCGTCTTGCGTTTTGGGAATTTTTGGCAATACCTAGTCCCAAAACGGCTTTTGGTTCGTAGTGAATCGTTTCATATGCAGCGGAAAAGACGGGGAGAATTGGATATTGACAAACAGGCGAGGAGAGGTGTTTAAGCTCTCTGTACCTATTTATCAATAGAGGAACTGTTTTATTATTCCAATAAGGAGAATTATTGAAAGAAAGGTCGATTTGTTCTAAAATTGGGAGTAAAGGATGGGATGAAAGGGAAAAAACTTTTGACAGGAAACGATCTGCCAAATACTGTCTTCTTAAGTGTAAGGGTGGTTCTGCACATTCAACTTGGAGCGCATTTATGGGAGAAGATTTCATGGCTCCAATGACGATTCTCAGGCATTTCGCCTGGATGCTGTCCAACCTCTTAAGCGCTTCTTTGTTGCAAGGTTCAATAAGAAAGCAACAGTAGTCCAAAACGCTCCTAGTCAACGTATTATAGACCAGTTTAAGGGTGTATGGATGAGAACCCCACCACACTCCGGCCAAAGCCTTAAGGATCGACACAGAGCGTTCACACTTTTTGACCGTGTTGTTGATGTGGTCAACTCCAGATAATCTTGAATCCAAAGTTACTCCCAGGAACCTAGCCTTATCCTTGACTGGGATGGTTTGTCCATCAATACTTAAATCTATTTGGGGAACAGAACGCTTGCGGGTAAAAATGACCGCTGTACTTTTTGGCGCACTTAAAGATAACCCGTGATCAAGAAGCCATTGGTTAAGTGAGGACAGAGACACATTCATTGATAGAGCGGCATCCTCAATGGAACTGCCAGTGACCAGTAATGCAATATCGTCAGCATACTGAAGGATTTTGCAGTCAAAATTTAGAGAAGAAGATAAGTTAGCTGTATATATGTTATACAATGGGGGACTAAGAACAGATCCTTGAGGTAACCCTCTCCAGACTGTTCTTTGTTCAGAGTCAGCCCCAGGGATTCTTAATTGGATGACGCGGTTGGTAAAGATGCTACCAATGATACGACAGATCCTAGCCGGGATTCTCAGCTCGTGCAGCTTTTGCCTGAGAACAGGGAGGAGGACCGAATCATAAGCAGCCGATATGTCCAGAAAAACAGCCACCACCGACTCATTCCTGCTAAGGGCCAGCCTGACCGCTGATGTGAGGATACCCACACTATCAGCAGTGCCCAGGCTTTTCCTAAAGCCGAACTGAGTCGCCGGAAGCAGCTTCCTGCTCTCCACCAACCACTCTAAACGATTTTTAATTAAATGTTCTAGAAGTTTTATTAGTATGGACGATAGAGCGATAGGTCTATATGAGCAATGATCGTTAGGATCTTTGCCAGGTTTTAATATCGGAATGACCACTTGAACCTTCCATTCTGTGGGAATATATCCGGAAGTGAAGCAGAAATTAGCCAAGTCCAGGTAGTATTGCTGGGTTTTTGGACCAGCTTTGGCAATAAAAGAGTAGGGAAATCCATCCACCCCTGGTGCGGAATCTTTGACACGGGATAGCGCAGTTTTTAATTCCTCCAAGCTGAATGGCATGTTCATCGGATCTTTATTGTTGTCTACATCATCTATGCCAACGTAACTGTCCTCTACAGCTGGAACATAAGCTGGAGCAATTTTGGAGAAAAACTGGTACCCCAGGTCGTCTGAGAGGTTGTTCGAAGAGGCAGGTACGAAACTACTCCTAAAACGTTTTATTCTCCGCCATACCACCGAAACCGGAGTAGATGGACTCAGCGAGCTGCAATACTTCGACCAACCTTCTCGTTTTTTCTTTTTAAGTGCTTTCCTGGACTTAGCTAATATTCGCTTGAAAGCGATGAGGTTGTCAAGGTTCATGTCTGTGTTAACAGTCTCTTCAGCCTCATTCCTGGCCCTGACCATTTCAGTGCATTCCCTATCCCACCATGGCGGAGAAGGAATTTTACCAGATTGGGGTTTTTTGGAAGGGAAACAGTCATCTGCTGTAGAAGAGATGGTAGAGGAAAAGGACAAAAAACATTCGTGTGCATTATTTCCGTTAATTTTTGGAAGGGAAGATACTCTTAAATCTAAAATTTTTGAATATAAATCCCAATCTGCTGAGTTTAGCTGGTATTTTAAAAGGGGAGGGGAGACTTTAGTGGAAACGTTTTTAGAAGGGAATTCGATCATGATGGGGTAGTGGTCACTTCCATAAGTCATATCCAAGCGACGCCAGAAGAGTAGGCTACATATACTGGATGAACAGAACGTCAAGTCAACACAACTATTATTCTGCCCTGGTGCAGACCTGCGTGTGGCACTACCGTCGTTGATGACACAGAGATCAAGATCATCCAATATATCCAGCAAGCCACTGCCAAAGTTATCAGAAGTATCTGATCCCCAACGATAGTGGTGACAATTAAAATCACCCATAACAAGTATTGGACCACTAACACTGCATAACAAATTTCTAATTACTGAAAGATATTCAAGTTGTGGGTGCGCAATATAAAAAGAAAAAATATTTATATCCTCAGCCTTAACAGCAACAACATTTATGTTATCGCCAACAGAGGGTAGAGGAATTGGGGAAAATGATACTTTGCTATTGATGAGCAAAGCACATCCCCCATATCCATCAGGTCTGTCGTTACGAACATTGCCGAAAAACGGCATCCTGAAATTACTTTCAGGTAAAAGCCATGTCTCAGCAATGCCACAGATTGATGGTTTATATTTATTAATTAAAAAGGAAAGATCAGGTTTCCTGGGAGTAATACTCCTCACGTTCCATTGGAGGAATGTCAGGGGATGGAATGTTGTGTATATAATTTAAGATTGAGGTCAATTTTAAGGCAACGTGGTCGGGTATTGATTGGGTTGGATTTACAAGAACAGCCATTAACATGTTGGTAATGAGATCTAATATGTTTTTTGATTTGTCCTCTTGTTTTAACATACTTGGCTCAGTGTCTTCCGTTGGGAAGGCACAGCCATTTCTGGAGGGGGAAAAAGAGTAGTTTTGAGTTAGGGCCTGATGAGCCTGTTTATTATAGCCAGGTGAAAGGGGGACACGGGGTTTAGGGTTTAAGAAGACCGTTTTACGGAATGAATTTTGGGTAAGAGGAATTGGGCTTGATGACTGGGATTGTGACTTATTAAATGTAGCTTTGTTACGTGGAGAAGATTTTGAGACATCAGCATATGATCTGGAAACAGGGGGGAAAACCCGACTTGCCTCCGCATATGAAATCGATTTTTCCGCCATCAGAGCTTTGATGCTCTTCTGTCGGCCCATTTCAGGACAAGCACTGTCATTTGCAAAATGGTTCCCAGAACACGAAATACAAAAACTTATCTCAGGGGTGATTTCACATCCATCGCCTGGATGATCTTCACCGCATTTAAAACAACGTGGTTTCGACCTGCAGAGTGTACGGGTATGGCCAAACCGACAGCAGTGGTAACATTGTATTGTTGGGTATGTGTACCTCTCAACTGGAAGAGCTGAGTAGAAACAAAACACACGCTTGGGTAATACTTGCCCGTCAAAGGTTACTACAACTGTTTGTGTAGGCTTCCACTCAGTTATACCGGAAGAGGTCACCTTACGGCTCATCCTCCTAGCTTTAATAACAGGACCACATCCTTCCGGAACCTTAACATTTTTAATAATTTCATCCTCTGACCATTCAGTTGGTATATCCCTAACAATACCCATTCGTGTTATGTTAAATTGTGGGATGGAGGCAATATAATTATGTTGGATGAGTAAATTATTAATTAAAAAACTGTTTGCGTCCTGATGCGACTTAAACTCGACTGAGACACGATTTCTACCTAAACGTTTGACCCCATCGAGGCGTATGTTATTGACGTTATTAATCGTCAAAAACATACCAAACTTGACCGGTTGTAATACAGTGCCTGAGGTTTGATCATCCTTCAGAGAAACGTGAACAATATACGGCGGATTATCCCTGGCTGTATATGAAAGTCTGCCGATTATGTTTTTCGCTATCTTAGGTGGGATATTTGAAGTGGTAGGGGGTGAGGCAGCAACTCTTTTTCGGTTTGAGGTCTCGGTTTCCATAATTGGGTCTTGCGTGAGTATTTGGGTGTCATGGGGGAGGGTAACTGTTAATACAGGGGAAAGTTCAAAGGGTTCGTTCGGAGGATCTGGGTCAGGAGGCTTTTTTGAGTTCATTTTCAACAGTAATGGTTAAAAGCGGGACAGTAACAAATAAAACTAACCTTACACGAAGAACACAAACACAAAGAATAATCTCGATTTAAGTTTACAATTATTAAAACCCCTAAAATCGAAAAAATTCGTAGCACAAACACAAAGCACGTAAAGCCTTCACCACTACCCTCGAAGCGTAAAAAAGGTTAAAATAAAATGAAGAAAATTAACAAGTACAAGTTACTTCTAAACTTCTAACTTACTACTAAATTTGATGTTGCCATAAACAAAAAACTAAAATCCTCCTTCAAATGACAAAATCACATCCTATTACATCAGTAAACATTTTCCCAGCACCTTTTAACTCCAGTTTCAGTCCTGCAAGATCCCTGGCCCTCTTCAGATACTCTTCGGTCCTCTGCACTCTACCATACATGAGATAAGCCTGTCCTATCTCCATACACAGCAGGATTTGAAGTCTTGGCTTGTCTTGAATGACATGAAGGAGGTTTGTCAGCTTGGCTATTATGATTTCAAGCTCCGAGTATAAAGTCGCACTGGTATCTTCTAGAGCTTTCTGATGGACTGCTTTGCTTCTGAAGTACCACCATAAGTGTAGCTGGAAACGTGGAAATTAAATTTGTAAAAAAAGGTTTTAAAGTAGATGATTTAAGATGCCTAGTGATGAGGAGCTTGTGGCTAAGTAATAATAGCCGCACAGGTTGATCCATTAGGTTAAGCTACGCTTGCTGGGGTTGGTCCGTGGATTAGTGACCATCTTTAGTAGATCGTAGATCTTTGACAGTTGTTACGGGTTGTCAGAAGCCCGGAAGTCTGACAACCAGCCTTATCAAGGGGTATTGTGTTACCCAGTAATTGGGTTGTGGAGGTCAGATAGGCAGTCGCTCGCTGTTATTCAGCTGCATCTGGTTAGACTAGAACCCGACCCCAACATTGTAGGGAAAAGGCAGGCAGATGATGATTGAAGATGACTAGTCTTTTTCTGAAAAAGGAGGACCGGACTAAATGGTCCCCACGACCAATAACAACCAGATCTATGTCATTAAATAGGCATTTTAATATAAAGCAACAACTACTAAGGCGGCTCTTTTGAAATCGCTGTGTGAAAAAAGTTGTGGCGATGTTTCGCAGGACGGACCTATGTTATCGGAACACTTGAATATGAATAATTTCTAGTGGTCTACTTTGAATATTTTCAAATGTGTGCGATGATAATACGATAATTTCAATAATATGGTTCCATCGAGCTGATCTGATGATGGACCTGGACGCTAGATAATGGAACTCTTGAACAGCTACTAGTGTACCCATCGAGTGTGGGCTCATTAGTTGTGTCTCAACGAGTCCTGTTCATTTTACCAGATGACGAGGACCTGATGACTGATCCGGACGTTAGATAACAGAACTCTTGATTAGCTTCTAGTATACCCATCGAGTGTGGGCTCATTAGAAGTGTCTCAACGAGTCCTGTTCATTTTACCTGATGACGATGACCTGCTTCTTATACGGTCACTAAGTTTCGACTCCCAGAATACATATACTTCGTCCCATTGCTCGCTGGGTCGAACCCGTGAGTGAGGACTTTTGACGCTTTGTTAATGACCACGTTTGCGCTCCATATTATAGGTGAGGGTGGAAAACATGCTCATATCCATGAGATTCGTCCTTTCATTAGGTGTTTCATTGACGAATAGCTTTTCTAGGCGTTCTCGGTGTGTCGAGGGACATCTATATCTTGTGTCGCCGGAAAGGAGTTATTTGGCCGAGGCATAATTTTATACTCATGGACAAGTTCAACCTTCACAGTCACACCCATATGTCTACCTACTTTGTGTTTCGCGCTGTTGGTCAAACATAGTCTTTATAATAAAAAAAACAAATGGTAAACAGTTTTATAATTCCATATCGTCATCCATAATAATCGCAAAAACGTACTTGTGTATGTGCTAAATGTAAAAAACAAACACTGAGTTTGGATGGAATTTCAGAACTTCATTATCCACCTTCCAGGCCAACCATCAGGTGCTCTACATCAGATACAATAAATAGGACTCGTTATAACACGTCTAATGAGCCAACATTGGGTGGCTTTACTAGTAGCCATTTAAAGGTTCTAGGGCAGTCATCAGGTAAAATGAACAGGACTCGTTGAGACACATCTAATGAGCCCATACTCGATGGGTTTACTGGTAGCCATTCAAGAGTTTCGTTATCTAGCGTCCAGTTTCATAATCAGACCAACTCAATGGGACCATGTAGGTGCCGTTTAGGTGTCCTGAGGCCCTAGACAAAGTGATATTCTATCAACGATAATGATGATGGAAAAGGCAAAAATGTATAGGACTGACATAAGCTATCGAAAAAGCGTATGTCAATCCTGTTGAAATTCGTTGTAGAAATACGAAAGCTTTCGAAGCGATTGTCACTTGTCTAGGCCCTCTGATCACGTTCTGTTTCAATGGTTTGATTGTTTTGTTTAGCTGTATGTAAGTCTTTCAAAGGAAGTAAATGACCCACTGACTCCACTGATAATGTTATCTAGAAAAGTCATATTGCGGAAAGCAACTTGATTTGCATTCATGAATTGATAAGATACACATTACCTACACAGTCAGCAAGATGATAAATTTAATTTGGAACTACAAAATGTTAAGTCATTCTTTTATATTCATAAATTATTAAGTAAATGAACTCACCAAACTTTGATCAGCATTACACAGCACATTGAAAACTTGTGTGGAGAAGTATAACAGTTGTGGATGGAGAATATTTACATAAATTGGCTCCGAATCCCTTTGAAGCATTACAGTGGCATCAACATCCTTAGGCCATTCTAAACCAAAGAATTCTTCTATACTCAATGTTTCTGGGTGTGGGTTCCAATTTTGTTCACAAAATGTTAGAAATGAACTCACTGACACAAAAAGTATATTTTCCATAACATTGTTATCTTTTTGATACTTTTTTAATACATCTTTCAAAGAATCTGTTTCAAGACCTGTTGCTAATAGTTCCTTACATATCTCTACGTCTCTGAGTGACCATTTATCCGACCATAGTTTTTTGATAGTTTCACTATCTGAAAGTAGAGGTTATTTAGATGGAAATATGAATTTACAAGATAAATAAAATTGAATATGGAATTATGGACAGGGTACCAGTCTTTGACCCTCAATGATAATAGTATTAATAACCTTACCTGTGTTCAGGTGGTCGTCATAGTTGCATAAAAGTAAAACCGATTCCGGTGTCATTGTAGTATACTTATTAAATATTAGATTAGTTCAACAAAACAGTGTACAATATTATTTTGAAAGTGTTTTTCAGCAATGTTTATCTTGTGAATTCTCGTGTTTTTTGACTCCAAAAATAACCTCAAGCACAATGTCAAAACAAAAGTCATTTTGGTGCGAATTGTCCCAGTCCACAGACTAAGTAGTATTGTGGCTATGCCACAGGCCCACAGGTTTATGCTGAAGCTGAACTGAAGACTGGACCTGCACACTGCACCGCACACGCTCCTCACAAGCTTTCCAAACCGATCCCGACAAACCATTGCCATGTTTTATTTTAGGAGTTTCGCTTGGTTTGTAGTTGTAGTAGGCTCACAGACGAAGGCGTAATGCTGCGTATCCACTGAGGCAGAGTGGAGCTACGTGCAGAAGCGGATCTAGCGGTGCATGAACTAGGTATGGGTCGTTACGTGATTTTCGCGAAACGTAACGTAACTAGTGACTTAGAACGCGTCACCTGTTTTGAAAACTAGTGATTTTAGTAACTAGTTATTTTTCAAATTCTATTCGGTGATTCAACATGGTGATTATATCGAAGTAACACAGTTATTTACGAAACGAAAATATTAAAAGGTTACTTAAGTAATACGTTACATTACGTTACGTTAGCTTTAAGGTTTTTGAACGAATACGTTTTTTTAGCTACAAGTAGTTACATAATATTAGGGCAGTACATAATATTACGCGCGAAAGAAACGACATGCGCTTGCAACGTACTTTTGTTTCGTTTCTCGCTGTTCATTCGATCACTGAATTGCAATGTATCTAGTTATAAAAATAACGTGTTTATGTGTGACTCGAAACTAGTTATTCGGTTACATGCCCTGTAGCCAGTTATTGTAACTAGTGACGTGAAATAACGCCCATACCTAGCATGAACAATGCATGCATCACAATACACGTAATCTCCGCTCCGCTTTAGTGGAAATAGTGTAAGCGGAGTGGAGCGGAGCTGAGTGGACTTCACATGAAATTATATGAACAAGCAATCCTGAGTGGGTTAGAACGGAGACGAGGGAAGCGGTGTTGAGCGGACACTCACAGAGTACATTTTTATATAGGGTAGCACTTTTCATTGCTCTTCTCCACTCCGCACCGCTCAGCTCCGCCTCAGTGGAAACGCAGCCTAATGGGGTTAATGTCTGTCTTCAAACCGCCATTGTTGTGTTTACTTGGGCATATTATTAAAACTATAAGTAAAAGAAGTTGCTTGTTTACAAAAAATATATGGATTGTGATAGCTAGCAGTCAAATTCTAAGACGCTGGGTAGTAGCGACATCGGAAGAGGGAGTTTTTATCCTCATTAGTACTGGTAGGCTAGAGTCAGAATACAGCATTTATTTATTTGTAAACTTTTACTTGAAAGCACTTCTTGTTGTCAATCTGCTGGCCCAATCGAGTTTCTGTTTTTGTTTTGAACACAAATCAAAGCATTTCATGAAACGAAGCTTGCGGCAAGCGCTTTCGATGCATCAACACTTTTTAGCGTGTGTAGTGCCAAGCAAGCGGGTGGAACCGTAAAGTGGGTAATAGACTAGTGAAAGACTAGGTATGTACTTAAAGTACGCGGTCTTTAAGTTCGCGGCCTTACTCGGCTCGCCGTCGGTGACACACGTGAAGCTTGCTCAAAATTTTATTGTAAAAAACAACCGACTTCAAAAAACAAACAAAAAAAAGTGAAAAATAACTTTAATTTTGGAACTCGGTGTCTGCTTTTCAATTTTCGTTTTTTGCCACCGACTTCCGAAATTAAAGTTATTTTTCACTTTTTTTGTGTTTGTTTTTTGAAGTCGGTTGCTTTTTTTTGTAAAAAGTTTTTATTTTTCATTTTTTAGTTGTGGTACCTACCTCACATAAATTCGTATACCGTTATCTGCTATGTAAATAACAGTGACGGAGTGAAATAATTATATCGTCTACATACGCAAAGTGGGAAAAATACGTAATTATTGAAGCTAACTCAAAAACTACGCAAGCAAAATTAATAACATTTATATGGGATCATCTGAATGGTTGTTCCTGAGATGCCTAATAGAGCCTCTATCTCTCGATACGTCACATGACGATCTTCGCGAATTAGTTGTCTCACAGCAATGATGTTATCTTCAGTGAAGGCGGATTTTGGGTTCCTTCGCGAGATTTGTCATTAACACTAGTATGTCCACACTGGAATTCTAAATACCAGCGTTCGACAGTCCGCAGACATGGGGCTTCATCACTGAACACAGATGTTAGCTCTTCAAAACAGTGAAGCCGTGTCAGGCCTCTTCTAAAGTTGTAGAAAATTCTTGCACGAATATTTTCCTTAGAAAGATTCATTTTCGTACGTAACCTGACAGATTCCAATCGACGCTGTGACTAAACAATAGCAATATATAATAGCAATAAATATAATAGCAATAAATAATCCTAATACTTTCAACTGTTTTGAGATTCCAAATTTAAACACATTCGAATATAGACCTCTGAAGCATGACCTACCAAACAAAAAAGAATCATCAAAATTGATTCATAATAGGGAATATGCATGTGATTCAAATATGGGTCAAATATTTTTTTTATAAACTATATTACTTCAGAATTATGCTTCCATCAATATTTTTGAATAAAATTTCTTTTTGAGCGAGAAATTAATTTTTTAAAAGTCCCAAAAAGCCGTGGATAATTCAAATACTTGAAAAGCTAAGAGCGGATGTGACGTAACAATCCGGGAGAACAATCAAAATGTCAATGTCAAGTCAATCAACAAGTGTCAAGTCAATGTCAAACGCTCATACAAAAACAATGACTAATAAATTTATAAGTCAATGTACAAAAAGGAGTGTTTGACGTTGACTTGACAGTTGCTTGTTTGTTTTCACGGTCTATGACGTCACCACACCAAGCGCGCCAAATGGAGGGCGTTTAAATAGCCCGGATCGGTTGGATATTTTTAAACTTTTTTTTAAGTACTTTAAATTGCTTTTTTGCCGTCGATTTTTATTTAACTATTATTTGACGATGTAAACTATCGAATAAAAATATTAAAAAAATACATGCATATTCCCTATTGGTGGAGTAATCGCATAAAAAAAAAAAAAAAACTTACAGACGAATTGAGAACCTCCTCCTTTTTGAAGAAGTCGGTTAAAAATTGGTTCGCGGCTCGCGGCGATGCAGCGATGACAGACGGGCGAGTTAGCTCGCCGAGCCATAAGTACGCGTACTTGCTCGCAGCCTCGCACCGTAACTATTGTCTATGCCTGGCAAGCGTTAGAGCAATAGAGCCAAAGTACTCTGTGAATAGAGCATAGAGCTCATAAAAAAAAACTCAAAGAATTAGTCTGTGTCTGTGGCAAACAAAATGGGTGTACTTTTAGGTTAGGGAATTTATGAATTTTTAGGAAATTTAAGCTTGACAAAAATGAAATATATTTATAAAATGGAGTCAGTGCTGATAAGTATAGCCGTTGTTTTGTGTACAGTGTTATTTGTGAAATTACTTTATAAACTACGGTGAGTTGGTGAGGTTATGGATAACGCTTTCCCGCCCGACAGTAACTAAAAATATGTGTTTTAATTGTTTTTACAGGTCTGCTTTGCCGTGGCGCGTAAACTGTTGGTTCTGTAATAATAATTTTTGGGTAAAATATCCAGACCGCAACAGCTGGACTTGCCCAAAATGTGAACAGTACAATGGGTTCACCAAGGTAAGGTTATTACTGATTATGAATGATAATACTATTACAATTTAAGTGTTACATAATAGGCATGGTTAAATAACCCCCCAATCTGCTTAAAGACTCTTTTTTAAACGGATTTGGAAAAACCTTTTTCAATTTTCTTACCTAATCTTTTTGATAGAAATTGGCAATGTTTCAGCTTTGTAGGTCATTTGAGATGTTATAAAAAAAACTGAGAAACTGGCAGTATATTTGCTTGTTCCTAGATATCCTATCATGAAACTCCATGTGCTTGGTAAACATCTATTGACTAAATTAATGTTCAGATATTTTCACTTGTACTGTATTTGTCAAATCCCTGTATGAAAACAGTATTTGGATAGGATATAGACTTTGACCAGACAAAAGCACTAATTGGCTGTACTCATAATTTCGTATTCTCATAATTTCAGGATGGTGACTACAATAAACCAATTACCGCATACAATGACCAGGGTCACCAAACACCTAAGGTATTCAGAAATAGTCCACCCAAGAATGGTCTTTGCAAGATGTGTAATATAAATCAACAGTTGAAAGTGACACAACTAGCCAATTTTGTTCCTATGAATGAGAGGAAGTTTGATGATGAAATAGAATCATACAGGTAACTATATTTTAAACTATGAACCTGCTAGCTGCGCCCTGCGGTTGCACCCGCATAGGTCTCGATCCTGTGGGAATATTGGGATAAAGAGTATGTGTCTATTTCCTAACTCAAGTCATGGTCTACCCATGTGCCAAATTTCATCCAAATCTGTTCAACCGTTTTAACGAGAAAGTGTAACAAACAAACTCACTTTTGCATTTATAATACTAGTAAGGATGTTATAATCTTGTTTCTAGGTCAAGACTACCAAAACTGACCAAGACTGCCTAATACACTTTACGGAAGTTCTTAAAGTGTTAAATCTTTTTAAACTATTAGGTTTATGGTAATAGTTGAATATTCTGTACTCCTTTAGTTCAGGGTGTAAAAATAGAATTTAGTTAAAAACTCCTACCCAAACATGTAATTGTATTCTAAAGAGGCAATTATTATCCTGAGTGTTGTATTATTTCAATTGCAAACACTCTTTATTTTCATGGCCATAAATTTAGAGGCCACATTATATAGCACATTTTACTTATCTCAGTCGCTTCTAATTGTTTAATGAATGTTATCAGTCACTATAAGAAGTCATGTTTACTGATCCAGTTTGATATTAATCCTTGCTATATCAGAAAATTTGCATACCAGTTGTAATCTGCAGTTCTTTTAAACCACCAGGTTTGGGTTTTACTTGTTAATTATCTTAATAAAATTGTGTTAAATGGCTGTTTTTTCTATTTGAAATTGGCAATTGATTAAATTACCATCTCATTTATTATTATTATGTACATAATGTGATTTAATTCTGTGTGTGTAATGTTATTCAAATCATTTATTTGCTCGAATTTGGGTAGGTACATGAGGTGATACATAAAATAGAAGATCTTTAAACCATATTGTAGGATATGGTTTAAAGATCTTCTTAATAGTTGTGCAAATATCTATTACAATAAAAAATAATAAATCTAACATTTATCATACATTTATCTATCTATACTAATATTATAAAGCTGAAGAGTTTGTTTGTTTGTTTGAACGCGCTAATCTCAGGAACTACTGGAATTGAAAAATTATTTTTGTGTTGGATAGTCCATTTATCGAGGAAGGCTATAGGCTATATAACATCACACTACGATCAATAGGAGCGGAGCATAAATGAAAAATGTTGCAAAAACGGGAAAAATTATTCCTTTTTGAGAGCTGTTGCGTGCGCTGCGTAACCGGTTTAAGTTACGCAAATATCATGTATGATGGAATTGTTCCTCTTTAAAAGTTCTAAAAAAAAAGTCCGCGTCAGCGTATGTCTATCTTTTAAGATTGACTCACTATAACCATATTTTATGGTAATCAAATTTGTTCGAAACTAATGCATTATTTGCGAAGGACTTTTATCAACATAATCTTAATTCTTATTCAAATAAATAGTTTTAACATCAAGGGTATTTATGTAGCAGCAAAATACTTCTTAATTCATTCGAATCGGACATTTAATTTCGAAGTAATCATGAATATAAAAATTCAATACGCGAACCGTTCGACGCCGGCGCGACGTTCCCTACTCTAGGGAGGAGAGGATGGGCACACGGGTAGACCATGACCTGGGGGCCTAGACAAAATCCCTTTTCTGTAAGCGTTAACGCCAACGGAAAGATCAAATTGTATGGAGTTGACAGCAGCAGCCACGTGACATCTCTAAACCTAATGTCAACTCCATACAATTTGATCTTTCCGTTGGCGTTAACGCTTACAGAAAAGGGATCTTGTCTATAGCCTCTGGAATAGGACATAGGGTACGTTTTATCCCTGTATTCCCACGGGATCGAGACCTACGCGGGTGAAACCGCGGGGCACAGCTAGTAGCAAATATAATTATTGGGGTATTTATGAAATTCATTTATATTTTTTTATTTTATAGTGTTGCTTATGACGTTTTTACATTTTCAGGATGCAGTTAGAGAAGGCATACAAGCTATGCAGCCCTTGCCGAAAAGTTCTCCAAATGAAACTGCACAAAGAGAAAGAAACCCTACTGGGGTCCAAATTATTAGAAACAAGGACATCAGATAAGATAAATCAAAAGCAGTTGCAACAAAATAAACTGCTGAGAAAACTTATAAACAATACCTCAATGCTTATAGCAGTTATACTTTTTATACTGGTTTCTTTTGAACTTTACACAAACTTAACATTAAGACACAAGAATTTACTTAGTACAATAACTAATATAAAGGATATAGTACTAGGTCTTCTACAAAGAATATACTCTATCATTGAGATGAAGACAACTATGACATTCCCAGCATTAGAAAATTATTTCTATGACATAAATATTGTGAACATGATGCCAAAAAGTTTTAATTTTAGACAGATGCACTTAGACCAATTTAATATGACCACACAGAAAACTTTAGGAAGTTTTGTATGCTTTCTACAAATAATTGGACTCGTCTGGAATGTTAACAGCTTGAAGGATACTATTCTAATTGACTTGCAGTGGCTGATATTTGTTATTGCTACGATAGGACATCGCTATGTGGCTGTGGAACCTATTTATTTGAGCTTCATTAAGGTTGGTACCAACAGATCCTTTCAAGTCCTGTTTTTTACAAATGTCTAGTTAATTTCAGAAAAAAATTGTATTGTCAGTGTTCAAACTAACCTGCCAGGGTTGCGGGAAAGTCCGATAGGGATACCGGGACCTTGGTAACAGGCAACGGAACACGGGTGGGTTTTGGTCAGTAAAAGTCTGACACGCCCTTCCGCTCCGCCCAGAGCGGGAGAAGTAATTTGATGATTTCCCACCCTCAACTAAATATCATCATAATATTTTTGTTTCAAATGTTATTTTTGCAAAGGAATAAAACAAGAACATAAAACTCATTAATTTTATTCTAAAATGAATATTCTTGCTAGTCGAAAATCTAGCTAAAATTTATACAAATAAAAAATAATTATAAAATCATTTGTTTCAGACATTGTGTACCTTTATAGTAATATTGGTGTACAAATCAATCAACACAGAAAACAGAAGAGTAGAAATAAGATCCCCAACTTCACCGAAAAGAATGAAGAATCTGGCGAATTCCTCAGCTAGTACGCTTATTGATGATGACGATGACCCTATGCATTTAGACAGTGATGACGATGTCTCATTGAGTAAATTCGGCTTACACAACTTTTCCGAGTCCTCAAACGAAAATCTCGGCCTTCTGAATGCCAGCATGATGAATGGCAGAACCTTTACACCAAGAGCTGACAGTATGTGGACAAAACCTAAACTAAATTCAACATTTTGTGTCAATTCTGTTATAAGTAAAAGTCCAAGTTCTGTATCTGACACCATCTTTGTTAAACCTTCCTTCAATAAATATCAGAAACTCATAAAGGATGACTCAGACTCTGAATTAGATGAAAGCATTAGTTCCTTATGTATAGGTAGTCCTACAAAGACAAAGAAGAAAACGAATTCTATCTTCTCTTTAAGAAAGTTTACTGCTTCTCCCAGCTTTGTTGCTCCGACGCCTATGGCTCGTTCTAGGCCTCTGATATCCCCGAGCAAGCTGGGTCACAGTACTTCTTGGGTGGCAGGTGGCTACTGGGGCTCCGAAGGCGAGCGTCAAATATTCAATGTAGACGGGAGTCGTTCCTCAAGCCAAAGTTCGGGTTTCGAATCTCAGACTTCTAGCTTGAACCAACGTAACGTGTTCTCACAGCCTCCATCCCGCGAAGAGTCAGTTTGCGGAGAACCAATGGTGTTAGACCGCTTTCCAACCATGAGTCATCATTTCAATGGTTTCCAATCTCCGCAAAACTTTAGCCGAATAAGCTCACCAGTATTTCCACAAATGCAGTACAATGGTCATGTCCACATACCTCAGGCTCAATTTGCTCAACAAAACATGATGTCTGCGAACTCGTTTGCTCAACACCAGCATTACTCACAAAGCAGCATATTCAAGACTCCCGGCGGGTCTGGTCTTATAAAGCTGCCGAAAGTCGATTCCTTCTCATCTCGCTGACGCTTGACAACTAGTCAATAAGTCAACTGCCTTGACATTTCTAGCATGTTGTTTTCTTTAAATTCGTACGTATTTTTGTCTTGCTCTTACCTCTTTATTTTATAAATTTTTATGAAAGTTCCGTGAACTGCCATTATGTTAAGAACATTTTGTTAAGTTATATCATGTTAGTTGTAAGCGATTGTTAGTTGTAACGTTTGAGACTAAACTTAGTTTATAAGACGTATTTGCTGATCTCGTGTTGGTGCCAGGTGATGGCGATATGAAAGCATTAAGAATTATTGTATTGTTAACAATTTTATATGGACGTCACTGTCCTAATCTCGAACAAAATGTGATATTGTAAAGACTAATAATTTTTTGCAAAAAGTGGAAAAATGATTCTTGATGTTATCATTGTTTTGATTTTGTCATCTTAAAACAGAAACTTTTTGTGAAACTCCTGCAATAAAAAACGTAAAACTGTATAAAATTCTTTGATTCCTGCACCACGTGAAAAGCAAGGCGATATAATGGGCAGACAGAGCAACAAGCAGCAATAGTAACTACTCACGAGTTTCGCGCCAACCTCTCGTTTCGTTGTAGGTACTGGTGAGGCCGTGGGGGCACAAACGTGTCTTCATACAAGGTCGATATGTAGTCGGACACATCTGTGCACTTCCACTCGTATTTTAAATACTTCCTCAAACCCCACTCTGTCACATTGCCCTAAAAACGGAAGTAAGTAGGTATTTAAATTTTGGCACCTGCACGGCGCGAGGGTGCTGAAACAGGCTGGTGGAGTCAAATAGGATGTAGCCTTCATTTTTTGGAGATAACATCGCCCTTGTATTTTTTCGTAGGTACTGCTTGCTGATGAGACATTGAGACCTAATGAAAAAACCCAATAAAATCTGCCCAACCTGGGAATCGAATCAGGACCCGTGCTAAGTGGTAACGTCAACTATTGGAGTAGGTAGTTCGTACATTGTTGACGTGACGTTCAAACGTATAGTGTGGGGTACTTACGAAACATTTCATGAGGTCAGGTTGGGGATAGAACTGATGCTTCGCTCTTTTATAATAACGCTGATTGGGACCACACAAAGGCTTCGGCAGGTGGTGGTACACCAGGTCGTTTATTGTCGCATAATTATCACACGAGTCGTGGCTATCGTGCCGTATTATTGATGAGAAATTACTCTGTAGAACGATTCCAATTAAAATTGGGGTCAATCAGCTTGTAGGCACTGGCGGACTAAGGGGAGGGGGGATGTTCTAGTTTTTCTGTTGTCGACGAATTATCTCCTGTTTTTGTATCAATAGTCAAAAGAGCACCTAACCTGTGTATGTAAAAAATGTACATGTAACTATTGTATGCCTTAAGGGCGGGACATAGATGATCACAATTTAATTATTTTAGACCTGTATTATGTACCTACCTATGATCCACAATAAAGATATTGACTGATTGATTGATTGACCTTTTTGAGCCAGCATGCTAAATATTTCGACGTTCATTCCTGGGCGAGGGGGCCATTTAGTTTTGCCCCTGACAGGCTTAGTCCGCCAGTACCACTGCTTGTAGGTAGGCACTAAGGCTGCCATCAGGCGGACTGCATTTCAACTGCAAATTTGCAGTTTGAATGCAGTTACCAGTACATTGCGAGTATTGCAGTCCTACTAAACTGCAAGAATGCAGTCCGTGTGATGGCAGCCTAAGAGAGCGATGTGGATGGACGTAACGATGAGGGACTTTATATAGGTAAACATTGTAGGTACCAGACCTGTGTATTATTTAATTTATTTTGTCTAAAGTCTGGCTGCCTCGATTCTGGTTTCATTTTTTTATAGTCTATTACTTCTTTTGGAGGGAAGTAGAGGGCTCCGTTGTTTACACATTCTGTCCGGTCTTCCACCCAGTTTGCTGAAGGAAGAGATTGATTTATAAATTATGTTTTTATACAGGATGGATAAGAACATGTTCCACATAGAGAAAGTAGATATATATCCTAATATTATATAAGTACCTATTGTTCAATTTTATTCAACGGAAACATTTTTACAGAAGTAGGTACTTACTGTACTTAGATATTATTGACAGAGAAATCTTAGCTTTTTCGAGAATATTCGCTGGTTAAGAGCACAGTTTTAAAATTGTAAAACTGTGAGAGCATTTAAATGATAATTTCGGCGCTGCTTATCTTTGTCTCCAGTAACAAAGATCACCAGAGCCGAAATTACGACTTGCATAGGCAAACCTCCAGTAAACAATTCTGGGTAGGTAGTAGAACAGGTGGGCACTAAGATATTGACTGTGATACTCGCCTATAAGAACACCATTGCCATACATAGGGCGGTTGACAAGATTTTTGGCAATGGCCTCCGTGCGACTTGGCGATTTCGCCCTCGTGGACACCATGATCTGTTCTCCCATTTTTACTATAGTTCAGCAAAGTTTTTTAATAATTTACAAAATTCTAATTATTTCAGAGGTTCCTCATGATCATGAAACTTGATAGATGTCCTAGTGACAGTTTCATTTTTTAAACATGCTCAGATTTTGCTTCTCTGAAAAGAGATTTTACTTTCTCCAAAAAGTTTCAACTATAAAAAGCTATTGCAATGCCAATGTGTGTAAAGGATTTAGGTAGAATTCACCTGCACAGCATGTAGAAACAGTATTCCTCACGTCATCATGCACTAAGCAAGGCTGTGGAACACAGAGGAACTAATAGCCAATGTAATAAAATGTAGTGTAATAACCACTCAACATTGAATTTCCTTTAGAAGTCGATAACAATAAAAATTCAATTGTGTCTTGCTAGTGACCATTAAGCTCTTAAATTAAATAACCATTGTTTTGGTAACAATTTTTTATTTAGAAATACGGTAAACAATATTCTAATTTATGTTACTTTTCAATTTTTAAGAACCTTATCCTGGTGCGGATTTTACAAAAATTCAGTCCTCATTTTAGTAGTCTTCTTACTTATTATTCTGGTTGTTCCATATTGTATTTCAACTCCAACATTACCTATGATTGGTGTAATTTTCAATCAGTCTCCATGGGAATGTTAAGTTTAGGTTTTGGCAGTGATTGTAACAGCAAACATAGTTGACCCTCCAGAGGACCAGCTACTTCTATCAAGTTTTTAAGATTTTTTTCAACTTGTAGGATGTCCTGGTTTATTGATTCCATGTTCTGTAAATAAAAAATACCATTAAAAAGGTATTCACTACTAATCAAACACGCTATCTTCAGGGAAATAATAGGATAAACCAACGGTACAACTTGAAAAAAAATAGTAGGTAAGTATTTGTAATTATCTTACCTCTACCATGGAAGTGTACAAATATTTTACATGTTTATTGTTATAACGGTAGAAACCGCTCACGTTTGATTCTGAATCCGAAGGCGCATTTGAAGCCATTTTATCAATACAAAAAAAACAGAGCACGGTTTGACTTTTGAATTTTTGAAACCACAGTCAGTAAGTCAGTTCAGTAGTACTTACTAGAAAGTAAATCGGTGAAATAATTTTATTGTTATTTGTTTCATGCTCAGGTTTCATGTAAAATCTTTGAACATTGTGATTATATATTTTATCTCTATTTCACAAGCATTCAGTTTCACGTCACCGGGCGAAAATAACAAAATCTATGCTAAAAATTGTAAGTTGCCAGAGGTGAGAGTGAGAGGTCTCCTTTTTGAGCGCATTCTTTGACAGTCAGTTGTTCGTTTAGTAATCTTTACGCTTTTAAATACGGCACGACTACGTATCTCTGCAACTCGACACTCGAATAAAACAAAGTGAAAATTATATCTTTTCGGTATCTTATCATAAATTAATGCAAAATGAACTTTATTTCAATGGGTCATATAATTATATATAAATCTCGAAAGCCTTGTAATTTTTTTTTTCTTTAAGGTCGTATTCAATTTCTAAACAAATCAAATGTCAATGTCACCCGCTGCGGAAAGAATCGCCTGCATTGGAGAAAAGCCAATTTTTTCGAAAATCTCAATAGAAAAAAATACCGTCAGTGAATTTTGTGTGAAAAACTCATAATATTTTAGCGAAAAGTGTATGTAATGGTGTTATATCATTTTCCTTTTCTTGGATCACATAGTATCTGTGTTGCGGATATTGTTTTTATTGCATAGTTATTGATTTTAAAGAAAAAGTAAAAAAGATAACGATGTATTAAAATAACAAAATAATTCACAAATTGTACACAATGAATACGTTGAGAAGTGATAAGTTTATCAAAACATTTCATAACAACAACTAATAATTAGGTATGCTAATTTTATTTTGGTTGCATTATTATTTTTATTTATTAGCTTTTTAACTTGCTGTTCCAAAATTTATATCAATCTATTCCAGGACGAGACATTTTGCTAGACATTTGGACTTTTTTTTGCCTTTCTGCATTTCTCTTGGCACCAACCCGCAACCAACAAATTGCTGATTGTGGTCCTCACTATAGTTGAGTGATATCCAGGATATGCAATGTGTGATTATTAAATTGGCTATAATTTAGGTAACAACTGAAAAACAACATTATTTTGTTGATTTGATTTAAAATTATAATTCATATGAATAAGACCCCTTTAACAATAGAAAACCTACTTTTTTTTATGCACAATCAATGTTTTGTAAAGCGTTACACTGAAGATCTAAAGGTCCCTGGTTAAATCCCTGGTCGGCAGAACACAAGATCTCTGTTATTCTTCATCTCATATTCTCTTACATTCATCTACTTGTGCTAACTTGTATGTAGTATGAACTAAATAAGTTCATACTACCTATAAGTTAGATCTTATAATCATATTTTATGTATATTAATGTAATCAGCTTCAAAGCTTACACTAAGTCAAGCCTTATATGCTGCCGTTTTAAAATATTACTAGAACATTTCCTGATGCAGGCTCTTATTTCCATTTTTTTTTTAAATGTTTTCTTGTGACTGCTCCCTACTGGCATAGTATACCACTATATTATGTTATTTTGTACAATTATCAATTCTCATACATCCCCCTCCTAAAATACAATAATTGTCTTATTTACAAATTTGTCTCTTGTATGACAACTGATATAATTAGAAAATCTGTTTGAGAATCCTTATGATAACAGTATCAGTAATCATTACACTTGTAGTGATTTGCTAAGACTTGAATAGGACGCATTAGTTGGCAGTAGGTCGACGGCGGCGGCGGCGCCGGTCGGGCTGGCGTCGCGACGTCGCCGCCCGCCGCCCGCCCCGCCCTCGTCTCGCTACCCCCTCAAACCCCCAGCGTGTCAGTCTCAGTGTTCCTTCTCACTACCCTTACATTCTTGCTCCTGCATCTTGTAACTTTGTGAAGTTTGTTTGGATACTTTCGCGATTTTTCTTTCCTGTTTTGTGTTTTTTATTTTATTACTTCGTAGTGTATTCAGTGAGCTCATTGGATACGAATTGTAGCGTACTTTCGCACATTCCTTAGTTCTTTTCCGATACTAACATATTGGAGGCTTTTTTTCCCAAATAACAAAACTTTAGTCAAATAAACAAAAACAATGTGTAACTAAATCGTGTGATTGAGAAGTCATGTCTGAAGAACATGACGTGGATTGTCCCATGGAAGACGAAAAACAGACTGACGAAAACGACGAAAAAGTGGTCCAAAATGAAAAAGCAGTGCTCGGAAACGGGGACACAGTGCTCGAAAACGGGGAAGCAGTGCTCGAAAACGGCGAAGTTGTGGTCGAGAATGCCGAAGACTGTCCTATGACGGTAGATACCGAAGAACCAAGTGCCAACATATCCAAAGAAGACAGTGCCATAGATGCCATAGACAAAGAGACGTTGAGTAGCGAGGTGGACGAGAAGAAGGACTTATACGGTGCCAATGAGAGAGCAACACTGAGCTGGACGGCGGAAGGGAACCAGTTCAAGGTAGCATGGAGCCTGCCGCAAGGAGCTGCTACGGCAAACGACTACATCGCATTATGTTGCACAGGTAAGATACTACTACTGGGCTACTTTATATTTTGGTACAAATCGCTAATCAAATTACCTAAGTACCTACTATCTCTTTAATTTTATTATAAAAAAAAGAAATGATTCCGTCGAACTTACCGTTAGGTACCATTAAAAATATTGGCACCATAACCTAAGGTAAACTTAGTGCTGGAACTATTCAATGTCAAAAGCATAGTCCGTAAATTGAAGGGCTATGAGCGTCAGACATGCGATTTGAGACGGACGATGTCAAAATCACGTCGGTTACTGACGACAGCGGGATTCAAAGAACCGACGACGGCTCAAATATTCAATAAGAATGTTCGGAGTGTGCAGGATATATTAAAATGCTACGTTGTACTAGTAAACAGGGGCGAGTCCGGAGAAATTGTAGTAATACGAATGTAAAATTGAAGGAGCCATGATGGAAATATTCAGCGATCGACTCGACGTTTCATAGGCGACCCGATTGAAATGCTAGAATGTAAATGAAAGATTGAACAGTTCGCGTGGGTGTACTGTAAGCTGTATTTAATTGAATATAAGTTACATAATAGCAGCATTTCCTTGTTTTATGCCTTCCTAGGGGTTATAATATCAGGCATCAACAACCCAGTCTTTTCTAGGCACTTAAACTACAAATGGCAACAAAAAGTGTCGGCCGTTATGCAATTGCAATTTTTAAGGTTTCTTTTTCCACAAAAGAAAATTTGTGGAAAAGAAACCAAACAAAAAGCGAGAAGTTTACCGTCATAAACTTAAATAATACTTTGAAATGGGATGGAAATCTACTCAATGAATGTTTAAATTCACTCTCCTGAAGCCTTGATATCATTCATTCAACCGATGTCATTCATATCCAGCGGTTGTGTTTCCCGCTGAGTTCAATGAAGTGAGTCAGTTCCTGTTCATAATTCTCGCTAATTTGAAAGCGATACATTTCGCTAATTGGATGGGTTAGGTAGATATAGGTAGGAAGGAACATTGTTTTTGTCCTATGAAACTACTTAGTTAATTAGTTTTCGCAGCTTTGTTTATATCTACATTGTCCTCCCATGCCTACCAATACTTTAATTTGAAAGTATTGTAAAAGCCAATTATTTTTAAAAGAGTAACCATGGTGTTTCTTGCCGGCTCTTCTCCATAGGAAACGACCAATTGGAACCGTGCACCTAGCTTCTGACGTTTCATAAGTGCCCATGTAGGTTTATGTGAAATAAAATATTTTGATTTTGATTTTTTGATATGCTGTTTGTCTTTTTGGTTTGATAGTTTCATAATAACTACTTATCATCACTTTGTAAAGGTACCATTCCGTAGCCGACTGCAGGCACCAACAGCAGGCGACGTGTCGCCAAGACTGCTGGTTTCTATGTATTTCTATGATATACCTTCCGTTGCTAGCGACACGTCGTCGATTTCATAGAAATACATTTATATACCAGTCCGAAATCCGTCTAGTAGATACGGTTTTTCTAGCAGATTATGCACCCTTTCTCAATGACGTATTATTATATAGACACGTCATAAACCAACATCACGGCGCTTAAAAACGGCAAAAATACTAGATAGCTACTACGTTTTTGTCTTTAACTTTTGGAGTATAATTTGTACATCGTCTGAAAACACACGACGGCAGGTATTTTTTATATTTTGCACAGGTTTACACACACAATATAAATTAAAAACAAACGTAGTGTCGCGCGACAGGTTGGTGCGTAACTAAGCGCGATGTGGCCAATTGGCTTCATTTCATGTTGTCATTTTAGAGTGCGGACAACGTATCTATAGTTTTATATATCATTGCCCTTTCTGAATAAAACATGTGTCCCATTTTTGGAGTGGTCTTTCTTAATTGCCGATGTAGGTACATTTTATTGATAAACCGTAACAAAAACGCGAGGGAACTACAGTCAGCTTATGCAGTCCATTCTTCTGATTTCTTAAGTAAATTCTCTACCATTGGTGGCCAAGCCAACCACCAAAGATCTAATTGGACAATGATGTTTATCATCGAAGTATTTCGTAATCAGGAGCTTCATCAAAATTGATCGATTATCATTCGAAGCTTTGACTAAACCCATCTTTGCAGAGATATAGGTGTTACACAGGTTAGTTACGAGTAGTTATGAATCTTCTTGTCACAAAATGGGAGCCATAAAACTGTGAGTTCTATTAATTATCAAAATCCGAGATCTCCCTACTACTCCTTCCCTAGTAGATCCTAAAGCAAAATGCAATATATGACTCAAACTTTCTGGCATACTTGCTACCGGCAATCAAGTTGTGTGTACCTACATTTTGTACACATAATACCGATGAATGCACGTACTACGTAATTGGTTGTCGTTAGCCAGCATGTAGAGACAGTGTTATATGACTCCATGCATGGCGAGGATTGGTGTTATAACTGTACACAAACGCTGTGATACCGGTCATTGCATTAATTGACAACAGGAAGCGGCGTGGGTAACCGACCTACCCCCCCTGTAGATGCTATCACTGGCGGGAAAAGGTGAGACATACAAATTGAGCTGTAGAGAAGATTTAGCCGGTCGCATTGGTGTTTTCCGACAATACAATAAAGCCTCTCCCCCACAGGTACGTTTTTATCGCTCGATAATAACGCAAGCGTTATTGCGATATCTGTTTTCAGTACATTGGTGTTAAGACGGCCACGAAGTTACACGCTGCTGCGATAATAACGACGCATCACGCAATAGCAGTAGGACGCTTACGTTTCTCCGTTCTGCGATATGTTTTCTTAGAACATTTTAGTAGATCGGCCTACGATCAGGTTCAAAAAGTTAGTTAGTTAAACGGATATCAATTGACCCTTTTTTATGAGGGTAGGAAATCATCCAATGACTTCTCCCGCTCTGGGCGGAGCGGAAGGGCGTGTCAGAATTTTATTTATTTATTTATTAAACTTTATACACAAAAACTACTGTACATAGGCGGACTTAATGCCTGAGGCATTTTCTACCAGTCAACCTTAGGGAGGTGCAGAGACAGACATGGCAGGTACTGGTGCTGGTGGTGGCTTTTACTTACTAAAACCCACCTGTGTTCCTTCAGTTGCCTATTGCAAAGGTCCCGGTATATCTTTCGGACTTTCCCGCAACCCTGGCAGCCCCGCAACACTGGCAGGCCCGCAACCCTGGTAGGGTATCAATTGACCCTCGGACCTCTCGATTGTCAGCCAACGCTTTCGAGCTGTTAGGTTGCTTCCTTATAATTATGCTACAATTTGGTGTAGGTTGTTTGATTCCATGGTAATTTTGTACAGAATCAAAATTGAGTTGAATTATGTTTGCGAAATGTTCTCTTACTTCTTCTACTACGATACCATTGTATCGTTTACAATTGAATGTTTTCTTTGTTACAACTCTATAATAAAATAAACAAATAAAATCTTTATAACTCTTTTCATCCATTCATTGATTCTTTGTACATCTGAAATCTCAACATGTCGGGTTATAGGCGACTGCTTGATTTGTGTTTGTACGAGTAAATTAGAATAATTTAGCACTCCGAAAACTTAATATAAATAAGAATATAATATAAGTCCTTTTTTTTCCTGGTCATAAGAAAACAAGCCCAGTTTTATGTAAAATACTTAGAAAGTGGCAAAGTAGTTGTCTAGCTATTTGGAGTGTTAATTAAAATACTGGGAACATTGTCTTTGCGTTGAAAAATACTACCTATAACGCTCCCCAGTTCAATTGCAAGGACAATTTTATCAGCGGTCTGCCACAAGGAACTATCCTGGAGCCATAGTAATCCTAAAATCCGGATTAATGATCTCACCGTGGTGATATTAATGTTTTTGCCTTAAAGTGTCTTGCCAACATCCCTTTTTCACTATCCACCCGAAGTTGCACTTTTTAAAAGCCTTTTTAATGTCTCTCTGGCTTTGCAGAAACACATTCAATCAATCATTGTGGTGGAGTCTTGCATTAGCACTTAACTGTTCTCTTGGAATAACTGGCTTTGCTAACATTTTCTCAATTCTTTTGAAAACCCTCTCATTTAATAAGTTACTTATTGTAAGACACAATCTCAATCAAACAAGGCGGTTTTAGAGGACTCCGTTTAAAAGAGATATCGTACATGCTTTTGCTTAACGAGGTAATTATACACGTTTACAATTATATATTTCTTAATCTTCTCTGCTAATCAATGTTCTTGCATTTCCAAACAGGTTTTTAATGCAACATAATTAAAATAATGTGCAGTGCAGTTTTAGAAACTCGCATAATGGCTGCACTAAACGAATTTATAAGAGCTTGTGAACAATATATCACTGTGAAGACTTTATTAGCTACCGATTTAGAAAGCGACAAGATCGATTAAGGGCGGCCTCCTATGAAAGCTACACCCAGACGCCTATCCCGTTAATTAGGCGACATTAGTAAAACCAGTTATTGCCAAGTCCATTTGCAGCCTCATGCCGTTTACTGTTGATTTAAATGTAATTATCTAACTAGTTAGCTTGGTATGTGTTAGAAGTTTTATTTTTCCACTTTTCGCAAACCCGATGCTTAGCCTTTTAAGGGAAAACTGTCTAGGATTACCACTTGAGCTGTTATTCAAAGTTTGCGATAGTGTTCTGGCTAGGTTATCGTATTTGTAAATCTGTAATCCTGTTTCCGTTAACAGTTCACGAAGATTTGTAGCACACAGACAGAGATTATTAGCAGTCAGTCACACGCCACACAGAGTTGGGGTTTTTTCTATTGGCCATAGGATTGTCATGATTAAGTTCTTCTTACTCACGTGTTGAATTCTTTGTTGTCACGTCATCACGCCTCAAAACGTAAATGAAACGAATCATCAAGTGGCGTGTCTCACCTTAGGTCATTCTCTAGTTTACGTAGTAATGGTTGCGAGGGCGCCGAGCAGTCTCTCACATCGTATAAGAAACGCGATTTAGTATTTACATTTGTATTAACCGGGAGTGACGAAAAAACGAAAGGTCAAGGATGTAATACAACGAGCACGTATTCATTGGTAGGATGCTATAAAACCCACTGTAGCTGTCGTGCAGCCAAGACAACACAAAATTATGAGCCTCGAGGAACATGTTACATTGTTATTTTTGACTAAAGCTCTACGCCGAATATTCTGAGATCATCACACGCCATGCGAATGTTAATGTTGTCTTCAGCGAAATAAAAAGCAATAAGAATCGCAATAAAGTGAAGCAACACAGGGCACGTGCGATGCAGCCACTTTGTTACATCAACCGCTTGTGCCTGTACTTAGAGCCTTTCACCGGCACTGTTGCTTGTTATTTTCTTGCTTGCAAAGCCATTATTGCTGTAAATTCGTCGGTGGCGCAACGGGATCTGATTTCAAGTCACCGTTTTATACGTAGCGGTTTTAATCGTGATATAACGATAAAATTGTCGTCATTTATTATGAAGCGAATACCCGCAATGTCGATCTTTATGGAGTCTATCGCGATTCATTGGGTACGCATGTCTTTAATTCAGCGTTATCTGAATTATACAATTAATACGACTCTCGAATTTCTCCTGACTTTCGCCGGTTCTGTAGTCGCATTAATTGTGTCAGGTCGCTGTCGCAATTGCGCACACGTATGACCGGTCGTATTTCCAAAGAGTGTTATTGTATATTCATTGTTGTGTGCAATAAAATTCTCCAAATTGCTACTTACGTTATGCGGTTCCACAAACCGGTGTTTCGGCAAGAACAGGAAGCTGGCATGATTTTCTTTGCATTACAATGAGTTTGTTGAAATGGTTACTCACAACTTCGGTGTGGTGTACGTAGCGCTAGGCCGCAGGTCACCACACAGACTTGGTAATCGCATGAATGAGCCTATGGGTCAGGCCCCCGCGCTCCGGTCCCCGCCACTCGATTTGTGAATGAAGCCCCCACCGGCGCGTGCCGCGCTCTCGCCGCTCACGCTCAGTCGCGCCGCGCGCCCTCGATGAACGCGCTAATACGCGAGCGCATGCGAGTGCGATCATTTTGACGTTTCCAAATTTCAAATCGTACGTGTTTGTCTGTGTTAAAGTTTGATTGACAGTTGACTTTTAAGTGAAAATTGCTTTCCTGCTTGTTTCTGCTGCGATGCAATTTCCGCAGTGAGACTCTGGACGTTATTACTATAACAAAACCAGCCTTCGGGAAAGCCGCCAACGGTAGACATAGTTTGACATATACGGTGAGTAAGTCGTTACGAATTTTTCTTTCATTCACTACTAATGCTAGGTTATCGAGCATTAGCAAAGGTGACACGTAGGCTTTAGGCTTATTGAACGAAAAATAAGGTTGTGGGCCGGCTTGTAGGTGGGGTGCCCACGTACTTTTAATATTTGTAGGTGTACTACGCCATTGCGTCTTCTTGTATCTAGCACAATTAGCTTGAGCAATAATAATTGTTATAAATGCAATGTATCAGAAATACATGTTTGAATGAATATTTATATCTAAATAGTGTTCATTCATATTGCTTATCTATGTGTACCGACTAGAACTCGCCTCTAATAGCTTTCCTGTAATTAAGTACTTACTTATCATGAACATTTAGATACGTCCGGAATAGATACTTCAGTGACTCTAGGGAAATTATATATAATGTAGTTTACAATTTAATTAAATTTTCTAAACATAGCCTGAAGTGTTGTTTTAGACTTCAATCGATCCTAAAATAGTTGCAAGTTAAATGTTCAAGGCTAAAGCGGGGTACCTCAACGAGACAGTCTGAGACAGATGCGTTCCGTTTTTGTTTATAAATTGTCTGCAAAAAATGGTCAGAGTAGGCGCCGTTGCAACACAATAGACCGTTTAATAAGGCGCTAAGCAAACTCTACCTGGACTTGATTCTCGCCAATTTTTTCTCGCCACTCACGTCGGTTTGAAATTGATGAGCCTCTATTGTTTGCGCGTGATATCGATCGGTTTCGGTATGACACCGTTTCGCGATTTCCCTTCTATGGACGTCAATTAAACATTTCGATCGAGGTTGAAGATTTTTTGATCCCATAAATCTCCCAATTTGTGTTTATATCATATAATAAGTGTTAGCTGTCGAATGTATGACAGCTAGAACACTAGCGGCTTTCGTGAAAATATTGATGTGTCGTGTAAGCACGTAAACTCCGTCCGGGGGCTAATAAAACAGTCATCCATCAAGAGCCCACCAGCGGATATTAAATTGACACGCCTCGCTCGGAACACTCCTTCATTTCATCCCATTACGACGATAATACTACATACGTTTCTAACTGGTCGGTTGTGGTGAACACTTTTTGTTACGTTACGATAAACAGGTGCAAGAAATGTTTATTACGGAAATTACATCTAGTACAAATATGAAGGAAGACAATCTTATTTTATATGATGGTGTAGTGAGATCGGCTCTGTAATTAAGTCTCAATTGAACAGGAAGCTGATCGACGGCACCGTCTTATCTCAGAGAATTATCAAGTGTCTTATCTTTGACGAGAGTTTTTATAGAGCATGTTGTCGCATAATTAACTAGCGGTCTTACTTCTTCTTTGTATCTACCGCTAGTTAAGAGCATCTTGCTGGGTTAAGTTGATTTCGATTTTAAAGAGACCTCTCCCTATTTTGTTCATTCAGAATTGCTTAGGTCATTAATATTTCCATCATCCTCACTCGACTGACACTCATTCATAATATTAAATTATCTCGCTCTGAAAGCACCGCGTGTTGGTCAGCGGAAATCAAATGGACACACCCTCTCTCCTCCCAGCTCTGCGGCGTTGCGTGAAGACAAGTACTTCCATACTCTCTCAATACAACGTCTTGTTTTTTTTTTTTAGAATGTATCAAATCCGATTATTGTGTCCGAGCCCGTGTTATGACCCCTCAACTTCCGTAATTCATTATACCAATTCCATTAAGCTTACAATTTGCTCCCTTTTCCTTATTACAACATCCAGTTTTATGAATGCCATCTACTCGATTTAAATAATCATTTCCTTCGTCTAGTAATTATCCAGTCATGTCTCATTATACACATCCTACAGGTATATTTCTCACCATTGTATTTGATGGAAATTAAGTCTAATAAAATTTAATTCAGAGCGGAAAGTACGTTAAACTCTAGACTCAGTAGACTCCGAGATACATTGTCTTGCTAGAAGTAAATCATTTAAAGAACATTCAACTGTACAGCTTCCAGCCAGGTAATAAGTTGTTACTTGCAAATATATCATTAAACTTTATGCTGGCTTCATTATCTGCGGCCGTCAAATGATTCTCACGTAGTTTCGATGTAGACGCTAACTTCGCCATTAGTCAAGTGGTGTGTTGCGACAAGTGAAAGAAATTGTGAGACAGTTTCTCACGAGGCGAGCTCGCTAAGAAACGACCCTGGATCCCGCTGTTTCGCTTAACTCTTTGACTCTTAATTAGATTTCTTTTTTGACCATTGTTTCCTTGCATTTAAAACCGCGGGGAGCTTTACAGCAACTGTTGGAGGATGTTACGTTTTTGCGGTTTGCAATTAGACTGACCCTAGGTATTCTAACACTGCAGTGATAATGTGTAATGCTATCATCATACTGTATCCACAAACTCGTTAAAGCAAATTACACCTCGACACGTCGTAAAACCATTAACTTCACACTTGGAGAGGCGAGCATTGTTGCCGAGTGAAAAACACAGAGAGGAAGCGATAAATTATGTTCGAAGTTTATACGATCGGCCGGTAATGGGCTATGAGCTCGCGATCGCAGCGCTCGCGCAGCATCACACGAACCCTCTCAAAGGAATTGTTCGGTATTCATTTTCGACAGAGGCTATTTTGAACAATATTCAGAGACTTGGATTCGTATGAGAATACCGTATCAAATCGGAATTAGTTCATTTTAATCATCAAATTCAACTCTTGGCTGGTGTCTACTTACTTGTTCTAAATAAACAATAAAATTGTGTGCTAATATGGTTCTCTATTTGAAAAAAAAAAACCGGTAGTGTACGCATTCAAAACAAAAGTCCGGTTGGCTTTTAAGCACTTATTAATTAATATGTGTCCCTTCCGGAACAACCCTAGCTAGGGGTGGTTACCGGTACACGCCAAAACGGAAGTAACAGACGTCTGCCATACCTTCGCTTTGTAATTGGCGGCACGGGCGTACTTCCGGCTTCTTTCAGGAATAACTATTATTAGACAAAGTGTTTCTTTTAGTTGTTATAATTATTTCATCTGGCTTTAAGCCTATTGAAGCTCTCTTAAATCTTTCTTTAGGATCCTGGATTTTTGGGATCTAAAATAGTCAAACCAATTTGTTAAGACACCTTGAGCTTGGTTTCTTGTTAGTAACTCTACCTAAGTCTTAAATATTTAGATTTTCAATTGGAAACTTAAAAAAAAACAACTGGCTTTCGGAAGTCGGTGTAAGTAAGTGGGAAAAATACGTAATATTGAAGCTAACTCAAAAACTATGGAAGCAAAGTTTTTAGGCATGGTCTTCTATTATGGTCCCTTGGACCTTTTGAAGCATGACCTACCACACAAAAAAGAATCATCAAAATCAATTCAAAATTGGCGGATAAAAGGGGTAAGAAAAAAAAAAAAAATCTGGCGAATTGAGAACCTCCTTTTTGAAGTCGGTTGTACTTAATCGAAAATAGTCCTGAAACAATTTTGGGGACGACATATTTTTATTTTGAAATTCGGGATAGTTTAAAATACGTCGGCTATTTTTGAAACAAAAAACAATCCCCCACACTATATGTCAAAAATTTTCGTTTGTCATTTCGATTCATTGAGTAAAAGTCCTTGAGCACAGAAAGAGGTATTTACGTTTCTCCAAAATAACTCGGCTCACTCACTTAATTGCATCAATGTTTTCAATATTTTGGAATAATAATTCCCACAAGCTGACCTATTTTAGGCTCATAACAATGTCAGAATTCCGACACGTGGAGTTACTCCAGCTGTAAATAGTTGGACAGATTTGGCGACACTGAAATGCGTTACGTTTCGAAAATAAGTGGAGCTTTCATGAAGAAACGTTCCGTCTGGACGTACCGTGCCCATATGGAACGCGCATTGAATACGATTAATCTCGTGTCCTCCATTTATGGATGTAATTGTATGCTTAGCAAGTTTTATTGTCCTGTACCATAGGCGGCTCAGGAGTTAAGTAGCTCAACCAAGGACGATTGCCTATGGTGTGAAATCCGGTCATTGAAGTCACGTCTCCGCTGCGTATGTGACCATATTATTGACAATAAAATATTCTTGACACCTAAGATTTCGCGGTGCTGTATATTTTCTCAAGACGTTTTTTAGTTCTCATAAAAAGATTAGTGAAGGGTGGAGGTGCTAATGCATGTGTATACGCACATCCGGTCCGACGGGGTCCGTTAATTGGTCCGCGTAAAAGGGATATCGTGTAGCGTGCCCCCGCGCCCCTTGCCCCAGCTTCCTGTCTCGCGACATCAGGCGACGACAGCCGAGATCGTGAGTCTCTGTTACTTTGAAGAAAATTTGCCGTAAAAGGTCGCCTGTGCAATTAAACCTCAGGATATCAGTATCACCCCCTGCCGAGTTTTGTCTTCTTTCGGCCTGCAGTCACGATTTCTTATACGTTGTCTTTTATATTATGGTCATGAATTAATGTTCCGCCGTTCGATATCATGGATGTTATTGTTTTTAATATGTTACAATCTAAATCGCTAATGAGTGCGGTCTCCAACATTATCTTGCGACAGTCGTGCTATGGTTTGCATTTACAGCAGCTATGTAACTTGTTCTCCGAATGTTTTTGTGTCGTGTTCGTGAACGTCAATGCTTTTTATCGTTTTTTCTCAGCTAATGAACAGGTCCGCTTCAATTATCTTTGCAATGATTATCTTCGTTTTTGTTCTATTGATGTCTTATAGTGTAGGTGTTAGTTATGATAGGATAGTTACAAGCTTGTTAATAAGCTCAGTGTTATTAATGATCATCTTGTTGAACAACTGCATTTGAATAGACAAATTGTTTTGTATGAACTTGTAGTGAATTGCTTCAAGTTAACTAATATGGGAACTTTTTAGTTTTCCCACGAGGATGTAGCTTCATTCACTCTGTGGAACGGTACAAGTAGAACTTTATTATAAATCGTATCTTCATTACAGTGTGTAGTTACATCTAGACTCGTTTTCCCATGACGAGTTTCTGTACTGTGACTGACTTCATGCCATCATTTACGTCTGTGCTCATCCTTGCATGTAGCTTACGAGCTGTTGCATGAAATCACAGACATTTGCGTTGCGTTTTCATTATGTTTTCCCCTATAATTTTCCTTAACATTAAAAGTAGTAAATAAAATTCAAGGTGTTATTTCGAAGAAACACTTGGATGCAGATATTCCAAGTTGCAGTGGCCAAAGGTGCCGTCCTGAGAACTAAACAATCGAAGTAGTTCCTAGAAACATTCAATGGGCTCGTTAGGTGTAGTGAATGGAAAGAGTACTCATCGACGGAAACAATAGGTGTTAACTTGCACATTTAGTACGCGCGTCTAAAGAGGATGTGAACTGATTACTGACTTAAGTTCAATGTGAAATTGCCCTATCGCACAAGTTCGATCTACAAACAATGTTTCTCCTTTCGAGAATTTCACCGTTCATATCGTCTAGTATGGCTACTACTAATTTAAACCAATTTTCTTCTCCGATATGTTAAAGACCTTCGAAGGTAGTTCAAATGGAATTATTGTAAACATTTACGTTTTTAATTTACATCAATAGTTTTCGATGAATGTGTTTAACGACTGACGAAGTGTACGCGTGTTTATAGTGTGTATGGTATGTAAATATACTGTGTATATCGGTGGCGATATGAGGCGGTTTGTTTTTGTTAGTAGACTGTATTGTTATCATTCACAGCTCACACGAATAGACAATAACGTCGGACTTGTGAATGGGTGATTGATGGTGTTAGTCCCTCATTGTGCGAGTCCAGCTTAGTAATAGGTTTATTGTGTTAGCTCTTGTGTTTATAAGGAAATCTCATTACAGCGAATGTCCATGCACATATTTTCCGATGTGGCAGAAAACTAACCATTTAAAAAAATTATAGCCTTTTTTTTGTGACGTTTAGGTTGGAAAGACTATTATAGGTACTTTGGGCAGATTCGTATTAGATTTAACATTTGTTTAAAGTTCATGAGCGACGATGTTGGAAACCCGTATGGTTTATTTATTACCAGTGGAGAGTGGGCCGGTTCCGGTCGGTGCTTGCACAGGAAACCCGCAGGATATATCAAAATTAGAATCGCGAGCCGATGAACGGTGGGGCACTTGCGCTATGTCGACCGCACTTCCCATATCCGTTTATCAAAGTCCCTTAAATCGTAAAACGTACACAGATTTCTTGAATTAGCGTTTATCTAGCTTCGTCTGCCAAAATATTAGAAGAATAAGGTGGTCTTGTCCATAAAAAAAGTATTTGGGGTATTAAGTCATTCTAAAAATTTTAACGCGTTCAATCTGTTTTCACAATCTGTACATTTATGTAGAAATACTTTCATTGTTTTTGGACAATGTCTTTTTATCCAATGTTTTAATTTTTGCGATTCCAAGTCCGTTGATATCGGCGTGTTGTTTTATTTTCGATGTTTCTCGTTGTCCGACGAACGGAAGTCATTATGCGCTTTCCGCTGTCCGTTGTACTGCTGCCTTGTAAAATGTATTCATTAAATCAGCGATCATGGGTTCACTCGTCGGATTTCTTCTCGCAAGATCATTGTTTGACGTCAATTTCACGTTTATTTCTTTGTGATCGAACTCGCATTGATCATTCGGCGACTTTAAATCGCCTCCTTAGCTGTTGTTTGTTTTTATTTGTTTTAACCACTGATGTTCTCGCTTTTTGATCCCCGCGTTTGTTTGTGCACATCAAAAGTCTGTAGGATGAGGTGGGCTGAGGGCGGCCTCTTGCAACATCGCGGGGGCATGCGACAAATATTGACATGACAAATGTTTGTGTAGTAGAAAAAGCACGTACGTCTCTTGTGACTACTATGTTCACCGTAGGTGGTGCGGTGGAGCGCACAGATAATATGGCTGTAAACCGCCGAGATAACACACGGTGTTTGCTCAAAACAAATCATGTTTGCTTACTTTATGTCCTGAGGATTGCTGGCACGGATCACTAGCGCTTCGATATTATGCGTCCTCACGTTCTATTTGCATTGGTTTATGGATATGCATTTACTGTCGGCTCAGGTTAGGATTTGCCAGAGGCTAACAAATAAACAAACAATACAGGAGAACTTATGTGCAGTTGTTTATTGCCAGGTTTATTTGTTGCTTTTAGTTTTTAGTATTTTTGTAGTTTGCAGGTTATTCATCAATTAAGTCTTCAGCAAAACATTGGTGTCATAGTTTTACAAAATTAACTCCACGTTCGAGTTCATTTGCCAACGCATTTGTATCCGTAAACAAGCGCTAGCCAAGGCCGCGTATGTTTACGAGTCTACTAACGCTAATAACACGAATACATCGACAGGTTTATAAAAAAGGTAATATTAGCAATATTAGCTAGGTATCACATTATTTATTTAGATTTATTTGCAGCGTCTTTCGTCTGACTGTCTCGGACAAAAGAGTCGAATGATCCTAGACAGATAGATCTAAGATGTTCGAGATTAACATAGCGTTAATTATCTTGGAAATTGGTTTCTTGATGATGACGAAGACATTTTTGCAAAGCAAACGGCGTAGTGAGAGTAGAGTGGCAAAAAATGGCCTAAAATTAACAGCAATCTCTGTTTTGCTCTTATACAGAATGAAACGGTATGTACACAACTTATTTATAATGTAATAAGCCTGCAGATATTCCAATAGGCCGCGATTTATTCGCGTGTTGCGAATCGCCAACGGAAACGTATGCCAGTAATGAGCTTCGGATGTCGCTCACCTATTGTGACGAGCTAATAGATATTGACTTCCTTAGTTCAGACCGTGGTGGTAACAACACCGGTCTATAATGAGGCATTGTTCACATCTTATTCTGTTTTCAAGACGCAGATCCGGGCTGTGAACCGATTGCTAAACTGGTCATTTGTGCATTGAATATGAGTGCAGTATCATATGCTGGTAAGCCGTTCACAAATCCAGGTCAACGTTCCTTCACGGATCTGCAACGGCAATTTTAACTGACACCAAATGATAATGGATCTGGCATTTACTCGGCAGTGCAAGCACCGTGAATCAGAATTCGTGCTTGAGTTAGGAGCTTATTACAAACGTACCGTAGTCAATCATCAATCACGAGTTGACCCTCTGCCTTTACACGCCGTCCAATTTCAATAAATTTTTTGTGAGTAAATCACACATAAAAGATGGAAGTTTGGGAACGCTTTTCATCAGGATCGTTCAGAAAGTCAACATAGAGATTATCAAAAGATGTCTTTAAAAGAAACGTATCGTACGTATTTCAATGAACAATGATGCGAGGGCGTGTCTTTCTTTATTGGCAACTCCTATAGGCGTCGCTCCGTTTGTTTGCAAGTGATGTAAAGGTTGATAATTATTGGGCCAATAAGAGCCATTGGTCTTCTTGCTCGAGTGTTCATTTGAAGAAACGGTTGGTCGGCTACATGACGGCGTAACGTTGCTTCTTCCGCACGTTCCGCGTCTTGCCTGAGAACCATCGGCACCAGTGGGACGGAACTTCTTAATGTTTACCTGGCCATTCGTTCACGGCACCACGGCTTCCGAAAGCTTTGGGAGGCGAACAAATTCTGGATTTACTTTGTGAACTTCCGCTTTGTTTGTGTTATTGACTTCTAGTGGCATATTGGAAAGGAGAACATGAATATATTCGGTGCTTTTGTTTAATCTTTCATATTTAGCTTTAGGTTCTTTGCGAAGAATTAACGATAGGGCATTGAATTCTATTCGCCGGCAAAATTTGTATAATAAAATTGAAAACAGTCTTATTCATCAATGCGTTAGTCTTAGTTTCATGTATATGGCAGTGAACAAATAAAAGCAAATCACCAGATGTTGTAAATGGTGGCGTCATTAGCTCGAGCCGTAATCCCTTGACGGCACGCGCAGGCACGCAGCGTTAAGTGGGTTAGCATGTCGATCCTGGCCTGTTCAAGGTCGCAATCATTTACCTGCACAAATATATCATCAATAGACACACTGCTATCCTTAAAGTATAAAACTGGCTCTAAAACTGTTATGAAATAACGAATACCGATATTACCGATGTTACCACCAAACAGGTTATGAAAGAAATTAAGTTTGAAATAGTTGCCTTGGCGAATGGAGTAACAAATCATGTTCCAATATTAGCGTCCTTGATATAGTTGGACTCGTTTCACTTCCTGTTACGAGCCGAATTGTAAACGCTGAGCACGTCACTCATTCAAACTCAATCAAAGGATCGTGAATGAGATGTTTACCGCGCTCATACACGCATATGTATGCAAGACTTGAAGCGTTTCCTGTTTTATAATGTAGTACATCATCACCCTATCAATACATAATCATGTTTCGTTATTAAACAAGCTTTACGATTTTCCTGCTTCTTCAGTCGAAGAAACATTATTTTGGCTTTTATGCAAATCTTTGACAGCAGATTAGGTGCTACTGAATGTGCTAATGCAATAACTCATCATTACAAAAGTATTTATGAAAGCAATTCAGAAGAAAGCAATATATCACGAGGTATTAATGGTTTTATAGTGTTAGATGGTAAGTTTATGTCCGTAGCTAGCCGCGGCACTGGAGGGCCGCCAGGGCCGTCCTGCCAAGGCCAGCGAGTTCGTTAGAGCCATTCATGGATGCCTGCGCGCAACCTCCTCCCCACTCTCCCGCGGCGACAGGATATTCTCCCTCGCCGTGTGCTATGCTGGCCGATTGATCGGTTTATTTTTTAAAATCGAACTCTGAGTAAAAAGACACCACGCGCAATCGTAATTCGCCGGATGCACTAACGAGTGTTAAATTTTTTAAACCTCATCGTGCAGCATTAGTTTGTTTTTGTTGAAGGCCGTTTCCGCCGTGATTTAATCCATAAGTCAACCGGTACATATAGTATGCGATAACCATTGGAGCTTATTAGTTTCTAATAACAGAATCCACAACAGATTAAACTGTCTCCCCGCGTCGGTCGGACATTCCGTTCACGTAAGGACGCAATAGAATTTATCTATACGTTGCTATGCGACATCTTGTAAGCAGTTTCCTACTAGTTTAGTCGTTGAATAGACTTTAATAAACAGGAGATGAGGCTTTTGATCTGAATCTGAATATAAATGTTCTGTTTCAAGACACAGGGATACAAAGCACGTCGTTGACATTTGCAATGCACTGAACAGTCTCATGAACAGTGCTTCTGGTAATTGCAAGTCTTTTTATAACCACTGCATTTCAGACAATGCCCTTGGAATTAAATATTAATGAGTTCACAAACAACCTTCAGCAACGCGTAACTTCATCTAATTTCCGAAAAGGTTTGAGGATAACATCTTCATTCATACGAATATGGTCCCTCGGTGGGTGGAAGTGGGTCATGAATCACTTTGCTCTATGTTGTGGATGAACATCGGCGTATTTCGGCTGCGCATTGTGGGCAATTCGTCATGATTTGCGTATGTAAATCAATGGAGTTTGGTTGTGCGGGCGTAACGGTATTTTCGTCGGTCCACAGCAGGAAGGCGGATGCTATAAACACACTTTCAGCCGCGTTACCATAGCGGCGTACCTATAGCGCTTTTGTTTAACAAATTCGTTGATGACATATTATGGTGTTAGGGTAATCTTCATAAATATCTTGAAAGATCGAGAGTTCTCCTAGCCACGTGCCCATACACTCGGGTGATGGATTAGCGAGTACCCTCGTACCCTCTTAGGGCTGGACTTAATGGCTGCCAAAACCGCGTCAAGAATTTTTATGGAAATCGTTTTATGAATATTTGGTCAGTCATTTATCAGTCTTGACGTTTACTGGTGAAGTCGTTTGGTAATCTACTTTTATCATTGAATTATAATTCTATTGACAAGATACTTCGGTTTGACTTAGAGTTTTATGTAACGTTTTGACTTTGAATAGCAACCTGTTACCCTGCTAACCTCCCCATCAAGGGTCTGCCTGCGGAAAACAAGTTCGACTAAAGTGACTGGCCAGTAATATTTATTTCCTATATGTATATGAGGCACTGTTCAAAATATAATAACCAGTTAAGTCAGTGTATAGAATGAACGAGTAAGAAAGCTATGAAGTTATGTGGTTTGCGGTTTCTTACCGCGTAGAGGAATTTATTAGAGAAATATTTTCCTTAAGGTGCTACCTCACTGGAAACGTTCGCCTGTTAGAGTCTGGCAAACGAAAGTTGATCCTGAAAATACGCGCGAAATTTTAAAAAACAACACTGTTTATCCCTGTACATAGTGCGATATGACGTGTTGATACTTGAATTTTTATTTTATTTAAATGAAATTAAGTTTCAATTATCAACACGTGTTCTCGCACTATGTGTAGAGATAAACAGTCTTGTTTTTTTAAATTTCGCGCGTGTTTTCAGGTTCAACTTTCGTTTGCCAGACTCTATGTAAAGTTACAGATTCGATTTTGAGCATAACATCACATACAGGTTTTATCAAAATATTACAGACATTGCGCACTGTAATGCTTGGTTCTCCTCCCTCACTGACGTAATGCTCGAATTGTATCATTACAGGTTGCGCACTGTAATGCTTGGTTCTCCTCACTCACTGATGTAATGCTCGACTTTGTAACGTTACAGTACAGGCGAATGCTCCCGGTGAGGGAAGCAAGCACCTTTACATGTATTTATCACTTTAAAATTTGCCGAGCATCGCATTACTGAATTCTGTTTCTACGATTTCATAAATATTATAGGAGTATCGAGATTAAAGGATCTTACATACAGGCGCAATTCGCCGCGCGACGCAACGCCGCCGCATTGTTCGCCGTAAAGTTTTCTCAGAAATTGTTTTGTTAAAATTCGCGTTGCGCGGCGAATCGCGCCAGTATGTAAGAGCCTTAATTCTGTAAAACTAGGAGAGTGTCTGTGTCTGAGTAATTGATAGCTAGGTAACTAATTACTATGAAAGAAGGTTGCCGCCGTGGTGAAGTATGACACATGCTGTAACTAACATGGTGTGGTGAAAGTAACAGTTTGTGCTGTTGCCTATTTTCTAACTTATGAATATAGATAAATAACATGGTGTTCTTTTCTTTAATATCTATTAGAATTTGTTTTTCTTTCGCTATTGTTTTATCACGACCACTTTTTTGGCTGAACCGTGTAATCATCAAAATAGTAAATCTACTTAATTTTATTAAGTAAATTTATTTTTAATTCATATAGTCACTGAAAGACAACGCACAGTAGGCTGTGCGTTGTTTGTTAGTCGCTGGGTCTAGAAGCATGCAATTTTGCACAAGAGTTCCTTTTATAACGAAGGCGAGCACAAAGATTTTTGTTGAAAAATTATTTCCTAAAGCGGTTAAATAGAGGTTGAAGTATCTATGGAAGTTCGTCTTTTTTACCGATGGGAAATCCCAACGCAGCAGCAAGAAAAAAGAGTGTTTGGAAAATAATCACATCGTCCTTTTCTGTCATTGCTTAAAGTAATAAATGGCAAAATTGTGTTGTCATTGAGCAAATCTATACCCTGTCGTTTTCAAGGTGTCTTTCAATCATCATTTACCTGCATAAAAAAGTAGTACGACCCTCTGAAATGACCTCACGTACACAGTGCAATAGGTTGTGTTGGTAAACAAATGTATTTCGAGTGGCGTTCTTAAACACATGGTACGTCAGAGAATTTATTGTAATTTTGTGGTCGGCAGTCGATCTCGTGTAAATATTGCCAATCATAAGCCTGTCCCCCGCATAGTTTACGTAAAAACAAGTATTATGTGCGGTATTCCGCGTTTGCGTAACATACTCTGTGATTGTTCACTTCCCGTCTGCTATTATTCTAGTTGTATTGTATTATGCAAGGCTGCGTCACGCGTCACTATCACACATTAATAAGAACCAGCTCATTTGAGCACTAACTAGACTGTCGCTGGAGGGAGAAATGTCGCCGCCCCCGACTTACACCCACGACCGCCTTCGTATTTCTATATACTTTCCTCCTGCCCACGGGTACATAAAGAATCTTTAGAAATACTTATTTACTACTTATGCAACGTATTGTCGTCACGAGGGCGTTGCATCAATAATAATAATCTCTTTACAAGCAAAAATCATAAATTCTGTCACATGTTTGGGACGCTGTCACTCCCACATCAAGGTTGATCAATCAAAAAGGATCGACTGAATAGGATCAATAAGTATGGTGAATGTGGTGGGCGATCGGTCGTCGAACTGCGCGGGCGCAAGCCGGTGGTGCGCTCTAATTCAATTTAACGACAATCCATTGCGCACTAGGCTAACATTCCGCCTCGATGCCACCCATCATTAGTTGTATTACTCAACTATCACTCCACGAATGTTGCCTTGGCCCTGGTGATTGTCCCGCAGATTATATTACGGACTATAATTTTAAAATCTCATGTTGAGTAATGATTCAGTATTCTATTGATCATCATTATGATTTAACGCATAATTCTGAATGCTTACCATAATAATGTTGGACATTAAAGCATTCAGTAAGTGGCGTTTAATGTTAAAGGGTTTCATATTTCTTACGATTTATGGAGACTACACTATTAACTGCAAGCATTTATACTCTAAATCTACTGTCAGGATTATCCGTCTAATGATTTATGATAATGGGATATAGTTTTCTATGTTTTTCTCATGATAATTAAGCGCTGACTATTGTTTCTTCGATAATACTACTTTGGTCGGGACCGGATCTGCAAGGATGGGCCGTGTCACCTTGAATGCCGGATGCCGGCGTTCTGTCGGAGGAGCTATCGACCGTCAATCGTGTGAGCGTCTCGCCATATTATATTATAGTCGTCTGTCTGTTTGTCTGTCCGACTGCGAGAGCCGTTTTTATTTTACGACCATCCACGTCCGCTGAGCGAGTCCTCCGACAAGGTCGACGGTTCTTCAGAGTTACAACCAATCAACCGGTGCATTTATATGAACTATAAGTTAGTTGCAATCAGATGTAGGCGCTTAAATACTTCAACAAGTATCTAATTGGAAACATACCGTCATGTAGGATCAACACGAACAAAAGAATAAAACGTTTGCAAGAATTTCAAGGGAAGAATGTGTCTCGTCTCTGAAGTCCCCAACGGAAATGGATTGGACGTGGGCGACACCTACGGAGTGCGCGAGTGACCAATATCAACACAAAGTGACTTTAATATCGTTATCTATTTCTGTAACTCCTCATCTCAGCTCGTTAACATTTATTTTCTACTCGTTTGTTCCAGGTAAGTGCTCCGCAATCATCGTCACGCTCGACCCACTGAAAGTCAAGCTCTTCATCGTTCATTAGATGGTAATGTGTAGATATTAATGGCTAGTATGTTATTCTTATTTACTCGGACCCCCTCGTGTTTATTACAATGTTAAACACGTGTCAACTGTAATCAATTGAACTCTAATAATGTCAATGTCGGTGAATACAGAGAAGGATATATCTTAATCACACAAAAGGATATTGTGACCGTGCTCTCTCTGGGCGTGGAGTGCATCACAATTTGTAACACTACGACTTATTTCCGCATCCGCTATTGTAACGTTGTCCACTGCAATTTAATCATCTCTTCGAATGACAAGATGTATTAGAGCAGTTTCACGGGGGCTGTTATCAAAAGCGCTAGTATGGGCTCTTTATTCACAATTTTAAGGTTCAAACTTGTTTGTGTTGAAAATTAAGTGGTTCCCTTTGATGTAGTACGGGAATATCGACAAAGACGGATGTCCGGTGCCGGTCAGGATTTGTTTCACATGAACGTTGCTTCTCTGTGGCTTCGTCAAGATGAAGACAGAGCCAACGGTTATTTTTCAATCTTATTTCGGGAAAATATTCTTTGTAAGCCAAAATAAGAAGGGCCTTTAATTGAATTGTAAAGCAACTGAAACGGTGACAAATAACGTAATCCAAATTTTCTATTCAATATCGATTGCCTAAAAGGTACCTGGTGCATAGAGACGAAACCAAGCTAAGATAGTACGAAGATGTTATTCCTAGAGAAAGCGGAAAATGTATATATTTGATAAGTAATATTAATCGTTTCCTTTAAATACATCTAAAACTGAATATTTGCCCGGAATATACGCACGAATGGCTTTATCGTAAACATAATATTTTGTTTGCTAAAGATTCAGCATCAATTTATTACGAGCTGTCAAAAAATATCTTTGAAGTTTTAATCTGATGCTGAAAGGAAAAGCATAAAGGTTGTTTGCTTAAAAAATTAACATTAGTTAGCTTAGAAAACGGAGGAAAGAAGCTCAAAATCTTTCCGGTTCTTTTGATATCGCGGATAAGCGGCGTACGCGCATTTCAAAGGGCCGCAGTGTGTTTGTCCGACGAAGCTTGGGTAAACATCATTCGTTGAACGGGTGTGTGATTTCAGCCTTTTGTGTTTTTACTGTACATTTGTTGCTGGGGAGCGATTTAATCTCATTATGTATGCACATCCGGAAGTTTGCCGGCGTTGGAATACAAAAAATCGTTGTGGACATGTATCATACGGACAATAGCCGATTAAGTTTATAATTTGTATAATACCCTATGTCGGTGTGTTTTATTCTCTTCGGTATTTTCATTGATTCATCTTTGCAAGTGGCAGCATACAATATCGGTTAGTCAGACAATAATATACTGTTTTCCCGGGAAACCATAAACAGCGAAGTCTAACAATGGGCCGGAAAACGAAAGGGTACCCAAGAACGGAACTGAATGAAAAGTAAAATATGCTTGCGTCAGTTTTACAGTAGATTTCTATGCTTTTAATCAGGTGGAATGCTCTTGGACATCTTGGCAAAAACTCCTGTGCCACCAACTTAATCTATTCATTTTCAAGAATCTGCACAATTTCCCGATACCCTAAATCCCTATTAGTAAAGTACCGTTAACATTCGGTATTTGGCGAGTGGTGCGCGGACGTTTTGCATACAATGCCCATGTTGGTGCGCTTGCGCAACGAAGCGGTCATCGGGCCGGATGTGACGCTACGGCGCAGCCCGTGCCAAATTGTACCTACATAATGTGGACTAGATAGCCTTTCGATGTCCTAGGGTAATCATCAATCTATACAGTTACCATATGTGCTGTATAAGATTGTCTAACTTATTATGAATGCGCATATAAATTGTCATTTTGGTAAAATTGTGCTTACATAATTTTTCTTTCCATATTTGGGTAGTTCGCATTTAGTTACCATTTGGTTTAAACTTAGTTAGATGTATCGATGTGTCGATGTACGTAGTTGGTCATGAAGTGACAAATTATGCTTGCCAAGCCCTGATTCCATGTCCTGCAGTAAGCATTCTTCGACAATGTGCATGTGAATTTATGTTAAGAAGATGTTATTCAGTAATAATTATATTTTCTGATTGCATAGTGCAATGGGTTCAATGCCAAGAAGCTCCACTGCTCCTACATAGTAACTGTCGGGAGCGGTTTTTAAGCGTACTTATATTCTATGTTCCACTCAATTAACGAAAAGTTTTAATATGTTATGTTTTGTTTTTTGTGTGAACTTGTGAACCGGATTATATTGTGTTTTTTTATGCCAGAAAACTTTATTCACACCAGCTTTTTTATGCCGACAGAATAAAGCAAAGTAACTGATTGTGGTCTAGAAATGTAAAAATGTTTCAGAAAGCGATATTAAAATTGCATCTAAATTGTGATTGCTGATGGTTTGGCGTTATAATCAATTTATATAAGGCAATAACTATTTAGCATTTTGCAGTTCGGTTCGTGGCTCCATTCAATATTATCACTGTGACCCGCATCGTTAATATTAAACTAACCTAAAAAATCGCACAATCATTTGTATCCGTCATTACTTACTGTCAGATATTAGTTAGGCAGTTTTTTTTACAAAACTCTGATAAACCGTAATTAGATACTATTGTATTCTCTGTGAGAACCAAAGACGAAGTTTTTTCTTGTTAACATTAAAGAAAAACTCGATTTATTTAAATTTCTGTAACCTCGAAAGGCAGTCGACCAATTTGGATAAAGTTTACGGTTGGCATTGTTTTTTGTTCGGCAAATATAGCCAAAAGTATTTCAGAATGCATAAAATTTTGCTAACGAAGACTTTCGCAACACTTGCAACTGAATTTTATAACATTAATTGTCTGTTGATGTGCTCATCGTGTTTATCATCACTATTGAATTTGCAATGCACCCTCGAGAAATTCCAAAAACTGCTCAATAGATTGTCTAGGATGTGTTGTGAAGATTGAACTTCATTCGGTTGATGTATGGGCCTGTCTAGTAGCGAATATCCAGTGAGTGTCGCCTCGGGAATTCGTTTCTATAGATGATCTGTTTCCTGTCTAGACACTTCTTAATCGTATCGTACTTAAAATTAATTACGTATATAATGAAATTCTTGAATTTAGTAGAAACTGAATCGATTCATCGGCTTCTGCATAGTCCTCGGAAAAAACTCACAAATTCTTTCAAATCTTACTCTGTATTCATTGAAGTAGGCTGTATGAATGTTTTGAACGAACCACTCCACACTATTATTAATTTATGACCCGTTGTATGCGTGGGTTCCCTCTTCGGGCCAGCAAACAAATTAGCTTCACACCGCAAATCAACGCACAGTCTTGCTATTCAAGACGATTGATTAGACGAGGCTAAAAGTACTATTGGAAGAGGTTATTGTTGTCAGATCCACTCCAATCGTCTGATTTGAAGGTTTATGTGATCTGTATAGAGTCAGAGAGAAAAACTGTGATCCAGAGACGCCATCTAGCGTAATGTCAAATATTATATAATTGCCAAGTCAGAGATACACGTTACACTTTTACCGACACAAACCTTTAACTACCAACCATTAGATAGTTTGCCACATGAATACACCTAAGGCGCGGGATATACACAAGAGGCGCTGCGCCGCTCCTTTCATATTTCGCCTGCGCCATGCCGACTGTGTATGTTCCGCGCCTCGTCGCTCCTCTACATTTTGTATGAAATATGAAAGGGCCGGCGCAACGCCCGCGCTGCACCGCCGCCGCCACGCCCACTTGTGCTACTCGACACTTGTGCATAGCTAACGCCTAGCATTAAAAAAATCTAAATAGGGTAAATGACAAAATTGAAACGAAATAATAAAGTTAAGTCCAGTTTCTTTATCATTACGAGATTTGTAATACTGCAGGCAGTCAATGTACAATGCGGCATATTTACTACGAAAATAATTTTCTAACACAAGACAAAACTAGACTGAGCCAAGTTCGATCAGTGCCTAGGCTGTTGCATGTAGATAAAGATGTGCGCTTTGTCCCGTCTATCGTGGTGTATGGCCAATGACTATATTGTGCCGTAGATACCTTGTAGCCTAGTACTTACGGGTGGTCTTACCAAGGTCAGCCTTGACCGGCTGCATCAGAGCAAGCGCGAACATGCACCGCACGGACAAATGATGCCGGTGCCTGACATCCGGCCACAAGCTATGTAAATTAGTGTCACACTTCGACACATGTACGCACAATCGTCCTTGGTACTGTTTCGATCAGGTTTTTCATTTTATTTGCCATTACCTTACATTACAACGACTTCGTATTTGTGAAATTTCTTGTTTTAACATAAAATATATGTATTGATACTCGGCAATACTGCTAGCTAAGCTAAGCTTCCTTGAATGAATTTTCTGAATCAGATCAGTAGTTCCGAAGATTGCTCCCTACATATAAACTCGGAAATTTTATCTCCTTCACCACACCTTTCTCTATCCTCTTCTTTCTTTCTTTCTGTATCACCTGCGTTATTACGATTCGATACGATTGCACGGAGTTCAAAATTTAATCTTAGCAATTTACGGTTATATTATTGCTAAAGTTGGAGATATGATTCCGTATTCTGAATGACTATATAATTAAAGAATGTTGTTTAATTTTAATAATATGTTTGAATAAGTTACACAGAATAAGATATAATAGATATAAGACATAATGAGAGCAGTGGTGGCCCAGTGGTAACGGCCGCGACTTACGAGTTGTAGGTCGTAGGTTCGAACCCCGACAGGCGCTTTACTTTGTGTAAATAATTTCATCACCACTGCTCTCAAAACGGTGAAGGAAAACATCGTGAGGAAACCGGCATGTCTTAGAACTAAAAATTCGAAGACATGTGACATCCAACCCGCACTGGGCCCGCGTGGTGGATTAAGGCCCACTCCCTCTCATAGAGAGGAGGCCTGTGTCCCAGCAGTGGGAACATTATAGGCTGATTATGTACACAGAATAAAAAAAAACTTCCGTCAATTCCTAAGAGCGCATAGACGTCGGCGCACTATTTTGCGTTAGTTCCGCTGGACAGCTTTATTCAGCGGAAAGATCGGAAGCCAAGTAACAAATAAACACAAATAGCACAACACTACAGCCGGTAAAGAACTGCACTTATCTAACTGAGATCGATAGTTCAGTCTCGCATAACGCCTGTCGAGCGCTGTATCTCCGTTCATCGGTACATATTCGTTTGTGCAACAAAGTAATCTAATGTAATCGTGTTATGTTGTAATCGAGGATGCTTTCAATAGGTAATAAAAAGCTCGTAAAAACGGAATAGTGTGCGGTTATTTTACTTGTTGCCTCTCATTGTTGTCGCTTACACTCTCCTCCCCGCGGGGCGATGTCTGCGCAGTACTTTACTGATACGCTGTACAAGTGTACATGCGTACTGATAACGGACGTCATCGGTCAATAACGCATCGGGAGAAAGTGAACTGTGCACTTTTCGTTTCTAAATCATTCAAAAACGTCCAACCCCTGGATTTGATCCCGGAAATTGATTCCGAAGGTAAACAGATGGTGTTAAGTTTTCTTAGACTGGAATTTTCAAGTCTAATTCGTGCATCGAGGTGCTATTAGTGAATTTTCTAAAACATCAGAAGTGCTCCGCCGGCTAAGCAGTCAAGTTAACGCCTTGCAAATTCGATTTTTGATAGGGCACGTCGCCGTCGACGATCGCGGCCGAGTTTAAAAAGTGTCTGGCTCTTGAGAAATGAGGGTTCTAGTTTTTAAAACTGTCTTCTATACTCTGATTTTTAATTTGCTAGACTGACATTTTAGTGTCGACATAAAAATAACGTAGTAAATAATCTAGTTACCAAGTGACTCTCACCAAGGACCACTGAATCATTCTCTGCAGAAGGACCTTAACTATTGTCGTGTTGTCTCTGTAATATGAATTATTTATCGCGTTATTTTTTAAAAAAGGTCGATCGCTACTTTAATTTTGGTCTAGTTTCTAGAAAATTCAAAATCAAAGTTTAGATGCTCTCAAATCTTCGGTGAATAGTGAGATCTCATAGACTATATTCAGGTTTTCGTTTTATCGTGGGTGCGGCTTTGAAAGCAATGTTTTTGTTAGTACTTCACTGCTTTCAAATTTAATACAAGTAAACAATAAAACACCCATACGTCCACCAACTTTACATGGTCACTAATTCTATCATTTACACATACAATTATGAGGTTTGTCACGACATATTATTTCGTTGTGTCGTGAAAGGCACTCACTGACGTGTGGATGAATATAATTAAAAGAAATAGCGTAGAAAGTTTAAGAAGCTTTCTGACATAATTAGGGTAGTGCACTAAACAGTGACAACGGATGGGTTATCCGATTATGGGCACATTATCTTTGAAAGGGCTTACAAACGATTTTGGTGCTTAGCTGTTAAGTGTATGTCAAACTTTAAAATCTCTTAAGGCATGCCATGCCATCGTATCATTGATAGTGTTTAAGCTTTAGAAGTCTGATGGAAGGGCATATACTCTGCCCGCCTGTAACTGACTCTGCAAGCAACAGTTTTTGCAACCGAAATAGGATCAAGTACCTAATATTTTTTTCTCCTCATCAAGTTCAACAATGCTGCAGTTCAATTTTTAATCATTACCAACTTCGTTTAATTACTGGCTTGGGAACTTTGGACTTGGGAATGGTTGTCGTAGGCTACCACTACTTCAGTGTTTTATTTTCTTGTTAACATCTGCCTGGCAATAAAAAGTAATATATTTTTTGCTGTCCCGTTTTAATATTCCATATGTCTTGTTTATCAGCTTATTTACGAGATTATCTCGCCTCAAATAACTTAATATTATGATGCGTTTGATGTGCTTATGGTTCATAAGCTCCCCAGATAAGGTGAGATATTGGGTGTTGGGTGTCCGGAACTCGAGAACGCACCTCGTACGTCGGGCTCTAGTGAACCCAGCTTAAGCAATGTGTGGATTAATTAATATTAACGACCGCATTACTATAATTATTCCCAAATCCAGATAAAGCGGATTACCAGACACATAAAAACCTTTATAATAATAAGCGATCCTCTTACAGCTGCATTCACTGCTCCTTTTTATAAAATGAACACTTAAAAGCAAATTATTTTTTAAATTGGCCGTTATCGCGACTTTTATGAGTGCAAAATATTGCAGCTCCGAATGCGGACACCATGTTTTAAATGCATGTTATTAAATGTGAAGATGTGGTGCTTTAGCATGTAAGGGAAACAGGAAGTTTCACGTGTCGTTCAACAGTTCGCGATATAACTGGAACGTCGTCATGTCATCGAAATATAAGCAAGTGTTGGTATGTTAAAAATTGAACTTGAAACTGCATACGCGCTTCCGTAGAGCACAGGAACACAGCCGAATAAACGCGCTAAAAATGTTGGGCTTCCCGTCAGTTGGTGTTTCAACATACAGGTAGTTCGATCACATTAGTATTGGAATGGAATAGCACTTTTGGGATGGCTTCGAAGATTTCGCATGCATTATTTGGATGGCACACATCTACATAATGGCAAGGTTCCGGACACAGGCCAGCGTGGGAACGAAGCGATGTCCAGAGAAGCCCAGCATCGCTGACAGAAAGATACGGACTTCCGCGGCGATCGCGTGGGAACATGCAGGATATCGATCGTATCAGTGTCGAGTGCCGGTACTATTTGCATGTTTACGATTCCTAGGCTTTAAATGAAGAAAGTAGTACTGCGTGGTTTTTAATGGCCGTTTCGAAACAAAAATAGAGGTGTTAGAAGGACGTTGGAACTCATGGAACATCTTCACTTGTGATTACGATTTATATTTCGTTTAAGTATATATAGGAAAGGAAGGCAACGTTTGCATTTGAATGTTCTGTAAATTAAAGGACTACCTATAACTGCTGCACTGTTTTTGCGCTATTTACGAATAAGTTATCTCAGGTTAATAAGTAATGGGATGCTTGAAAGCAACTCAACGCTTACAATACCTAACCTATGACTTGTTGCAATTTTAGCATCAAACTCGTTGCATCATAGAGATTGCATTGAGGTTACAATGCACGTCTGTTGAAACCAGTGATGGAAAGAAATCTTATCGTCTAAATTGTCATCATTAAAATTTTACGCCATCTTTCGCAAAAAATATAACAATCTCGCTGAACAAAGTGCTAGTCTGCGACCTTTCTATTTCTGAGGATATATTTATAGACACCTATCCATTATGTATAAAGGATCAGCGACATTTACCTGACCTGTATGTACATTTATGTCGAGGGAAGTGAAAATGGCGAAAACAAACGTATCATTCTAACCAAAGAATTACGGATGACGTGGGACACCCGGTTGGAACGTAGTCCCTTTCGCTTTTGCACTCCTGGCGAATGAGAGCTAGACCGAAAAATTTGTTACATTTTGACCGTTACAACACTTTCACGTACCTAACAAAAGTGTCGTGACGGTCAAAAATTCAAAATGGTACAGTGTGCCAGAATGTAACGGCGATAAGGAACTTCGTTCAAAAAAAGATGTTGAAGTTCAATCTTTGGTGTTGTAGGTACGGTTGCTAACAGTATCCTGAATCCCCTTTTCTTTTACAGTTTTAACAGTAAAGTTAAAGTTTCGCGAAATTCGCACGGCCCATGCAACAATTGAACGGAAGCGAATCGCAAAGATAAATCAGTTCCCTGCGTAGAGAAGGCATCGTCAACCAGCGGTACTTATCATGTGGGAATGCAACGCTCTACTTACGATTGCACTTCGCACACGAGCCTGTGAATATGACACTAAAATTATGTCTGTGTACATGCATCATATGAATGCGTTTATTACCCAATAAGTGAACAATCTGTACTGTGACTGATGATGAAATTGCACGCAAACTATTTCGCGGTGCGGAGAAAAGGCGCATCGATTATAGTAATTCATGTTGACGGCAAACCTTGCAGCCTGTTATATGGTGCTTATTTGTTTCATCGGCGAGTTTCTGATTTGGTTATTTTGAATAATAAGGGGTGAAAAATGATCAAGAGTTATTTTAAAAGAAGATAAGTACACAATAACTGCTGTTTCAATACAAGTTCCTCAATTGTTATTTACAGGATATTGTACGATGTTGGTAAATCACCGAATTCCCAAACTAATGCTTAAATTGCGTGAGTTTATTTGAGACAGGACATCGTAGAGCACAGGAATGTTTGGGGTTTCGTCGTCGGCCAAGTTGCCCGATGGCACGGCATCGGTTAGATAAAGATTTATCCAGGAATGTGGACGCGCGGGACGTGGCCGCTCGCTCGTCGCCATTCCACCGTTACCGGCTCACCTGTCTGCCGTCCACTTCCCTTTCTCAGAAAAAATAGTACCATTTCTAATGTAACGAACGCTGCCTCTGACTCTGACGCCACACGACGCAGGAAGGCGCGCCAGCCTATTATACAACTCGTCAATTAGTCGGGAATCTAAATCTACACAATTAACGTTTTGTAAGACTAGTCTCGACTATCGCTGATAACCTCGCAATACCTTGATAATTTCGTGATGCAACTTTATTAATCGCGCGTTCACCCAATCTCCTTTCAAAATGTACACAAACATTTCAAAAGCCTTTGTTAATTCTGTTCCCACAATAAATATAATTTAAAAAGCCAGTTAATGAGACTGCACAATCACACGATACCTGTCTGCGAATCATGTTTTTGCAGAACCATTGTTTGCAAATATGCAAGAATTAGTTCCCACATTATATTCCGAAATTGTGAAGATGTAGAGATCACTTCAAAAGACGTAGGTGCGAACATAGCAGATTATGATAATACTATTGCTACCGCCATAGAATATATTCGTTAAAGTGTATTTGTAAGCGGAAATCCTAGTCGACAACGACCTTTGACATTTGGACGAGGATCACGGTCAATAGCACGCGATGTTATCCGAGGCAATTTGATCGAGCACGTATGTTATCATCTTGTTACAAGGCTTACAAACGGTTATTATTAATGGTCGTTGTTTTTTGCCAATTGAATACCCGTAGTACAGGAAGTGCGTGTAAGTATTCGGCTCGTTGAAAGGCCGCGCGGCTATACCGCCGCAATTCGGTGAAGGTACTTCGATGCTCAAACTTTAATAACTGTTATAACTTTTGTCAGCGGCTGCCACATGAATATGCTAATTAACAACCTAATTTGTAATACCTTTGGGCACAATGATGTCACTTGGTATAGATTAAAAAAGATTCCTTCATCGTATTTTATTGATTTAACGATCTTTATATTATTTTGCTGTGGTCGTCGTGTGCACTTTTATTGCAATCTTGCAATGAATGCAAATTAGTTTCTCGTTATTTTCCCATGATTTATTACACTTCTGTGCTGACTGATCACATTAGTCGACTACCCGATTAGGACATTTGTATTCGTTTTGCAGTTGTGGAGGTCGTTCGTCCCGGTTCTCGTCTGATGTCGCTTATTCTTTTGCATGCCGCACTCTGAATCCCGATTCCGCTTGCGTATTTGTATTAACACGTTGAAAGCACTACGCCCATTGAATATATTATTGAATAGAGTTTTAGCTTGGAATTCCCCATCGCACACAATTTTTTCGTTTACCCTATCGCTCTCAACTCAACTGTCACTCTCACGGAAGTTATACGTAGAGTCTACAATCGAAACGTAACCAATTTCGGTATCCTTAAAATTAAATGGGTATCGCATTCCGAAATGGGTAGTCAAATTTATGACGACCATTACGTGTTCGGAATCGGAGTAGGCAAGTGGCCAGTCGATAACCGGTCGATGTCGATGGGCGAGGATGTCGCTGGCAACGTTCCCATAAATTCCGCGGAATCGTAGGAGATTTATAATGGCGGCGGCGTAACGGTGGGCGCGTCGCGCATGCCGAGCGCACGCGCCTACGTGACGCGTCACTCCTGGCAGTGGCACCACCACCGCGGCACCGCCATACCGTCATACCGCTCTGAGGCACCGCCCCCGCTCGCGAACTGTCATACACACTTGTCACATAGATTAGTATTGTCCCCTATATGGCACGGTGCTAAACCTTCTCTGATTGGGAACAATATGTGATAAAGAGAAGTATTCATATTGAAATCACAATAGGGTAGGAGTTCGTAGGCGATGTTTGTGGATCGATCCTCTGATGGGAATGATGTGATCGTGTTGTTTGATGAAGTTTTGTTATTCCATTTATGATGTGCACATCACACAGTGTTGTCATCCTCCTTATGTTTATGCTATTTTATTTATTAACCTGTAACGAAATCGTGCGCATGCTGCATGTTAAGTATGGTTGCATTACCGTCGTGTTATTTGTTTTCCTATACCTACTGGTTTACCTCGCTAGTCGCATATTTAAATAAATTATGCCCTTAGTGCTGCTGCAACACTACGATAGCAAGGATTCTGCCTCCTGCTACCATCAGATGTAACTGTGCATTGCTTCGATATCCATTAGGATATTAAGCAGATTACTAAGCATTTACCACTATCATCGTATATATATGACATCTGAACGGGCTTTTAATTCTATCATTAGCACGAAGGTGGTAAATGTGGCAATTTGTATGAATGTAGCATGTCAGGCCGTTCAATATTTGCGTTCTATCTGTACCGTGCAAAAGCAAATTGATTTCGCCCCCATGCACTTTCTAGTTACTCCATTTCGTAGTGTTAGGTACTAAAACATAGTGGGAGTTTATTGACTCTTCGTGCGCGGCACGGCCGCCCGGCATGCGGCAGGTTGGCGGATGTAGGTGTCCGCAAATATTAGCACTTGCCTAATTCACCAGGCAAACGCGCGTTTACTTTATTACCTAATCGACTAGTTAAATTAATATTTTCGTTGTCACCTACACTCACCTTTAGGATCAACATTCTACGTTACTTAATTGCGGTGTAGGCGTAGTCATACGACATCCCGCTGACTACAAGTCGTTATTATTGAATGGGACGACTGTCAACAGAATTAAAGATCGGTCCCGATCGAGGATTAAAGATAACGCGATCTTTCATAACAATGACGTCGTAAGAGTTCATTGGCTCTGTTATGGATTAGTCCGGAATGACGGGGCGTCAGAATAATTTATGATTATGACACTAGTAATGTGAACCATGCATTTAGCGGTGAGCGCGAGGTGCGGCGCGCGGTGCGGGCGGCATGCGCCGGCGGCCGCGGCGAGGTCGCGATCGATGCGCGTGCGCAATATGAATGAATGAATCCCCCCCCACCTCCGCACCATCCACACGATCAATGGACCGCACGTGGCGATCGATATTGCGCTAATCTAAACTACATTTCTTTATGTTATATTTATGTAGAATGTACCTAAATTAGTGGGTCGAGGTGTGCTCGCAGTGAATGTTTATCTCACATTCCGAAGAAGAATGCCGATTCGAAACAATAGTAGAGGAAAACCGGGTTATTATTTATAATTTAATACGTAGAACTGACTAAAATACCATATTTTCGGTGAAAATATTCAGTGATTCAAAGCAGTCGTGATTTCAACTACGTACAATTTGGTAAACAAAATTTCTATTCTCCCATTCGTCTAGCCAGCTCGTTGACAATGGTATCAATCTGGAACACTTATCTGGCGAGCGAGTCGATCACTTGTAATTGACAGCTAAATGCCCTATTAGACCTGGCCACCATAATTGAGTGACCGGCGATTGCTATGATACAGTCGGAGTTACGCCCGCGCCGCCCACGCGCCCGTCTATCGCTTCAATTACATCTTTTGGGATCTGAATTTGTTTTCGTCACAGCAATGATAATGAACTAGGCAAATGACTATAAATACGCAGTATAAATGTCGATTTCTTTCATTCTGCGGAAAGTTATTGGCTCGCCGCATCCATATCACCTTAGATGGTGATAACGGGCAGCTCCGTCTAACACTTGGATCCCTTATTGGGTAACTAGCGCAGCCATTGTGGGAGAGGCATGGCTAACGCATGGGCGCAGTGTTTTCCGGCCATATTCAGTGGCCCTTATGAGGTGACAACCATATCAAATGGTCAGATAATATCACACCTTATTTGGCACGGGTGAGGTGGCGAGGTTGCACGGCCGGGCACCACAAGGTTGTTTGTACCTGATGTAGGTAGTTAAGCTTAGTAATTAACGCGTAAACACTTTAATTTTCAAGACAGGTCTTGTAACCCTCGATTTTCGATATCTGTTACCTGCAATGACATCACATAATAACGTGAGGTCCTCATTCACGTGCTAATGAATATTCTATCATAATGAATCACAATCAGTTCCAATAGTATCGGAGTGTGTTCCAGGGGCCCGGCGCAGCGTACGTGCATTCTACTATTGCGATTAGACGCTAATGAGTCACGCCGGATTTACATATGAACGGCGGAAAATCAACGAAGGCCAGGCAGCTGAGGTTGTCTTTTCCATGAACCGATCAATTAAGATAAACTTTGTGCATTGTGAATGGTTTTGCAGACTTCAGAGTGGTAATTAGTTTGGTCCTGTTACTTGGTCTTTGTACGCCCTGAACTTGGAATCTTTAGGTCCAAAAAGACTGTTCTTTGCTTCTAATGCTTTTCGTCCTTCATCAATCTTGGGTACATTGACACTTTCGTCATCCTATTGCCAGTAGGTAGACTCAAGTCGGTATATGTCAACGTAACTTATCAGTGTAGGTGCTAATGGACACAGACGAGGCTCTGTCCGCAACATTCAATATCCGAGCCGATTTGTGCCCACCCTTCGGAATTTTAAGTGGTCTTTACTCGTAAAATTAACCGGTCCTTAATGGACCTTTTGAATAAAAGGAAAGGTATGTTAAAATAAGTATTGACATCGGCCAATTTTATGACGGCGAGTAGGTTCTTCACTCATTTATTAAATTCGCTTCGTCTCTTGCTCAATTGTTACGGTTTCAATTTCTTGTAATGAGTTCTTAGAGCAGTTCTTTCACCTGTTAGCATGCGGAGTGTTGATGCAGCGCTTACGGGACTGTCGAAGTTATTTAGTGGAACTTACTTTTGTAAAAAAAAACATACATAACATATCATTGTCTATTGATGTGTATGTGTTGTTCTCGACTCTGAGGTCGGAAGGTTTTTTTACAAAAGTAAATTCCATTAAATAACAATCTGTTGTCAATTGTTTAATTAAAATTTCGTCGTGTTATAATTTTTCTCCAACGCAACACGCGTAGCATGGCAACCACAGAAACGGGTTTTCTACGTGAGTTGTCGACGGAGTAATAGACAAAATGACAGATTGTGATTGTTCATCTGTCAATTTGTCTATTCTTCCGTCGTTTCTATTGCGGTCATACTGAGCGTGCAGGACTTCTTAACAGTAACAGTTCTTGCCTTTCGTTTTTCTGGTAAAAGTAAATTAAAAGCTCATCCTAGGTTACCTAACCCTATTTCTTGGCAAACCAAATCAGTTAAGGCAAGCGCAACCCTTATCTCAAGCATAAAGAAACGAACACTATACTAACGCGTTGAATGACGTCCAACCTGCAACTGCAAACATCTTTACAATCCTAAAGGATGTGAAGACAAAAATAAAGCTGATTTAAGATCCTCTCTTCAACAAGTTGTTAATACGCTGAAAGGTATTCGTGTGAAATGGAAACAAAGCTCTGTTCAACGTCCAAGTCTCTAAACAGAGTTTAACAGAGTCGTGAAACTGTCAAATCGTCACTTGCCTAATGGGACTCTGTCATCGAGCCGACCCCTTTAAACTGTCGTTTCCTCACTTGGAAATGTAATTTCGTTATTTTAAGACGGATACGGGTAAGTTTCAGATCTATTTTTGGCTTGGATAAAAACTGTGGTCCATTTGTAATTATGATGATTACTGCTCGTTTTATGCGAAAGGTACGTGTTATTTGCAGTAGCAATTATAAGAGACTTGTTATGGTGATAATCATTCGTATCCTTAGGCTATGATTGACCATTTAGGTTTATTATAGTCCTGTCTCTTTAGGAACAATTCAAATAAGGGCAGAAAAACTAAACTGCTGGCGTGATAGCTTTTACGATCAACTGGGTACTGTGAATTTCACACGCATGGGAACCACTGAATCCTTTCCCCCGTTGTTTTCCAAAAGTAAAAAAACCCTCAAGTGGCATACACGTAACTGTCATCATCACCGACAGCCGTCTTGTTTACCCAATTCGAGGATACGAGATGTCTGACACACATCGTGTGAAACCGAGGGCACCACTTAAGACATATCATGTCGCCGTGTAAAAAACTCACTTACACACATCGGGGCGTAGGCGTAAAGTGACAGATGTGTTCAAGGGGTCGTGGAATGACCGGCGTTTAGTTTAACTGCTGGCTTCCGCCAAACGGTCGGTTAGGTGACACATAGTCCGCATTGCCCTTGCACTTCTTACTTGTATGATAATCTTCTATGCGTACCATAAGTGACATTAATTGTGATTCATGTAATTGCTGCTATGAATTTTAAATTTAATCGCATGGTAATTTGTTTTCATGTTTTAATAAATACTTCCTTTGGCTTTTCCCATGGCGGTGCTTACTAGAGGAGCTTGATGCTGCTTGAATTTTTAATGCATAGTTCCCATGAACGCTATGCAATATTGGCTGCGTTCAAGTTTAATTAATTTGAATAAGCTCTGGTACGATGGGGCTGCGTACGCGAATGGGCGTTGAAATGTGACTAGGTAATATCCAATAAATTAGAAATATGATTGTGTAGTTAGTTATCAATATAATTATGATGAGCGTATATTAATAGATGTGATAGTTGCAATTGAGCATTGGTGTCGTCAGCTCGTCATTGTTAATTGTCGTTTTTTATTGTTATAAATGAAATTAAATGGTGACTGATGAATTTTGATTATGTTCGTGAAAATAATTCGTGTACGCGGTGTTGTTTTTATTCAAAGTCCAAGTAGATTTCGCTTTATTGCGTTTCAGCTTTTAGATGTTTGAATTGTTTTGTGTATCCGTGAGGTATATCGGATACTGTTTATTGTTTCCTACTCCCGTAATGCACTTAGTTTCAATATCGCAAATATTTATAACTCCATCGTCATCGCCTGTTCGCTGCACGAACATGTAGTACCTCTATGTAATATACTGTCCGATACATCACGGCATTTTTTTCTAAAAGTCCAGGAAGTGTATTGAATACCAGATGTTTCCGTTTCATGTACATATGTTATTTATAGGTACCTACATAATTTTTATTTATAATATGATTATGATTCTCTATTCCCGAAATTGAGCGGAAACATAGAACTAATGTGAATTTTTCGCTCCCTCGTCACCCTTCCAGAAAATTGATGAGTGTGTCTATAAGTTTCTTTAATTAACTTTGTAGATAATCCAGGAATTTACATTTTGTCATCCGTTGTGTTTCTTGGAAATAAAGAAATTATTTTTTTCACACTTTCTGGAAATTTTGAGATCATATTAAGATACCTACTTACTGAAAACCAGAAAATGAAGTTGGGTGTTTCGCGGTTTTGAACTTAGTAAAACAGCTGTCGGTTCCTCTACCAAAGTCAGTAAACCATCAAATTAACCCTAATAAGTACAGCAAGCAGAATACCCAGTTGGTACCTACTTACTATACGGAACGGTCATCACCGTCTATGATAATGTCGATAGCTGCGTAACCTACATACCTACTATGTCTGGTGTAGTCATCAGAGTGTTTATCATCACTATCGCAAATCCCGCGGAAGCACAGCGGTTGATCTCCGCGACATTTGTATCTCCTCCGTATCCTGCGGACGGAAGCGTGCGGATGTTGCGTCACCGCCCGGAAATAGACGCCCTCTGTGTCACCGCGCGCGTCACTCTGTCCACGACCACACTACCACGTGAACTCTGACTCGACAACACTCCATCATCACCCCTTAAAACAGATCACTCTAAAGGAAATTGCCGTCACTCAACAAATTTCAACGTATGCAGCTACGTGCTTATCTGCTAATGTCCTTACCCAAAAGGCTCTAACAAATGAGTCGAAACAAAAAAGTAATGACAGCGATCGATCTTGCGTCTGCCTCTAGAACCCAGTAATTATTTCCAAACGGCAATAGTTTTGAGATAATACTGAGATAATCCTGTCCTACGTGTATCCGCCTGAGTATTTGCTCCACGACGCGCCCTTTCCTTTTCGTGCAGATATCGCGATGTTTTCCTGGACAGGACGTTAGCGCGGTTCAAAATAAAGCCAAGTTTTGACGTGGAAGCTAACGTGCGCACTAAGTTTCGATATTTATGACGGCATGGAACACTTAATCAGCGACAGGAAGATGTTAACCGTCCGCTCGTATATTAGCCCAATCAAAATATGGTAATGGCAGGCTGAGCCTGCTAAATTTACTTGCGGAATCAATTTGCCCCCGTGAAATTTATGGTCTTGTTTCCCCAATTAACTGGCAATTCGGTGGCTTCGATTATTTCGCATAAAATGTGCGGGCGACTCCCGCATCCGGTGATTACGTTGGGCGCATAATTTGTGATGCGCCTGCGCCGAACTGCGCCCAGCCAGCCTACGCTTACTTGATTTTTGTTAGATAAAAAACCGGAGGGTTCTCTGAGCTCTGTTACTGCGTACTTGCCTCAGTTGTTGTTTGTTTTTAATTTCGACTCTTTTGCACCTGCGCGTTTTGTATTTCATGCTGGTACCCGCCCGCCGGCCGCTCCAAATGAGACTTTGCGAGCGAATTTTTGCTTTTGTTTCTCGCTAACGTGAACCTGATGGTTTCCTTTTATTATTTTATGCAAATGTGCTTCATTGAATATGCATCTGATTTAAAAACATTAATATTATAAAGTTTTATGTAGGTACCTAAGATAACACGGTTGAGAAGTGTCTCATATTCATAACTTCAGGGTTTATTTATTGCGGTTTGGGTCGGCTTACTCGTTTTTATTTTGTCTCATTCAGATCTTTAGGGCGTTTATTGAAGTGTTTATGTTTGTTAACTTATCAGATTAATCATTTAGATTGTCTGTTGGTTGCAGAGTCGGCGGGCTCCGTTAGTGTCGTCGGGCGCGTGCCGGCCACCGGATGCGCCAGCGGCGACATAATGTGGCTTCTTGACGAGCCTAATCAACCTTATGAAGGTAATTATTATATTAACTGTTTATTACTCACATACACGCCTGTCATCCTACTTAATTATGTATATCCCCTTTTGTTTTTTTTTATAGCATAACGACTTTAATATTTATTCTGGTTATTTCAGACTGTGAGCAGCTGCTATGCTTCCGCTACTACAATGGCGAGGGCGAGGAGTGCGCCGCAGAGTCGTCAGCTCTCCCCACGCGGTTCAAAGTGGACCTCAAGAAGCTGCCCCTGCGGCTCAAGGAGGGCATGTCACGCAAGCGCAGCGGCGACCACGTGTCACCCTTCTCCTACAACAACGAGAGCTTCGAGATGAACTCGGAGAACCCTCCGCGCATCGAGTTCGTGCCCGGCACCAGCCACGACATCAAACATCTCAGCGAGAACGTCAACAAATGCTCAATTAGTGCTTTAGAAAGTAACGGGAACAATCTCGAACAAACAAAATGTGATCCTAGTAAATCTCTAGTTAGTAATTTAAGCCAAGAATCTCAAAATGTAAATAGTGAATCTCGGAGTGCTACAGACTGCAGGCCCACGTCGTCGGGTGTGAAGAAGAAGTGTCCTCCGCCCGTGGACACCGGCGGCGGGCAGGCGCTCAACGGCGTTAAGAAGAAATCAATAGCTAACAGCGGCTTCGACTCGCCCACTTCACCAGGCACCGAGTATTATAAAATATGGTCACCAAAGAATCCTTGCAAAATAATGAAGTTCGTATATGACGTTGAGAGTGCGAATGTGCCCAGTGAAGCAGAAAAGTCGCCGGTGCCACCCCTGCCGCCCAGACAATCACACAAGCCGCTCGAGAGAATGCACGCGTTATCCCCGCCACAGGTACCCAGACATAGAAAGCCAAAAAAACTAACAAAGCCAGAAGACGCGTTCAACTTTGAATTGATAGACACGGATGAACAATTCTTCACTGACAATAACATAACAAACTCAGCTGCTTTACAAGGAGAACTAAACGACTTCAAACCAGGAGAGTTTTATTCTGGCAATCAGATAGCTACGTCGTCAACGGCAAGCTTTTGGAGAGGTGGCCAAAATGTTGCGCCTTTAGCGACACCCGAAACTGATGGCAGCTTATGTGAATCTACAATTTCTTCGATGAAATTATCTAGGTTAAACGAGGAGAAGAGATCTAAAGATGTACCTGATGGCGCCCCGAGCGTAAGTAGGAATAAGATACTGTTTATAAAAGATATAGGCCCCGATAATTACATTACGACAACATTCGCACGAAAAGAAAAACCCAGTCCTCCCAAAGATGTGGTGGACGGAGTGAACCGAACGCCAAATCATGCCAAGTCTGAAGAGAAAGCTCAACACACGTTTTTAAATGATATTAGTAATCACTCTGAGTTTGAGGATGACAATAGGAATCAGATCGAGGAGAAAGAAATTACTATATTGAAAGGTCACAAGCCTCTGACACGACAGAACTCGGGTCGCGCAACACCTACTATGATGACGGCGTTCCTGAATTCGTCTCACGTCGATCCCCCAACAAGAGAGTTAGATAACAACAGTTCGAATGATCAAAGTTCCTGCAACTCCTCACACTCGACCTCACCTGTCGATGAGACAAACAAAATGATGCCAAGCGTGGGAACCATGATGATGAACCGGAAACATTCCTGCGATTCATCAACGCCAAAGCATTCTAGCTTACCGAGGCATTTGATAAAGAACCTGGGGTGTGAGGGAACTCCGAAGCACTCGCCTCATAAGACGAACAACGTTGAGAGTCCAGTGCGGCCTCACCCGAGGGTGTTGACGAGAGTAGCGGCGCTGGCTGGAGGTGCAGTGCCGCAGTGTCCGCCCACGCCGACACACCACGCGAGGAGACCGAGGCCGATGCCACCATCGGACCTACACCCCCCTCCGGTCCAAAATGCTGAAGCAAGACTACAGGAAAACTTCGAAATGGTTGAGTTCACGAATGAACTAAGAACGTCAGAAATTAGGTCGCCAAACATGGAATTTGTGAACAGCAATCACTTCACGATAGTCCACGCGGGGCCTCCTGACGATGTGGTGTTAAGGCGGCCGAGGCCAGTTGAGGATATCGATGACAATGACAACGCCGTGGCGTCACCCACGCCTTTGAGGCACATGGCTGGTATAAGGCTACCTTCAATACCGGAAAGGGCATCAAGGCAGATGGCTTTGACGGGCGATTTTCCTGCTAATATGATTGGAGGGATTATTGAATGCGAAGAACCTTTACCGGCAGGTGGGTAATGTCTTATTTTATTGTCCATTATTATGTTAATTTCGGCTGAACTAATATGTAAGGTAAATTATGCTATATGATACAACTAGCGCCATCTAGCGATTCGAACGAAAACTATAATTTCAAATGTCCTTACTCAAAGTTATATCATAGTGATAAGTGTTATTCTGAGAAAGGATATCATCGGAGCTTGATATCTTATTGAAGACACAGCCTTTTAGTCGATCGATCTTTAAGGGGCGTTTGACATGACACAGATTTTATGTCTGCGGGTCGCAATTGTGAAAGACCTATGTACATCAGTGAACTGTAATTGACTAAGTTAATTAGTCTTTTTGTCAGTTGGTATTTTGCTCACACGAATGCTGTTAATTTCCAGGCTGGGAGGCGCGCATGGACAGTCATGGGCGCGTGTTCTACATTGACCACATCAACAGGACCACCACGTGGCAAAGGCCTGGCCTCAACGGAACCACTCCAAGGTCACCAGCTCCTGAGGTGCAGAGGCGGCAGTTAGATCGACGGTGAGTTGACAATAGGGTTTGTTAGAAATAGAAGTTTAAGACCAAAACACATGAGTCATTTCTCATTTGTTTCCAATTTCCAATTATATCGTCTCTAGTAAAAAATAGTTTTGCCGGTGATTCCAAATTGAAATATGAAAACTGTAGAAATAATATTCGACTTGAGTCGCAACGTAGATTAAAATCATTGATCAATCCTGACAAACCTACGAAGCGGGATTATACTGCCAGGAAAATATGAACTTTATGGTCGTTAAAATAAAGCCCAAAATCAATATACTTCAGCGCGTACTTCTCTATCAGCTTTTGTGCTCTTGTGGACTATGGTATAACACCACGCTAACTAGCTCTGAGTTCCAGGTGCCATTATCATCCAAATTGTCTTTCTCATTTTAAAATTAAATTCCATCTCAACAATTCCAGCTACCAATCAATCCGCCGCACAATGACGCGCACGCAACTGGCCGAGGAAGAGGCGGGCGCGTGCGCGTCCCCCCCCCCGTGCCACTCGCACGCGCACGTGCCGTGCGCCGGCGCGTCCACGTCGCGCGCTCCCGACACCTCCCACGTGCCACACCCCGCAGCCTTCTTCCTCGCGCGCCCCGACTTCTACTCCATACTGCATATGAACCAGGTGTGTACAAACTGTCTTCAGAACTAAGAAAAAAAAACCGGCCAAGTGCGAGTCGGACTCGCGCACGAAGGCTTCCGTACCATCCTTACATATTATAAAACAAAGTCCTCCGCCACGTCTATCTGTCGTCCTTTTCGCGATAAATTCAAAACTACTGCACCGATTTTCATTCTGTTTTCACCAAGGGATAGAGTGGTTTTCGAGGAAAGTTTAAGAATATAATAACAGACATACACGCGGGCGAAGCCGCGGGCATCAGCTAGTTATCTATAAAAACGGCAAAAAAATATCGTTTATTGTATCGGAGCGCCTTTAAATATTTATTTTATTCGGTTTTTTAGTATTTGTTGTTATAGCGGCAACAAAAATACATCATCTGTGAAAATTTCAACTATCTAACTATCACGATTCATTAGATACAGCCTGATGACAGACGGACAGCGGAGTCTTAGTAATAGGGGTCCCGTTTTACCCTTTGGGTATGGAACCCTAAAAAATATTTTTTGACCCAGGTTAAGTGCACATGCAGAACAGTTCCAAGTAACCATCATTACGTCATTACGTCATTCGCGAGGTTTTTGCTGAAAATCAGCGCTGTTGACAATAGGTTCGTCTGAAGTCACGGCTTTTAGCTGAGCTATGACCTATTCTTGCACAGATACGACGCACTTCTTGTTATTGTTGTTTCAGAAATTGATAATTTTCCACTGTAATCGGCATTTCGTTTAATTTGTGATTGTTTTGTTTGTTTTAATTTGTTATTGTCGCAACACATTACGCTACTAATTTGTTTTTGGCCTCTCATCCACAAATAACTGTCTAATATTCTTGTTGTTAAATACGAGGCTTTTGGCTTATTTGTAGTTTTAGTAAATGTTATTTTTTATTTTGTATTGTGCGTTTAGTTTGTGCAGAATAAACAATTTTTCTTTCTTTCTTTCTTTTTCTTTCTTAACCTGGCCCTGAAGGAGACCAAGCATTCCCTCATCCAAAATCAATACTAAGAGTACTAAACCACCAAATCTGACTTTACAGGAAGCATCCGTCCTCTACAACGGCAATTCCACTTTGAAGCACATGATCTCCAAGATCCGAAGAGACACGACCTCCTTCGAGCGCTACCAACACAATCGTGACCTGGTGTCGCTCGTCAACATGTTCAGCGAATCTGAGAGGGAACTGCCGTTAGGATGGGATACCAAGCTTGATCGGAATGGGAAGGTGGGTGAACTAACTATGTCCTACGACTAGAGTTTATTGTGAAGAAGTTCTGGAGAAAGAATGAAAGGAAAAAAAACCGGCCAAGTGCGAGTCGGACTCGCGCACGAAGGGTTCCGTACCATTATCTATAAAAACGGCAAAAAAAAATCACGTTTGTTGTATGGGAGCCACCTTAAACATTTATTTTATTCTGTTTTTGCTAGTATTTGTTATTATAGCGGCAACAGAAATACATCATCTGTGAAATTTTGTAACTATCACGGTTCATGAGATATAACCTGGTGACAGACGGACGGACAGACAGATAGACACTGATGGACAGCGGACTCTTTCAGTAATAGGGTCCCGTTTTACCCTTTAGGTACGGAACCCTAAAAAAGATTGACCCTGGAATAGATTCTTGTGGTTTGAAATGAATGGTTTTGGAAGGTGAAATGGAAAGTAAGGGATGATGACTCATTGAGGGATGTCCGAAAGAATTAGGGTTACGGTAGATAGATACCCAAAATAAATTTATTGATGGCACAAGGATTGAAGATTTCTGGAGTTCGGATAAGTCATAATTAACTTTTTATTTTATGACTTCTGCCCTTTTGGCGGAGCGGGAGGGGGTGTCAGACTTTAAAGACTAAAACCCACCCGTGTTTCTTCCGTTGCCTGTTGCCAAGGGCCCCGGTATCCCTTTCGGACTTTCCCGTAGCCTTGGCAAAAGTCATAATTACCTAAGTGTGTATTTTGTTAGGTTTGAGCTGTGAAATGTATTAATATAAAGTTTTAGATCAAGTAGTATAGTTGCAGCCAGCAGTATTCGTATTTTATGAGAGCTGTGAAATGAATTAATATTAAGTTTTAGATCAAGTAGTATAGTTGCAGCCAGCAGTGTTCGTATTTTATGATGACAAAATTATATTCTTTGAAAAAGTATAGGTGATTCTCTTTGTGGTCACGTATTATTATTATTACGTCACAAAGCTACATGTGTTGTGGTGTGGCAGCGTTTCTTCGTGGACCACGTGATGCGTCGCACCACGTTCATCGACCCGCGCGTGCCGCGCACGGCCAGCGCGGGCCCGTTCAGCCCGCTACTGCCGCAGAGACGGAGACCCGCCATCGAGCCGCCGGTGAAGATACTTGCTTGCTTGCTTCTGTTCAGTTTTTGTTGATTATTTGGTTCATTTTGGTACGCCATTTTCTTATGCTGGCTTAATTGCCATCATATGTTTTTTTCATAGCACGTAGTTGAGTAGTAAGTAAATGGAGTGCCCAGTTAACGATTGCTGGCTGTTTTGATTCGAACGCACTGATTCTCTCGATGATTTTCGTTAGAACATTATCATTCCATTTAGTTATTACACTTTGATACATACTACCATTGGACGTCATGGAAGTCATCATGTTTCCAGTTTCTTTGGACAAGATTGCTTTTTGCAACAATTGTTGTAAAATGCAAGCTACGTTCAGGAGATTGTTATTCGAAGCACTAGTGTATTTTTTGGCATAGATGATGAATGAATGGCAACATCGCTTCATTTTTATTATTTTAGAATTGCCATATTTTTTCTATTGGAATGTTTTTCGTACCTAGCATGGTTTGAATGTTCATTGTTGTCTCGTTTTCACGCATGGTATTCGTGTATGTTCATTTTTTTTGAGTTGGCTTGTTTTCGTATAGATTTTTGGCTATAACTGTTTTGTCTCGTCTTTGGTTATTTTATTTTTGGTAAAGTTGTTTTTGCCTGTAATGATTTACTTGTGGCGTATTTCTTTATTTGGTTGTTTTTTTTTTAAATTGATTAGTTTATTTTGTTTATTTACTTGGTTATGCTGGGCCACTTGCGCAGGATTGCTTAGCGCAGAACTAAAGCAATATTCTAAGTGCAAGTGAGCCTTACCTTTTATCAGGTTTTTATTTCTATTTATTCACTATGTAACAAATAAATTAATTCATTTTGGTATGTTCTTAGGCACCAACGCCCCCTCCGCGGCCACCGCTATCAGCTGCGGATGCGCAGGTACAGAACACGCATCAAGAGATACCCGTCGCGTATAATGATAAGGTAAGACGTATCACCTGTAATTGTCAGGCAGCCTGCTGCCTCTCCTGCTGGCACTCGTCTACCATTTTTCTCTGCCAAAATAACTACTTTTAAAAACAGATTTTCCAGTTTCCTAAAGATATTTTGCTTTGTACCAGGTGGTAGCGTTCCTGCGCCAGCCCAACATCATGTCGATCCTGCGCGAGCGCTGCGGCGGCTGCGGCGGCGCGCTGCGCGAGAAGGTCAACACGGTGCGCGTGGAGGGCGTGCCCGCGCTCAACCGGTACCAGAACGACGTGCAGCTTACTTGCTTGCTCAGGTCAGTACACATACTAATATTAAACTTGGACTAATAGGTCCCTCTTAACGGCAAGGGACATCGCGGCAGGCCCACACGGAGATGGAGAGTTGAGATGCCGATCCGTTCTGTTTAAATCTTATCGTGTAAACTTAGAATACGATTATAATAGTGATTTGTCGATTCATCTTGCACATCACCACTTCGCTCCGCTCGTTTCTGCTCGTCTCAGCTTCACTGAAAACACACCCTTATACTTTGTATGATGACATACATTTTGCATGCGTCACAATGTGTTGTAGATTATGGGACGTTTGCATAAGATATTTTCTAGTGTTTTGGTTGATGGTTCAGAAACGTAAGTGGAACGGGACCAGTGAGTTGTAGCGTCGTCTGCAAAGTGAATCCGGTTGGACTGTTGGGAGGACCTCATACTATTGCTTCCACAGAGGGAACGCCTCTCACACTCAGCTATGATCATGCTCAGCGTACCTTATACGCTATAACCAGTTCCCTAGTACACCGTTATTTTCCGAATGATAGAGAGCTTCGACCAACAGCTCAGAGGCCCTAGACAAAGTGACATTCTATCAGCGATAACGATGATGGGAAAGGCAAAAATGTATAGGACTGACATAAGCTATCGAAAACCTTATGTCAATCCTGTTGAAAGTCGTTGTAGAAATACGACACGTTTTCGAAGCGATTGTCACTTGTCTAGGCCCTCTGAAGAGATAACAAACCGTAGGTATCCATTGATGGAAAATAGAGGCAATAATGAGCAGTGGTCTGATAACTACTAGGTATATTTCGTGGTCAATATTTTTATACAAGTGACGCAGTACAAAAACATAACCCGATACTATATTAATTTAAATCAATGACAGACATGTTCCAATATCCATACTTATAAAATAAATAAATATGGCTTGGCACCATATCGGTTGGCACGGTAACACGGCAATTTCGATTCGAAATGACAAGTTGGCAATCAATCCCAATACTTACTATTAGATAATAGTAGTATATGTCATTTGTCGTCATTTAGATTAGATAATCTAAATGACGACAAATGACATAACTATTGTTTCCGTGTTTTGAACTACTCAATAATTTTAAATCAAATACTTAGGTATTATTAAAAAAACTTGTTCTTTTCATCCCGTTTCTGGGATAAAAACACGAGTGTGTATGGAATGCGGAAGTTTCACCGACGATACTAAAATAGAAGTAGGAAATCTCTGACGTTTTTGTTTTGTTTCAATAGTTCGTATTCACCTCAATAGATGGCGCTAGTAGTCTCGAAATATCATACATTCATAATGTTTTGGTGTTTATCGTAGTACGAAACACGTGTTGGTAATGTTGTTATAGGTTATTTATCATGTAACATTATTTAATTACGCTTGTTTTACACGATGGGGTAGGCACATGTGTGTAGTCAAGTACTATTCTACATTTGAAAATATACAGAATATGTTTTTATATCGTTTTTCATACAGAATTCTGCGAAATGGTGTTAATTTATTTTTAGTCGTAGCAATTATACGGTAGCGAAGTGAACTGTAATGATTATGGCAGAAATAAATATCACTTCTTAGGAATTATTAACTAAATAACGGTGAATTATGTAGTTATTTATATTACTGACATAAATCTTACTTAAGAGCCCATAGTACCTCAGCTCAAATTCACTTTTTATCTCGCTCGGACTATACTACTCGCGTACCTACTGAGTGAGAGGGAGACAAAGTGGGGTGCTGGCGGCTCCAAGGCGCGAATAGTTTAGGTAATTGCTTTTTACGGCGAAAATAATGAAATTAATAAAAAATAAAAAAAAATTGTCGCTGCTTTATAGTTCGTTCAGTTATTCAAAGCAAAGCAAAGTTTCATGATCTAATTTGAAGTACTTTTTTAATACAATGGTTTATTGTTAGGTAAGGTTAGGTTAGGTTAGGTTCGGTTGGTTGGTTGATTTGGTCTATCGAGATTTTTTTATGGAATCGTGCTTTTGACAAACATATTACTTAACATTAATCCTTAACTCTAACATATATTTACTTAAAAATTAATGCTGCAGTATTTTCGATATAACAAAGGATCTTGCTAAGCAATCTGAGGTAGTAAAGGCCCTTAACCGACTTATAAAATCGGTGGCAAGGGCATAATTAGTTAGTATTTAAAAGAGTAACGATGGAGTTTCTTGCCCATTCTTCTCCATACGAAAACTACCTTTTAGAAGGGGCAACTAGAATCAATTCTATTTCTTTGTTTGACGTTCAAAAGTGCCATATATGTGCCTATTTGAAATAAATTATTTGACTTTGACTTATTTAACAAGATAGGGTGGGCTATAGGTCAACCGGACATACATAATATCAGTATCACGTCTGTATTTCCGGAAGGGATAGACAGAGGTTTAATAGTAATAGGGTCCCGTTTTACCCTTTGGGTACGGAACTACGGAACCCTAATATAGTAGGTACAATCGAACTAGCTATTTGGTATACAGGCAAAATAAATTGTAATTTAACATTTAAGCTTATGGCTTAGGAGAGTGACGTAAAAGGATTGTTGACTACTGAAAACACTCAAAAAAATTTATTAAAGAAAGTTGCAAGTTATCTGTATACCAAAAGGCTTGTTCGACTGTAAGTACACCATTATAAGTCGCCAGTAATAATGCACGAGACTTAATGCTATTGACTGTGGTGAATAATATAACATCCAGTTAATCCATTAAGTTAATAATGAATATGGTAAAAGGGCCGGGACGTATGCTCTTCCAAACATTTTGAATGAGTTACCAAAGAACATAGCTAGAAAATTAGATAATAAAAAAACACGACAAATTAAAAACAGATTAAAAGAATACTTTTCCTACCTGTGGGTCCTGCCTACGTGTGGGTCCACTATCAGCCAAAGTCGCTTGTGAGTAACGCATTATTTTTTGATAACGCACATAATTTTTCTAAAAAAGATTAAGCGTTGTTGTATTGCAAAAATATGAACGTCATTTTTATTTGGAAATAAATAGATTGATTTTTTTTTTTTTTTTTATCCCGCCTTCTCTTCTAAGGGTTAGGCAGAGATTTACATCTCCTATATTAAAGTACACTCACATTTCCTCAGTTGTGTTCTACTACTGTTCTGTTGTAGTGTGTTGAATAATTTTATGACAAATATAATTACATTGCCCAACCTGGGGTTAGACACCAAGGTCTCCATGTGCTTAAAAGTCACGTTTGCGACTTCTAGACCAACCATGTGATCAGGTAAAACGACGATACATACAAATACATTATGTTCGAAAATAATGCATGTGACTGAAAATGTAAGCATTTTTTGCTACGATATAATATTATCTTCTATGTTCGTAACAATGCACAATGGGTCAATTATTTTCCAGACACTGCATATATGCGTCACGTTCCCACAAAAATTACACTTCCTGCCACATACACTGTGACACAGTTACCACCAAAATTGAAATCCTCTAATATATTTGTAATTCCATATAATTCAGTGGCATAGATCGTTACACTGGGTGCCACTCAGTCTGTCCAGTAATGTGTAGTTTACTATGCTATTTACACTGCGTGGTATAATTAGTCACAGATTGTGAATGTATAACTGTTGTATAATTTCGTGTTCTGATTCTCTGGTTCAAAAGTTGTTTGTTTTCTAGAGCGAGGTTTGGTGGTATTTTCCGAGGCTTTCAGGCTAATAGATAAATTCTGAACTTGTTTTTAGTATTTTAAATCTATATATTTATTTGATTTTGGTTTATCATCATTCTTCTATAATATTCTAATTTATTTGTGTTTGACACAGCAGTTCTTACTAAGACATCAAAGCCCATAATTATATTTTATTTTTTCTTTTTTTTGACATGAAAGAGTGTCAGGTATCCGAAGACGATGTCGAGGATAGACCGAATTGGAAGAGAAAGACCAGGAAGACTGACCCCACCACCATGTGGGATACATAGCTAGGAAGAGAAAGAAAGAGAGAGAGATTCCTTTTCACTAATGAATAATATCTACTTCTCTATATAAATCTTATCCTTACTTTTCCCTACTAATATTATAAATGCGAAAGTAACTGTCTGTCTATCTGTCGCGCTTTCACGCCAAAACTACTGAACCGATTAACTCTTCAGGTTCTGCGCAGGAGCAATATCCTAATTTAATATTATAAATGTAAAAGTGATTTCATCACCACTGCTCTCAAAACGGGGAAGGAAAACATCGTGAGGAAACCGGCATGTCTTAGAACCAAAAATTCGAAGACATGTGACATCTACCAACCCGCACTGGGCCCGCGTGGTGGATTACGGCCCACTCCCTCTCATAGAGAGGAGGCCTGTGTCCCAGCAGTGGGAACATTATAGACTGATTATGATGATTATGAAAAGTGAGTTTGTTTGTTACGCTTTCACGCTACAACGGCTGAACAGAGTTGGATGAAATTTGGCACATGGGCAGACCATGACATGGAATAGGACATAGGATACTTGTTATCCCGGTAGTACGTTCCCGTGGGATAATTTCCGACACACCACGCGGTCTAAGCCGCGGGCGGAAGATAGATGTTGTTCGTTGGTAAAGCGCATCACTTGAGAACAGCTGTACCAATTTCGCTATGTTGTGTTTTAAAATGTTCGTTATAGTCCAGATTAGATTTTTAAGGGAAAAAAAATTGGAACAGTTCCCAGGAAAATTGGTGCATTTTCTGTGGGAATTTTGTATGAATTATTGAAATTTGGACATGACAATGTCTGTAGGGTCAGCTAGTTATAATAATAATTATTATTCAAGAAAGAAAATAAATAAAATAAATAATCATTATTCCTTTTGACTAACAACAATAAATAGCTACTTATCTGTATGCATCTAATCATAAACGATAAATCATTATCACTTTGTAAGTATCTTTTTACAACTCAATAAATAACAATGTATTTTCCATTCATTCAGTCTTTGTAATAAGAACCAATGAATCTATTATTTTCTTATGATAAGTACTTATTATCTTTGTATAATAGTAGGTAAGTAGTAATGCAATTATAATTATAAAATGAATCATTGTATATGATGATGTGATCGCGCGACCACCAGCATGACTGATAATTATATGATTTTGTACAGAAAATAGTTGTTTATTTACATCATTATTACTAGCACATGCCTCTCTGTTGTTTATAACAATACTAGCTTCCGCCCAAGGGTTCGCCCACGTGGTATGTCGATAAAAAGTAGCCTATGTCCTTTTCCAGGTCATGGTTTACCCATGCCATGTGCCAAATTTCATCCATATCCGTTCAGCCGTTTTAGCGTGAAAGCGGAACACACAAAAACTTTCGCATTTATAATATTACTAGCGGCGCCCCGCGGTTTGACCCGCGTAAGTCTCGATCCATTAGGAATATCGGGATAAAAAGTATCCTAAGTCCTATTCCAGGTTATGGTCTACCCATGTGCCACATTTCATCTGAATCCGTTCAGCCGTTTTAGCGTAAAAATGTAACAAACAAACTCACTTTTGGATAAATTAATTAAAATGAATTAGGATGTTGCAACTAGAATTTTAATTCAGACTTTATGGGGTTTATTTATAAACGTTGCTTAAAGTTATGTGGCGTTCAAACGTCAAAAACGTATGGTTAAACAGTCGCTAATCATTACTCATCTTAGAGCAACGTTTTTAAATAAACCCATTTATAAAGATCAATTTTTATTAAGGTCTTATATGTACACACATGAGATATGCAATCAAGATTTGAATTGAATCACTAAGTGGAATTTATTTAAATTCTGCCTGTCACACAGAGAATTATTGAAAAACGATAAAACTCCAACTGTCTAATATTTTTAAGGCAACAAGGAATTACAATAAAATTGAAAATGTATGGGATTCCGACCCATTATTATTTGACTAGATTTTGCCCGCGGCTTCGGCCGCGTTGCTGTCGGAGATTATCTCACGGGAACGTACTACCGGGATAAAAAGTATCCTATGTCCTATTCCAGGTCATGGTCTACCCATGTGCCAAATTTCATCCAAATCTGTTCAGACGTTTTAGCGTGAAAGCGTAGCAAACAAACACACTTTCACATTTATAATATTAAAATTAGGGTATTGCTCCTGCGCAGAACCTGAAGAGTTAAAGTATTATTTTATAATAATTCCTACATTACGCATGCGCGGCTTTGCGGTTGAACGACAGACGTGCGAATTTATAACAATCACCTTATAAACAAAACCAACAAGCAAATATAAACGTTATGTGAATCGAATAGGGTTCATTTTAAGTTTACATGGTAAAACCCTTGTACATATAATAATTAGAAGTTATTATTGTCAGGACTGTCGAACTAAAATTATATGTTTTCGCTTGACTAGTGAATGCAGGCATATTATATACTCAATACTGTCAATATTTTAAGTATTTAAATGTCTGACTTCATGACTCACTGCCAGCCACTGCACATAGAAATTATTCTAAAAGGCTATTGCACTTTAATTGATTTGTGCACCTACTGAATGAAGGTTATTTAATACAAAAAGGTTTACATAACGAATGATACGAATCAATTTCATGTATTCAAAAGCAACATTCAATGAACTAGCTGAGAAATAACAAAGAAAGTAAGAGTTATATTTTGCAGTTGGATCTCTAACAATTATCCAGAATTTTAGTTTCGTATAATTTTATAATAGTAGTAATGTATAAAAAAGAAAGAAAACAATTGAAATAAAATTTATTCCTTTAGTATATGTTATCCCTAATGCCTTTAAAAATAAAGGAAAACCAAATTTATTTTTCTAATATTTTAAACAATTATGTTACTAAAATATATATTAAATACTAGCTGCCGCCAGCGGCTTCGCCCGCGTGTAATCTTTATAAATTATAGCCTATGTTACTCAGGGTGAATGTAGCTTTCTAATGGTGAAATAATTTTTGAAATCGGCGCAGTAGTTTAGTTTTTGAGTTTATTCATTACAAACATACACACAAAAATACAAATCTTTCCTCTTTATAATATTATTAGTGTAGATTAAAATTAAAAGAAAATAAATGCAGATCTCTCTAACGCCTTCCATCCTAATACATAACTTCATACTGTCAGTTCCAGAACCACTTCCTATACTTATTATTTCCTCAGTGGAAGTTATAAATATGTTATGGTAGGTCTGCAGTCGTTTTTGCCTCACGTCTGAGACCACGACCAGTTATTAATGATTGCAAATTAATCCTTACGCCTAACCCTAGGCTACACGTCGTATCATGCATTATTTTTTAAAAAACCAAACATCTAATTTCCACTAACCCACATTTACAACCCTATCCTCATAAAAATAAAGTTTAATTTGCTATTGCAGTAATCCTTACGCCGAACTCTAAGCTACACGTATATTGCTTTATTTTTTACAATACCAAACATCTATTTTTCCACCGACCATTGAAATTACAACTCTATACCTTATGTAATAAAGTTGATTTTCGTTTGGCAAGTAATATATTAGAATAATTTCTTTCATGTTTCCCTGATTATGTACTGCAGTTAATTACAAAGATTGCAAGTACTGAGGTAACTCGCATACATGATGTCACATTAGATTTCAACTGGATGTGTCATTCTTCCATAAGGAGTACTTGTAGTCATCGTTAAATTGGTACTATGGATGTGGCATAAGTATGCGATGGTAATTATACGGTAATCAACTGAATCATACTCATTTTCACTTCAGTGCAGATATGACGTGTGTAATTGGAAGTAGTTAAAGCAGTAAAATTGCGACGGGAACGAAAAAAAATACTTGCTTATTTTATGTTTCGTCCAGTACAATTTATTAGAAAATTTAAAATAGTAAAAAACCCTCCGTATCGAAACATCCTAAAAGCAAATGGTCCTATTAGCTGAACGACCTATTATCAATACAGGGTGTTAGGGTAAACACCGTTATCCTTGCAACCAGTGGTTTGGTTTCATTTATAGAACGTAAAATCAATGGAAAATTACAACTTTTTTTTAATTTTTTTAGATCTAAATTTTACCATCAGGGACGTAAGTTCGTTGCCCTATGTTTTGTACGCGGCTTCGCCCACGTGGATTGTTGGAAATTATTTCACGGGAGCGTTTTTTTTTTATTGTTGGAAGACATGATCAAATGACTTCTCCCGCTCTGGGCAGCGCGGAGGGCATGTCAGACTTTTACCGACTAAAACCCACCCGTGTTCCTTCAGTTGCCTGTTGCCAAGGTCCCGGTATCCCTTTCGGACTTTCCCGCAGCATTTCACGGGAGCCTACAACCGCATTAAAAGTAACCTATGGCCTATGGCTTAATCCAGTGCGACTTGTATAGGCATAATCAGCCTATTATGTTCCCGCTACGGGACACCCCGGGCCTCCCGATGAGAGGAAGTGGGCCGTAATCGTAAATCTATCGTAAATCTACGAATTTTGGTCTGTGGTGATCTAGGGCAATGAACTTGCGTCTCAACACGGGCGGGGGTACGGGATGTGACCTGACCGGCAGCGAGCGCGATCCCTCCCTTAGTCAGTCAGCTGTTTCGCTAGCAAGCACGGTGTCAGATAGAAACTTTTTTAAATCTTTTAATGAAAATAACGTTTTTTGTTGTGTTCGGTCATTTATTTTTATATTTAAGTCAACTACCCATGGTTTGAATGACAAGAGTGTTTACCCTTACATCCTGTATAATACAATGGTACTCACACATTTCTCGAACTAAACTAGCAATTATAGCATCTAATTATTTGAAAGCGCGACCAGTTCGTGTAACAGGGCAATTTAAATCTATAAAAAAAGTTATTGCAGGCTCACTATGATTTGTGGCAATGAGCCTTCTGGTGTTAGTACGATTAGAACGCGATCTAAGCACCGATAGTCCGGACAATGAATAAAAACAAGCATTAAGATCTTGAGCAAATGCAGCTTTCAGAATGCACTATGCATTTGACTGTACCGTTATTGTTGCAAGGACTGATAGGGTTGACCCGTGAAGGTTTTTTTTTAAATGTAATTTTTTGGGTTTTATTTTGTGCCTAAACTTGTTGTGATACTTGGATGTCAGTACCTACTAGATTTTAACAAAATTAAATATAGATTGATTGGTTTGGAACATACATACACAATTGATAAAAGTAAGAAAACTTTTACTACCGAATTACTTCAGTAGTAAAAGTTTTCTTATGTTTCGTTCTGGCTCTAAGAAATTAGATAGCGAAACTCCTCCAATGTGATGGGAATTGATGATTTATTTTGGAGTCAACAACCGCGTGTGTTGTACTTACGAAGTGTAAGAAATCAGTTTTTTGGGTAATCTTCACATACGTCGTATTTGATGGGTGTCAATCAATATCTTAACACTATAATAAAATAAAATAAAGATTTTCTAAACTCGTTGACCCCAAAAAAGTATTTAATTCATTATTTCCGTTTTATCATGTTTAGATATCGATAGGTACCCATCGTCTGTGGAGTTTTGCTAGCTAATTTCATTTGACCCTGTATAAGCTACAGGCTGGTAAAATAAATCTGTGTTATCCTTACGTCCGACAACCCTACGCATAATTCCTTTTGTCTCCGTTAGGTCTACATACCCTTTTACAACTTAGGTAAAAATCTGGGTCATTTTCCGTAACGGGCAATAGAAACGAGACAGACAATATTTAGGTGATTTTAAAATTAATCTATGCATGAATTAGTTCATAATGTTTCTGCCTTTCTTCCCGGACCTCTTCTAGTTATCTTTGCCCTCGTACCCACGGGCATTTTTCATCGCGCACTTGATTTTCCACACACTGCTTAGCGCTGAGAGTTGAAAATCAGTCAGTCATGTATTTTTTTGCTGCTGAGATCTACTCTTTTGGATTCTCAACTGTCGGCTCAACACAGAGTTGTAAATCAATCCAGTGCGCGATAAAAAATCGTCAAAGTAAAAACCCCCCGTGCGAACGAACCTAGACTTAGTTGTAGGTTCAAGTAGGTAGTTCTACTGGTGTCGATCAAATATTAAATACTTTTTTTCTAACAGAACAGACAGCTGGGCTGTTGGGGAGTTTGTTGCGCCACTTCTTCCCAGCTAAAGCACTAGGAAGTGGTGAAGGGTGGGCGTTTTGGGGGACTGTCTTATGTCATTTTGATGTTCGAAAATTGCTGATTCTCAGCCTAGTATGAATAAATTAGTTTTTCTGAAAATTTAATTCCACCATTGCACAATCATAATCAGCCTATTATGTTCCCACTGCTGGGACACAGGCCTCCCGTGTCTTCAAGAGGGAGTGGGCAGTAATTTACCACGCGGGCCCAGTGCGGGTTGGTAAATGTCACATGTCTTCGAATTTTTGGTGCGATGTTTTTCATTATCGTTTTGAGAGCAGTAGTGATTAAATTATTTACATAAAGTAACGCGCCTGGCTGGGTTACCACTGAGCCTCCACTGCTCTCCACCATTACCTATCTGTTATTTAAACTTTCTCCATTATTTTTTTAGGAGAAATTCAATTTATAAGTAGGTTGAGTTACCGACTGTAGTAGGTATACTTCCAAACATATTATCGTTTAACCTAAAAACTCGACATCCATTTAAATAGTCAGCATTCTCATCAATCGTAAATGTCATCCATTTATCGTTTACCGGCAAGCGAGGTAACACAAAAACCTAATTGTTTGGAACCAAAGAAATGCTGATAGTAACACAACAGTCATTAGTTGTAGAAAAGATAGAAAGACGACGCGTTAATTAGTAAGGTGATACTAAACGAATAGTTTCGCAACTTACCGATAGATAAGTAAAAAAACCGGCCAAGTGCGAGTCGGACTCGTGCACGAAGGGTTCCGTGCCATTATCTATAAAAACGGCAAAAAAATCACGTTTGTTGTATGGGAGCCCCTTTAATTTTTTTTTTTTTTTGTATTTTTTGTTATAGCGGCAACTGATATACATCATCTGCGAAAATTTCAACTGTCTAGCTATCACGGTTCATGAAATACAGCCTGGTGACATACGGACGGACAGACAGACGGACAGACAGCGGAGCCTTAGTAATAGGGTCCCGTTTTACCCTTTGGGTACGGAACCCCAAGCTCGTTCAAAGCGACTTATCAAATATAGAAAACTGGTGCATAGCTAACAATATGACTCTAAACACACTAAAATGTTTCTTCATTCGTTTCTCTAAAAAAAAGTCATCCTTTTCAACTTCCTACACACTGTGCAACACCACGTTGACTAAGGTACGTGAAATACGGGATCTAGGAGTTCTGGTTGACGACGTACTAAGTTTTAAGCCACACATTAACGAAATTGTTAAGAAGTCGGCACAGATGCTGGGTTTTGTAAAACGGAATACCCGGGGCTTCCAACTCCCAAAGACCAGAATAGTCTTATTCAATACCCTGGTGCGAAGTCGGTTGGAATACGCTAGTGTTGCCTGGAATCCATTCTATGCAGTTCACTCACAGAGAGTTGAGAGAATACAAAGAGCTTTCACTAAACATTTAGCCTTTATATCCAGGAAAATTAGCCATCGCTGTCCATATGAGCAGCGCTTACACTTTTTCAACATAAAGAGACTGCGAGACCGTCGCCGTTCGCGTGACCTAATTTTCCTGTACAAAGTTGCAAACGGATTTGTGAAATGTAGCGATCTTGTTGAGCGTATTCAATATTCAGTCCCTTCTAAACCTCCTAGACATCCCATCACCAGGTTGTTTCAAATCCCTTTCCGCAAATCCAACCTTGGTCTCAACGCTCCCTTGATCCGAATGTGCAGAAATTACAATAGCTTTTGTAAATCATCAGAAACCGACTTACACGGAGTATCTCTTAACAAATTTAGAAGATCAGTCTCCGAGGTACGGGATTGCATAAAATAACCAATAAATAATATTAGTTATCTCTCTCTCTCTCTCTCCTTCTACCTTTTCTGGCAAAGTTTTATATATTTTTTATTATTTTTTATTAATATATAGGTAATTTTGTATTTTGTTTACTTATTTTTATTTTATTACTATGTTGTCTTGTGGCAAATGCTGTGTATACCTATAATAGGCATTCATACCAGTATATTTTTATCTTACTGTTCCCATTTAATTTTTTTTGTATGTACTGCTGTTGGTGTACCAAATAAATAAATAAATAAATAAACCCTAAAAAAGGAAAAAAATAAAATATATTCATTTAGCACAGAACAACGTAACTACAAGTAAAAAAGCATTGTCTTCGGAACTGAACCAACTTGTAAAATTTCAACTCCGTAGGATAAGAGGAAGTGGTTTTAATTCAGCTTGCAAGATTTGACTTATATACTAACTAACAAGGCAAGTTTTACATATAAAAATTTGTAAAAATAGAACCCTGTAAAAATAACAAATATAATACAAAAAAGGAAACAAATATACAGTGATTTTTTTTAGTTCATGACTATGTTTTCTAGAGGGCGCTGTATTCAATTGAATGTACGTCACATAGCCTATAACCAGCGGAGGATCAAGATGCTTCCATTTCCAACGATACCTTATTTGTCAAATTTTGATTAGTAGTTTAGAAGATATGAGGGATACATACATAGGTAACGGTCAAAATCTTAACCCTCCTTTTTTCTTCGCCGTAATTGGGTAAAAAGCTGTATAAAAACATTAACGAGCTGTTTCGCATTGCGACAGTGCAGTGGTTAAACCACGCCATACTTAAAGTCAGCGGTGTCACGGCACTCATATAATTGACAATGTTAATAAAATGTTATAACAACAAAACCGCTTCGTTTGTGTATCCTTGTGTCGGTTTGCACAGAACGGAATTATAGAATTGCAGTAACAAGGCCCCGAACAATAGAAGTGATGTATTTGGGCAGAATAAACAGACAAATGGATGTATAAGAGTGTGTTCAGATTCTGTTTTTGTTGGTAACTAGCACTATTGTAGAGCTTTTGGCTGCCGTATGAAAATGAGGGAAAAATGCTTATTTTTCGCTCATTTTATGTGATGTCCTATTTTCTGTGATGTATGTATCTATTATATTATAGATATCAGAAGGTTAGAAGCCCTAAAAAAAACATACATATGACTTCCAAAAAAAAAAGTGAAAAATAACTTTAATTTCGGAAGTCGGTGTCTTTGGTTTTCAATTTTCGTTTTTTGCCACCGACTTCTTTAAAAAGGAGGAGGTTCTCAATTCGTCTGTATGTTTTCTTTTGACATTAAAGGCTCCCGCAAATAGACACGACGTTTCGACGCGATTCTGGTAGCACAAGTTCCATGAAATTTTCATAGATTTTTTTTCGAAGTCTTTATGGAACACCATGTTTAGAAAAGTATTTTATCTCAGTTCCAACAACATTGGGTACCGTTTACCTAATAATTGACACATTACTTCCATTCGTTAAAGTTCCAACTCAATCTACATAAAGCTTACACTTAGCATATCTGAACAAGCCTTTAAGATAACACGAGCTAGTAGGTAATATTTGTTTATGCCATTATCACGCCTAAGATCATTTGTTGAGGCATAATGTGTTCGATAAATGAGCTCCCGAGTTACCGGAGCATTTCAGGGTTATCTCCTGTCTTGATGATAACAAAAGAAATGTATGTGATGACCTTTGTTCTTGGTTATCGGCGGATTAGGGTTATGTTTGTTTTGGTTTAGTAACTATAGGCAACGATGTTGTTTACACGTGTCGCGTGATCGAGTGTGTGGTATTGGGTGTAGCAGACCACCCTGTCTAAAATGATATTAGTTGAGCAGGGCTTTAACTGCGTGTAAGGGGTTATCATCATTGACATTAATCCAACTTGAACTATAGGTATACAACTAGATAGATATAGTTAGTCAGATAGAAAGAAATTCATGTTTTTAGGAGACAAGACAGCTGTGTTAACGGTTAGGTTAGCCCCCTTTGCGAAATAAAATATGCTTAAAAAAAGAGGGGGAGATTAAATCTGCTGCTATCACTATCCAACAGTAAATATATGTTGTAGTAAGGTGGTTCATAACTGTCGGAGTGCCCTAATTTTGTTACTGCGACCAATTTCGACGTAGCGCTCGCCGGCTGCTGCCGCGGCACCTCCACCGCTCGCTTCGCTCGCTCGCTAAACTCGCGCGTAGTTGATCACAGTTTGTTCTAACCTAACCTTTACCTATTTGGTCGGAGTTTTCTAATAGTGATATTACTAGACCGTGCTCGTATCATAGTTTTATTCCTAGTTAGACGATTATGAACCGCTTTCATATAACTAACTGTATATAGCTTATCCCTAGATATCCCTAGGGATATAACTATATCACGACTTCAACCATCTTACTGCGAAATTATATATTTTTTAATCTTCATCTTTCTTATTCATGACAGTAACTGAAACTAGGAACTATTTTTGTTACCTGTAACACCTAGTTTTAGCTACCGGTGATTCTTTGAACTTAGGATTATAGCCTCGTTTATTAAAGGACACTACAATAATATATAAGTTACACCAGTTTTTGTATTTGATCATTGTCTTGATAAGTTTAATATTCTATAAGGCTTCCAAGAAATATAACTTCTAGGTTCGTGCGTCGTATATTTATGATGACGTCCACAGTTCGATGTTTATGGAGCATCGAAGTATCTAATGTACTGTCGGGTCCAAAAATACAATATTTTTTTCTAATATAGTATCAAACCTAGACTACCTACTGTGTCTAATAAGCGGATATAAATTAAATAACTAATTTTATAGACAGACTTATGTGAAGTTATGGGCAATACGGAAAAGCTGTCTGTGAAAATCTGACTTTCATCGAAGAAAAATTTGTTATTTCTTTCAAATTCACGGGAAATACCTACTGAAGAACTACAGTATTTATTTATGTGTTCCAACAACTAAACAACTGAGTCATTGTTTCTCAATGGTAGTCAAGAATAGCAATAAGACTGCGTGAAATGAAGTAATATCGTCTAATCTTGTTGCCAAGAAAATTTAAATCACCATGATTCTTTATTTTAGTTTGATCAAGTTTACCTTTGATTAGGAAATGTTAAAATAACCAATTTAACGTAAAATTAGCACTCGGTAATCGTTTTGAAGTCGACTGTATTAAACCAAAAATATCCACATTTCAAGGACTTTTGACAAAGGTTTCAAATTCCAAGTAAGATTTTAGGTTGTTAATTTCAACAATGTTGACAGCTCAAGTTCCCTGGACAGCTTTTAATTAGTTATGTTTCTGAGAATTCAAATTAATTCATATTTCGCAAATTGTAAAGGACAAAAGTTTATTTTGCATCAGAAAAATAATTTTGACTGGTTTCAACAAAGGAATTGTATCAGAAAATTATTTTTTACTGATTTTAACAAAGGAAACGAAGAAAGGATATCAGTAAAGCAAGTTATGTTGCACAAAAAAGGCCAACACTACTCAACAACAGTAACAAGAATCAGTTTCGCCAAAAATCTAAAAAAAATATACCAAATTTTATTGTAAAATCTAACCTTATATGGTAATTAAAATTTTGTTGTGAATTTACTTTCTTTCAAACTGTATTTTCACCCGATGCGCCTGCGCATAATATATTCATTTGCATTCAGAATCTGTCAGACCGTGAACACATTCATCTTTTGAACATAACCACATTAATCTATAGGAGACACGGTTTCATGTCTCCACTCTTCATTATACAACATAAATCACAAACATGAAAATATTATTAATTTAGAGCTTATAAGTATAATATAGAATCGATAATTTGGGTCTAGGGATCTCAGGTCGGAGCGGTGGTGGTTATAAGGCGGGAGGAAACGCCCGGGTGTCACCACTGTGTGGATCGCCCGGAGGACACGGTGGAGCATACGGTGGAGGTCTGCCCCGCTTCGGCGGGGCCCCGCCGTGTCCTCTTGGAGGCGATTGGCGGCGGTGACCTCTCGCGTCCGGCTCTGGTCCAGGCCATGGTACGGAGCGAGAGGGCATGGGATGCAGTCACCTCCTTCTGCGAAGCAGTAATGCTCGCGAAGGAGGAGGCGGAACGCGTGAGGGAGAGGCATAGTTTGCGCCCTCACGCCCCTAACCGCCGCCGCCGCTGGAGACGCCCTGGGCGTCGGGAATCCCAGGCGGATTCCCGGCCACCATAAGCGCGGGCTTGCGGACGGCGAGCAATGGGTAGCTCGCCGTCCGATCAAGACCAGGCCCGGGTCGATGGCGCGTCGTGTTCCACGCGCGCCTCAAAGAGATGTCAGCACAATTGGCGGGGTCCGCTAGGACCGATGCCTGCCAGGATTGCGGGTTAGTCCGAAAGGGATACCGGGACCTTGGCAACAGGCAACTGAAGGAACACGGGTGGGTTTTAGTCAGTAAAGCGAAGCGTTTTCTACGTACTTTCACTCTACATTTCTGAATACTAGCCCTAGTCATGAAATTTATTCACCCCCGCCTTTTACTGAATCGTCCAGCCTATCTGACATATGTAGCATCGCAGTGACCGTTGAAGAGGTTTCTAACTTGCTTTGTAAGTTAGATACTACTAAAGCGGCTGGCCCGGATAATATTTCATCCAAATTTCTTGTACGATGTTCAAATTCGATTGCCCTATATTAATGCTCTTTAGGAAATCCTTGGATGCTTGTGTTGTACCTGCACTTTGGAAGTCGGCTTTCATAACGCCTATTCATAAAAAAGGAGTCAAAACCGAAATTGGAAACTACAGACCGATATCGAAGCTCTGTATTGTGGCAAAAATCTTTGAAAGGGTCATCTATAACCAGGTGTATAGTGCTCTTCAAAATTCGTTCAGTTCCTTTCAGCATGGTTTTTTGAAGGGAAGGTCTACCGTCACCAACTTAATTAATTAATTAATTCTGCTCAATGATTTTATTACTGACGCCATGGATAAAGGTAGGCAGGTTGATGTCGTTTATACTGATTATAGTAAAGCTTTTGATCGGATTGACCATCAGATCTTGCTATCAAAGTTATATGGTATGGGAATACGAGGTGACTTACTCAGGTGGTTTTCTTCTTATCTGGAGAACAGGTCTCAAGCAGTAGTATTAAGCAATTATATGTCTGGTTGGGTGCCTGTCCCCAGTGGAGTCCCCCAGGGTTCATTGCTCGGACCATTACTTTTCATTATCTATATAAACGACATCAACTCTTGCTTGATTTCATCAAAACTGTTGTGTTTTGCTGACGATATGAAGATCTATGCCACAATATCGTCACATGCGGATGTGATTGCACTTCAGGATGATTTACGTCGTCTGGAGGCTTATTGTAGTGGGAGTAAGCTTGATCTTAACCCCGCTAAATGTTCGGTTCTAACATATTCTCGAAAGCGATCAATTATACCTTCATCGTATATCTTGGGTGATCAAGTACTACCTAGAACGAATTGCATCCGAGATCTGGGAGTATATCACGACTCTAAGCTTACGTTTGAATCTCATGTCAATGCCATAGTTGCTAAAGCATCTAAAGCACTAGGTTTCATCATGCGGCTGTCCAAGTGCTTCACTCAAGCCAAAACTTTAAAAATTCTCTACTGTACTTTTGTAAGAAGCCACTTGGAATACGCGTCTGAAATCTGGAATCCATGTTATCACAAGTACATTGATCGTATAGAGAGCATCCAGAAAAGGTTCATCAAGTATTTATGTTATCATCAGAAAATGCCCTACCGGTCTGAAGAATACCTTAACATCTGTAAGAAGTATCATATATTACCCCTAATAAATCGGCGAGCAATCTCTGACTGCATTTCATTATTTAAAATTGTCAATAATTCAATTAATAACTCCGATATTCTATCCAAATTTTATTTCAACGTTCCCGGGAGGTCGAAGCGATGGAACGCACCGTTGCGAGTTCCATTTACCTCTACGAATTACAGAAAAAAATCATTTATAGTGCGTGCAAGTAGTAACTTTAATATCATGTGTAAACAGCATGATTTTGATCCATTCATAACAGGTGTGTCCTCGGCCAGAAAGTGCCTGAGCCTTGACTTTTTTAAATAAGATTTTATGTGTTCAGTTTTTATTCTTCTATTGAATATAAAATGTGAATTTAGTTTAAGCTCCAATGTTATTCTGTTATTTTTTTCGCTTTTCTGGTACCTGTGTTGTGTAGTTCACACTCTTTCTTTCTTTTTGTTCTGTTTTTAGAAGTGATGACTTTTAATTGGCTGTCAGTCTCACATACAGTTTTCTGTTAATTTTAGCTGTAAGTCATCCATAGTAAATAAATAAATAAAAGTCTGACACGCCCTTCCGCTCCACCCAGAGCGGGAGAAGTCATTGGATGATTTCCCACCCTCAAAAAAAAAAAAATGGTCGGAGCGGTGGTGCGACAAAACGGTAGCAATGATAGAACTTATAGTTCTATAATTGCTACCATTCTATATTTGAACCTATTTTCATAGGTAAGTACAACTATATAATATAGAGGGCACGATTTGCTATCAAGCACTCATACCTTTACATTAGTTACTTTTTCTGTCACTATTAAAAATGTCGAGGTCTCTTATATGTGGATAATGGACATGCTGATTTACTTTTGTTCGCCTCCAAGGTATCCAGATGCGAGGGAAATATCTTTTCCACACTCGTTTCAGAGTGGAAACATTCAATTATAAGTAATAAAATAACTATTTATTACCATATCGTATTAATATTCGCGATCAATTTCCATGAAACCATGTCCTTAGACGGACATAAATGAGCAAATTTTCCAACATGGAAATAATTTAACTCGAACACTCGACGCATATGGTTACCAAGTGATTCATAGTGTGATTATGGCTTTAGGTTAATTATCTTCGTTAGTTTACGTCGCGAAATATCTTTGAAGCTTTAGAGAGCCTTTACGGAAAGAAACTGCCAACTTTACGGTGCTAAGTAGCTTAGGCCGTATTATTACGTTTTAGAGACATGATTCAGCTTCATCCGGTTAGAAAACTGGTTTCTGTATCCAACGTAGTTGCCAAAAAGCTTGGTAGATGATGATGAACCATGGTTGTTCTAGTGTGAGACAGATATCCTACTAATATTATAAACGCGAAAGTTTGTAAGTATGGATGGATGGATGGATGTTTGTTACTCTTTCACGCAAAAACAGCTGAATGGATTTGGATGAAATTTGGCAAACAGATAGTTTATAACCTGGATTAACACATAGGATACTTTTTATTCCGATATTCCCACGGGATCGAGACTTACGCGGGTGAAACCGCGGGGCGCAGCTAGTGGAGCTATATAGGACGGATACCACCATTTCCTTTTCGCATCGGGACAATGTTGATTTTACCCTTGATAGATGCACAGTAGGCCTTCACTGGTAACTTTTTGACATTGAGCTTCAGTTCGGATGGTGATCGGTTTTACGAATTTTGTCGATGCTACATTTAAGTTGTGTCGTACTGTACGGGGTTTCAATAGATATAGCTCGACAATCGTTCTCGCCCATTTTTCACCATAAAAATTTACGTTACTTATGCGCCAGACATAGCAGTAATATTTGATCACATGTTTGAACACATGTGTGGCAGGTTTGTTTGGGTATTTCATCAAAGTTTGATCACATATTTCAACATTGCCATTCAATGTCATTTGTTTGAGTACACATAAATGCCGGAGCCAGACATAGCAGCAATATTTGATCACATGTTTGATCACATGTTTGACACATGTGTGGCAGGGGTGTTTGGATGACAATGGGCGAAAAAGATCTTGGAGTCATATGGAGAACCTTAGCGGAAAGCTTCTGGAGAAACTGGGAATCTACGGCGCTATACTTGAGTCATTCTCATTTCACAAATGATTGGTTGTATGGCGATTAAGTTTGATGATTATGTAGTGGAATTTGAAGGTGGGTCGGAAAGGTCCATTTTTTACGCATCAACGGAAGTTGCCATTCATGAGACGTTTTTTGCGTACGATTCTCAAATGAATCGGATTATCCCATTTGATAGGAATATTTTGAAGCGAGTAACTTTTATGATAGATACAACTTTTGATTCAAATATCTGAAAATACTATCAATACAAAATATTGATACACAAACTATAAATTTGTTCCTCTCAATTAGAGCACGTGCCATCTAATCTCTTCACCACCCTTGGTTGACTGGTAGAGAATGCCTAAGGTATTAAGTCCACCTATGTACCTTATTTTTGAGTGCGAAAAATTTAAATAAATATACTAGACTTATGCTTTTCCCCATGGGGGTAGGCAACTAAAGGACGCCTGCTACGATCCTTACATACTTATTTTACTTCATTTACGTTCATAACCTCTAGTTTCTTTGTATTTAAATAAAATACTCAACATAACATTCATTACCTAATTCATTAGTATTCCTTAGAAACGATTACAAACCTTAAGAATGCGATGGAAATATTATCATACCGTACGGAAGCTTTTCATTACTAACGTTTTCGCGTATATCTTCATTGTTATTTTCCATTTAATGCCTATAAGGTATTCAAAATGAATCATTTTACCTCTAAGCCACTCTTGGTATACATCAAGCTATACATTTCCAGTTTATGCTGATCTAGCATTGTATAGGATTTCCGTACAATGAGAGGTCAGCTTATACTGGAAATGTATAGCTTGATGTGTAGCCGTGTGTACATAAACCATTTGACGTTTAAATTGGATCTGTTAATGACTTGTTCGCTGACTTGTTAATTTCTACATCGTTTGCATTTTTCATTATTCTTGCAAATCATGGCTTGAGAATTTTCCGATGGTTGTTTTTATGCTACGTGCCAACTTGAAATCAAATAACGAATCAAAAAACATTCTACATGATTTGTGTCATTTTTAGAAGTTAAAAGTTTCAAATTGTTTAAATTAGCCTTCATTCAATCTATTAACTGAGATAAACTAACATTCATGCTATGAAAGTAAATATAAGTTTTATAAAAAATAAAGGTAGAAAGCTTTAGCAGCAGCTTTTAGCTTTTTTTCTGCCTTCCTGCTTCATTGGCTTAACGGTCGCAAGAGCTGCTGGTGAGCATGAGGTCCTGGGTTCTTTCCACCTTGAATTTCTCAGTAGCCTGGAGTCTGGAATTGTGCCCGGTTCATGGCAATAGGCTTACCACCTATATGTGACTTGTACATAACTGGGACACACCCTACATGGGACTTGTACATAACTGGCGAAATGTGGGTGTGCTATAGGAACGCCTCTGCCTAACCCGGGGAATATAGTGGTGATGTTCTGTTCGTTTTCTGATCCAAAGATGTGGTGCGAATTCTTGCCTTTATGCGATAGCTTTGTCATTCAACGTTAATACTAAACCAAAGAAATTTTGGCTCGAACTGACATCATACGAAGAGCCTACATAACTGGCCTACGTCAGTGAAAACCATTTCCCACATACATGACCGCTCATCTTCCATTCAGAGTCGATATAATCACACACATCAACTAGATCGTGCTTACCAACAAATTATCGAATGGAATCCTGTCATTATCCAGAACACTGTGTGGGAAGGTCATGGGAATTAATGTCATGACCCTTTAACATTCAATTTCGAAAGAAGTCGATCTTTGTTTTAGGACGGTGGGTTGGTGGTAGTATGGTGGTTTTGGGATTGGTTTCCCTATCTCAATTTTTCTTGGGCAAATGGTAAACAATGTGCTTTTGTTTTTATAAAACTGCATGAGGTGATTGCCTCGTTGAAATAGCGTTTGAATCAAATCAAATCAAATCATTTATTCGCATAGAATGTAGGTATTGTACAATAAAGTTGTTATAAAAAATATAGTGAGCCGGGTACATTCTGCCTGAGTTTTGGTATGCAAAATTTAATCCCAGAGGCTATAGACAAAATCCCTTTTCTGTAAGCGTTAACGCCAACGGAAAGATCAAATTGTATCGAGTTGACATTAGCTTTGGAGATGTCACGTGACTGCTGCTGTCAACTCCATACATTTTGATCTTTCCGTTGGCGTTAACGCTTACAGAAAAGGGATTTTGTCTAGGCCCCCGGGTCGGACGAAGTATTATTGGTTTTTTCCGTCAAAAATTTCTCAGTAGCAGCCTGGAGTCTGGATTGGTGCCCGGTTGATGGCCAAAGGCCCGCCCCCTATTACATGGGACGGTGAAATGTGGGTATGCTATGGGTACACCTCTGCCTAAGCCTTCGGGGAATACAGGCGTGATGTTATGTTGTACAATACGAAAAAAAAGATAAATAAAATAAGATAATTGAACTTCATGACCTCCGCTAAATAAATCGAAGTAGTTAAACTCGCAGCATAATTATTTTAATGTTAAAATTATAAAAAATATAAACATGTAAAGTAAATACGATGCAATTTACATCAACCAAATAAACATGTCGGGTAATGAGGGCGTAACTTAAAACTAAAGTTTTACATATCATTAAAGCTTACACCAAATAATTACGTACTAAATTAAGATAGTGCAGTCATATTATATGTCACCATAAAGTTTAGCTTCTCTGAGGGCTACCACTTGAATCATTAGTTCTTGTTTCATTATTGTGGCACTAATTAACAAATGAACATTAGAAAATAATGTAACAGAATGACGTTTTAATTATCATAAACCACAAAAAAAAACTCATACGTTTTTAAATAAAGATAATTGTTTATCAATTGTAACCAACCGCCAACCAATCGACTTCATTACTACTACGTTTTGTTATAATTAAAATATTAAGTATCCGGTTTTAGAGGATTTCTGATACAGTCAAAACGTCATTTTGCGTTGTCAACATCGAACGATAGATAAAAACGTTTATTATGTTAGGGAGTGTCGGCCCTAACCTCGACTGCCTTGTAGGTCTAGGCGTCGCGTCGCAAGCGCTAACTGCTGACCATTTATGACTTTTCCCAAAAAAAAGAAAGAAAGAAGGATAAATTGTTTACCCTAACCAAACAAAAGGCACACACAAACAAAAAAAATACAAAATATACGAATACAAAAGTAGCCAAAAATCAATAATTTTTTTTTTTTTGTTCTGGAATTTCTCATCAGTCAGGAGTCTGGATATGTGCCATTGATGGCAATAGGCTCGCCCCCATTACATGGGACTTAAACTTAACTGAAGAAATGTTGGTGTACTATAATTACAACTCCGCCTAATCCTTCGGGGTACATACAGGCGTGATGTTATGCAGTCGGCCCTAGATCTCAATTTCGGAGAAAATGAATTCAAGCAAGTGCTGTGTACCATAGATTTTCTAACAAAAAACACGCATTTACCAGCCCTACGTAACCTAACGTGAGTCAAGGTAAAACATAACCGTATCGGCGTGGTAATGGGCACAATTATATAATAAAAATATTGCACCTGAACTTGTACCTAACCACTAATAACTTAGTGCATCCGTTGTTCGCGTGTGTAGGTTCTACGTATCTGTTTCACTAGGCTTCGTGCCTCAGACGGAACTTAGTTCTGAATATTACTGAAACTATTTGTTGGACTTTCCCAAAGAAAACTGCAAATTGGTTGGTCTTTCTGTCCGCATTCCTTTTTATTTGTTTTTATGTTAGCCTACACTGTCCCATTGCTGAGCAAAGGCCTCCCCCAAATCTTTCCAATAATCCTTTTCCAGGGCCACCTCGATCCAACCCTTGCAGTACGCATCTAGATCGTCTCGCCATCTTTTCCTGGGCCGGCCTCGGCGGCGCCCGTCCATCCTCGGGCACCCACCGTGTGGAGAAATGAAAGTGTTTTAATTTTTTTTTTAAATTACCTGTTAACCTCAAAGATTTCCGTCATGCGGCGACGATCCAGCACCATAATTGCGTAACACATCTTTTATTCACAATCCGACGGTTTTGAAGGAAATACCTAATCCATTGCTTTATAGTTCCGAAAAATTCGTCCGCTCACCAACGTAAATAACGCAATGAACGTACCAGAACTGTCAAAATGAAAAGCATCGCGATCGATTGCCATTTTATGTGTGTTACGCAATTATTAATTACTAAAACTTTTTAAAAGAAATGTTAGTTTATTTGCCTTTTCCGTCTCAATTTAGTGTGAGTTAACCATCGCATCTGAAATAATTGGCACAATCATCGCTATATTATTTTATCTAATTTTAGATCAAGACGAAATCCAATAACGTTAGCCATTGAACCGAAAAATTACTAAATGGTTAAAAAAAAAAATAAGCCATGTGCGAAGATGCGTTTAATTGGAATGCTAAGTACATTGTTAATTCTTGTATTAGTTCCGAAGCTTTAATTGATTTTGGTATCGACTCTGTTTGGTACCAACTATTTGTGCAAGATATATTATGCTATAACTCAAGCCTTTAGAATCAGTTGTCTATGGTCTCTTGAAATATCAAAATTCCAATCAGTTTTTTCGTTCTTTAATAAAACGATGTTGATGAATTAGGAATAGGGGCAAATCAGGCTTAACATTGAAACTTCCGGTTCTGAAGTAAGTACTCTTTTACAATGCTATACAAATTAAATTAAATTTAATCAAAAGAATACGAGTGCTCAAGGGATGAAAGGACCAATGAATTGCCCAAAGGCACAAACACAAAGTGGAGAGTTATTTTATCACGCGACAACTGGAAAATTAACACTTTGTTCATAAAGACTAATTTTGCTGTTATTAAATACTCTTAAAACCAACAAGAACTCTCGAAACTGGGAGCCTACCAACACCGCTTACAGCAGTATTATTTTAATCTTACTTCGTTGGGGAAAGAGATGGAGCTATACGGCCTGTAGAGCTTCATCTCTTTCCTACACTGAAGTAATATTATAGTAATACTGCTGTAAGCGGTGGTGGTAGGCCCCCTGGTGTCACTTAGTTCACAATAAATTGTGATAATATATTCTAACTGCAAGTCAAGTCGTTGTATATTTCACACGCTGCTCATTCAACTCGCTAATTGTGCCTCAATTAGGTCAATAAGTACTATTGGAATGATCATTATGTAATATAAGTGGCAGACAGTGGGTACTTTGTGTAGAATATTATCACGATTAGGAGATTTTCGAGTTGGCGTTTTCTTGTCCAGGAAAGGACGTTGTAAGGCTGTTATTGGCGTCATGGCAATAGTGCCATCTGATGAGTGCAAGGCCTTGAATAGACCTATTTGCATTACCTGAAGAAGCTGAGCTTCCTTACTAATAAACGTATTATAACAGACTAGCTGAAGCCCGCGGCTTCGCCCGCGTGGATTTCGGTTATTATATACTAAAACCATTCCTCGAGAACCATTGGTGAAAACAGCATGAAGATCGGTGCAGTAGTTTGTGAGTTTATCGCGAACAAGATGACAGACAGACGCGGGGCGGAGGACTTTGTTTTATAATATGTAAGCTTAAGGATGAATAACTTATTCGTCCTTATTCTGTCTGTCGTCCTGTTCGCGATAAATCCAAAAACTACTGCACCGATTTTCATGCTGTTTTCACCAATAGACTTACACACAGATTTCTCTCTTTCAGTCGTTAGTAATTTGACTTTCGAAAGAAAAAGACAAAGCCTTGTGTAACCATACAGACACTATACAACGTTTATTAGTAAGGAGGTAAGAATCTGACCTGGACTTCAATAATAAAATAAAATATAGTGATATTGCGTGGAAATGTTTCGTGGTTATTCAAGCACTTTCATTTGTGCCTTTTCTTGAACAGATGATAGAGCCACAATGGTTTTCCAAGTTGATGATAATCAAAGACGGTTATATTTCACTTGCAGAAAGAAAAGTCGTACTTGGAACTTTACTTTTATCATATTCAACAGCTCCAATGGTGTCAACACGCACTTGTTCATCATGACACCATACTTACTCCATAAGATATGCGCGTGCACACACTTTTACATTTAATTGTCCATTGTTTAAATAATCACTTCTGACAATCACACAGCTACATTGTCGTAGTACTTCTGTCGTTATTGAGTAATAGACGAGGGCTCCTTCAAATTATATTATAGATAGTGCGATAGCATTTGTGGCGGAATGAGGAAGGGGATCAGATGCGATGGCCTCTTATAATGTGGACTAGTTGTGTGTATGGATGGAGTGGTTTCAAGACTTGACGAAAGAAGTACATACATACGCTTTCTTCCCAAGTGGGTTGGCAGAAACTACAGGGGTAGTATTACGAAGTATTAATGCCATTATTATTCCACTGCGAAAACGGGATGGTGCTAGCGGCCTTGCCTAGCTCCGTCTCTCTCTCACACTGGAAAAATGGTGGCATTAATACTTCATAATACGGCACCTAGACGCCACCTGCTACGATACTCCTTTTGCTTCGTTTACGTTCATATGTTCACCTGGAAGCATACCACCACCGCTTACAGCTGTATTCATCATCATCTGCCTAGCTTTTTCCCAACTATGTTGGGGTCGGCTTCCAGTCTAACCGGATGCAGCAGAATACCAGTATTTTACATGGAGCGACTGCCTATCTGACCTCCACAATCCAGTAACTGGGTAATACAATACCCCTTGGCAAGACTGGTTGTCAGACTTTCGGGCTTCTGACGACCCGTAATGACTGTCAAAGATCCACAAATGACAGCCGGGACCAACGGCTTAACGTGCTTTCCGAGGCACGGAGGAGTCTCAGTATGTAAAGATGGTCACCCATTCACGGACCAACCCTGGCAAGCGTAGCTTAACTTAATTCTACCAGTGCGGCTGTTTTTACTTAGCCACGAGCTCCTCAGCAGTATTATTATAATATTACTTCAGTGTAGGAAAGCAATGAAGTTCTACCGGACGTATAGCTCCATCTCTTTCCCTCACGATGTAAGATTAAAATAATACTGCTGTAAGCGGTGGTGGTAGGCCCCCTTGTCCTACAGTCACGCCGGTTGCGAGTACTACGCTAAGATCATCGCGAAGAACATCGCGAAGAACATCACCAATAAGGTTACTATTGTGCTACGAAAGAAGTAATTGCACTTATTAATGTATCCAAATCAATAAAATTATGGCGCCTCTTTTAAGTCTGGCTGATGAAGAAGCGTCCTTGAAAGTTAACGGAGTCATTTGGAACGTTTGGGCGATGGAACAATGTCATTGATGATATGATTTACTTCTACTCGTTGTTTATCTGTTGCATAATATCAAGATTTCGAAGGGGAGTTAGAATATAGACCGGACAGAAACGTGACGCTAGAATGCACCATAACTTAAAGTTATTTCTAACTTAGATACTAGTCTATTAGTTTGATTTGCGAAGTAATTACTGAGAACAATATTGGAGTACTAAATTGCCATTTCGTAAGCGGTAGATAGGTACTGAATAACAAAGGGTTTCGCAAGACTATATTAATCAATTGCTACCAGTACTATGAGGGATCGCCTGCCCTCACTGCGCAAGCGCATGCGATGCGGGTATTTGCATACAATCGCCCTCTGAACGAGATTAATTCGAGTAACCCAGTTGTGGCGAATGATTAAAAACAATTTAATTGACTTGACACTGAGTCCAAATCGCTGAGTTTTGTATGTATTTTTTATTTTTTTTATTTATTTATTTATAGGAGAACCAACAGCTATAAATAATGGATAACAATTTTATAAGAAACACAGAGCCAATTACAGGTTCTCACGGGTAAAAAACTGAAAAAGTAATAGAAATCTTAGGATCACTAACAAGCACGATAGAAAAGAATATAATATATATACATATTATATATATATAAATGTAAGTACAATAAGCACTAAACAGTTTTTAAAAAGTCAGCGTTCAGCCGATTGCGTGCAGAATGGGATTTGGTGGTAAATGGGTCAAATGAGAACTCTTTACAAAGAATATTAAAGTCCTTACTCGCTCGCACCATGTATGAGTTTTGCCTGTAGTTAGAAGAGGAAAATGGAATGGAGATAGGTGGATTAAATCTAACTGATCTCTGAGGGACATTGAAACGCAGTTTATGCAGGAGGTCAGGACAATCAATCTCATTAGATATAATTTTGAGAAGAAAAGTGCAATCCGCTAGTCGACGACGGTTTATAAGTGGCTGTAGGTGAAATTTCTTGCAGAGATTAATGTATGAACTTAGTTCTGAGTATTGAATACAGTTCAAATCCAAACACCACCCACACCCACATTTCGCTAGTTATGTTTAAGTCCCAAGTAATAGGGGGCGACCCTCTTGCCATTGGGTGTACTGTAGAAACAGTTCTGCCTATAACTCTTATTAGGGGATTAAGGGCGTGATGTTATATTATCTAAACACCAATAAAGTCGGTGCTTAAGTTGCAGAAGTTGATAAGATTTTCTAGAAAAAAGCTGATCCTGTTTTTATACCATCATTAGGTATTTATAAGGGTGCCAAAGTGCCATTTTCGTTCTGGAAATATTTTTTAGAATAACTATTATTCCGAAATCTGGAAGCTTTTATTAACTTCTTGTAAATCTATTTCCTCGTAATCCTCGAAATGAGCGCTACGACGTGATCATTCTTTCATTCCACATAAGAATGAGAATAAAATCGGCACTGGACTGGACGTTGGATTCCCGTCAGAAATAACTTTGGAAGCTAATTTGCTACACAAAGCTCTTTTGCCCGTCGACAGCGCTCGTCCGTCTTTACAACAGTGCTTCCAAATGTTTACGATTTCAGGAGTGTTCCACTTTGCGCGGGATTTCATCAAGTGCTTAATACCTACCCGTGACGTCACTAGCTATGTTTGCACGCCAATCGCTACTAAGAAGTTTTATCTTTGATTGACTTTGACTGTTTACTATAATAAACATGTTATTTAGAATTTTCTTTGGAATTTATTTGTAAGTCGATGGTTCATTCGGGCTTGTGAACTATGACCTTTTTGTCTAGTCGTTATTTTAAATATTTAACCTTATTTCAGTTTAACTACCTCATGTTTATTGACTGTGATGGGAGGAGCTCGTGGCTAAGTAATAACAGCCGCACGGGTCGATCCATCAGGTTAAGCTACGCTTGCCGGGATTGGTCCGTGGATGGGTGACCAACTTTACATACCGAGACTCCTCCGTGCCTCGGAAAGCACGTTAAGCCGTTGATCCCGGCTGTCATTTGGGGATCTTTGACAGTCGTAACGGGTAGTCAGAAGCTCGAAAGTCTGACAACCAGTCTTACCAAGGGGTATCGTATTACCCAGTTACTGGGTTGTGAGGGTCAGATAGGCAGTCGCTCCATATAAAATACTGGTATTCAGCTGCATCCGGTTAGACTGGAAGCCGACCGCAACATAGTTGGGAAAAGGCTAGGTAGATGATGATGTTAATTGATTGTGATACTTAAAGAAAAGTCGGCTCGTGAATGGGTGACTCTAATACATATCGAAGACCCCGCCACGTCAATCCGTTGGTCCCGGCTGTCATACGTAGATCTTTGACAGTCGTTACAGGTAGTCAGAAGCCTAAAAGTCTGACAACCAGTCTGAGCAAGGAGCAGTCATCGTGTCAGATAGGTAGTCGCTCTATGTAAAATACCTACTGGTATTAAGCTGCTCTCGGTTAAATTGGAAGCCGACCCGAGCCGAATTTGTGAAAAGGCTAGGTACATCGATTGACTTAAAGAAAAGTCTCCGTACCCTACATTCACCCAGAATCTATTTTGTGTCATTTGAACACTTGAACTTCACATACAACATTGAAATACAAAATCAATCGACATGCTTCTATTATTTCGATGGCTATCTATACCAAATTATAGGGTAACGATCAATAAAAATTGATTGCATGTTTGTGTTATCACATCAATCAATGCGCATTGCAGCTCTGACTTATTATGGCATAGTAAAACCTTTATACAATATGTCACATTGAATACTTTAGCAATTAGGGAAATTATTAATGTATAACGCATTCCTCGACTCTTTGGTTTGGGTCACTATGTGTGTCTGATGGATGATAGTCTAATGGTACTCGCTTTCGTCTCAGTGCTCATCAAATACATAGGGCCTAGACAAAGTGACATTCTATCAGCGATAACTATAATGGAAATGGCAAAAATGTATAGGACTGACATAAGCTATCGAAAAGCTTAGGTATGTCAATTCTGTTGAAAGACGTTGTAGAAATACGAAACGCTTTGGAAGCGATTGTCACTTGTTTAGGCCCTCAGTGATGCCTTCGACGACAGGTTCTAATGGGTTATGATCTGTCGGGGGCTTGCCAGTACTTGTTCAGGTACATGACCCATATTCCTGTCAGCGCCCATCTCTTAGAACACGATTTATTTACGCGTTATTTATTGTTAATAAACAATCGTTTCTTGTATCGATTAATCAGAAGCCCGAGTGCTTCTTAACGACTTCTGAGACCTTGTAACTTAAATACTCATTTCATCCATTATTTAACATCGATTCTTCTCGTTTTAAATACAATACCTAGGTACTTTAATACCGTTTTTTTACCGTTCGCCATCTTCTTTATAGTACTTTCAAAGTAGGTAAGTAATCAGTTTCACGCTGGAAAACCGTGCAAATATAGGGTTTCACAAAGAAGCGCGTGCGCAACTCGCCGCGTGGGGCGCTACCTCTTTTATCTGTTCTGTGGGCGCTATTTTGGCGCGCGAGCATCGCCCGCGTCGATTATTTACAGTCCGTTCACTGATCCTTCGCAAGCTTGAACAAAACAAACAAACATATCCTTCCAATATTATTTTGATAACGTCGAGGAGGTTTGCGAGATATTCCCAATTTATATTAAAAGACATAATGTTGTTGTTTCAGGTAAGGGTCTTCCCGAAATTCAGCTGTAAACAATCGAGTGAGTACCTACATTGTCGAGAAATTGCTTGGGGAGGGAAAATTAAATGTAGGTACCTAATAGGGTTGGTGTGATGGTGACGTGGGCGTACGCGAGAGGCTTCCAGTTCACGTGACACGGTGGTTGTTGTCACGTGACGTAGAAACCCTTCAACCCATTTAGTTAAATATACTCAGCCACACGGGCTATGGAAATAGCTTTTATCTGCGGCTCTGCACGCGAGCACGTGAAACGAAGCGTCGATGTTACTTGTTATTGCAGCTCTACTGGTTGGGAAATTAATTTGTATCAAAGGCATTTGAAATATCATATAAAAATACATTTAAAATAAACATAAAAATACATTTTGTTCTTTTCGGTTTACCGACTCGAAGGACCAGAAAACTTTAATGTCATTTTACAGTTGTTACACACTCATCATAATTGAAGTTATTTAAAACAAAAGTCTTATATTATCCACACTAATATGATTATCAATGCCACATACTAATTAAGAGTATTTTATTACAGCTTTGTAAGCCTATGCTGCCCTGCTGAAAGTTACACTCAGTTACATTTCTATATGTCAATTCCCACTACATTACCTTTATTACTCGTACCTTTTGCGTCATTTCATTATGTTATACGTGAGCTCCATTTTTATTAAGGTCATGTTCATAATAAAATATTGGGTGGGTACGACAAATATAAGGCGGTTCAAATAACAGCGATCTGCCTGACATTTTCCAAATGCCAAGGGTTGTGACGCAAATGTTGGCTATCAAAGAAACGCTCTATATTTATAAAAGTAGGCGATGAATTTTATAAAACAATATGGCATGACTTCTTCTTCTTCTGCCTAGCCTTTTCCCAACTATGTTGGGGTCGAACGATATGGCATGACATTATAGGGAAATGAATATATAAATTGCACTCTTAAATTATCCGATCCTATCCGATATTAAATGAGCAATATTTGTATTTATATAATACTAGCTTCCGCCCGCGGCTTCGCCCGCGTGGTATGTCGATAAAAAGTAGCCTATGTCCTTTCTCAGGCTCTAGACTATCTGTGTACCAAATTTAATTTAAATCGGTTCAGTAGTATTGGCGTGAAAGCGCGACAGACAGACAGAGTTACTTTTTAACCCCCGACGGAAAAAGAGGGGTGTTATAAGTTTAACGTGTGTATCTGTGTATCTGTGTGTCTGTCTGTGCCATCGTAGCTGCCAAACGACTGAACCGAGTTTAATTTTTTTGGTTTTGTTTGAAAGGTGACTTAATCGAGAGTGTTCTTAGCTATGATTCAAGAAAATCGGTTCAGCCGTTTGAAAATTATCAGCTCTTTTCTAGTTGATGAATGGATGTGAGCATCTTCCACAGGTCTAATCGATTGGAAATTTAGAATTCTCTTATTTCAATGATATGAAAAGAATATATGTACCTTGAGCTGATGCTGCAGCATCACCTGGAATTTGCAGGATACCCAACTCCCTCAAGAACTTACAGCAGAGGTATCGTGTTTGGACTCATTGGAAAGGTCTCAACAAATAGGTTACAGATAGATGGTGATCAAAGTCTGATGATGGAGTAGGAAAGATAAATGAGAGTGAATTAGTAGGTAACAAGCTTCACTGTGGCAAAAAACGTACAGCTACGCAGATTTCGGCGAGCTGCGTCTTGATCGTAGCGTTTCTACTAGTGATATAATATAAAATTTAAAAAGCTGGAAATAAAACTTAAATTAAAAATTTAAAAAACCCCCGACAAAAACAAAGCGTCTAAAAAGTAAACAAATAATATCATAAAAGTTGTAGGTAATATTTTGATCCAAGCGTCGTCGTGTCGGGGGACGGCTAATGAAAATAGGAAGTTAACAGCAGCTATCCTTTCTACAACAGCATACATTCATTATGCCTAGTGTGTGTTGGCGTTTGCATTAGCCGTCCCCCGACACGACGACGCTTGGATCAAAATATTACCTACAACTTTTATGATATTATTTTTTTACTTTTTAGACGCTTTGTTTTTGTCGGGGGTTTTTTAAATTTTTAATTTAATTTTTCCATTTATAATATTAGTAAGGAAGTAAGGAATATTTTTTGTAATCACGTTCTCGAAAACGACTCTAACGATTTCAATAAAAGTTGCAATATACAAAAATCGATCTAGCTAGGTCTCATACCGGGAAAATTTGTAAAATTCTTATATTTTCACCCGACCTGGGGTCAAGTCTACTAATTTACAAACGTGTCAGTGGTCTCACAATGATGAGTTTTTGACAGATTTTGTATGGCATATCTGTCAAAAACTCATCATTGCGAGACCCCCAGAGCTCGGTCGACCAGGTACTATGAATTAAGTAACTACATACGCTTCCCGATTTCTTGGCATTTGTACTTATCAAATTAAAAAGAAAAGCTTTTAATCTAGTTTCATGAAACAAAACATAGATATCAAGGCCAAACAATTTTTTTAACTACTTTTCAAACAATATTTTCATTCGACATGCTAAGAAGATGAAGATGAAAAGTTGGCATTTCTGTACATAATAATATCAGTCTTACATAAAGCGACAAAGGACCAACAAAATTATGCCAAAGTAAACTTCACGCATAATCTTCGCCCATTATCCAAAACACAAATGAAGCCTCAAAAACAGCCTTGTACTAGATACTGACCTGAAATTTTAATCGCATGTCAACAGTAACATCGGCATCCACTCGCTAAAGGTATTAGGTATAATTAGTAGCGCAAACAATGGACGCCTGATGGAAGATAAGATCTACGATGGATTCGCTGGACAGTATTATATAGATAAGCCCTTCATGTTGGTGAGCTTGATGGTAATTAGGGCTTTGGTTTGTTGCTAGGTTCTCAGGGTTACAAATAAATAAAATTGTAGGAATCTGCGTGCAAGTTTAATTCCTGAGAGCAACTTAATTGGAGTACAAAGCCCTTATAAATATTTTCTTATGTCCTTTCCCCTCGACTTCGCCTGGGTGGATTCCTGATGTTCACATTCTGCCTTCAATTAGGTTTAGAGGTAGGTTGAACCCAGGAAAACCTTTCGAGAGTTCAACCTTTCGCTAATCCAAAAATATTACTATGGATTCAAAGTTTAAATTCAAGCAGTGCTTCTAAGAACATAAAATATTATATTGTTTTGTTTCTAGTCTGAAAATAACATACAATTTCGTTTTTAAGTTGCAAATTGCTATAAAGTTTATTCAGATTATCTTCAAAGGTGGAATAAAATAATAAACTATAAAAAAAACTCCATTCAAAACACCACACAGTTCCCACGACGACGTAAATAAAAGATTCGCCAAGAATATCTAACCGTAAGTTGCGGACGCGCAGGTGTACACGCGACAATGCGCAGCAATTGTGCAGGAATCTTGTATTGTCGATCCTTTCGGGAGTCTGGTAACGGAATGCTGTCAAGATCTGACGGAGGAGCTACGAATTTTTTCGTACTTTGGCCCTTGTGTTGAGTTCCAAATTATAGGTTCGCAAATATGTCAGATGTTGATGTTGACGAGGATAAATAGTCAGTATCTTGACGGGTTTCGTTAATGAAAAGACTGTTTTGAAGTATTTTTTTAATAAAAGTTTTATTCCCTGAAATGTTTGAAATGCTTCTATTGGGAAGGGTAAAAGTTTTCATAAAGGTAGCCAACTCAAAAATGGGTACTAAATTCTGAGGGACGAGTAAGAAAGGGAAGCCGAAGGAAGTCGCGTTGTATACACCCTTTGCCATTTATAGCTTCTTTTTAACCATTCGTAGCCACATTTTGTTTTTTATTGCCTTTTAAAAGGAGACTGTTTCTGTGTCACTATACCGGCTTTATAGTTTTAAGTTTACTTAAGCATTTGATGACATACTGTTTTACTTTTCTTTTAGTGCGTAAACAGTGCTGTAATCTTCGTCATTCAATTGGGTCGCAGTTGCCATATGATTTAGATAATCTAATCCAAAACAGATTACTGTTGTGTTTGACTTTAAATGTTCCCGTTATTTTACAGTTTACTTTATATCCGACAAATTATCCGCTTTACATTGTTATTTTACAAAAAGTTTTAAAGTTGCTTTCACACATGTCACGAATGTATCAACCAGCTGTCGTAATTTCACGGATTTGTGTGGCTCTTCTTAGGGTTCCTTTGGCAGCAAATATACATATATTTGTGTCCTTGCTATCTCTAAATGTAATGAGAAATAGGCTATCTCTTTAAATTTAATGAGAAATAGCCTTGTGACTAAACAAAGGATAATTTGTTGTTTGCTGAAAAATTTAACCTTGTTTATGTAAAGTTCGATTATTATTTGTTGAATTATTTGTTTTGAGCCTTCTGTTTTAGTAATTTTAGTAATAGTTGCGTGATTAAAATATTTTTGTAAAATTTAATTTGCCGAAGTTAAATGAACGAAAGAACCCACTGCCTCTACATAAAACTTTCTTAAACATATTATTCTGTGAAAATAATTGCCTATAAGGTCAGCTCACTAATCGCTACACCCTTTGCTTCCCTGGCAACAGCCTGGGGCCACAATAGCGTTTTTTTCATCTAACGGTACGCAGTAGTACCCTGACGCAGGTAGATGCGCCTGCGCACCCGCCCGTTTCTGGGGATTCAATTCTTTGATTTACCATTTCTTTGAACTTTCCTGAGCTCGGGCTATAATTATCGGCGATATAAGTAGATACTTTGTGCTGCAATGTGTTTTGTTTGATCCATCTGTATGTTTGCTCTTATTGTGATCAATCTCGAAAATTTGGATCAATTAAAAAAAATTAGATTAGTAAAGTATGCCGATTCTAACAATTGAAGATCAAAATATTCCAATGACTTTAACGTTGGAATTATTGTTATTTTTGCATAAGAGACGCATAAGTATTGAGTATGCTGTAAAGTTAAACAGCTTCTACTATTTTCCATAAAAGGCAAAATAAACATACTTTAGTTTTCAATATTTGCCATAGCATGACTCATTCAAACATTTACACAAATTAGTTAGGTATAACAGAATTCAATTGTCATAAGGCCTCGGTTTGCCGTAGGCGGAGCTTTGGAAGGACGCGTGTCACTAACAATAACAAATGTAACAAAAATCCTTTTCTCAACAACCTTAATGGCGTAGTAATTAGATGACAGACAAAGTAACGTTACATTGAGCGTTTGTATAGAGTCCCGCGCCCTTGTTGCTTTGTTAAACAGGCGGCGAAAGTAAAAGTACGTGTAATGAACGGCGCCCGTTTTATGACACCTCTGAAAACTTAAGAATGCGAGACGATAAAAATAAGGAAATCATTTCTAAAAATGTCTTGAATGGTATGGCATTTTAGTTTTAACTGTAGGCTTAAGTAACGTTACGACTCTTACGAGTTACGACTGTTTTAGCTATTTATTTATTATACAAGCTGAGTTTACGGCTTGCTTACTGCTTCTGGTAAAAGTGAGAAGCAAAATAGAAAAAAAAACATGGCGAAAAAAATTACCACGGTGCATTTTATAGTGCGGTTAGTTACTAAGCTGGGTCTTGCTCGTATCCTAGCTGTTCAGTATCTTGTTTCCAATAAACACATTTACATCTTAAATAATGATTGGAAGCGATGTTAGATCTCCTCAATATCGTGTTACACTACCATTGTTTACCATCACACGTAAAATTCAGTACGTTGCGCACGCGCACGTGAGCGGCGGGTCTCTCAGGACCATTTCTTGTGTTCAATAGAGCGGTATAATATGAGGTGGAACTTTTCTGTTGCATTATTTTTCTCTTTATAGCAAAGGAAAGGTGGGACAAGAGTAGGATAGCGAAGTAACATGGGACAACATTAAAATAGCGAAGTAACTTGGGACAAGGGAAGCAAAGCGAAGGAAAGTCAATTCTAAATTATTTTTGCGCATTTGGCATTCCAGAAATATTGCCATCATTAAAAAAAAAAAAATCAAATGAGTTCAATACTGAAATAACCGCTACGGATGCTACGTATCAAAGCCTACACATCGCTGATCATATAACTGGACTAGTAACAAAACAGTGCCGCACACTGTTACTCTATACCGCGACGTTTGACAGCATAGAACATGACAGTGCGTCGGGCACGCGCACGGGAGCAAACCGGCCTGCCAGGCCATTCCTCGTGCGCGATGACCCATCCACTTCCTCGGGGCGACAGGGATACATGAGATGTACCCGAAGTATTATTGAGTTCATAGAAAAACGAATTGGCTTAGACGCCCCGCACGGACCTTAGGACCAATTTCGTAGAAAACGCAAACCCTGTGAGAAGCTGTTTGAGCCTAAAATGTTCACTTTGGTAAACTATTAAAGCTTCGGGCATTATGTTATTTGATTGATTTAAAAACGAGCACTCGTCAAAACATTGTACTGGCTTCCCTGTAGGTACCTATTTACATATACCGTGACGCACATTTTCCTTAGTAACAACGATTTACAGGATTATATTGGTAAAAACGAAGTAACATGAAAAACTAGCATGTTCTTTATTACCGTGGCAATTAAAGAAAATACAAACATATCAGTTACTTCCGGTTGGTTACGTGGATAATTAGGAAGGAATCATTATAATAATTTCTTACACGTATGATGTTGTAAAATAACTCGTATTTTGCTTAGCATTTTCACAATTATGTAGTTGGTTATAGTTACATTCATGTTATATCAATATAACATTTATCTATATAAAATTTTATCTAAAGTATTATTGTCCTGCATTGCTATTCTGTAACCATCTCACCTTGAAAACTTAGGTGAAGTCAGAGTGGAGTGAGCTGTCATTGTCATCGGTACCTACTGATGCTATATGGCAGTGACAGTTCACTCACTTCACCTAAGTTTTCACGGTGAGATTTTTACAGAATAGCACTAAGTATCCTAATATGCCTTGAGGCAGATTAGGAAATAGACGGCAATTGCGTTTCCAACTCTGGATCTCCAAAAATTGGGTATTGTACTGAAATTCCATGTAGGTTATAATTTTCTCAGAGAGGCGGAGTCTAAGCCCTATAGCAAGGCGATAAAATAGCAGTGGTGTTGGCTGGCGCGGCGGTGCTACAAGCTGAACAGGATAGAGTTAGGAGGAAAAGATCCTGAAGCCGTTGTCCTGTAATGAGACAGCATTTAATAATAATAGCTAAACATAACTAACACATATTTTCCTGCAAATAATATATTAGGCAAAGCGCCAATTGATGTTGAATATGAGCTTCTCCTCCTTCATACTAAATTGTCTTGACTCTACTAAGTCCGAATTTCCGACTACGGCGAAGCAAAAAAGAGGGTTATGATTTTGACCGGTATGTATGTATGTTCATCTATTCCCTCATATCTTCTAAACGACTCGTCACAATTTGACAAATGAGGTATCTTTGGAAGTGTCTTGATCGTCCGCTGGTTATAGGTTATGTGAAGTCACATTAAATGGCGCCCTCTAGAAGACAGACAAATTAAAAACTGTTCGATTTATGCCCTAACTCGTGTGACTCCGGATTTTTAATTTGTCTGTGGTATCTTGTTTGTACCTTTTTAGTTAATTGACTTTTTTTGTCGTAGTTACGTTTTAGTTTTTATTACTTAATTTTTTTTATGAAGATAATGATGTAGCTCATTGGGGTTGACTCTGATTTATTCGCCATTGATGATTTTGTGACACTTGGTACAAAATAAATACTTGTAAAAATCATCTCATCTTAATTAATTGGATACGATGTCAAGGATGAAGCAATTAAATAAATATTAACGAATTTCTCAAATTCGTACGTCATTCATAATTCTAGATAATGGGAAACGGAGTTTTTAGAACAATAATTAATTTAAATATTTAAATGTAGGTGCTTGCATTGTTTTCACAGTAATCTCAGGATATAAAACTGACGGACAACATAATATATCATTTTAAGTATGACGTGGTTAAGCAAGTTGAAAATTAATTTTGAAGCTTAGGTCACCGCTATACCAAGTTGGTGTAATACAAATTATATTCATAATCTTTGATTAAAATAATATTCATTTTGTCTCAGCTGAATCATAAATATATCCTCCCCCGCAGATCGCTATATCGATAGATCCTGGGGGAATCATACCATAATTAGTTGCGAAGGTCACCCAACATGTACGCGTGACTGTCCAATATGTGTCATTTACTTATTCACAGGACAAGGGAGTGACCTAGATTTAATAACAAAAATATTCAAAATATTACACACTAGCTGCGCCCCGCGGTTTCACCCGCGTAAGTCTCGAACCCTTGGGAATATCGGGATAAAAAGTATCCTATGTGCTAATCCAGGTTATAATCTGTTTGCCAAATTCCATCCAAATCCATTCAGTAGTTTTTACGTGAAAGAGTAACAAACATCCATCCATCCATCCATCCTTCCATACTTACAAACTTTCCCGTTTATAATATTAGTAGGATCCTGTAGACAAGAATTGACGTAGAATTGGAAAAAACGTTCATGATAAATACTTACAAAAAAAAACATACTTGGATATTCAAGCATAAAATAATAAATTACACAATTCTATGTAATGCCGATGTGTCAACTAGTCTAGCTTAGACTGTTTGTCTTACTGTAGCTATTAAGGTATAATAACCCTTTACGTAGGAATCTAGAATGACGTCGATAGCTACATCTAAATCTCTCTTCGACTACTTTTTACAACTTTACCTTCGGTTGCGTTGCATTAGGTATAGGGAAGATCCTATACGTAGTTGAACGTCATTTGTTTTCCGTTTATGTGTGTTCTGTTCAGGTTTTGACGGGTCTGCTTAAAGAGTCATTGTAGTTTCCAATAGGTACTGATGTCCCAATATTGATAGGTACATATTTTTCTTCTTTCATAAAATTTAAAATGTTGAAAACAATTAAAGAAACAATTTCCGAGAAGTTTTCACAGAAATTGTTCCACCAGAGTCGCGTTGCGCCTGTCTGCGCGAGCCGTAATTTATGAAAGGCATGTCAAAATGAGATCATAAGTTTCGGGCAGAATTGTTTTATTCTAATGTTATGAAAGAATCGTAAAATATTCTCAAATTTCTGGATTTGACTAAGTTTTTTAAGACGCAGTACTTTTTTCTACTTACGACGTTATACGTTTATGACAAGAAGATTGGTCTGGAGCAGCTTTGTCGCTTTAAGGCCACACCATGACTATAACACAACATTGTATTATGCAAATTCAAGTAGGCCATATGAACGCGGACCAAATTTCAATAGGACCACATTTTAAAGTCGCTAATTCGTTTAGACACGCGATTCAATGTCGCATTATTTTGCTAATATTTAATTTGACAAGCATTGACGAACATAATTTTTGGTAACACGACAACTCAGTTCTTATGGATATGTATAAAGCCGCAGCTAATGTAAACTGAGCGAAACCTGGGTAAAGAAATTCATGGCAAACTAAAACCAAGCAGCTTTTAGCCGAATGAGGTACAGGATCAACACTTTTCAAGCTGGTGGAGCATCTAACATAGCTAGTTTTGCTTGTATACACAAATATGACTGGCATTCGTCAAACGGTTGGATATTTCTAATGTTTATAGACCATATCCATTTGATTCTGTTTCCAGAAACTGGGTCATCGTCAAAAAATAACATAACAGTAAGGGGCTTTAGCCGCAATTAGGAGTAATTAATGGTCAACAAGGACGTATTAGCAATATTGATGGAAAATAAACTACGTTATTGTACCCTTGTGGGAGCCCTGACGTCATAATCTATCGTATGACCCATTAGGCCTTCGAGGACATATCGGACGACAAAAGACTAATAATAAACATGTCAGAGAAACTGTTTAGAAAGTTTTTCATTCCATTAACTTCAACTCCTGTCGGGTAATAGAAGAAATTACTAATAAAAAATAGCAAAGTGTGTTTCTGAAACTTTCATATACGGAAACGATATTGGACTGAAATCGTGACAACTTTTCTAGTCCTTTTTTTTGTATATATTTTGGTCCTTTCATTCGCAATTTTGAAGAGATACCTACTTTAAATATTTGCTCCATTTAGACATAATATGGAGTAACATTATTTATTCCCAACACCCGTGTTTCCGATTCCCCTCTGATAAAAATCTTTATGCAAAATAAACAAGATACAAAGCAGGTCGTGACATACGGGTGCAGAGAAGAGAATGGGATGAACATACTGCCACAGATTTAGGTCAGCGATATGTTACACACGTGGGGTTTTAACTTACACGCGTTACAATTGACGTAGTTACTGAGGATGCTTAGGCAAGGAACATATTAAATTCCACTATCCGATCTCTAGTAACTTAAGATTTTTTTTTTCATTCCCTCTTCTGTAATGTAGAATTCTGAAGCAATTTGCAAATTGTATGTTAGCAACCAAACCTCGATTAACCTCATACTATCACTAAATTGAAATCAGACGAATACAATGCGTAGACACGTATAAATGACGCTAAAAGTGTAAGAAATATCCATCATATTTTAAAATAGATAAAGTCATGCCGTAGAATAGAGCGGTTTTAAGATGCCAAGGCATTAATTCAAATAGTATGCAGTTCAATAAATTGTCAAGGAATTCCTCCATGTTCGCTCCTTAACGTGGCTCAAGTCAGGATTGCGTTTATAAATAGTCTATAAATACTAGTAATAATGTTACCGGTTGAGCATGAGATCGTAAGTGGAGTTGCGTGCTGATGGACACTTGTTTTGCGCACATTCGTTCAGAGCCGAGGATGTAAAGGAATGACTTAATGCCAGGGTAGATGCTGTTCTAGATATACCAAGCTAGAACGACTAGGTGCGAAATGTAGAAATATATATTATTTTACCTCTAATAATCCATATTTTGCTTTTATCCTTAAATGTTTAAATAGCTTGTTTCCTTTCAAATAACATGTTGGTGGTATTTTAGTATCTGTTTTAAATTAGAGCTTTACTGCCTCTTAGTGCTGATATTTTAAATGCAGCTTACTCATGTTTTGAACAAGTCATCCATAAAGTTTTAAGACTTATGCATATTACTTCATCGATGAATAACAATAAAATTTTTAAGTAAGTTCTATATGTGGATCATAATATAAGGTCATATTATGCCTGCATAACAATGAGTCAGGAGTCTGAGCTCACTCTGACATCAACAAATTGGTAGTGCACGAAAAGATTGCACTCCAACATCCTTGCAGATTTTAAATATGCGTAGGCGATTACTCTACAATTTATTGAACAATTACGTCACTTCGGTCACTTCACTCTACCCGAGTTCTATCCAGCACTCTGACAGCGGTCTAAGGGCCAGACGTTCACGCAAGAAACACCTCTAGGCGTTCAATGAGTTACATGAAAGCGAGCAATGTTTTTGAATCGTGCGTAATTGTCGCGTGCAAAATCCAACAACGTGGCCGGAGGTGTCTTCCGCGTAGAGATATTCCGTTAAATTGAAACTGCATCAAACAAAATGCTATGCAGCCGCCTGGACAAACATAGCGCCGTAAAACAACGCAATTGCAGCGTGAGTCAGGCGAGCTTACGAAGTCAAACAACACCCCCGTAGCGGCCGTAGAGCGTCCCCGACAGCCGGCTCTATGGACTACGATACAATCACAGTATCGTAACGTTAGTCAGTGTAGTCCGCGCCACCACGCAGAGCGCACGCATCGTCTGAACACTCATTACTACGAGTGCGATGTGAATCGAACCTTCCGTGACTGTGCACCGATTTAATATTCAAATTGGACAATCGAAATAAGTCGTCAGGAGTGGATTGTATTGTAATGAGGAGGGCCGTAAGTCGACAAGCCAGGGTGGGACCATTCTAAAATTTGTTCAAACAGTTTCTTTAATGAGTTATGGAGTTTTTGCAGTGCGGTACTAAGTTTGATCAGTGAAGTGACTGAGCCAGTGATGAGGAGTTTGCTTGCGAGCTCCAACTCCGAACGCCGGCAAAATTAATTCTTACACGGAGCTCGGGGTGCGCGCGGTGCCGCCCCGGGGGGCGCGCCGCCGCCAATTCATCAAGGGTTGGAAGAAGACCATGGGGGTCATCTCTAAAACCTTTGGCGTTGTCTTCAGCCTGTAAGTAATTAGAATTTGCATTGAGTTTAACGACATCAACCTCCCAAAATGTAACCTTTCCGAAAATTTTCTCCCATTGAATACCATTTTACTCAATCGAGAGGAGAAAGTGACATCTGAAAATTCTTGTTATCACGACAATTTATCATAGGACGCAACTAGAGTAGACAAATAGTGGTTATAAAAGCCTCATAACTCGACAGAGAAGCGGCGAGTCGTCACTCTATGCGCTTGCGCAAGTGTTCCTATTCGCACGTTCGTCGCATCGTAAAGATGCGTGCGCTTTCGGCTGCATGCGTAACAAACCGAACGTTTTTATTAATGTGTTCATTCATCTCAAAACTGTTGTTTTCCGTTGTCTCACGAAGTAGAAACCTCCAATAGGTTATGCAAAAATTACGCCACATAACTGTGTTGCCATCCACTCTCGTGCCATTCATCATTGTTAATTGTAAACGACTATTCTCACAGATTAAAGTCTGGACTTTCCCCTCAAGCTGTTGTTTTAATTAACGTCCCTTACATATATGAAGATCTACAGGTAAAGTAACATACGTTTAAAACGTTCATACAAATAACTTGGAAGTGCGTGCTGCCAACCAATTTGAATGTATACCGCAGTTCATTTTTTACAATCTATAAAAGGTTCCCATTATGTGTCCTTATTAGTCAGCAGTTCATGAATTTTCCAACAATCATTATCATTGTCTATATCGATTGGGGCTATGAAATCGACTATCAATGTCCTCTGCAATAGCCTTGGTAAAAGCTGTTTGTAGTATTCAAAAATAGAGTTGATTACAGCAACCTTATTAAGTGTCGATTACATGGCGTTGGAAGAATTACAATCACGGCATGATGTGAATCTAAGATGACCCTTAAATATAATTTTGGGCAATTTAGTCGTCATAATTTTTGTTGAATGTACAACGCGGATGAGATTAGCACGCATGGTTTTTTGAAGATTATGTTTTATGCCTTCTTCTATTTTACGCAATTGCCTTATTGTTCCATATGAAACTGTTCTGAATCTTATTTAGGTGGTAAAAAAACTAAGTATCAGTTATGATTATGACCTACCGATGTCGAGAGTAAACCATATATGAAAAAGTCAGGCAAAATATTTATCTGTCAATAGACGTAACTTCAGTCTTCACATGATTCCTGCCAGCTTCTAATGCCGTGTTTAAGTCGATAATCTTCAATACTAACAAAATAGTTTAGAATATTTACTTTCCCAAAAATAAATTTAATTCCAGAAGGACCAAAAAGTAATAAATTAGGACCAACATATGTAACTGTATGGGATAAAATGCGTCTCTTAGCCCTTTGAACCCATGGATAATAATGTAGAGGTCATTCGCGTTTCCGGACGACCTATTTTCTCGCATAAACAAGGGAGTCCACAAAGCCCATTTTACAATTTATATCACGGAACAGTGACTGGACACAGACATTGATCATAGTAACTCGTTACAACTCACGATTCCGATCGCCGAGTTGCGAATAAGTGGTGCACCGTGTAATTTCGCGGGATAGCCAATTATTATGACGTCACAAGACATTGGCCAACACCGGTGCCCGGCTGCTGCTATCGGACCCTATCTAAAATTAATAGGGCAAAGTTCCGTAAATGTGGCAACCTCCGCCCGTAATAAAATCCATCGACCTTAATGTTTAAGATTGATCTACATTAATTTTCTTGCTAATTATTATCTGCTAAATGTACGAAACAGCAATGGCCTAGCAGTTGAGGGGAACGAAAAGCTTGACGAAGCTCAAGGAATGGTAATATTCGTAACAATGCGCATCTAAATGTAAACTCGATAGGCTTCGCTTTATTTGGCTCGGCCGGAAATCAACATACCTCGCCTTGTTTCCGGCGCATCAATAATTTAGTAACTTTATAGAGCTTGGTCATGTGGTCTTTTAAGCAGTATCCAAATTCAATATAAATTAATCCTCAATTTCCAAAAATCTGTTAGATGATTAGGTTATTGCCTTCAACTAGTTTTAACTTTGATCTTAACTATCTCACCGTAATTCCTATGACACACAGCTTCCTTTCTCAACTTCTCCAGAAATATATATCCTGTTTTAAACTTAATGGTCGTGAGAATACGTAATTTGGAGTTTTCGTCTATGTCCTTTTTATAGCTTCAAATATAAGATAAATAAAAGTGAGTAATGATCATTGATCGCTCTACAGACACTTGAATGGAGATAATGAAGTTAATAGTCGCTGTTGAAATTCAACGACAATAGTGGAAGCGAAAATTACCGTAAATTAAATGCAGTATTGGATACTTAATAAATCACGCAATGTCTAAGTAAGGTATTAAAAGCGAAGGAATTGCTAATGCACAAATGGTTGGTATCAGCTTTATCAGATATATTATTTGAAATTGCAAACAAACGATATAATTTTACTCTCAGTGGATGCAAAAAAGAGTTTATCATCAGCTGTTTTATTATCCTCTACTATAGGTACTTGTCTCAAACGGAAATATTAAAGCCATAAGAGCTTCCGAAAACGAAGGGTTAGAGACTTTTCCACAATCGTAATCTCTATCCCGACCATTTTCAAACGTTCTACGTTTACATCTTCAACCGGTGCCGATGCTTCGCAATAAACATCCTCGGTAAACACAACAAAGATGTTTGCAATTTAATCTGGTCCTTTGTCGAGGTGCCCTAGAAAGGTGCACAATTGTGTCGTGGTCTTTGTGCTCCCAACATTTCGGGGCTAGCGGTGATCGTCAAAGAAAAGCTCTTAAATGTTCAATAGGACGTTTCCCAACAAACGTGGATAACCGTTTTTAATACCTTATAACCTTTTTATTTTCGCTAGCTTGAGTATCTTTAATCTTGAAATTAAATGAGAAAAAGGGATACGAAGCATCGTCTATTTTATTTAGCACGAGTACCTACTTTCAAGTATTTTGTGCTATCTTTTACAAGATTTTAAAGCTAAACACGAGAATCAATATGTCAAGAAGCTAAAAATTTCTAAACGCCCTGAAATTGGGATATCTGCCAAACTGTACCTAAAGCTCGTATTCTGGAAATGCCTTTGTGCGATATTCACGAGTGATAACAATAACACTTACATTATCTAGATCAATTTTACATTGACGTCAGCAGGTATTTCAGTAACCTTTAGACATGGTACTATATCCATCGTTCTGTTCATTACTTATTCATATTTTCAAGCATTGTCCTTCATTTTCTTTTGTAGCTCCAATTTTGTTATCTGCTTTTATTACATTTGATGAATGGGTTCAATTCCATGGAAACGTCATATTTGTTCTTTTTGGATTCAAGTATTCTTACTTATTCTGAATTAGACTCATCACAGAACCCGCATGCTATAGATTTAGTCTCAATGTTTCAGGCATTTTGCTCGTCGCTAAACGTCGTTCAAGCGTGGTATTTAAGTTTTCCTTGATCATCAAAAGGGATTATACCAGCTAACACCTCACACTGTATGAAATCGATAAGAAATATCAAGTATTTCGTAAAACAAACAAATCGTAAAATAATTACCCGTACACCGTTATCGATGCCTAAAACAAACGTAGTTAATGTGAGTTATCGCCGTTCATCGCTTTTAAATTAACAATAGGACACAAGTTTTACGAGAAGTCGTAAATTGTGGGCTTTTTACGTGTCGGTACTATACTTTATACGGTGTTAGCGTGCTCCTATATCGTTTGTTGCGCGGTACCAATCAAATCGTCGTAAAGCGTAATGGTTGCGGTCGTAATCCACTCGATATGGGAACTATCATTCTCTTAGATGGACCCGATGCGATACAGATAAACAGATTCACCTGGGCATATGAGTTACGCGAATTTAGACTTTATTTCTCTCGAAATAGTATTGTAGCTAGGTGCTTATTCTCTTGGCGTCTCTAGAATTTTGGCCGCGTTAGCGTCGGTTCTCGCTTTTGGGCAAATAGCGCGCTATAGATTATAATGTGTGTGGAGAATCTTCGTTTCTTATGCTCATTGTTTTTATAACACTATTTTCATTTTTTTTTCGGTTCATCTTTACATGTGGTCCAAAAATAAAATTGTTAATATGCGTATATTATTAAAAAAGAGCTTATAGATGGTAAGGGATTCCCGAATTTTTTGTTGTATGATAGAGCTGAAACCAAGGTTGGTAAGTAAATACTGTCAGTAATTTAATATGACCCTTTATTTTTAATTCAACAACAAATATTTTCATTAAGTCAATACATGGCCCTTTTTTATTTAATTTACACAACAAAATGTATCGTCTACTGTTACCAAGGCGTAGTTTTTTTCTGCGCAAGCGCAAAGTGCGTGACAATAGGGCTGAGTTGGACACTAGGAGCAGTCGGCTGGAATGGCATTGTAGGACGAGTCTAACTGGTGTGTCCACTCACATGTCCAAGGACTGGATTGCTGACAGCTTACAATAGACTTGTCATATCAGTTTTTTAATGTTTTCGTAACACCTTGAACTTCATTTAGACGGGAGATGGGATTTTGATATTGAAAGATGACAAACAGAACTGTTGGTTGTAAAAAAACACTCGTACTAGTGATTACAAATAAATGTGTCAGAGCGTGAATCATCAAACCAGACTATCATCACAAAAGTTTTCCGGAAAGGTATTTTATTTTTCCTTACCAGTATCTACTGTCAAATAACAAATATTTAACAATTATCGATTACTACGTTGTTGTGTACCCAAACTTACATTAGAAAAGAAACAAAGCGAAGGCAGCGCTTCAGCCGGTGCGCAGGAGTGTTCCCGCCAATCGGTCATTGTCCTTGCGTTTCCTGTCATTAAAACATTACTCATTGCACGAGTTACCTACATTTCGTTTATAGATCGTTCTCTTTAGCTTTTTATGTCAACAGTTGTAAAGAAAACAAACTGAACTTGTGTAATTAGAAATAGGTTCTTAAAAATTCTTTGACGTCTTAGGTCACTGTTCCTAATTTTTAGGGTTCTGTAACCAAAGGGTAAAACGGGACCCTTTTACTAAGACTCCGCTGTCTGTCTGTCTGTCCGTCTGTCACCAGGCTGTATCTCATGAACCGTGATAGTTAGACAGTTGAAATTTTCACAGATGATGTATTTTTGTTGCTGCTATAACACCAAATACTAAACAACAGAATAAAATAAATGTTAAAGGGGGCTCCCATACAACAAACGTGTTTTTTTGTGCCGTTTTTGTACATAATGGGACGGAACCCTTCGTACGCGAGTCCGACTAGCACTTGGCCGGTTTTTGGTCTTTCGAGAAAAAATTGCGTTTTTTTTTGTAAATTTTACAGTAAATTCACGTACCGTAAAAACTGTTCTAACTAACACATTATATATGTAAAGTGCTCTAGTTTCGCAGTTTTTTCACATAATTGTTTCATTTTTTGTGAAAGTCATGTTACAGAAAGTAAAACTTTGCGAAAGTGAAACAAAATAGTGTTGTGTCTAAACTATCAGATTGGTAGCTTACATTAATTGAATATAGCATCGCTTTCAGTGCTTTTACCAGTCACTTTTCCAATTATAGGCATTAGGGCAGTTTATAGCTGATCAAGTACCTAATTAGTAAATTATATAAAATTCGCGTCAGAACCTCATCCTTTTTTTTTTCGTCGGTTTAAGCCCCTTCACATAGCCATCAACTACGCTTTCTGTATATCAAATTAAGTAACATTGTACTAGAATAATTGCTGGGAAACGACTTTTATTCTTGTTCTGAAAAATCGCTGTTTACGGTAGTGCACAATGTAACGCACGCAAAAAATGTTGCTTAACCCGCATGCAACGTTTTAGTGTTTGTGGGGGGGAATATTTAAAATTAAGTTACAATTAAATAACATTTAAAAACGTCTGAAAAAGTCGGAACTTTGACCTTCAGTATCTCCGTAACCAGAAGGTTCGCAGGTGTGGTCGAGAACAAAAAAATTATCACAATGACGAGAATAACAAGTAACTTTCGGCTTCGTTAAGTTTCTTCTTACACCCGTTATGATCGATTTTAGAACACTGTGTGTCAGTATCAACTATTTGATAATTGAGCGGTGCTCATAGCGATTCAGACGGGAGGTCAGAGTTTAACAAAGTTCCATGTCAGCCATTGTTTCCCCCTACTAACGCCATTGTGTCGACTTCCGGCGGACTCGTATATAAACGTTCATTAATTACAAAGATATTAAGGGTGAACACCTTATCAAGTGGACATGTTGTTTACGTTTACATAAGTAATTTAACGTCAATATGTTTCTCTTTCTGGCTTTAATTAAAACGGTATTAGTGTTGAATTAACCATCCTAGCTTTTACTTGCATCGCATGAGTGTGAGTGACAGTTCATTGATATTTGTTAGTTAGTCACATATCTTATACGATTAAATGAGCAATATTTTTAATATATGAGTACCTATATATATTTGTAATCACGTTCTCGAAAAAGGCTCTAACGATTTCGATGAAAGTTGCAATAGACCTAAATAGATCGATTTTTCGCCCCGTAACCCCCTATTTACGGGGGCGAAAAATCGATCTAGTTAGGTCTCATATCTGAAAAAGTCGATTGTTTTTATAAGTACCTAATACTTAGTAAAGTTCGTAGGTAATCTGCGGTAAAGTTGCCACGCACAAATTCCTAGAACCGTCTATGAGTGCAGAACAAAATGTATAAAAAAAAATCTGGTCCTTATTGTCACTGTTTGTTTACGATTAGTAGCCTATCAAGTTATAAAGTCCGAGTACCCTTGCACTTGACTACGATACCAAATTAATCAATTGCCGTGTACATAATATGTATCATAAACGCAAATGCTACGATAAGTACGTACACACGGCTACATATCAAGCTATACATTTCCAGTTTGTGCTGATCTCGCATTGTATAGGATTTCCGTACAATGCGAGGACAGCTTATACTAGAAATGTATAGCTTGATGTGTAGCCGTGTGTACCATAATCTTAGCCACACAAATAAGTACACAATTAATTGAATTATTTATTATAATGTAGAATAAATAAACCATTAAGTAAATCGAAAGAAGTTTTCAAAAAAAAAATCCTCTTCGAAATCCACAAATAGTGTTACCAACCTATAAAAATTGAATAAGGATTTACCTAAGTAAAATAAAAGGGGTGTATATAATCATTGCATAAATCATTTGTCAGTCCGTATGTTGCCACAGCAGCAACCAGATACGGAAATCTTTCGTAATATCCTAATTGGCGTGACGTGGCGGCCATACAATTTTCAGGATCATGATAATTACACTTCAATGCAATGAAAGATGTTTTTCTATTGAAGCGTGGTCCAGTTTTGTTTTTTTCTGTATTAATGTAGGTATCTGAGGGCCTAGACAAGTGACAATCGCTTCGAAAGCGTTTCGTATTTCTACAACGACTTTCAACAGGATTGACATAAGCTTTTCGATAGCTTATGTCAGTCCAAATGTATACATTTTGGCCTTTTCGATCATCGTTATCGCTGATAGAATATCACTTTGTCTAGGGCTCATATGAGTACAGAGACTCATATTTATTTATCAATTACCTGGGATTTGAGTACCGGAAATATTATTTTAAAGATTTATTTGGATCGTTTTGGGATTTCAACAGCTTCATCATTAATTGGTAGTCGATTTGTATACAATTTAAATCTCTTACTATGCAGTCTTGTATGTTTAAATTTGTAATGTGACATAAATCAATGTCGGTTTTGTAATCGGCTATTAGAGAGCTTTTGCAGTCGGCTAATCGATTCTTCGTGAAGCTGCAATACACCTGCTTTCAGAAAAAAACTAAAACTGGAACATTAATGTATTAATATTCTCCATAAAAGACTTAATTTAACGCAAATTTAATTTTTGTGCGGCACCCCTATTATCAAATAATACTTTAATCTCGGAGGATTTTTCAATTTATTATAAATTTCTTGGAAACTTAATTTGTAGGTGAGACGGGGATCGCTATGATTTATGAATCAAATAAAAAATGTTAAGTTACCTGCATAATACAAGGCGTCAGTTTAAAATGTGCATATTTAGAACAAAAATCTAATTCATAAGCAACAAGAGAAGATCTAAATGTTTGGTCCTCTGGCCCACAGGATGCTGCACAAGTTTCAACTTTTCAAGTTCATAAATATTCTATCATTAGTCTGCATAAATGTTTATTGTATTTATTCACTGTAAATGGATTTATAACATAGTTTTATCACTACGGCAAACCACATGACCAGCACCATTCTGTCCTCCCGATCAATTTAATAGGGAAAACATTGGGATTTACGGTAAATGTTAGTTAATAAATAGCAAATATAATTTTAAATGCCTACAAAAGGCACCTATTCCCTTACGCGGTTTGTCGCCCGGAATATTAGGTCACAAGCATCACGCTTCCAGATTAAGATTTATCGTGATCCATGTACTGAGGACAAAAAATACTCGTTTGTTACAAACAAACAAAGCCCAGCTTTTGTTTCTTGACGCTCCACATTCATCATAGGAAGTAATTTAGCAAAATTATTAGACACGTATCTGCTTCTAATTCCACTGAGGTCGCGCCAATGTCGACCATTCCACAATTCCGTTTTACCTTCTAACAAACCATTTGGGACTTAATATTTAAACAAGACGCCTATTGTTACGAAGCAATTCGATTCGGATCTACGTGTCAATATTAGATTTTGCTCTCGGAAGTCATTTGATATATTTCGAGTAACACTCAAATGTCAACAGAACAGAAGAGATTTATACACAGTCTGAAAGTTTTTCAGGAGTATTTTTTTTTTCATTGCTATGGGCATTTCAAGTTGTTAGCGGTCTGTAACTACACACGTAGTTTACAACGAAGATAATGACTTGCCGCAAGTACTATTATGACACCGAATTAAGGAGACGCTATTCCAAGTCGTTTGCCTACCGTGTGACAATTATGAATTAGTGACGGGTACAACAGACAGACGCAGCGTTTGCCTGCAGCAATTACTGCCATATCTCCGTTGACTTCATCTAATAAGTTTTCTTGACGCTTCAGGTGAGTAAAACATAGAGTATCCTAAGTGACCTGGGGGCAGTAGGGCCAGCAATCAGCTTTCCTTTCCCTTAGGGAGGCATTCTAACGCGTTGCCATCAAGGGCCGGCGGCGAAGAGAGCTCATCATAGGTGATTATCTTTAGGGGACCTTAATTACAAGCTCCGTGCCTAATGTGAAGCTTTACATCATATTTTTGAATCGCCAGTTCACGTCAAAGTTAGCGTCAAAGTAACTAAAGTTTATATTGTTCAACTAAAAAATTAAAAACCATTTCAAGTCTTGAAACTACACGCTGCATGCAGCATATGTCGCGACATGTGCTGCGCAAACTTTCCGAAGTTTTATTGTTGCAGACAACAGTCAATATGTTATTTTAAAACATCAGGAGGCAAACGCATTGTTTCCAAACGACTTGGAAGTGTTCTTAGGAATCATCAATGGCAGCTGTTCGGCGATGAGTTACGACCGAGGGCAGCTCAGCCGCATGTTGCGGTGAAAGTACGCCTTTACGCTACACACGTGTACGCAGCCCGGCCGTTTACTTCTAAAACATACCATCCATGTTTTGTAGCATATGTAACTGCGTATGAGTTTCTAAGCTGTCCCTCATCATAACTTCAACTTTGATGACGCTTATCAACCATCGTCTGGACACGGTCACTGTTAATTAAATAACTACTACAGACACGAGATTGGGATCTCGCAGCGTCATCATGGATTCAGCCCTGACACAGAACGAAGACGTCAAGCACGGGTAGCGTCCGCGTTATCTGCTCAGCTATCACAGTTGTGTGTGTACAATGAGCGAGACACTCCTCGCGCACCTGTCGGCCGGCGCGGGACGTGACCGGCGCGCGCGCTGCCCCGGGCGCGTGCGCCGCCCTCCTCCGGGGCTCCGGGGGAATGCCTCCGATACTCATTAACTTTCGGGGATTGGTGGCATTCGATGATATATGTCGACGATGCCGGATGCTTGTGTAATGACTGCCCCATCATGCTATCACGAACACACCAAACTCCCCATGAAACAGCCTTATTTATATTGTCGACTTTTAGAAAGAAAAATGCGATTCTAATTCGCTCTCGCATTGCGTGCCGGAAACTATTTTCTCACCGATCTTATAACAAACCGTACAATCTACACGTACACACATATAACAGATAATATTATGTGTATCGTTGCGGGTAATTTTAGGTCATTCCCATCAAAACGGGCGTCGCGGTCAGTCGGGAGACGGCCTTGCGTTACGCGCACGCTGCGCTGGTGCAACAGACGCTGGTTCTAAGTTTCCTCAATTACCTTCACCATTGTCGCGCGACTAGATCCAACAAACAATCCTGCAGCCGATCAATACAAATGATTACGCACGTGTCTTACATAAAGTGCCTTTCGCACGTCCGCGTTAATAGATCAGCTAAACATTAGCCGAAGGTTCCTCTGTAAAAGGGCTCGATAGGTTCATATGGCCGACGCGTACGTGATTTTGAACGATCTACGTTTCGGCGAACTCATTGTTTCAACATCGAATTACATCGAAAATTCTCCAGTTTTGTTTTGTCTACCCATTTTGTTTGGCGTCCGGCCTAACAATAAAAAATATCGATTACGATTTTAAGCACACAGAGCTATATCTAATGATCTAGGCAGCGCTGGGAGGTGTGCGTGCGCGCGCGGCGTGTCTTCACGTATAATTCTCCGGGCCCAATGCCCAAATGAAATTATTATACTAATTACCGAATCTCGATCACGAGCGGGGGGCGTTGCGGTTCTAAATCTCCCGCTCTCCTAAATCGATTACGGGTATTACGGGCCTAGAGCCCGGCGTTTTGTCTCTGTCTTATGTGGGCCGGCCTTGCTCTCGTCTTTTTGGTCATAATCTATCACAGTTCATTGCTCCTAGTGGCCACTTGGCCAGTTTGGCCGACCAGTGCAAGAGTACGGAGACGGACTTCGAGATGTTCTCAAGATGCTCTATCTCGTTTGTTTAATGAAGTTTTTAATAATGGCTGGTGTTGTAAATTGTTTTAGAAGACAGTCGTGTCCCAAGCCTCCCACATTAGCGTCAGGTGCTGGCCGCGTTATGGATGAGCGTCAGTTAGTTTCACACCGCTCGCCAGTATTATTATACTTTTAATAGTCTACGCTCTGGTAAATAACGAAGGAGTCTCACTTTCACATGTTGGGCCTACTTTTAATTGATATTATGAGACTGCGCTACAGACTCGGGGAATATGAGCTTTTTATTATACATATTTATGTCGTTTACTTGGTATAGAGACGCAATTACCTATGCATTAAGTATAGTATTTATTGCTTTATCTTTTTGCATGTAACAAGGTTGAAAATGAACTCATCAAATTGTTATGTTTGACCTATGAAAAGATTTCATGTGCGATAACTCGGTTGTATGCATTTATCATTACGATGACACATAACGCTGGTGTGTCTGTCTTAATCGTCTATTGCATGTAATTTCTGAACTTCTTTCAGTCATTTTTCAGTTTTCAAATAGCCTCCATAAAAAATTGCATTATGTATTTAGTATGGATCTATAAACATTTGTTATGCAGCTATAATACGTTGAAATTACAGAGCCTTGAACACGACCTACTTTGCGTTTTAGAAATACAAGTTTAAATCTACTTAGTATAATTTATTTCCTCATGTGTTAATAAAGGAAATTACTTATTTGAGGTTAATAATACAGAGTTTGCAAATAAAACAATTATTTAAAATGATCATTTTTCATTATTTATCTCGCTGTTTGATCTAAGCAAACGTTTTATTGTTGCTAAAATTGTTTTTGTTGAATACATTTATTTCAGGGTTATAAACTTTTTAATTTTGGCTTTATTTTGCTGACAGTATGACGTCCGTACGTACAAAATTGACAATGAACATAAACATCTCCTGAGACTTCATTCTGTTTCATGTAATATTCATCTCTCAGGGGGGCTTTAAATCTGCTAGGGTTGCGAGAAAGTCCGAAAGGGATACCAGGACCCTTGGCAACAGGCAACTGAAGGAACACGAGTGGGTTTTAGTCAGTAAAAGTCTGACACGCCCTACAACTCCGCCCAGAGCGGGAGAAGACGTTTGAAGATTTCCCACACTCAAAACAAAAAGGCGGTCTTATATAAATAAGAATGAATTTAAATTGTAGCATAAACATAACATTACCCACCCTGTTTTCCGTCTGCTTAGCACGTAGTAACCGGTATAGTAAGTTTCGTCCAGATCGGTTGTAAAATACGACCTGTAGAGGAGTACCAACAAACTGACACACGAAAGCAAATTTTGCCAGACTTGAAGCAGAAGGGGCACCGAGGTACCTACACTTGGCCTAAACCTGTCCCATTTCTGGATAATGTTCGCTCAAATGGATTGTATTATATATTGTAATCCCTGAAGTGTAAGGCCCATAGTACAGTAGTACACCCACATTTCACCAGATAAGTTTAAGTCCCATGTAATAGGGGGCGACCCTATTGCCATCAACCGGGTACAAATCGAAACTCCGGCCTGTTAATGAGAAAATTTCTGATGGAAAAACTTCCTGATGGAAAACCTTCTGATGGAAAAACACTTCCTGGACCTCATGCTCGGCAGTAGCGCTTGCGACCACTGAATCAGAGGGGCACACAACATCTCTCTCTCTCTCTGTTCCCGTTTGCAAGTCCAAAAAAGCTTTTCTATAGGCCAAAAAGTTAAAAAGAGACACATTTATTTTTTTAAAGCGTGCATCCTTAGACCGTCAATAAGTTTTTAGAGGATAAATAAAATATTTCCGTTTCGTTTACACCTCAATCTAACAAAACCTTTTCTAACTTCCACAGCCTCTTCGAGCAGGAGATCATGAGCTACGTGCCCGCAGGCGGGTGCTCCGTAGCAGCGGCGTCGGCGGGCGCAACGCCCTCCCCCGCCGCGTCGCCAGCCGCCGCGCGAAGCACCCGGGCTCCCGCGCCGCAACGCCGCGACTTCGAGGCCAAGCTACGAGCCTTCTACAGGAAGCTCGAGAGCAAAGGATACGGACAAGGACCTGGCAAGTTAAAGTAAGTACTCCATCAGCATTCTTTTCTCTCATCCAAATTTATTTGGGAACGGTGCAACATGTATTTTATCCCATACATCTCTATTATTCGTCATCTCGGTAGCCACCTCTTCATCTTTCACACAGTCCATCCATCGATTCATTGGTCTCCCTCTTCTCTTATTGCCATCCACATTCATATGGATGCATGAGTATGGATCAGGGAGGATTGGTGAAAAGGAGGCCTGTCATACCCACAACACTTGAAATAGGCACAGTTTAACAATCACGCTAGATTCGCCAAAGAATATTAATTTGCAGTTGGTTTCTTGAAAACGAAATAGACTTATTTTATACCAAAATGGTGTCATAATTTCTTCACGTCATCCATACTTTCATACTAATATTATAAATGCGAAAGTAACACTGTCTGTCCGTTATATTTTCACGACTTAATGGCTGAACGGATTTTGATGAAATTTGGCACATGCGATGGATCTGAGTTATAACTTAACATACTTTTTATTCCGTGGGATAATCCTAGACCTCCACGCGGGTGAAGCCACTGGCAAAATCTAGTACCGAGGTAGTAATAAAACCCAATACAATTCACACATTAAAAATCAAATCTAATGCCAAACTAACCTCTTTTCAGATTACACATTCGACGCGAACATCTTCTGGAAGACGCGTTCAGAAGAATCATGTCATGCGGCAAGAAGGAGCTACAGAAAGGCAAACTCTGCGTGCTATGGGACGGAGAAGAAGGCTTGGACTATGGCGGGCCCAGCAGAGAGTTCTTCTTTCTCCTCTCGAGGGAACTCTTCAACCCTTACTACGGACTTTTCGAGTATTCAGCGAATGATACGTACACGGTCCACGTGTCACCCATGTCGGCGTTCGTCGATAACCATCATGAATGGTGAGTACTGAGTAGGTTTATTTATCTTGCTTGTTGAATTACATAGCCTAGGCGTTCATTGTGCTTCGATGCTGCAGCCCAGGACTTAGGCAGCCAGAGGAGTTCAATGTGGTTTTAGATGGCAGGAGTCCAACATAACACAGTCTTTTCACAAATATTTTACCTCACACTTTAAAGGTCACTGTAATTTTGACAGATTTGTCAATGGCCTTATTTCAACGACAATAAAGTTCACAGTGATTTTGACGGTGAAGCAAACTCAGACGTGAAAGGTTTGTACTCTTCGAATCCCCTGGGCGAAAGTTATCAATGAGAATTTTCGCTTGATAAAAAAGTTACTGTTATTTTATACAGGGTGACTGGTAATTAGTGACCGATACTTACACACGTGACTTTACTCATAATTATGAACAACTTTTACTATGGGACCAAACCTGAAATCGCGAAAAAAAATCAGCTGTTTCCCTATATTTCGAGCTATGCGAAAATATATTTTTTGTTGCGATTTCTGTTCTGGTTCCGTAGTAAAAGTCATCATGTACCTATGCGAAGTTTTGCTAGCTAATTTTATTAGACCCTGTATACTGCAAATATTAGTAAGTATAGGGGCATACACAGACTACTAGCCAAATTATCCATCATTCAGGAGCTGTGCTGTTGCTGTCTTCGGCTTACGGCTGCCGATGACACAAGCTCATTATACATTTATATTTTATTTTATAGCTTTGTCCATGAAATGGTAAAGGCTCAGACAGACGCGACGGCGCGACGCGACTGTTGGAATGAAAACTTCAAGGAAATTGTTGGACCGGAGTCGCGTTGCGCCTGTCTGAACCTTTATGCACCTGCGATGACATTGATCACAATGTCCTTAGCCGGTCACTGTCTTTTTCTTTGCCACTCAATTACATAGAATTCTCCACAATCAATCTAGCCTTAGCCTTTTCCTTTAGCCTTTTCCCAACTATGTTGGGTCGGCTTCCAGTCTAACCGGATGCAGCTGAATACCAGTATTTAACATGGAGCGACTGCCTATCTAACCTCCACAAACCAGTAATTGAGTAATACGATACCCCTTGGTAAGACTGGTTGTCAGACTTTCGGGCTTCTGGCGACCCGTAACGACTGTCAAAGATCCACAAACGACAGCCGGGACCAACGGCTTAACGTGCTTTCCGAGGTACGGAGGAGTCTTGGTTTGTAAAGATGGTCACCCATCCACGGACCAACTCCGGCAAGCGTAGCTTAACCTGATAGATCGACCCGTGCGGCTGTTATTACTTAGCCACAAAAAGCTTTTAAAAGAACATTTTTAATTAGCCCCATTAGTTCGGTTCACACAGAAGGTCATTTTATTTGATAACTAACGAAATATCCCATGACATGCTTTTGGTTTCCATTTCGGCAGACATTGAATTGCAAATGAGTGTGATAATCTTTTACCACTCTTAATATGGGAGTGAGAGAAATAAATAGATAAATCTTGTAAAGAGATGGATAAATTGGTGCCTTCTGATGATATGGAAAATACAAGAAATAATTACTTAGGAGGATTTGTTTTCTTGATGACACGCGACCGCAGACCGCGACGCTACGCGCACTTTTTAACAATTATCGAACATATTTTCTTCACGAAAAGGTATAACTTCAGTGCGAGAGTTGACATGTGTCAAAGTACGCTGAGATGTGCGGTGCTGGGCAGCGCGTGTACCTTATTGTGTAGTAAATAAATTCGATTTTGTATTGGATCATAAAAAAGTGCACGTCGCGCGTCGCTCCGCGTCTCGCTGTGAATTGACCCTTAGTCCAGCTGCAGACATCTTTCGGATGATGATCATATTAACTAACTTTCACATAACCAAAACTAACCATTTAACTAGTAGGATACGAGTATCGTAGGGACATGAGTCTAACAAAAATTAGCACTTTCAAGCTTAATATTTCGCAAACGGATTCCTGAATCCAAAAATGGCTTGCCCAAACTAATATTTATATTTTTGAACGACCTTTCCAACGACACCCCACACCATGGCTGTATGTGTAGGGGAGGTCACAATTTTTCTTTTCATTGTTTTATTTTTCCACTTTGTCGGCGTGATTAATATTTATACCCATGCCAAATTACAGCTTTTTAGTACTAAGAGTCTCTGAGCTATGCCGCCGCGGTTTTCTAGTGTAGATATAAGTAAACACTTAGCACTAAATTGTATACAATCAATTCAAATTACAATGATTACTGTAAAAAATGCATGCTTCCTGGCGTTAAACGATAGTCATTATCTTATTAATCCAATCAATACATAACATTATCTATTTGCTATACATCATTAGCATGTACCAGTAATTACCTTTGCATTGACAGTGACACGTTGATATTATAGAACAGGTGCGACTGTTCAAGACCGACAGAATATGGCGGATACCTAATACCTACCGATTAGGTCATAAAACCTTCAACTGTCCGATGATGGCCAAGGAACTGCACAACCAACAGTTGAATAAAAACTTTTTACAAAAAAAAAAACAACCGACTCCAAAAAAATACAGTTTAAGTGAAAAATAACTTTAACTTCGGAAGTTTTAATTTTCGAATTATCAGAATCGATTCATAATTGGCGGAGTAATCGCGTAACAAAAACAAGAAAAAAAATCACGCAGACGAATTGAGAACCTCCTCCTTTTTGAAGAAGTCGGTTAAAAAATGTATTAATAAGTAAAAAAAAGACTAATTGTCTTATTTTTCCTGTGGTTATGCTACGGCTACACTTCGCGTTATCGCGAACTTTTCTTCGTGCACTCTCTGTTGCTCAGCGAGTAATCGAAGGGTGTGCGAGAGAGAGCGCACGAAGAAAAGTTCGCGATAACGCGAAGTGTAGCCGTAGCATTAGTGTCTAAACAGCACCCTAATTGCGTAATGCACGATCGCTCATAATTGGAATCGGTTTAAAACGAATGTCTAATCTATTGATTCGGGTGTTAGATTTTGATGCCGCCCATTGGACCTCTGACTTGGCTTCACATGCCGTCGAGAAATATCTCTCAGGCATGCCGGTTTCCTCAGGATGGTTTCCTACACCTTTTATGAAGCCAGTGATAATTATACAATACGCACATGAATCCGAAAGGTCTGAGGTGCGTGCTTTGGGTGAGTTGACAGTCCGACGGTCACACCACTAGGCTATAAAAGACTAACGAAATAAAGCAGTACATTTTTATATACAAGTTTCTACGTTTCAGTGATTTATTAGTTAGCATAATCTGCCTATCATGCTCCCACTGCTGGGACACAGGCCGCCTCTCTTCGAGAAGGAGTGGGACAGCCCACTCCTTCTCGAAGAGAGGCGGCCTGTGAATGCAGACCCAGTGCGGGTTGATAGATGTCACAATGTCTTCGAATTTCTGGTACTAGGACATGACGGTTTCCTCACGATGTTTTCCTTAACCGTGTTGTGTGTACTAAACCTTACATTCATTCACCAATTTTTTTACAAACTTGTAATTGAGAACGTACGAACTCACTGATAAAGTTGACAATTCTATTGATTTTATTGGCACCCTGGCTTTGTGCCAATCTCATATGTTGTGCTGCCATGCAAAAGTCCATGTATAGGGAGCGGCCCATTGCCATGAACCGGGCATAAACCCAGACTCCAGGCTGCTACTGAGAAGTTCCAGATGGAAAAACCCAATAACATTTTGCCCGACCCGGAAATCAACCCAGGACCTCAGTAGAGCTTGCGACCACTTGACCAACCTTACATACTGGGGCGATTCACCCCGCGATGCGGAGCGCCGACGCCGCCGCATTGTTCGCCGTGAAGTTTTCTCAGATTTTTTTTTGTTAAAATTCGCGTCGCGCGGGGCATCGCGCCAGTATGTAAGAGCCCTTATTGTAGTCGGTAGGTACTCATTATGAGTACCTAATTGTGTTTCATTTTATTATATTGTAGTTTATAAGTGCCTACTATATATTAAATAATATCATCAGTAGCATAACTATCTGCCAGGGTTGCGGGAAAGTCCGCAAGGGATACCGGGACCCTTGGCAACAGGCAACTGAAGGAACACGGACTTCGCCGCTCCGCCCAGAGCGGGAGAAGTCATATGAAGATGTCCCAAACTCAAAAAAAAAAAAAAAACATAACTATACTTTTAGATAGTGACACATTATTGCATATCTTTTGATATCAAAAACTAGCTCATTAATCTAAAATTGTTTTATAATATGTAGTGATAAACTACTTTTGTAACACAAGGTAGTGTCTAGTGAGTGTCCATTGTGTAACCACTCAAGCAGGTAGTACTTATTTAATACCTATAATAGAAAATCGATAAGATAGATAGACAATAAAACTCTTATGAAATTACATCATCGAGTGAGTAAAAGTAAAGTAAAGTATTATTTAACAAGTTTGGTAAACGATAAGTATAGAATGTAATGTAGATGTCGCAGGCAGATTGAATGATTCGTCACTATTCGAACGTCGCCGTCCGTTTACAAACGCTCGCAGTTATGCACAAGTACACATCAATTAAACATTTAAAAAACCCCCGACAAAAACAAAGCATCTAGAAAAACGTTTTTTATTTTATAGCTAAGTGCACTCTCGGTCAAGTCCCTTTTCAAACAAAACTAAAAAAATCAAAATCGGTTCAGCCGTTTGGCAGCTACGATGGCGCAGACAGACACACAGATACACACGTTAAACTTATAAAACCCCCTTTTTCAGTCGGGGGCTAAAAATGCCGAAGACTAATTGGCAGCTCGTTAAATTGTTATAATTTCGACACTACAAGAGCCATCTTAGGAAATTAGGGACGGGTTATCTCTTTTATTTACACTAATACTTTTCTTTCTTTCTTTATTTGTTGTGGATTGAAGAAAAGACGTTTTAAATATCGGAAAATATAAAACGCAAGATGAGAAGAGCAATAAGAGCATCTATCAATATTGTTCTACACGTTTTACAATAAAACAAAATACTGTATGGACAAGAGTCGTTATTCCAAAAACAGTTATCAAATGCAGTGCGTCCCTAACCACTTCATAGTCTTCTTATATTGGACAGCCTTACCGAAAACACCACGCATGGCAGATTCATTGCTGCACACATTTTAATATAACGGTATATGATTTGTGATAAAATCTGACCCTTTTACTCCCCGTAAAGACAATCTTCCTACCATAATAATAAACATCGCAACTCTTCCACAAAGCGCAACAGATATTTCCGTTATTATGATTTATTTTTACACCGCCGCGCGCGCCCTCTATGTTTATTTTTACTCAGCGTCGTTCAGCGCAAGCGCACCCGAAACGTTCGCGTCTCGAATTACAACAAACACCATGTATTTGGTTACAAACAAACAGACAGATTTACAAAGTTTTTGTGCACGTTCTGAAGTAACTATTTAATAATATCGTGTTTCGATTGAACTGATGTGTAACGATTTCTACGCACCGTTGCTTGGCCTCTGTACCTAATACTTTGAGCGTAGTTGAAGTTTCCAACATTATTTCAGACACACCATTATATAGGTCATGTGTTAATTTTAGGCAGACTGAGTTGTTCAGACATCTGTAAATACAAAGTTACTAAGTACATATTATATGCTGTTAGTGATGTATATACCTCAAGTATTACCCAAACTTATAAAACTTTTGTTATAAAATACCACATGGTAATAAGGCAGGGCAGCCCAAATCTTTAAGGTATAAGTATTTTTGACGTAAAGAGCAGAACTCTGCCATTTCTATCCGTCTTTCCATTAGAGAGTTGTTTAAAAAAAAAATATGTACCTAAGTAATACATAATTTTTGTAATTATACAGGGTGTGGCGTAAATTATGGATAACCCTGAAACTGACGATTGGCCAGATTATCATCTATCATTTACCCCACTTATATCGCCATATGCCCATGGATGACCAAATTATTGTTATTTTTGATATCTTATAAAACAAATTCAAGCACTTATAACTCGAGAACTGCCGGACCGATTTTGATAACCTTTGATTTTTTGGATTTGTGTCCGCCCAGAATAGCAGAATAACTATTAAAACATCAGAAAAATTCACGAAAAAAAAAATGAAGAAAGTACAATATTATTAGCTTCCGCCCGCAGCTTCGCCTGTGTGGTATGTCGATAAAAAGTAGCCTATGTTCTTCCCCGGGATGTCATCTATCTCCTTGCCAAAATTTTTCGAAATCCGTTCAGTGGTTTAGGCGTGAAAAGGTAACATTCAGAAAGACAGAGTTACTTTCGAATTTTATTATTAGTATGGATAAAACTTAGGATTCATAGTGGTTACTTTCTAAGTTTTACTGATGGTCTATATGTTTGTCTGCAGGTTCCGTTTCTCGGGCCGCGTGCTGGGCCTGGCGCTGGTGCACGGCTACCTGCTGGAGGCCTGGTTCACACGGGCCCTGTACCGCGCCCTGCTGCGCCTGCCGCCCGCGCTTGAAGACGTTGATGCGCTTGATGCGCAGTTCGCCGCATCGCTGCGCTGGTTGCAGGTGAGATAGCTGACCCATAGCCAATGACCTCCAATCTGGCATAGGTACTGACATATATTTATATGTATAGATAACTAACTTCCGCCCGCGGCTGCGCCTGCGTGATATTTCGATAAAAAGCAGCCTATGTCCTTCCCCGGGATGCCATATATCTTCTTGCCAAATTTTATCCAAATCCGTTCAGTGGTTTAGGCGTGAAAAGGTAACATACAGACAGACAGACGGAAAGACAGACAGACAGAGTTACTTTCGAATTTATAATATTAGTATGGAAGTATGGATTATATGTTTCATGTATGTATTTATTGTATATGTAAATGGTTCACCAAACCAGCAGTATTACCTATCTCTCCCTTAATCCACCCAAGTTGTCTTTAAGGCGAAAGCTTCAGGGTAACCCGCGAAATTCATTTTAATCCAATTTGCAGGTCAGTATCAGATTGTATGTTGATTAAAATATGATTCGCGACCGTAACAAATATGGATTTACAGAATTATAAACATTAGAATCAGCAATCTAAGTTCATTTATTGTATTGAATGACTATTTAATGAAATCATGACATTTGAGGATTATTCTAATTGCCAAGGAAGGATTTTTGTGAATTCATCCAAGAAAGTTTGATTTTATTAAAGTTTCATTTTGATGGTACCGGCTTGTAATAATAAAGGTCTCTCTCCCGATTCCAGTCAGCACGTTGCGTGTCATCCCTGGAGCTAACATTCGCGGTGTCGGAGCGACTCGCCGATGGGCGCGTGCTCGAGCGCGAGCTGAAGCCGGGCGGGCGCGACGTGCCCGTGACCGAGCGCAACAAGAAGGAGTACCTCGAGCGCGTGGTGCGCTGGCGCGTCGAGCGCGGCGTGGCGGAGCAGACCGAGTGGCTCGTGCGGGGCTTCCACGAGGTGAGAATTACTTATTGAAAGAAATACTATTTATTGGTACTCGCACAGGAAGAACGTAAACTAGTTAAAGTACCAAAATAAAAAGACTGCTGGCAAGGGCAGATCCAGCGAAGGGGCACAGGTGCACGTGCCCCCCAAACGATTTTAAGTCCGAATGGACTGGCCTGATTGCATATCTATCAAGACATTGCTTCAATGATGAACGCTGAAGAAGTTGGCTACCTACTATATCTTCATTGAAAAAGAATGAATACCAAAAACAGCATAGTACAATACAAGATATGGGAGACACATCATATCTGTCTGGCCCATGTGTCCCTCCCAGAAATTAATCCTGGATCCGCCCTTGACTGCTGGGGCAATGGGTTCGGTCACCAGGTCGGGCAGTGTTATTGGGTTTAGGTATAAGGAATTTCCCATTAGCAGCCCGGATTCTTATTTTTATCTATATTTGTACTCTTCGGTAAATAGTAATAGCGGCCACATCAAGGGACTGTTTGGTTCGACCCAATGTCATCGTGTAAATCTCATCTTCTGGTATGAAGGTTTTGTCGGATAATTTAGACGCATTTTATGATCATTATCCATTGTACTGCTGCAATCGATATGCTGAGTCAGACAACAAACGCTTAGTAGCTGCCCTTTATACAAAGCAACTTTCTGTATAGTACCGATAAAATTGCATATATTTATGAGTCATAGATACGATGCTCTACAAAGCCCATGGGGCAAGTTCTCGAACTAAAATTAACGCAAAATTAATGTGACAAATTGTCAAGCGCGCGTAAAGTGCTCTGATCGGTTGAATGATTTATCAACAACTAATCGCATTACTCGACTTGCGTTTAATTCGAACGCTTCGATAATTCTCGTTCCCGAAACAGGCGTATGTGCCATATTTTAATGTTATTCTCATTCCTTAGCAATGTCTAATTGGTTCGTGTCGCGCAGGTGGTGGACCCGCGCCTCGTGGCGGCGTTCGACGCGCGCGAGCTGGAGCTGGTGATCGCGGGCGCGCCCGAGCTGGACGTGGGCGACTGGCGCGCGCACACCGAGTACCGCGGCGGGTACCACGACGCGCACCCCGTCATCCTCTGGTTCTGGCAGGCTATCGACAGGTACGGAACTTGTAGGGTGGCCAATCAATCGGCGTTCTCTTCCATTTATCCCAATTTATTTGTTTCTTTCATACTTCTCTATTAATCGTCATCTCGGCAGTCAACCCCTTTCTAGCCATTATCATCTTTCAGACTTATTCCACAAATCCTCCCTGGGTATAAGCGGAATTTGAAAAAGAAAGTCTAGAATTCCCCCTGATAATCCTCCTTAGGGGGGAAAATTGGAATCGAATATAACAACCGCTGGCTACCACCCACACTTTCTTATATTTTAACAAAATGCGGAACAGCAGAAGTGTCCGTCTTCAAACATGATCTATTAGTGAAATTAATAACATACAAATATTTAGTTCTTTAAGTGTATATTATTTGTACCGTGTGTTAATTTTAAACCTATATTATTATGTATTTTTAGGTTGTTGTTTTCCTTTACTGTTTTACACACTATCTACGTCTCTGTCGCAGGTCTGCTGGAAGAAATTTCTAATGCAATAAGCAGTATCCTTGTGCTGTTTTATATGTACATACATAAATAAATAAAGTGCTTTTCCGGCAGGTTCACGAACGAGCAGCGCCTGCGCCTGGTACAGTTCGTGACGGGCACGTCGTCCATCCCGTACGAGGGCTTCGCGGCGCTGCGCGGGTCCACGGGCCCGCGCCGCTTCTGCATCGAGCGCTGGGGCCGCGTGGAGTCGCTGCCGCGCGCGCACACCTGCTTCAACCGCCTGGACCTGCCGCCCTACCCCACGCCGCACCTGCTGCACGAGAAGCTGTTGCTGGCCGTCGAAGAAACCAACACCTTCGGCATCGAATGAACTCATCAGCCCGACTGATGCACCACTTTTATAATGCTTTACGGACGACGCTCTATTCAGCTCGATTTCTCGAAAATATAGCATTTTGTGACTTAACGAGCAGTACCTAGAGCGCTCTAACCCTGGACGATATCAAGATTCAGCCTTCAACGACTTATAATGGTCATGTTGTTGGCACATTTCGTTTGTGGTACACACGGCTACACATCAAGCTATACATTTCCAATATAAGCTGACCTCGCATAGTACGGAAATTCTACACAACGCGGGATCAGCATAAACTGGAAATGTATAGCTTGATGTGTAGCCGTGTGTACCTGCAATATATTATGTAGCCCGATACGATACGGTACCCATGATTGACCTCCATTCTAACTCGCGTTTGTAAATGCAGTGGCATAGCGTGGGGGGGGGCAGAGTAGCCTAAGGCCCTGTACTGTCATCGACACTACTTATGTAGATATTTTTACGAGAAATTTCAAGACAGTGGGGCAAGTGGAAGTTGTTCACAATAGAACTGCAAGATTTGTCGTCAAAAAATAGGTGTACATTATTGTTCCATATAGATAATAATCATGTGAAGTTAAATAAGCTTGTAAAGTATTAAGAGCTTATTGATTTCGGCCCATTGGCTTTATTTTTTTAATTCAATCTTTGAATTAAAAGATTGAATTCCTAACCTAACCTTACCAAAAATAGGGCGGGGGCGGCGGAGGGGATATTTAAGGTTTCCCCGGGTGTCGGAAATACACGCCACGCCACTGGCTTTAGATGTAACAAATATAAAGTAAGTTATTAAACTTCAAACTATGCGAAATTTAACTGCATCCTTGAAATTAACACTTATTAACATGATTGTAATTAAATTATTTCGACCCTACCGCCGAGAGTATATGGATATGGTATGTATTGAAAATAATTGTGACTAATTACAAGTATTGTTGTCAATGTAAATAATAGTCAATTGATAGTGTAATGGACAAACAAAGATTTTAGCAGTTTACTAAACATGTGTAGATGTGCCTAGGTATTTATTATTATAGGTAATAACTGGCCGCGTATTCGACGAGGTTTGTACTTTATTATCGCTTTTATTATAAGTGAACGTATATTGTGGCTGTGAAATGGGACTCAAGTCCTGTGTTTAGTAATTACGCTTTTACGTCACTAATTTATAATATTATAAATGTAACCTTGTATCACCCTTGATAAGAACAGTTGATTTTAAATTATGGCGAACACTATGTATTATTGCTACTTATTACAAAAAATTATCATTGAAACTAAATAATTTAATATTCGCAACTGACCTGCAAATAAAAAGTTTTTTTTATCAATCAAGTTTCTAAATCTCCAATTACAAGCAACACTAGTCAGCTACAATTTTATTATTATTATCATTAATTTTGTTTAAACTATATCACACACTTGTTTATTATTGTCTTTCCGCTACCCGCGGTCTTAGCTATCCTGTTCGTGAATTAATAGATGTAGCATTTTTACTATAAAACTAACATAATTGAGTCATGAATGTGCAAGTTACATAAGAGTTTTTAACAATTATTTATGTTCCTTTATTGTATTATAAATTAGAACAGTTGTATAGTAAGTAATCCTGCAGTTTATGACAAACGGGTGTTGCCCGTCTCAACATGCAGATATAAAACAGTATTGAATGTCTCGTATGTAATGTAAATATATTATTTATTGTGCTTATGAACTCTACACTTCTGTGTAATTTATGTTTATTTTTGTAAGTAATAATTCTATTATGTTGAATATTATCTCTAAATTTTAAGTAAATTGTTTTTGCGTGAAAGTGATAAAATGTGTCAATATACAACATTACTTGAAAAATATTGCTTTTATTTTCCCCTTTACTTATAGTGAGGTATAGTTAAATTCAAACTTAATGGCGGCTCGGAAGTTAGCTACTTGCTGCCCAGTACAACAACCCTCACCCCCACTGACACATAAAATTGTTACTGCACAGCGACCCACCTCTTGTTCGGAGCTGCCATTAAGTTTGACTTGAACAGTACATGTGAAGAGATTAACTCGACAAGATATTCATGTTATGCTACTAGATAGAAGGCTGGGGGAGGAATACAGAAACATAGGAAAATAATTAAGAAAAATATCACACATACAAAATGTTTATTTTTCTGAAGTTGTGTAACAACAAAAATCAACCTTGTTATTTTTAAGACCTTATCTTTTAACATATATCAACTATTTACAGTTCCCAAAGTCTGCATTTGTGAACACAAACTCATGATAAAAAATGCAACAAGAGTTACTTTGCATGTTCTACTCTAAATTGTGACGGAGTTAATTCATAGCTTGTCACAGTCAGTAAGTTTTAAAATCCTTATTCCATAAAACTCATAGTTAAATCATAAGCTGTGATTACAATATGATAAAAGCTACTGTTATTATAGTTCCGTATGCATACTGTAGCTATGTGAATCGAAAATTAAAACTCTTAAAAATTATCCTCCCCCTCTACAACATCCTATGTGATTCGCGAGCAAGACTAGTCAACCCCCATATCAATAACTTTCCAATTGAACCCAATCAAGTCAATTTTGAAAGGTGGTTTCCGAAGAAATCAACTAAATTTTAATGTAATATAATACACGCTCGTGTAAATATTTTGTATATTTACTTCAAAAATAACGGTACATACAATATTTTTAATTTGTAACTATTGAAAGGGAGAAGAGCGAAGGCTCACTGTGGGTCTAGCCAAGAGAGGGAAAATCCTTGCTGTCATCAACCTTAGGCGGTGCGGCCGGCGCACGCAGTGGCGGGCGCTCCTCCACTGGCTCGGGCTCACGCGGCGGGCCCCGGCCGCGCCCGCGCCCGCGCCCGCGACCCCGTGGCCCGCCGCCTCCGCGCCGCGCCGTGTCGTTGAACGTGAACTCAATACCGAGCACACGCTTCTGGCGCCCCACGCGCTGAGGGTAGTCGGCCATATCGTACTCGTCATCGCTGTCATCGTCCTCACCTCGTTCGCCTTCCTTTTTCTTCTCGAGCATCACCAGGTTCTTCCACTGGCTCAGGTCCTCGCCCTCGCCGGCCTTTCGCAGGTTGTACTGCGGCTGAGTGCGTTGAGCATTTCGGAGCGCCTTGTACTCGTCAAGCGTGAGTTCGCGCGGCTCCTCTTCGGTGGGAACGGCGGCGCGCTCTGCCTCGGGCTGCTGTCCGTCGCCGGCACCAGCCGCATCGGCCGCTTTCTCCTCAGCCACCTCACCTTCGGAACCGGTCTTGTTGAGCTCGTCAATCTCATCTTTAAGCGTGCCCCAGTTATGAGGACCAGCACCCTCACGCTTGTCCACCGGCTTCACACCGGTCTTGTCAGAGCCGGATCTCCTGTCAAACTCGCGCTTGCCTCTATTGTCGAACGGACGCGGCCCGCGCGGTCCGTCGCGACTGTCGCGAGACTCGCGAGGTTCACGCGGTGGCCTCGGCCCACGGCGCTCGGCTCCCTCAGGATTGTCGCTGAAATTGCGTCGTTCAAAGTTAGGCCTGCGGTCACCAAACTCACGCCGGGGTGGTCGAGGGGCTCCTTCCTTGTTCTCGATGGCGCCATTCTGCGGCCGATCCTCGCGGCGACGCGGAGGAGGACGTTCAGTGTTGCGGTCGGTAGGCCTGGGAGGGCCTTTAGGCTTCTGTTGCTCACCGCTCCTGTTTTCTTGAGACTTTACATTTTGGGTTTCCTTGATTCCCTTCCTGATAGCGGGAGCGCCACCTTTAGGTTTGGTCTCAGGTTTGCCCTTGTTCTCCTTTTCGGCTTCTTTGGTCTTCTTTTTGAGCTCCTTCGCTTGCTCTCGCGCTTTTAACGCATCAAGAGGATCGGACTCATCATCCAAGAAAAGAGCGTATCTGTTAACAACCCCCACACCGTAGGAATTCTCCATTGTGATCCTCTTGATGATTTAATCACACAATAACTGGATGTTGGTGGATTATTTTCACGCACTTTAGTAAGGCGACATTTTGTCTTATTTTATTGATTTCATTTAATATGGCGGACGTAAGCGAACGCACCTAATACGCCATATGACGAAAAGGAATAGAGAAAAGAATGAAAATGGCGGCACGGTTTTCTTTTTAAATTATTGTCTTTGGTTTTCTGAGCTCTACTTTTAAAACCAGAGACAATAATAACACTGACATTCTCAGACGATCGAGCTTGCTACGGGCCGGACAGTGAACGCAACAAACTATAATATAAAGTAAATAGACAGCGAAAAGAACTTTGTTCCAACCGGGTGTCCCACCCGACTTTTTTTTACTCCAAGTTACATACATTTTATCTAGTTTTCGTTTAATTTGTGATCGACACAAAAGTAAACATAAAAACAACAATGGTCCGTATGTAAACCACATACGGACGATATAATTGTAAAGTGGGTGATAAACAAACATTTAAGTTCGCGACCTTAATCGGCTCGCCGTCGGTGACACACGTGAAGCTTGCTCAAAATTTAATTGTCAAATTCGCTCGCGGCTCGCAGCTCGCGGCGATGACAGACGGGCGAGTAAGCTCGCCGACATAAGTACGCGTACACGTAAAAGTACACGGTCTTTAAAACGGGTGATAGACGTGCGAGCAACGCACGTCTATCACCCGTTTTAAAGACCGTGTACTTTTGTGGCGGTATCTACATCGCCACATGCGAACAACGCATCGAAGACCTGACGTCACACAAAAATCCTGATGTCACATAAATCCTGCATCGCGCAATTAGAGTTTACCGTGCAGTGAACATATATACAACAACCCAATATCAATCATTGGGCAGTTGCCCGCCAGACACAACACCCGTCTGGTAGGAGGATCCTCCCTTTTCTATGGTGGATGAGTGAACCCTGTTCCTCATACCCCTAAACTTTAAGTACGCTCGTCTATCACCCACTTAAAGTTTCGATCGTGACCACAGAGCACTGTATAATACTGATCGTGACTAAACGCAAGTCAGACGAGTTGTCTGATCCGACCGTACACATACGCGGGTTTGGACGGAGCGGACCAAGTTCGGCGTGCTCGCCTTTAGTCATAATCGAACTTTGTAGTGGTAAGTCATGCGTGCACGTATTTTCGCAAGAAGATTGTGGCCTAAGTAGGAGAGATAAAAAAACTTTTTTTTTTCACTTTTTATGTGTAGTACCTACCTACATAGACTAAGTGGGAAAAATACGTAATTATTGAAGCTAACTCAAACACTACGCAAGCAAAGTTAATAAAATTTATATGGGACTACCTCTGAAACATGACCTACCAAACAAAAAAATAATCATCAAAATCTATTCATAATTGGCGGAGCAATCGCATAACATACATACAAAAAAAAAACATTCAGACGAATTGAGAACCTCCTCCTTTTTGAAAAAGTCGGTTAAAAAACACGTGCGGGAGGGGACACCCGTCAGGAACAATGTTCCTTCTCACGTATGATGTACTAAAACAAAAACAAAAACAAAATTTTCGCATCCGCCATCTTGGTTTTAAAGGGGTGATAGACGTGCGAGCAAATACGCGTACTTATGGCTCGGCGAGTTTACTTACTACCGTGAGTCTTGCTAAGTAGGTACGCGGACTTTAAAACCGCTGAGTAAGTTCGTCGGCGATCGAACAGGTTTGAAATTTTGCTCGTAGCCCACCTTGACTCGTCGTCTGTTATCGCTGCAAGCCGCGAGCCGCCATGTAAGAATGTAAATGCACTTTGTACTATTTTTTACTTACTTTGTTTATTTAATTTTATTTTGCGATGTAAAAAAAAAATGTTTTTGTTTCGGAATCCTTCCTAACAATTGAGGTACAATACAATACTCAACAATATCTTACTCGTACAATATTATTCTACCCAAAATAGTATTCCCCAAATTACAGGGAAAAACTTTAACATATGACAACCCTTTTTACACACACATAGATAAAAAGGTGGCTTCACTTTTGATGTTAGCAGCGCTCCGTCTACCTTTTTTTGTTGGTTTGAGGAGGGCGTGCAGCGTCGCGTCGCTTCATGTCGCGGTCTGAGCTGACCCTTAGGGCCGAGACACACCGGAATGGCAGCGGCCCCCGGCGTCGCTGCTGGCGGACTCGTGCGTCCTCCAGACGCCACACGCCTGGTCTCTTCTTGACTAGTTTAGTTTCTACATTCGCCTCGCGGCAGCCGGCGGAGTCGCGAGCGGCCTCGCGTCACCTTTGGCAGCCGCGCGTAGAACCACCGACAAGAGAGGCGCGTGTCGCGCGGCCGCTCGCGCTCGCGTCACTTCGAGAGACACTGGTCTTTATAAGTATGAGATAAAGCTTAAAATTATTTCACACTGTGTCGCTGCCGGCCGCTGCCATTCAGGTGTGACTCGGCCTTAAGGCTGATTTTAGAGTCACGCTGAGCGTCGCTGAGCGTCGGCGCTGACGGCCCAATATGTATGATTATATAATCATCATCCTGCTCAGCGCTGACGGCCGTGCCGTGCGATAATCATACATAGGCCGTCAGCGCCGACGCTCAGCGACGCTCAGCGTGACTCTAAAATCAGCCTTAGTTCCACGGCGCCACGAGCGGCTTCGTTGAGCGGCCTGATGTCGCCGCGGGCAGCCGCGGGCAGTACCGACGAAGAGACGCGTGACCTTTTCGAGCTTTTCAAGCGATTACTGAGGGCCTAGACAAGTGACAATCACTTCGAAAGCGTTTCGTATGTATTTCTACAACGTTCAACAGGATTGGCATTCTATAGTTTCCTTCATCGTTATCGCCTATAGAATGTCACTGTCTTAAAGTTTAGAATTATTTCACACTGAAAGTGCTCGGCGCGCAGCTGCCTGGCGCTTGAGCCTAAGTAGGTAGGTATGTAGTCCTTACCCTACGGTACGGTAGGGAGGTAGGGTAGGGAGCTAGGGTAGGGTAGGTGGATAGGTAGGAAGTAGCTAAGCCGGGCCGGGTAAAGCTAGTTGCACATAGTTTATAATGCTGCTCGCCGCGTTGCTGCCGGCCGCTGCCATGTATGATATGAGCCTATCATGGGGCTCGGGATGAACGCCCAGCAGCACCAAACTAACGCCCGACTGAACACGCTGCCACCCATGCAATTTGTTGGCAGCACGACCTCGGTCCGCCACTATTGCAGATATCCAATAAAAAAAAGCTTAAAATAAAACAAAATTTCAAAAAAAAAGTACTTTAAGAAACATACATATAAGAAACACCGTAGGTCAAAATCTTTTTTTTCCGAAAACCAAAACAAAATCAACAGCACTTTTTACCGCCACCACTACTAGATCTTCCCAGGCAGGTTTCCATTAATAATCCACAAACACGGTAAGGGTCACAGTCTCCACCTGGTCTTCGGTCCTCCATGAAACCTTTACCTTTCTTTTTAATGTTTCTTTGAAGACGGATCGAAGCCTTCCGGTTAGCGATACCCCATGAGAATTTATCAAATGGTGCGGTTTCAAATTTTCCTGACAATCGCATTCTGTTACCAGATTCATCAACACTGTAGTCTTTCATGTGTTTCATGTGATTCTTCTCCAACTTCTTTATGCACTCTTCTATGAAAGCATATCCTCCGTCTGAACGCATCCTCTTCGTACTGAAGTTATGATGCATGCCGATTCCTGGATGTAAATGACCGAAAGGCTTAGGATGGTACGTGATGACTACTCCGTATTCCTCGCCGATACGATTCATTATGTAACGTGACATCCACAAATCATCTGGAGCTTTAATGCCAAGAGTAGTGCCTACTTGCCACTCCCAACAAGCATACATCACTTCAGCGTTAGTCCCTTCAAAATCTAGTCCAGCAAATAGACATGCTTTGCAGTGAGCTTCGGCTACTTCCCTTCCTGCTATATATTTTGCTCCTATGCCACAATACGAGAACTCATATTTTACTGCAGGAAAACCACCTCCTTTAGGCCATCCCAGGCCCCATCCGTCATTGTCTAACATAGTATACTCTTGTTCCAAACCGAACCACGGCTCTTCGGCTTTATGTATCTCACACAGTTCATTACAAAAGTTTCTGTGATTTGTGCCAGCTGGTTTCCCGCCTTCACCTAAGTATACTTCGCATAAAACGAGGACGTGGGGATCAGCTCGGAACGGGTCTCTATAAACGGCAGCCGGTTTTAAAGTCGTATCGGAACTATCCGTAGTGGCTTGTCCCGTGGAACTGCCATCAAAAGCCCACCCTGGTGCAGCGTCTGCGCTGTACGGAACACAATCCAGGATACGATCTTTGGCTCTCAAATTAATGCCTGAACCGTCAATCCACACGTATGTAGCTAATATTTTATTACAAGGCAAAGGGAGTCTCAAATAACGATCCATAATTTTTTTGTTAATGATATGATTAATATTATGTGCCAATAAGGTCCTCCTAGTTATGTTATAGCAATTTCTATTTTTATAAATTATGGGAAGACAAGTCTTTAGGATGCAAGCCATTTTTATCAAATTAATTTAATTTACTTACAAGAAATAGACAAATTAAAATTACACAGGAATTTTGCAACTCTTCTTTTCGCTTTTTAGTTTTTACAATGATATTGCTTTGTTACTTATGTCATTTCACATATTTTTAAGTTTCAAATTAGAACACTTAGAAAACATTTTTTAGCTGCCAGTTACTTCTTAGAGCAACGCAGGCATAAATTAAAATAAATAAAGTTTTAAAACACCGCCACATCTTTTGAAAAAAGTAATGATAAATTAAACTCGCTTTTCGTCTGTGTGGCCGCGTTGTTCTTCTAAACCACGCAACAGATTTTGATGAGGTTTTCACCATCGTTTAGAGATTTTTTTCCTAAAGGTTTATGGGTATAAAACGTTCATACGAAATTTCGATGTTTTGTCAAGTCGTAAAAACCGTGCGAAGTAGGAGCGGGTCGCTAGTAATATAAAAGTAATTCTTCTAAGACAATTTGTATACCAGCAGAATGTGGGTATTGGTACAGATGCTGTACATACGTTAATAATGAAGCTTAATTTACGAGGGCTGCACTAAAAGTATCGGGAATGGAATATTTCCACTGTTCCTGTCATATTAAAATCTAATAATAATAAATCTCCTGTCATATTATCATTGAAAACTCCTTGGTTTCAAAAATCGAATACCATTTATTTATTTAAAAAAAGATTTTCGGTCTTGTCACAAGGTTTTTTCAAACTTGTTTAGTCTTTGAGAAAATGGAATTGACTCGAGAAAATTCAAGAGCGATGATTTATTATGACTTTCGAAGTGGTTTAACACAAAAACAGTGTGTTGACCGGATGATTTCTGCATTTGGTGATGAAGCCCCATCCAAAACCACAATTTATCGCTGGTTTGCTGAATTTCAACGTGGACGTGTCAAGCTCAGTGATGATCCCCGTCAAGGTCGTCCAAAAACTGCAGTCACCCAAGAAAACGTTGATGCTGTGCGTAAGCTGATTGAGGAAGATCGACATGTGATATACCGCGAAATTCAGGCAACTTTAGACATTGGCATGAGTCAAATACAAATAATCTTGCATGAACAATTAGGTGTAAAAAAGTTGTTTTCCCGATGGATACCGCATTCGCTCTGTGAAGAGCAAAAAGCGGCTCGCGTTACTTGGTGCGTCAGAACTCTCGAAAGATTCCACGCAGGATCCTCAAATGCTGTATACAACATTGTATCAGGTGACGAATCCTGGATATATGCGTACGAACCCGAAACAAAAAACCAGTCACGAGTTTGGGTGTTCGAAAATGAGTTAAAGCCAACAAAAATTGTTCGTTCACGGAGTGTTGCAAAAAAAATGGTGGCCACGTTTGTCTTCAAAACCAGCCATGTTACGACTATTCCTCTTGAGGGACAAAGAACGGTTAATGCAGAATGGTATGCTAGCATTTGTTTGCCACAGGTCGTTTCTGAACTCCGTAAAGAGAACTGCAACCGCCGCATCATCCTCCATCACGACAATGCGAGTTCTCACACCGCGCACAGAACAAAAGAGTTTTTAGAGCAAGAAAACATAGAATTATTAGACCATCCGCCGTACAGCCCCGACCTAAGCCCTGATGATTTCTATTCTTTCCCTAAAATAAAGAATAAATTGCGTGGACAGAGATTTTCATCACCTGAAGAAGCTGTGGACGCCTACAAAACGGCCATTTTGGAGACCCCAACTTCCGAATGGAATGGTTGCTTCAATGATTGGTTCCATCGTATGGAAAAATGTGTTAAATTTCGCGGAGAATACTTCGAAAAGCAATAAATACATTTTTAAATAGTAATGTTGTGTCACTTCCTTGATTCCCGAAAGTTTCAGTGCCGCCCTCGTACTTGGATTTAAGCGTGGCTTTCGACACTATTGACCAAGCTTTAAAATTCTACTCTTCATAATTATCTTATGCTGGCACTCCACTTGGCGTATTTGTCAAAATATTTGCAATACTTGGGTGATACAAAATATGCCTTATGTTTTTGAAATAAAGTTGAATTTGTATTAACAAAATAACACGAATATTTGCGCAAATACGCGAAGTGAAGTGCTAGCATTAAAAATAGAAAAATGTTTGTCTAACTTTATTATACACAACCAAATGGGTATAAAAACAACTACAGATGAAGTATTAATGCCATCATTATTCCACTGCGAAAAAAGGATGGTGCTAGCGGCCTTGTATAGCTCCGTCTCTCACTCACACTGGAAAAATGGTGGCATTAATACGTCATAATACGGCCCCTGGTCATCTATTTTAAACATTACTGCCGGTGTGCCTCAAGGATCAGTTTTGGGCCCCTTGTTGTACATATTATTCACTGTTCACTAATGACCTAATCAATTTAATTAATTTCATAACCTACATAAACTTTTGCCGGACATACAACTTTTAGTTTTTGCGAATGACACAAATGCCATAGTTGCAGCTGACGATATCCAAGGTAAGGTCTTGGATATCGTCAGCATCTGTTAAAGTGAATGCTCTAGAGAGGGCTTTCATTCTTGGTTTGTAGTAATTTGATTTTGTTTTCACGAATCGGATATGACTTTCATGGTGAAAGTTGTTTAGTATGACGGGTAGAATCACCCCTTGACGGATGCAGGTATCTAAATGGCCTCCCTGCCCTAAAGGGACTTGCTGTATGGTATTTCTATTATAAACTAGCTGCGCCCCGTGGTTTCAACCGCGTAAGTCTCAATCTCATAGGAATATCGGGACAAAAAGTATCAAATGTCCTATTCCAGGTCATGATATACCCATGTGCCAAATTTCATCTAAATTCGTTCAGCCGTCTTAGCGTCAAAGCGTAACAAACAAACAAACTCACTTTCGTTGGATTAAAGTCGCTTTTCGTGTCCGTCTGTGTGACCGCATTGTTCATTTATACTACTTATATAAAACTATTATAAGTAGGTACTATATCTATAATACTTTATCACTCAATCTACTTGTGCATTTTTCTTCTTCATGACTAGGTGAAATTATAAGATTTCAAAAAAACATTTTCTAACGACTTTCACTACTTATAATATCTAAAATATAAAAAAAATACTAAAATTTGTTTCGCTATAGAAGACATGTTTCTGCTATTAGAGCGCAAACTCTGTATGGATCACAATCACCTGCAGGTCTACGGTCTTCTAAAAAACCTTTCTTTTCCACCTTAACACTTCTTTGTAATCTTATCGAAGCACTACGATCGGCCACTCCCCACCTACATTCTTCAAATGAAGCAGTTTCAAATTTCCCAGTTAATCTTTTTCGGTTTTCTTGACCGTCTCCCAGTCCGTAATTTTTCATATAATGTTCATGCTTAGCACATAAGACTTTACATACCCTTTCAATTTCCGTAATTCCTCCTTTTTCACGCATTTTTTTTGTGCTAAAGTTATGGTGGCACCCTATTCCTGGCTGGTTCTTCCCCACAGGTTTAGGGTGATAGCTTATGATAATCCCAAAGTTTTCGGCAATTCTTCCTAGTAAATATCGTCCTACCCATAAGTCGTCTGCAGCTTTAATCCCCATCGTTGTTCCAACTTGATACTCCCAAGATCCTTTCATGACTTCTGCATTAGAGCCGCCATAATCCAAGCCAGAATACACGCAGGCTCTGGCATGACATTCTACTAAATCTCTCCCTGCGACATGTTCGCCCATGCCGCAGTAAGAGAACTTAGACTTTATTACGGGATATCCACGAACTTTCGGCCATCCCAGAGGCCACAGATCCGAATCAAACATTGTATATTCTTGTTCTATACCAAACCATGGATCTTGGTCTGATATTTTGCTCAGTACGTTTGCACAATGAGCCCGATAGTTTGAAGCAGTGGGGGTTCCATTGCCATAATACGTTTCGCATAGTACAATAACGTGGGGGCTTTTGCGAATCGGATCTCTATATAAGGCGACTGGCAATAATATAGTATCTGAATCATCAGTTTTTGCTTGTCCAGTTGAACTTCCGTCAAAAGCCCATTTCGGGACCATACTTAAGTTACAAGGTACTTTGTCTAAAATACGATCTTTGCAACGTAGATTAATACCACTACCATCGATCCAAACATACGTGGCAAAAACCTTATCTTGTGGTAATTTTAAATTTGTGAAATGATAAAAGTAGGCATTTAAAGGTGTATCAATCTTTGACAAGCCAGATGTAAAGTTTTCTTGGCTAAATTTTCGTATTTTAACTTTATGAATATTTGAAAATACTTTAGACATTACGCTGCTTGTCACGAAAAATTTGGACGATATTGTTTTGCAAAACATCGTTAAGTACCGTACATATAATTTAATTATTATATTATATAAAACTAATACTTATTTGTTGTCAAAATTTTCTCAAAATTATAAAATGAAAGAAAAACTAGATAGATCTTGGTGGGCCATGAAATTTTGTATGTAAAACTAGCTAGCCATGAGATTGGATAGTGGGGAGATAAAGCGCGGCGATCACCTACCGATTGACACACTTACTCTCAGAAGTTGAACAATGTTATGTTTGTTCTTGGCATATTCATCCTAACTACGGAACCCTTCATTGTGCGTGGTCCGACATGCACTTGGCCGGTTTTTTAAATAACAGTAGAGCCAACATTACGGCATAATTTATGAGATGAAATGAAACGCTTATCTGTGATGTCCACTGTCCTGTCAATGTCAAAGTCAGTAATGACAGTAAAATTCCGTTTTTGTGACCTTGCGTTGTCTGTCAGTGTCATTTAATTTTATTCATTTCATTTTCTAGTATTTCTAGTATAAAATGTAAAAGAAATAGTGCAGCCCATGATAGAGTGAGATGAGTGAGCGTTAGTCAAAGATAACAAAATAAAGATAGATTCAAATTACAAAGAGCTAATAAAATTGTGACGGAATGTCAAACTAGCCCGCTAAAAGCTCTGAGTAATTCGAAAGGCCTTCTTGATGGAGACGTATGTATTTACCTAAATCAGAATAAATAGTTTATTAGACTCAGTAGATCGCTTTTATCGTTAAGATCGCCGGTTGATACCATACGTAACTTGCTTTAAAGTTCAAATTATAGTCTAGAATGGTATAATAATGAAAAGCGTTGGTTTTTTTTATTGACCCATGCGGCTGTTTTTTGATTGACCCAATCATTAATTAATTAAAAAAAAAAAAAAAACTATCAGCCTCTATCAATAATGTTTAGTACCAAATTAAAGTTGGTGTAAGAAGATCCAATTTATATTGTTCCATTATTTTTTAGCACTAAAGTGAATGCAGCTTTCCTTTGTAATTATGAGGTGATGCAGATCTTACAACAGCTTAAAGACAGTACTCAGAAGAAGCACAAACGGGAAGGCTCATTAGCAACCGTCACTTATGAGGTCAGGTGCCAACAGTTTCTAGTAATGCATGTGTTTGAGTAAATTACAGATAGACTTTTTGATTTTACTACATTGGAAGTGACACACACAGACACAGTGTCACAGTTTTAATATGCTTTGGAAGCAAAGCAGTGGATGCTGCTGCCTATGACCATAAACTAGTTTCATTCTGCAACAAAACTGAGAAGTTTAAGGTTGGAGACTAAACAGTTTAGGACACAATAGCACACATACAGTATTATTCAATAGTTGGATGGCAGGGATTAATAATTTCTTTAATAATAATAATAATAAGGGGCCTCTGCGAGTTGGCTATGGCCCCTCATACGCCTTTCAAAAGACCGGGACCCCGATGGTCCCGAGATATGCAAAATATATAAAAAAATAATAATAATCGTCGGTTGGTGCCTCATTCGTTTTGAAACTGTCTAAGGGGCCTCTGCGAGTTGGCTTCGGCCCCTCGTACGCCTTCCAAAAAGACCGGGACCCTATGGTCCCGAGATATGTAAACACATACAAATAATAATAATAATTTCTTTATTGGCACAAAAACAACCATTTTTACTTATAAACTAGGATACAGTAAAATGAATGAAGGTCGACACAAAAAAAAAATTAAAACCCTGACTCCTAAACTAGGTTATCCTGTGTCTTAGGAGTCAGTGTTCTGCCATACAATGTCTCTTATCTTGCTGCGTGTTCCAGTAAAAAACAAAGCAAATATATTGGCGCTAGAGGTTTCTGAGCACAATGAGAATCTTATGAAAACTTAACTATGAAAGAAATAATTAAATGAGTTGTGTAAGTTTGCGAGTGTATATGTGTGTTCATGACTGAGAGGATGTATGAGTGTTTAATGAGTGTTTTATTATATTTGTGTATCTATGGGATTACCTAAAACTGATGTAGAAGTAGCTCTTCAGTATGAAGATAGTCTTGATCAAGAAGCCAGTTGTGCACTTTCGTTTTAATTTCATGTTTGTTCAACCCTGCTAGAGGAATATGTTTAGATAGATTTTTATAAATAAGGAGACTTGCCACATAGAATTGACGTCTGGCGAATGCAGTTTTGTGATTTACTGATGGAGTTGTACTTTTGGCTTTACGTTTAGTTTTGTCCGGGGGTGGGACATGCTTTTGGATCCTAAGAGTAGTTCTGAGAACAAAAAGCTGTCGCACCGTGAGCAATTTACTTAGGGAGTATAATTCGGTGGTTGAGAATCTACGTGGTTTGCCAAGCATTACTTTAATCACAGCTCTTTGGGCTCTCTCTAGTTGAAGAAATTTGGTTTTTGCCGCACCTCCCCAAACAGGGATGCAGTAGGTGATAACGGACTGACAGAGTGACAAATAAACCATTTTTAGGAATGTTTTCGTCAGCGCATGTTCTTAGAGACTTAAAGATGTAAATAAGTTTTCTCAATTTGGAATTAATACTGTCAATTTGCCTTGGTAGTGGCATTAGCTCCCCTTTAAACATCACCATCCATCACCAACATCATTAAGTATACCAAATATAAAGTACTAGCTGCACTAAGCAGCAGCAACAAGTATCTTATGTCCTATTCCAGGTCATGGTCTACCCATGTGCCAAATTTCAGCCAAATCCGTTCAGCTGTTTTAGCGTGAAAGCGTAACAAACAAACTCACTTTTGCATTTATAATAATTATATAGTTAGGATTAAACAGAATAGTTAAATATTGTTTTAATAGCTAACTTTAGCACTTTAATGATAATGATTTCAGACAGTCCATTATCTTCAAGATACTGAGTGTAAGAAACAAAATGCACAATCAATACAGAAGTTTCTAGAAGCTATGAAGAAGTTCAAGCTGACAAAGACTGAGAAGCTCATGATGGTGAACACCCCTCCACGGACGGAGCTAGAGATTCAGCTGGTGATCTACTTATTATATTTCATTATCATCATCTGCCGGACATAGGCCGAAGCATCCCCACAACCAGCCAAGATGGACATCTTGACTGTTAATGACTGTTTGCAGTCATCTTGTGGGGGCATACACATGCTGACCCTATTGAAGAGACTTCTACAACAGTGGTTTGACTCATCCTAAAAACTCAAGTTAGAGACATAAAATTACTCAAAAAGCGTGAATAACTTCTTTGTAGACCGATAAAAATATATTTTAATGTAAACAATAATGTGGTCATGGCAATACAAAAATAAATGAAAACACTGACAATATGCATACAAGTATTTTGGAACTTTCGAATAAATCCTGACATTCTCTAACTAAATAATAATGATGGGTTTTTGTCAATCTTTGACTAGCTTTAATGAATAAACTATTGGCTATTTTATCGAATTTTTGGATGTAGACGGATTGTAATTTGATATACAGTGTAATTTATTGTTGTGTTGTCATCTCCACCTTGATGTATAAATCAAAAATTTTGTACAAAATGGCTATAATGACTTTTCCATTTACAGATTGTGCAAGAAAGTGAGGAGCGTTTATCAGAGGATGAGGTCCGTAAAGTTATTGAGCTGGTTAACGAATTTCTTCCACCAATTGAACCTTCTTCATGACACTCACACAGAATCTATTGCTAATTTAACTGGTTAATTAGTGAAAATATTTTTAGTAAGTACTGAATGTTTTTTTTAATTAAATTTCATTAGTGTTTAAGCATTTTTTTAAACAAACAGCTTCAAAAAATATTGACTCCCTTTAAATTTTAAAGGTGTGGTAAGTCGACATAGGTATTTAAACCATCTGTGAATTTAATGAAATATTGTAGTAACTACGATAGTGCCTGAGCACTATAAACTACTACTCCGTGTAAACTATGATGTAAACTGTTTTGTAAAATAACGTGGCGGCATCAAAGTATGTAAATAAATAAAAAATATGTAAGTAAAGTTTTTATTTATTAGTTGCATGGTTCTTTAAAAACAGCTTCAGTATTCCAACCCCCACCACTGACTGAATTCTGATTTAAAATAATAACAAGAAGACATCAAAGCTTGAATTGAAGTCAAAAAAAGATGTAATAAATTTTTAAATTGTCATTTCTTTTTGTAAAAAGTGTTTATTTTTCCCTTTTTAGTCTACCCCACCCAAAATGGAATACCACCACCAGCCTGCTATGTAAATAACAGTGACGGGAAGCAGTTATAATTATAACATCATCCACATAGGATTATTGCGAAAAATACCTATTACTGAAGACAACTCAAAAAGTACCCAAGCAAATTAATAAGATTTTTATGGGACACTGCGCGTTCTACAATTGACGTAGGTACATATCATAAAAAAACATATCTATGGACATAAAAAAAAACATACAGACGATTATAGAACCTCTTCCGTTTTGAAAGTAGGTTAAACATGATTTGACCTAGTTTTAAATAATACCTACTTACTTACATAAGTCTTTTTTTAAATTGATTTTGCTAATTTATGAAAGCAATCCTGAAATCTTAAATTAACATAATTACATGTTACTTACATCAGAAGCGATATTGAGTTGTAATTTACTGGGCTTATTTATAACAAAGTACCTTACCTACCTACCTATATCAAAACGGTATAATACGTTTTTCCTACAGAAAGTAGGTTAAATCTTAGTAGGACATAAATGTTTTGTTTTGGCAGATTTCTATACACGTGCGTGCATTCGGTATATAACTTATGTATCAAAGATCAAGGCCGCGCGCCGGTTGCTAACCTACCTTTTTTATGCTGGGGCCACACTCATGGTCACCGTCAATGCCCATCATCGTCATACACAAACAAGTCTGATAATTGTAGCGATAAATAAATTGAATGGCCACACTTGAACGGTGAACGTCAATGTTCATTTGCCGCCACCCGATTTATCGCTTTGTCAAACCCCAATGTGAATGCCGTTGTCAATTCCTCGCGATAACGTCTACGTTTAACGTCCATCATCGCGATAATAAATGGCGTTTCCCGTTGGTGTGGCCCCAGCATTAGATTATATTTAATCACGTTGCTGTGTTTATCATTTTTATCAAAGTTGAGTTTATTGTTATACAATTGAAAGTGAAAGTGAGTTAGAAAGACGCATTCGTTCCATTGTGTGTGAGTATCTATATATTATGTAAGATAAGTACCTATTTTTTTACTATTTACTACGTACATGTGTTAGCTCACACCACGTGGAAGGAATTGAATGTTATAAATAAACATTATGGTATCTACTTAGGTTATTTTTAACTTCTGCGCGAGTGATGTTGCCAGTTTTTATAAATCAGCAATTTTCTATGATACCGCGGTAGGTACTTATCATTGTTTTCACCTACCTAAATTTTGTACAGTACAAACTGCTTTATTTAAATACTGCTGCCAGCTTCTTTATTCATAAACCGGCCAAGTGCGTGTCGGACCACGCACACTGAAGGGTTCCGTAGTTGGGATTGGGATGAAAATATTCATCCCAATCCCAACTACGGAATCCCAAGAAAAACTTAACATTGTAATTGAATAACATGTTCTCCCATACATTCCAACTGCAAATGTTATGTAAGTTTGCATACCTACACAGTACACACTATATTGGCAGATTTGCCATGTTATTTTAAGACCATAGACTTCATATAAGTTTACCTGTAATCTATAGATTAGTATAGAACAATTTTTAGTATTTCTTAACTGACTTCCAAAAGGAGGTGGTTTCCAATTCGACTGTTTTTTAGGGTTCCGTACTCAAAGGGTAAAACGAGACCCTATTACTAAGACTTCGCTGTCCATCCGTCTGCCTGTCTGTCCGTCCGCCTGTCACCAGGCTGTATCTCATGAACCGTATTAGTTACCTACAGTAAAAAATTTCACACATGATGTATTTCTGTTGCCGCTATAACAACAAATATTAAAAACCCGGCCAAGTGCGAGTCGGACTCGCGCACGAAGGGTTCCAAACCATTAACTACTAGCTGCGCCCCGCGGTTTCACCCGCGTAAGTCTCGATCCCGTGGGAATAACGGGATAAAAAGTATCCTATGTTAATCCAGGTTATAAACTATCTGTTTGCCAAATTTCATCCAAATCCATTCGGTAGTTTTTACGTGAAAGAGTAACAAACATCCATCCATCCATACTTACAAACTTTCGCGTTTATAACATTAGTTAGAAGTTAGATAAAAACAGCAAAAACGTCACGTTTGTTGCATGAGAGCCCCCCTAAATATTTATTTAGTAGTAGTTTCAAGCATCTAATGCTGGTTTTAATATTTTCCAGTGGTCTCCCAAGCTGCACATATAGAGATGTCTCGTCTCATACTACACCAGGTGCTGGGCAGTCCGCCGTCGCGCGCCGTCCTGATGCTGAGCGACATGCTGGGACTGCAGATGCAGTTAAACGATGTCAAACTACTGCAAGGAGAGCACAAGTCGCCGGAGTTTATGAAGGTATGCCAGTATCACGAGTGAATTTATACTTATCTTATAAATGCGAATGTTACCCGTCCGCTCTGTTCAAAATTAAAATGGCTGAGAATCAGCAGTTTTAGACCCAAAACACACCTGCCCTTCACCACTTCCTAGTGCTTTAGCTGGGAAGAAGAAGTGGCGCAACAAACTCTCCAGCAGTACAGCTGTCGGTTCAGTTAGAAGAAGTTGATTTGCTTGATGTTACCTTTTGACGCCTGAATTGATGACAAGAAAGAACGAAAAATAGGTTTATTTGTCACAGAAACACGTGCATACAAAAAGATGAGAATATAATCAGAAAAATTAAGCAAAATATACTAAGTATAGTGTAACTATTTTCTTAATGTCTCTTGGCAAACTTCGTGTTTCGTCGTTGTCAGTCAGAGTTCCGGCACTTGGTGCAGACCGGACGTCTTCCATCGACTTTGAAGTCGATTGAGAGCGTCCGGTCTGCACCAAGTCCAAAGGGCAACTGATAGAAATCCGACGACACACGGAACACGAAGTTTGCCGAGGGACATTAAAAAAATAGTTGTACTGTACAAATATGAGATCACGATAATAAAAATAAATACTCGGCAGCTGCACGTCATGACAGCGACAAGAAGGCTTCGACACAGCATGATGCTTGAACTGATTGTAATATTTGAAAGAATGCCACAAACATGGCCGATCTCTGACCATGCATGCCCCACAAACATAGCCAGAGATCAACATCCTCCTAGAACTGAGTTACTTGACTTTAAGATTTTGATGAAGGTCGCCGGAGCTGTTGACGTATTGTAATCTCGAGATAGAACCAATATTTCGCTGTCCTTTTCCTTCTGCAGTTAAACCCCATGGGTGCGGTGCCGGTGCTACAAGATGGCGAATTTGTTTTGTCAGAAAGGTAAACTAGCTAATAATCTATCCATCGCAAAAATGACGAACTTCTTTCAAACTCAAACCATTTATTTCAAACTAGCTTCTGCGTGGTTTGTCGATAAAAAGTAGCCTATGTCCTTTCTCAGGGTCTAGACTATCTGTGTACCAAATTTCATTTAAATCGGTTCAGTAGTTTTGGTGTGAAAGCGCGACAGACAGACAGACAGAGTTACTTTCGCATTTATAATATTAGTAAGGATAAGGATATACCCGTTACAGGCACTTTTTAACTGTCAAGGGGTTTTGGTTACTCAAAGAGCATTGATAACTAAGTACGCGTTTTTCTTCACTACCAGTTGTCTACATCTCTACGTACATACATCGTCAACCAATAAAGAATTTGAATGAGATATCTTGTTAGTTGCCCATTCCAAAGCGCACTGGATACTCTTTGGGGAATGAATTTTCCATAAAACCGGCCAAGTGCGAGTCGGCCTCGCGTACGAAGGGTTCATACCATTATCTATAAAAACAGCAAAAAAAATCACGTTTGTTGTATGGGAGCCGTCTTAAATATTTATTTTATTCTGTTTTTTAGTATTTGTTGTTAAGAGGGCTATTACAATTTTTCTTGAATTTGAGCGTTTGACGCTAGTTTTGATGTGTGATTATGATTAAGTTATAGCCTCAAACTTAAAAAAAAAATATGTCCGAGGAAGTCTCATTATATAATCTTGACAGTGTTTTAAATAAATATTTCAATTTGTTTACACAAATCAGTAAAAAACTTGTCTTTGTAAAGGATGTTTCATAAAATTTAACTTTTGGGCGTCTTTTGATGCTTTGTTACATCAAAGATACAGTAATTTAATCATTTATAAAAATGTCCATGGTACAACTGTATCTTGAACTTTGGAATGTATAAGTCAATTTTTTTATGTTTCATTTAGTAATACACCAAAAATAATTCCGTAACACAGATAGTTATTGACAATTTTTCGTCCGAAATTCTATTTTTTATCTATGAATTTACTTTCCAAATTTTAACAAAAAGTATTTAATAACATAGGCTACTATCTAATCTTGCTTGAAAAAAAAAAATAACTTTTTTTAAAGTAAAATAATATTTTTAAACAATTGTTGTATGCAATGCAATAACAGTAACACGAACTATAAATAACTGTAACTTAATTTATTTCAAAAGTAAAGTGGAAAGGATCAAGTTGATCACGCCCGGTTTGCATGTGTGCGTAGCGTACTTCAATAGACTCACACGAGCGCATCTTTGCCGCGCCCCGTCAAATTTACCTAAATCTGCACTTCGATTTTGTAATAGCGCTCTTAACAACAGAAATACATCATCTGTGACAATTTCAACTGTCTAACTATCACAGTTCATGAGATACAGCCTGGTGACAAACGGACAGACAGACAGCGGAGTCTTAGTAATAGGGTCCCGTTTTACCCTTTGGATACGGAACCCTAAAAATCGTTTCTTAGATCTCATTTTCGCAATTTAAGGAACTTTTGTGAAAAAATTTATGCTTCTAATCCCACCAGTATAATAAATATAATAATGTTATGCGTTTTCTGTCAATGAAAGAATGAATTACTCAAAACTGTGTGTGTTGTTCATATTTTCAGTCACGCTATTATGAAGTACTTGTTGTCGGTGTACGGAGGTGACAAGAGCGAGTCGTTGTACCCGAGCGAAGTGCGCACGCGCGCGCTTGTTGACCAGGCCCTGTTCTTCAACGCTGGCGTGTTCTTCAGTGCGCTGAGAAGTGTTGGGGTATGTTTATACATTATTCGAATAGAATAGAATACTCTTTATTATGTACACCATAAAAAATACAGATATAAATGCAGAAATTTAACATAGGATAACACAATGGCAGGTGCGGTCCGAGGGGGGGGTCATGACCCCCCCAAAATCATTCGAGCTATCGAGAGACTGAATGATTTACGTGCTTTACTAACTAAAAACTGTAGGTACTTCGACACTGATCCCTATGGGCAGACAAAAAAAAAAGTTTTTAGAGTACCTACTTATCAATTAGGTAACCATTTTCCTAAAAGTATTCCTGGGCAACAATGGTGACCCCTCCTCAAAATCTAGGGTTGCGACCGCGCCTGCACAATGGGCGGTCTTATCGCTAAAAGCGATCTTTTACGGACAACCTTTGGATGGATTAAAGTGAGAAGGAGAGATAATACTGCAGTCAGTGGTGTACCATTATTAGCTTGTACCTGAAGTTTTTCTACCGTGTTCTATGTTTATCTATCCACAGGAGGTTGGACAGTACATACCTATGTCCAACCTATAATCTATACAAGTTACCCTATAAGAAGACTCCCAAAAGAAAATTTTAGACTTCAAAGGCGTCCCGAAACACCCTCATTTATGTTCGGCGATTTAAATAGTGTAGGAGCTACACTTTTTTATTTAGAAATTCTCATCCGACTTCAAATTTCAAGTGTCTACCTATTACGGGTCAAAAATGCAGCCCTGTGAAAGACGGACGTACGGGCAGCGGAACCCTACTTATAATAATAATCTATTTCTGTTGCCTCTATAACAAAAAAAACAAAAAAAAACAGAATAAAATAAATAATTAAGGGGGCTCCCATACAACAAACGTGTTTTTTTTTTGCCGTTTTTATAGATAATGGTACGGAACCCTTCGTGCACGAGTCCGACTCGCACTTGGCCGGTTTTTTTGCTCGGCTCCCCCCTTCCACCCGCTAGAACCATGAAACCAGCAACAAAAAAGTCGTCCTATAATTGATTATGTAAAAAATAAAGAATTGATTATGTAATGTTTATGATTATGATTAAGCATAATTTTTATTTGCCTTTTACAATTTTTTTTTTTCTCGTTTCGAGAACTGCATTACATTATTGTCTAATAATATCATTTATATCAACAGAAACGCAAGTTCTCAGGTGCCATAACACAGCCGACCAGCCAGGACATTAAGGACATAGAGTCTTCATTTTCAGTAGTTGACGCGTACGTGCGCGACCGCCCTTACATCGCGACCGATCGCCTGACGATCGCCGACTTGGCAGTCGGCTCCACGGCCGCTGCGATACAGGTGTTCCACAAATTGGATGCTGATAAGTATGTATTTTCTTAGTTAATTATCTAACATCACGCCTGTATTCCCCGAAGGGTCCGGCAGACATGTGCCTATCGCGCACCCACATTTCACCAGTTGACCACATGTTTAAGTCCTATGTAATGGGCGGCGAGGCTATTGCCATCGGTGCACAAATCCAGACTCCGGGCTGCTACTGAGAAATTCCAGATAGAAAAACCCAATGACACTGCCCGACCTTGGTATCGAACCCAGGACCTCATGCTCAGTTGTAGCACTTGCGAAAAACAGCTGTTCCGTACATTTAGGCTGATTTTAGAGTCACGCTGAGCGTCGCTGAGCGTCGGCGCTGACGGCCCAATATGTTTCAGCCTTATATTCGCATAACTCGAACAGCTGTTATTTTTTTTCGCGATTTCATTTTTGTTCCCATAGTAAAAGTTGTTCATAATGATGAATACAATGACTCCTTAAGAGGTTGTTGGTGTTTTACAAATAACCCTGTATATATAGATTAGTGTGATTGTGTATAAAAATACAAAAAATACTGGTATTCAGCTCCATCCGGTTAGACTGGAAGCCGTCCCCAGCATAGTTGGGAAAAGGCTAGGCAGATTGATTTTAGAGTGATTGTGTATTGCAGAACAAAATAAAATAAAAACAAAAGACTGATAAATAAAATGAGGTGAACGCATGATAGACCATTGTTGTATATCTATTTCAGGTTTCCCCGCTGTGCTGACTGGGTGTCTCGTTTGGAAGAGGAGCATGTCTTCAAGACAATCATGGCCCCGGGAGTCGCCTCATTCTCCAAAGTTATGAACATGTTAAGCAAGCAGAAAAAGGCTAGAATTAATAAGCAATAAACTATTTATTGTTGGTAACGAAAGTGAAAATCAAAAAGTATTTCAATAATCTCCTTTTTTTAAACCCGTTTTGTGGAAGAGGTAAGTAAGCATTGTTGTTTTTTTTACTTTTATAGTATTTTTCTATCGTTTAAGCACGAATTAAACAGGGTGTAAAAAGACCCATCACATAGCCGTCACTTACGCATTCTGTACAGTCACGGACTGTAATTGATGAGCCACCTGGCAATGTTCGTATTTTAGCTGGGTAATGCAAATCGGGTATATTCGGTTCCCGACACGCAAAGTCATATGTCTTCGTATTAGAAGAAGACAATTATATTTAATATCTTTACCGGTTGGCTAACCTGAGAGCCAGAACTACAAACTTGACAGCAGAGTGACTGCCCAAAGTCAACCAATTGCAGGTCTAGCAACAGTAACCTAGCAACAATAAACAATCGTTGCTAGGTTACTGTTGCGATAGTAACGTTACGGAGAAATAATAATAGTCATTTCGACAAGTTCGAAAGTAACGTCTCTGACATTGATATTTCAACCGTCACTGCCTTCAGTTAAGTTTTCAGAAATTAATAACGAGTTAATGAGCTATGATTCAAAGGAGGTCGGTATCAAATAGATTTGACAATCTTAATGCAACATTATATTTATTTTTAATTTTTTATCATTGAGAACTTATTAGTCAACCTCTACAAATCAACAAATAAATTACTTTAAATCAGAAATATTCTTATCCAAGAATATTTCTGATTAAAAGTAATTTATTTGTCATCTTGTATACGAGCGTGCGATTTGAGTTCGTGTTTAATCGTGTAATCTCGTGAATGTATGAAACTGCAAAATTGAAAAGTTTGAAGGTGGCTCATCAATTAACGTCCGTGACTGTACATCATATTACGTAACATAGCACAAAAATAATTGCTGGGAAACGACTTTTATTTTTGTTGTGAAAAATCGCTGCTTACGGTAGTGCGCAACGTAACGCACGTAAAATATTGTATTTATGGGTGCATGCAATGCAACAGTTCAGTGTTTGTGGGGGTATTTAAAATTAAGTTATAACATTTATAACTTGTTTTCTGTAAAAAACGTCTGAAAATGTTGGAACTTTGACCTTCGATATTTCCGTAACCAGAAGGTTCCCAGGTGAATGGTTGTTATGTATGAAATTGAGTTTGTTGTTCCAAAACTGGCTAAATAACTAGTTACTGGGTTATTAAGCTAGTTTCACTTGTGGAGGGTATTTAATCTTTATTATGATAGAGATAGCAGGACTGCTATCTAAAGTGATTCAATTTACACATAATGGTAGACCTTGAACCCTCTTAGTATGTAATTATTTCTAATCTTTGATTATATTATATCATTGATATAATATGTCGGTTATCAAAGTTTGATAATGATAGAATTATCATTCAGTTTGCTTTTTGTTTAAATAGAGGACTGTTGGTGAGATATTTAATTTACATAGTGTTTCTTTTTCATAATTTCCGCATAACGCTATTTGATATGGTTCCCACATTGTTACATGTGATAAAACGCACCCTGCCTTCGTCTGTCCGTTATTGCATTTATTTTTATTGCAACAAAATATGTTTTAACATTATGTAGTGACAAATTAAATCAGTTAGTGAAACTAAACAGACGTGATGGGTAATCGATATCTAAACATGATAAAACAAAAGAAAAAATATACCGGATAGATAGAGGTCGTGGCCATAAAAATCAGAAACGCCAAATAAAAAGGTAAAAACAAGACGACACAGACAGACAAACAAAAAATCCGGAGTCACACGTAATCTGGTGGTCGCGTCTGGTCACGTGTGACTCCTGGTTTTTTTTAAGTTGGCTTTTTTGACATACTTGGGTTTTAGTTTTTATAACTTTTATTTTTTTGACTGATAGCGTTCCATAATCATATTCATATATTTTATTTCAGATAAACGTCCATTTATGTTACTGGTAGTATATGGTAGTAGTACTTATCCTAAAATTTAGTATTAAATTAAATTAATAATAATAAACGACCAAAGAACCACTGAACTGTTCGTCCAATGGTACACTAGATTATTTGGATAAGTGTGTCTGAGACTCCTCCGTGCCTCGGACAGCACGTTAAGCCGTTGATCCCGGCTGTCATTCGTGGATCTTTGACAGTCGTTACGGGTCATCAGAAGCCTGAAAGTCTTGACAACCAGTCTCACCAAGAGGTATCGTATTACCCAGTTACTGGGTTGTGGAGGTCAGATAGGCAGTCGGTCCATACAAAATACTGGTATTCAGTTACATCCGATTAGAGTGGAAGCCGACCCCAAACGTAGTTGGGAAAAGGCTAGGCAGAATGATTTTGTCTGAACCATGGGGTCCCAACTCGAATTATATAATTAGTCTTGAAAAAAATCATAGATGGCAGCATAATGTAACAATTACTAAAAAGCGTTATACGGGAAATTTTGGCTATAGTAATATTGGTAAAAATCAAAACATCTTTGTTTAATGCTGATTTATGTATTTACACTCGTAAATCTCGTATTTTCAACAAAAAATTTAAATTAAGCCTTTTACTTCAATTCGAATCCTTAGAATGTTAAAGTAGCTATCTGTTAATCATTTGGTTGAGAGCTCTTTGCAATAGATGGCGTTTTACTAAAGTGATGACAGGTCACTTTAAACTTGAAACGTTTAGTCGTTTCATTAAGGAAAATCAAACAACATTTTTTTTAAATCTAGCACTTTACTTAGAAATATAAGAATTGAACACCTAGGAAGAAAAAAACGTAAAAAAAGGAACAAAAAAAAAAACTACGGTCTCTGGCAATTAGTGAGTCGATGATGCTGCCATCTGTTAAAAAAATGGGGAAGAAAAATAGCCAGCTCAATAGCCAGACTTAGGGTGGTGTCATTTCTTTGTATGGGATTGGGTATCTGTACGTAGTATAATAATATCTGTGGTCTGAACACTTATCCCCCTTCATAATAGATGGGTCAACTAAAGTTAATAATTGTTACGTACGTCCCTAAGTACCAAGGTAACTTTTATAACGTTTTTTTTTATGTATGGTGTTCCAGGATCAAAGATGGCGCCTCTTCTATACAAACTAGATGCGAGTCCGCCTGCATGCGCGGTGCGAATGGTCGCGGACATCATCGGCCTGCAGCTAGACTACAAAGACCCGGACATCAGCCAGATGGAGCACAAATCTTCAGGTTATTTGCAGGTAATGTGTCACATTCATTCAAAATCAAAATCAAAATATTTTATTTCACATAAACCTACATGGGCACTTATGAAACGTCAGAAGCTAGGTGCACGGTTCCAATTGGTCGTTTCCTATGGAGAAGAGCCGGCAAGAAACTCCACGGTTACTCTTTTAAAAATAATTGGCTGTTACAATATTTTCGAATTACAGTTTTATTAGCTATGAGAAGACAGTGTAGGCCTTTCAACAAGTACCAGGTAAATACTTAACAAAATAGAAAATGTTCATCGATTTAACTAATTATAAACTAAACTGGGTGTTACCATAAAAACTTTGACACTTGCATGTCTTATGTCAGTTTTATGTCAAACTTCATACAGATATGTCATGTTTGAAAGAAAGAAAGAAAGAATAACGTTTATTTGGACACAGTTCGTGAAACACAAAATACAAATAACAAAAAAAAAAAAAAAAAAACAATTTGAAAACAATAGTGTGCGCCTCACGGCTGCGCCAAAAAGGTTCATTTCAGCATTAATGCCAGACAGGTACTGTCTGACGCTGGTTTTCTAATGAACCTTTAGTGACAAGCGACGGGAAGTACAAACAGTTTCAACATACCCAATAAATATTTTAACCATTAGGTACCTATTAATAAATAAGCTAGTAAAAAAAAAGGAATAAAAAAATAAATAATATAAGTAAATACAACAAGAACCGTCTCAGCAAACCCGTTTAGCGATTACATCAATCAATGCGTGCACGGTGCACTCACAATGCGCTACAGGCCGCCGAGCGCGGCGGACAACCCACCGACAGTTAGGTATTTAGTTTGTCGAAGAAAGAAAATACTGTGAATGAGAGTGAGAAATACTCATAAATATTATTTTAATTTAATGTTTTTCGGGGGTAAGTGAAGTACCCACTTATAACCATAGATGAAGTAGGCACAAGCTTAATAGAAGAAGGTAAGCGTCATTTAATTTTAGTTCGATAAATAATTTTGCTAGGTTGATCAATATTTTAGTTTCGTGTTAGTGTAAAATATCATAATTAGCTCCTTTTTGTTCTAGTTGTCGATTTTTTAAAAGGTGTTTAAGCTAAACAACAGATAAACACGGTTTTGTGGTAATAAGGAAAGCATATATTAACTAACTTTGTGAATAGTTTTAAATTTTTTGAAGTGAAAACTTCTTTATGCGCGTTGAGCGATTTTTGATATGGGGAAACCTATGGATTCGGTAGTGTTTAGAGTACTAGAGAATATAGATGGCGCTAATACCAGTTTTAACTTTCCTATGCTGGAAGAGATATCTTTAGAAATAACCATCGCCTTTGTACAGTCACAGAGTTTAATTGATGAGCCACCTGGCACTGTTCGTATTTTAGCCGTGTAATGCAAATCGGGTTTATTCGGTTCCCGACACGCAGTCATATGTCTTCGTATTAGAAGAAGAAAATTATATTTCATATCTTTACCGGTTGACTAACCTGAGAGCCAGAACTACAAACTTGACAGCAGAGTGACTCCCAAAGTCAACCAATTGCAGGTCTAGCAACAGTAACCTAGCAAAGATAAACAATCGTTGCTAGGTTGCTGTTGCGATAGTAACGTTAGCGTACGGATAAATAATAATAGTCATTTTGACAAGTTCGAAAGTAACGTCTCTGGTCTCTGACATCTATATTACAACTGTCAGTGTCTTCAGTTTTGTTTTCAGAATTACGAGTTAATGAGCTATGATTCAAAGGAGTCCGGTATCAAATAGACTGGATAAACTTAATGCAACATTGTATTTATTTTTATCATTGAGAACTTATTAGTCAACCTCCATGGATAAGACTATTTCCGATTAAAAGTAATTTATTTGTCATCTTGTTTACGAGCGTGCGATTTGAGTTCGTGTTTAATCGTGTAATCTCGTGAATGTATGAAACTGTAAAATTGAAAAGTTTCAAGGTGGCTCATCAATTAAAGTCCGTGACTGTACGTGTTTTTCGGTTCCTTCTTGTCGTACAGAAACTAAAATTAATAATAAATAAATCAGTAAGATGAGTATGTAAGGCAGGCAGCAGGTGGCGTTCTGTGGTTTTTACCTACCCCGATGGGAAGAAGGCGTGACTATATGTATGTCTGTGTGTGTGTGTAAATAAATAGAGGCACTTTTGAATTACCAACGAGTCAGTCAGTGGACTCACTCTGTAGTCTCTATACACACCCCACATTAGCACTGTTCTTAACTTCTGTGTTATCACTAGAGATCGGATATTCGGATGTATATTTACCTAAAGTTGAGGTGTTGGCTATTGGACTGCACTTATGTATCGACAAATTTAGAGTTCTAATTATAGAATTGAATGTATATTTACTTACATTCAGGTGTTGGCTAATATGGAATGCACTTTTATATCGATTGTAAAAATCTTGCCATTCCAGAATAGATAGATTAAGTACTTTTTGCCTATAGAAAATGCTAGCTAATATTGTAAAGTGGGTTGCCAAACTGGCATAGCACATAACGACAAACAATTCGGTGCCTTGAGTTTCGTCAAAAATGTTTACAGTATATTATAATTTTTTATTTACCACCGCAAAAGTAACCTTCATAAGAGGGTTGATGAGCTGTTTCCATTCCATGTAGCCGACTAATTGTGCATTCCCGGATTTAACGGACTTCCGGGATTTACCTTAATTAAGAAAAAAAAAATAAGAAGCCGCTAATATGCATCCGATTATTCGATCTCTGGTTATTCTCAAATTCAAATAATTTATTTGCATAATTCATGTTAAAAAGATGTTACAGGTATAAAAGTTACTTACATTGTATTATAACCTAATGAGGTGTGCAAATTAATGAATTAGGTACTAGTCGCAATTAAATTTACAAAATAGATTTTAAATTAATTTACATTAAAAATAGAAATGTCAATACAAAATACACGAGTCAAATCAAAATTTCAATACCTTATTATAATAACATGATCAATACATTTTTGGTGACATTTAGATAAACTCAGTCATTTTTCATTTAAATAATCATTAATTGAATAATAACATTTTGCAGCTAGGAACTCGTGCAAACCTAATTTGAAATGGTGTAGGTGTAAGTCTGTGATACTTTTTGGCAACTTATCAATAACTGATCTTCAAGATAATTTAATTTAAATCATTGTTTTACAGTTAAATCCACTGGGAACTATACCTGTGCTGGTGGACGACGATTTTGTTCTATCTGATAGGTAAATAATTGAATCTATGCTAATATTCAGATTGATGGCTTTGAATTGGAGCCTATTTTTATTTTTTGAGGGTGGGAAATCTTCAAATGAGGACGTGTCAGACTTTTACTGACTAAAACCCACCCGTGTTTCTTCAGTTGCCTGTTGCCAAGGGCCCCGGTATCCCTTTCGGACTTTCCCGCAGCCCTGGCAGTTGAATTGGAGCCTAGCATGTCATTAAGTTCGTCATCTATAACATAGACCTTATAAAGTACTATCTAATGCCCGCGGTTCCGCCCACGTGGAGTTCGATAATTATCTCACGCGAACGAACTATCGAGATAAAAATGTATTCTCTCTATATTTTACTAGCTTCCGCGGCTTCGTCCGCGGCTACGTCGATAAAAGTAGCCTATGCCCTTCCCCGGGATGCCATCTATCTCCTTGCCTAATTTTTTCGAAATCTGTTCAGTGGTTTAGGCGTGATAAGGTAACATACGGGCAGACAGACAGAGTTACTTTCGAATTTATAATATTAGTATGGATTACGAAGAAATTTACACTAACCTCAATGAATCTGCCTAGCTTTTTCCCAACTATGTTGGGGTCGGCTTCCAGTCTAACCGGATGCAGATGAATACTAGTATTTTACATGGAGCGATGCGTATCTGCGCTCCAAGATTTTTAGATAAATGGTTTTAGTTTGAGTGAATTATTCTTAAACTAACATAATCGTCAAAAATATTTTTCTGGTTTCAGCCACGCCATAATGATTTACCTACTATCAAAGTACGGCGGTGATAAAGGCGAGTCGTTGTACCCGAAAGACGTGCGCACGCGCGCCTTTGTCAACCAAGTATTGTTCTTCGATACCGGAATACTGTTCGTCAGGATCAAAGTTGTTGCTGTAAGTATAAATATATTCATCATCATCATCATCATCATCATTTCAGTCGAAAGACGTCCACTGTTGGACATAGGCCCTCCCAACCACCGCCACTTCGACCAGTTCTGTGCTTCTCGCATCCAGCGGATTCCCGCGGCCTTCACCAGATCATCGGTCCACCTTGTGGGAGGCTTTCCAACGCTACGTCTTCCGGTACGCGGTAACTTTCGGCCCCATCGACCATTTGTGCTGCGAGCAATGTGCCCAGCCTACTTGTTTTTGACTGAGGTAGGGAAATCATCAAATGACTTCTCCCGCTCTGGGCGGAGCGGGAGGGCGTGTCCGACTTTTACTGACTAAAACCCACCCGTGTTCCTTCAGTCGCATGTTGCCAAGGGCCCCGGTATCCCTTTCGGACTTTCCCGCAAACCTGGCAAAGGGAAATGGCCTAAAATACATATAAATCACCATTTCAGCTACCGACCATAATGGAGGGTTTGAAAGGCCCTTCAGAGAAGCACCTACATGATCTAGAGGAAGCCTACGGCATGGTGGAGGCGTACTTATCTCGTAACAAGTACATCGCGGCTGATCATCTGACGATCGCCGACTTATCCGTCGCCACTACACTCGCGGCCGCTGAGGCTATACTACCCTTGAATAAATACAAGTAAGTAATGCCCAAAATATGATCCGAGTTTAAGAAAAAAGTGTGGTTTTGTAGAGCGTCGACTGCGACAGTTTTTTTTTATTAGCCTATCTTGGGACCCAGATCTGGGCAAAAACCTCCCCTTTTTCCTTCCAAAGTTCTCTGTTTTGTGCGATTTCTGGCTATGTGGGCCCCGCAAACATGATTAGTTCATCACTTAACCTTGTGCCGCGGCCTACCTCGACGGCGATGTCCTCCTTCAGGCATCCAGTAAGTGATGATCTTTGCCCATCTCTCCGGGTGCATTTGTGTGACCTATAGCCAGCCCACTCCCACTTCAGTCTGGCCGTTTTCTCTCCAACATTCGCTACTTATATACAGGGTTATTGGTAAAACACCAACAACCTCTTAAGGAGTCATTGAACTAATCATTATGAACAAGTTTTATTATGGGAACAAATATGAAATCGCGAAAAAGTGGTATTGGGTTTTTCCAACAGGAATTTCTCAGTAACAGCCCGGAGTCTGGATTGGTCCCCGGTTGATGGCATATCTACACTAATATTATAAAGAGGAAAGATTTGTATTTTTGTGTGTATGTTTGTAATGAATAAACTCAAAAACTACTGCGCCGATTAAAAAAAATTTTTCACCATTAGAAAGCTACCTTCACCCGGAGTAACATAGGCTATAATTTATAAAGATTACACGCGGGCGAAGCCGCGAGGCGGCAGCTAGTATATTATATATGCCATCAACCCGGCATAAATCCAGACTCCGGACTGCTACTGAGAAATTCCTGATGGAAAAACCTAATAACACTGGGAATCTATCCGAGGACACCGTGGTGAGCACAGTTTTCACTTTTTATAATAATTATCATCATTAACTTGCTCTGTCTTCCTCTTCTCAGGTTCCCCCTCACCGCGAAATGGCAGTTTCTGATGCAAGAGTTGTCGTTCTTCAAGACCATCGCGACGCCGGGCATCGCTAAGTTCAACTTCGCTATGCAGCACTACTGGAAAAAGAACAATGAACAATAAATATTACGATTAACGTTAGTTTTTGATTTTTTATTACTACTAGCTTCTGTCCGCGACTTCATCGGCAAAAAAGGAAATTTCTAAACCCAAGAGCCCGACTTCCGAAATTAGGTGCAGCGCAGACGGCAGACTATCCGTGACGCACTTTTTAGTCTGTGAAAATAGAACCTAAGCAATTATATGCAGTAACGCATACGACGCGCAAAAAGTCCGGCGCACATAAAATCCGTGTCATTCTGGCAGATCGCGCCACGCCGCCGCTGCTGAAAAAAATATAACAATCTGCATTTCCATAGCGTCTACGTCCCTACAGTTCTGCTGACAGAATGATCGAAGATGTGCGTCGTGTGCGTTGATTCTGCGTAAAATCCGGGACAGATTTTTGCATGCCATGCAGACATTTTGCGCGCCACAGACTCGATCGCACAAAAACTGTGTCGTCTGCGCTGCACCTAGTTATTTTTCACTTTGTAGTGGTTTTTTTGGAAGCAGGTTGTTTTTTTTTTTGTAAAATATTTTCTGATATTGATTTGTTTTCTATAATGTCTACTAACTTCACAATCGAATACCCAGTCCTATAAAGGCGTAAGAGGAATATCCTAATGAATGAATGAATGAATGAAATGCACCGACCCCAGCGTGGCTTAACCAGACTCGATAAATCGAATGAACCCCAGGATTTGCACTAGCCCCTGAAGCCTCATGGTTCATGGTGCTACAGAGGCCATTGCTTATATAATATTATAAACGCGAAAGTTTGTAAGTATAGATAATATATAACAAACAAACATCATAGAGAGAGAGATAGAGTAACAAACAAACATCCATCCGGATGGATGTTTGTTTGTTACTCTTTCATGTAAAAACTACTGAATGGATTTGTATGAAATTTGGCTAACAGATAGTTTATAACCTGGTTTATAACACATAGGATACTTTTTATCCCGATATTCCCACGGGATCGAGACTTACGCGGGTGAAACCGCGGGGCGCAGCTAGTACTAAATATTCCTGGGGGTGATTTGCAGCTGTACTTTTTTTCTCATCAATTTAAACTTTTCTTCTTACAAAGAGTATGTAAGGACCGAAGAAGCGGGTAGCGTTTTGTAGTTTCTACCTATCTCCTTGGGGAAAGGTGTGAACTAATAAATAACGGGTGTAAAAATACACTTAACGATTTAACGAAGCCGAAAGTCTCTTGTTATTCCTGTCATTATGATATTTTTTTTATTCTGGACCATAACTTTCCGGTTACTGAGATATTGAAAGTCGAAGTTTTTAAGACGTTTTTTTAAAGAAAGCAAGTTTTAAATGTTATAACTTAATTTTTAAATTCCCCCACAAACCATGAACGATAAACAACGATTTTTTACACCAAAAATAAAATTCGTTCCCACACCAATTATTTTTGTGCAATATTACTTAATTTGATGTACAGAATGCGCAGTTGACGGCTATGTGATGGGTCTTTTTACACCCTGTATATGTATGACATGTATGTGTCTTCTTACAAGACTATGCCAGTCTCAATATCGTATCCTAATTGCTATGATTTAGAATATTTTATTTTCATATCTTGTTTTATAAAACAAGGGTTTCAAAATATTCATCAAACAATTTGTAGTCCTATGCGACTATCTGGAGTAAATCCTAACCAGGGCTTGAAATACCGTTAAAAATATGGTATCGTTACAGCCTTCTGATGCAGGTATCGTTAACTACTAAATAACGTTATATTATTTAACGGTCGGTTTAACGGACGACAAACGAAACGCCGACAGCGTGTGAGAGTGAGAGGGGCGCGCGCGCACGCCGGCCGCGGCCGCCTTTGAGACGGGCTGGCAACGTCGCATAAAATAACAAAATAATACCGATAATTTTTTACCGCTATTTTTACAATAACATTAAAAATACCGGTAATTTTTACCAAAAATTTTAACGTTATTATTATGTTATGCTACTAAGTAACGCTACCAAATTGTACCGATATCGAAGTATCTCTACGAAAATACCGTTACTTAACGTTACTTTTAATGTGAATTGGTATCGTTTTCAAGCCCTGATCCTAACTAATATTATAAATGCAAAGGTGTTTTTTTTTGTTAAGTTTTCACGCTAAAATGCTTAAACGGATTTCCTTTACCTTTTATCCCGATATTCCCACGGGATCGAGATTTACGCGGGTAAAACCGCGAGGCGCAGCTAGTATTATAATAGTAGTGTGGCGCCCCTGCAGATGTAATTTCCGCTCATCGCTCCGCTCCACGCGACAGGTCTATTAGCAGTCTAGTAGTGATCATACTGGCCTTGACCAACTCTCTATGCCTATAGGACAATGTTCTCAATAAATCAGTGTATACATTGCGGTCAGTTGTCCATTATCCTCATAGGATAGATCGTTGTCGCGTATCGTGGGTTTTCCATGTGCGAATAGCATAGAAAAGGTAAGCTAGCTTTCATTCAACATTTTATAGTTGATCTACTTAACAAAAAAAATAATTTAATCGCTGGTTCGTGGTTTCAAGTGACAACAAGAAGAAAGAACAAGAAAGAAAACTTACAAAGTAGGTACTACCTAAGCCAAAATGGGCGGATCGTTCGCAAGTTTGAATCAAACTAGGCTACACTCGCGACAATCTAAGAAGTCCGTTTTGACGTTTCGTTTTCGTACTTGTAATAAAACGTTATGCCTTGAGAATCAGTTTTAAGCAATGGTGCCGATTCTCTTGTACACCGAACTAAACTATCACTAAAAGTCCTTACTTTTTACTATGAGAATCTTACAGCTTTTCTGCCAAAAAAAATCTCTAAATTTAAAAATTATTTTGACAGAACTAAAATCGAATTTAACAATCGCGACTCCACTTGGTACCTACTTGTTTGCCTACCACGTGATTTTTTTTGAGCCGGAGAGGCGCGCAATGTGGCCGTCTCGACGTATTTTTATATGTAATTTTTCACTTTTTGGAAGAAAACAAAAAAATTAAATCACCAACATGCAACATGTAGAGTATTACGGGTTTCCGGGTTGCAAAGGGGGTCGAAATTTTCATTATTTTTGCGATAGGACATACCGTTTTCGAGATATAAGCAAAAGAAAATAAAAAAAAGATACGGTACCGTTTTGCAACTGAATTCGAGGTGTCGGTTTGAATTTTAGTTCATGACATCTAATTTTATTCCACACATTTTTAATCGTGATTAAAAATAGTCGAGAGTTAGTTAGAGGATTTTAGATATAGAACAAAAATTTTGGTTAAAACGTCAAATTCAGAATAGCATTTTCACTAAATTAAAACTCAGTGCCATCTTAGGCTGCTTTCCGAATTAGGAAATAATCGCTGACAGCGCTCACATCGATATCTTGCGTTCCGTTTAAGATATCACAATTATGACAGCTGACGGCTGTCATCAATTCGGAACGCTCGTAAACGCGCTCACAGTCCTCGCTCAACTTCAAAACATAAACATAACCTCAAACAAGAAGGACTGATTGTATATTTAAGATTGGAAAGAGATAAGATTTGAAAATGGAAGTTCTACTATTTGTTTGTTGGTTGACTCTATCGACTCTGGTCGCCATACTAACGACAGCATCAACGGGAGAGAAGGGATGCGCAAGCGACAAACATTGTCCAATAGGACAGTGTAATTTTAATAAACTTCTTAATATTCAATAAATTATCTAATTAAGTAATGTATAATCTATTTTGTAGTTTTACTTAGAACATCCTTTATCATTTGAATAAGTTTTATATTTAGGTACATTAATGCAACTGATAGGTAAGTAAATGTGAAATTCATTCTTGGCAAGTAGATTTTCTTTTTTTTAAATACTTCTTATTCATGTACTTAAGTATTTAAAATATTTGAGAAGGGAACTTGTTACCATTGCGCCATGTATTGGGATGGGTATGTAAATAATGTTCAACAATAATAGTAATAAAACATTTTTATTAACAATCAATTAGAATCACAGTATAATCAGACTGAACCTCAGGTACCCTGGTCGCGCTCCAAGCCACAATCTTCTCCTTATTATTATTTATGCTAATATAAAAAAAATATCAAACAGTACAACAGTAACAAAATTCTTATGTACTTATATTATTAACTCCTTATCTATTTTAGTAAATATTACATCAGAGTATCAGGCCATCGTTTCCAGATGTTGCATTGTGATCCACTATCTTTTTATAATGTTTTTTTTAAGCTGTTTATTTTTGACTGGCACTGGATACCAGTAACATAATTATTGTATGTTGCACATTGTTCTTGCTATGACGTCATACACCATCTCAAGATGCATTTTTTCTATGCTCACTGTATAATGTGAGTAGCAACAAAATGCATGACTCGTTCTAAATGAATAGAGGTGGTGACTCTTGATCTACTGAAAAAAAAAAAAAATAAGAAGGTACTTCCGTTCCTACTAACACTGCAATAATATTGTTTGCGATGATTTTTTTTACTGAATTCTTCAATAATAGCTTAATAGATTTGAATGAAACTTGGCACATAGATAATCATATCCTGGAATAAAACAGGATATTTTTAATATACTAAAGAAAATACTTTTATAAAATCTGAGAGCAAGTTCTTAAGAATTAACTGTCAACATACTAATAACACAAAACCATAGAACACTTTTATCTTGCTTTTGTTATAGATTAATTATTGGAGTATGCGTAACCACATAAACTGTTGTCAACATGATGTTATGCAAAAACAACAGGCACATTCAGCTAATAAGTATCTGCACATAACCAGATAATAATATAAAATACTTACCATATTGTTTTTTAGTTCATTCAGCAGTGACTCTGTTTCTCGGCTAGGCATATTTGCATCAAAGTCATTCACCAATTGCTGTGACTCTGTTTCTTAGCTAGGCATATTTGCATCAGTCATTCACCAATTGCTGTACATATTCAGTATCTGTAAACAGCAAGAACCAGTTAAGTAAACATTTATGATTGATCAGAAGACAATAGCTAAAGAGTGGTTGTATGCACTTTAAAAACTATTAGATAGCTTTTGCAAACAGACAGCCAAGCAGTTGTGGGCTGTAAAACATTTCCATCATAATCGTTTAAGCAGTGGGCAGAACTGTAAGTGGGCTAAAATTCAGCACTTACCTCTCTGAGCCCTCTCGTATTCCTCTGATGTTAGCATAACAGAAAACAGTCGCCCGTGATTCTCGTCGGCTATATTCATTTGAATTTTCGTGGTTATTACAATATATACATCAAATTTCTTCTTCTTCACAATTTTGGAACTATTGGTACGACTCAAAATAAAACAATACAACTGTCACGTCTGTCACTATGACACTATTTGACAGCCACATTGACAGCGCTCACAGTGATAATAATGTAGGGCATGGTCGGCGTTATCGCAAAATGGCGCATGTCATGACGTCATCTATGACGATTCAAGGGATATCGTTATCGCGATCAAACTAATACGGTACGGGTTTTATCGCGCCCAAATCGATTACAGCGTAATAAGGAACGCACCCTTAGTGCTGTCAAACTAAATTATAGTTAAGTTGTGTCAGTTTAGTCTATTTTCAGAATAGGAAATCGTCGTTTGACAGGAATAAACTAAATTTTAGTGATTTTTAGTTTAGTTTAGCTTTAGAGAATTTGTGACAAGAGAATCGGCACCAATGTAGATAAGCCGTCGATTAAAAGTATAATTAATCGATATGTCTCGAGAATCAGTATATAAGAAACCAAATTTTTTTTTCATCGCTACACAAAGAATTTTTATAGCTGTCAAAACGGATTTCTTAGATTGTCGCGAGTTTAGGCTAAGATACACAACGTGGATTTTTGAGACGAGACATTACCGAGTACTTGAAGTACGGAAAAAGGTTTTTTGCTATTTATGGCTAGTACTCTTACCTCAATACTCAATATATTTATTTGCATTCCACAATGTTAACTTAGTTGGTAGGTACATTAAAAAATATACATTATTTTAGATAATTGTGGACCCTGTCGGGCACAGCAAGATAGGATAGAGGAAGAGGGCTAATATTATTATTTGAAAAAGAAAAAAAAAGTAAATGAATAAATGTTTTTCTACTTCTCACTTCCAGTATAATTTTAATTTTTTTTTTTTTTTGGTATATGTTTTTACCTTAGTTAGTCCAGCACGCGTAGCATGCCCACCGTAGAAATGGGTTTTATCGACCCCCTTATTTTGACTACTCTGCCGTCGTAGACAAAACCCATTTCTACGATGGTCATGCTACGCGTGCTGGAGATTATTTTAATGCATCAAATGGCATCCATAAAATAAGACGTGAGAATTTACGTTTTTCTAGCTGTACTTACCATTTTTCCAAATGCAGTTGGCAATGAATCAAACAGTTAAGGAAAGTCTCCTAAGAACGTTTTCCTGTAGCTTTTACTTTAATATGTTCATATGTAATACCTAACTCTTGGGTCATTGGGTTTTACCATGTGGAATTTCTCAGTAGCAGCCTGGAGTCTGGATTTGTGCCCGGTTGATGGTAATAGGCTCGCCCTCTATTACATGGGACTTAAAACATAACTGGCGAATTGTGGGTGCACTATGTACCTCTGCCTAACCCTTCGGCGATTACAGGCGTGATATTATATAATACCTAACCCAACGTAACCAATAAAATATATCAAAATTAACAACTCACTCCCGATTGACATAATTATCATTGATGATAAAACTTTTTGCGTTATCAACGTATTATGTACAAAACACACGGCCGTATATAAGGCAAGGCTTTATCTTACATACTTGACATTATACCTATATGTTTTTAGATATATATATATATAAGTGACTTGACTAGCAGCTAGTGTTTAACATTACTTCGTTGACAACAGACGGTAAGTTTGCTGTTTGCACGAATTTGAATTACTTGTTACTTAAATATTTGTGGTGGGTTGAATCATAGTTTTGATAACTACCTATATCTATATACAGTATGTTAACTAACAAAGGGCGTTCCCGTTAACCTGCAATAGTATAGCGTCTATAAATGCCAAAAAAAAATTAGAGTTAAAAAAAAAGTTTTTTTTATTTTTGTATAGTAAAATATTCACAAAAAATATTAAATTGGTACGAAAACTAAACTCTCTGTACACGCCCACTTGTCACACTTGTCTACGTTGAAATACAAGTGTGCGTGTACAGAGTGTTTCTTTTACATTTAAATTTAATCTTTTTGTGAACATTTCAATACATAAATTAATTTTTTTTTGCTATTGGTAATATTTTTTTTAGCATGTATATATGCTATACTATTGCAGGTTAACGGGAACGCCCTTTGTTAGTTAACATACTGTATATCAAAATGAATCCCTATTTCCCATGGTTCACGCGTGAACGGCTAGACCGATTTCGCTAATTATTTTTCTGTTGTGTTTGTTGTCAGGAGAAGGTTCTTATGAAAGAAAAAATTAAGAAAATTGCGCGGAAAATTAGAAAATTAAGGCAGGACAACGTCTGTCGGGTCAGCTAGTATTTTATATAATTTTATTTTCGTATTTTTATTGACTGTCATTTTTAAATTTAATTGAGTTTGATTTTTTTATTTTACTTCTGTAACGTACTTAATTATATAATTTATTCAAAGACAACTTTTTGGTCCACAGTAAGTGTGTAACTTAGTACCTAATACTAAGTTAGACTTAAAGTAAATATATGTTTAAAAAATTATTCATATATACATAACATTGAAAATTACTTATATAAAATATGGTCGCTAGGGGGCGTCGACATTTAATCCGCCTGTGAAAATACAGTGTCATTAGGTTCATTTACATGGTTTTTTTGTTGTATTTAAACAGTTTATAAATGAAAGTATCAGATTAAAAATTAAACTTAAGCGATTATTACGTGTAGTCACGTGTAACTATTGATAAGTAATCGTTGCCAAATTTTGCTAGTCACGTCAACAGTGGATACCACTAAGTAAATAGAGGATAGGTATATACATGTTACATAATACAAACAATACAACGTACCGTGGACATTTGTATATTTACCAAATGATGTCTTATTTTGACAACACACTATGTATTCATGCATTTATGCACTTACTAGCTTCCGCCCGCGGCTTCGCCCGCGTGGTATGTCGATAAAAAGTTGCCTTTGTCCTTTCTCAGGCTCTAGACTATCAGTGTACCAAATTTCATTTAAATCGGTTCAGTAGTTTTGGCGTGAAAGCGCGACAGACAGACAGAGTTACTTTCGCATTTATAATATATTATTATATTATAATATATATAGTAGTATTAGTATATATTAGTAAGGATTAGATACTGTACCACACACAGAACAGGGGTGTATTATGAAATATTAAAACCATCATTATTCCACTGCGAAAACGGGATGGTGCTATCGGCGTTGTATAGCTCCATCTCTCTCTCACACTGGAAAAATGGTGGCATATTAGGTATGAAGCTACAAGTAGGTACGCGGCGGGCTCAACTTGTCGAATTCAAATAATTCATAACATATACATATAGTACATAACAACAATTCATAACAATTTCTAATCATCACCTAAGGGGGGACTTTTTCGGGGGGCTAAATGGAGTAATATTTTACTATAGCTCCCGCCTCTCGACATTCGAGAATCTCTCCTATTAACTGCTTATATTAGAAAAAATATATTTTAAACTGCTCCTCTCCCCAGATAACAAAATGGCGCCGATACTGTACAAGATTGACGCTAGCCCGCCGGCGAACGCGGTGAGGATACTCGCAGATATCATCGGGCTGGAACTGGAGCTCAGAGACCGCGACTTTGCCGCTCTGGAACACAAGTCTCCTGAACACGTTAAGGTTTGTCAATAAAATAATAATAACAGCCTTTGTACAGTAGTTTTTACTTGTGCATAAAGTTGAATAAATAAATAAATAAATAATTAAAAAAATATTCTCAGACAAAGTCCATAGGTTAAAAAAACAATTAAGTTATTAAATAATTTATATTTAAAAATTAAAATGTATTATAATAATAAAATAATAATAATAAAAAGCTTTTGCCATATTAAACACCTGTAGAATAGTTAGGAAATTCATGCAGTTAGACGAAGAAAACACACCCTCATCTTAAATACACACCACACGCTGCATTTACTTGGCTTTGGCCCGCAAACGTAGCTAAAACCAGCCGTAGCGAAAATAAAAAGCTTTTATTCGCTGACCAAATACAGTACAGTTTTGACTTAAGTACCTTTATGAATTCAATTTTTAAATCTAGTTTAATAACATAAGTTTAATAAAACGTTCTTCAGCAACCAGTTTGTTGGTCAGGTTGTCCTGCGACATAGGCCTCCCCTAGTTTCTTCCACTCATCTCTATCACGAGCTAATCTTCTCCATCAAATCAAATCAAATCAAATCATTTATTCCTTGCAAACATGGGTTATGTACATAGGTGTTGTCATAAAGTAAGTTCTCCATGTTTTGCCGTCAAGTGGGCATGCAAATCTTATTCAATTAAATATTATTTTAAATTAACATTAGAAATATTAATAAATTCATTTTAAAAATTTTACAAATTAAAGTCAAATCATTTAAATTACAATAGAATAGAAAATGTCATAATAAATTTTACATCAAATGTCATTGGCTACGATAATAACTATGTCAATGTATACAATATAAGCATGTCAATTTAAAGTAAAATAGGAACAGAAATAATTTATCAAAAAAATGTCAATACAATTACATTATAATTTTAATTATTATATAAAAAAGCATGTCTAGAATAATACTGAAAACAAGATGAGTATGGTACATCCATCCTTTTAGTAAATCATCTTTCCACCTCTTGACTTGACGTCCCTTCTGTCTTTTCCCATTCCTTGGATACCATTCCATTACGTCTTTCGTCCATTTTTCTCCATTCGTTCCTCCAGTCCAGTTCCATTTAATTATTATTTAATTATAAAACTTTATTTCAGACTATCTTTTACAGAATCATCCATATTTGTGTTAGTAAGTACTTAGGAACTATGTTAGTAAACCACAAAAATAAGACAAACATAATCACACAGACACATGGAGTGCGACCCAGTGTCTTAGAAAAGGACCGTCTAACCGGTCCGCTATCACTTTCAGGATGTTGTTGGAGCTTGCTCGAATACGGTGCAATATGGAGGCCGCTCTCTTTCTCATGATGGCATGAAAGCCATCAATCTGAGCCTCCATAAACATGCCAGACGCACTACAGCATCTCGGCAGCCCCAACAACATCCTAAAGGCGTTATTGTATTGTACACGAAGGGCGTTGAGTGTCCGTTGAGTACAGCTGACCCACAGGGTGCAGGAATAAAATGATTGGCAGTATGCCCTAAACATTGTGCACTTTACTGCGTTCGGGCACCGTTTAAACCTGCGAGCCAGCATGTTCCCACGGACAGCCAACGCCCTCCGTTCCCTCTCAACGTCCACGTCATCCGCAAGGTTAATTTAAGTGTTTTTATTTTTCGTAGAATATCGCTTACTTTTAAACTTAAAATGTATTACCGAAAACTAACTGGGAAGAGCTCGTGGCTAAATAATAACAACCGCACGGGTCGATTTTTAAGGTAAAGCAAGGTTTACCATGGTCGTTCCGTGGATGGGTGAACACCTATTACATACCGAGACCCCTCCTTGCTTTGGAAAGCACGTTAAGGGCGCATCCAATCACAAATTGCTTAGCATGATCCTCTGTTATGCCGAAAATACTGTAGTATTCATTTTGAAATAAATATAATATGTTAAAGTTGAGGATTGATGCTAGGTCTTATGTGAGGCGAAAACATGATTACATAAAATTTTCTCGATGGAAAAAAAAAAAAAAAAAGTATGTACTTGCATTCCATAAAACCCGTAAGGTCAGTACACTGTATTAACTCCAGTTAGTATAAGTGTACGACAATGATGTGAAAGAGCGGAACCTTCTAATACAGGCATTGTTTGCTTAAAGGGAGGCTCCAAACACGTATAAATGAAATGTAATTTTCTTTTGTCACAATAAACTATTTGTATTTGTAAACCTCTGCACAGAATCATAAACCGCTGGTATTCAAAAAATACTTCAAATTAGATCATAAAACTTTGCATGATAACTGAACTAACTATAAAGCAGATCTTATGTGTGTCATTTTTTTTTAATTACCACTGTTTTCAACGTAAAAAGCAATTACCTAAACTTTTCGACGCTTTAGAGCCGCTAGCGCCCCACTCCGTCTCGTTCTCACTCAGGTCGCGAGTAGTATGGTGCGAGCGGGATAAAATCTGAGGTAGGGTGCGCCCTTAAGCCGTTGGTCCCGGCTGTCATTTGTAGATCTTTCACAGTTATTACAGGTAGTCAGAAGCCCGAAAGCTGACAAGTACTCTTAGATAGACAGCTCCATGTAAAATATTGGTATGCAGCTGCATCCAGTCAGACTGGAATCCGACCTCAACATAGATAGGAAAAAGCTAGAAAAATGATGATTATCTACAACGAAACAAATTAAAATTTCTCTACCTATGTAGCATTATTATTTAATATACCTGAATGACCCTCGATGAGCCGTCATCCAGTGCAAGATTTTTTGGCTGACCATTCTGTTGTCCACATAGTATAAAAGCTAGATGCGAATTGGTCACTTAAATTTAAATACAGCTGAGTCTATGTGTTGGTCCTAATTGTTAAAATTGGTGAAGAAATCATACAAGGTTGAATACAGAAAATCTTTTGTGGAAATCGGTTAAAAATCTTCAATTTGCGATGATTTTAGAAACAGAGTATTTTTAAACAGAATTATAAAATAATAATCTATTTATTTTACTCTACAGCTGAATCCTATGGGCACAGTTCCGACGTTGGTAGATGGGGACTTCGTCATCTCAGAAAGGTAACGATTCTTGATTTCTTTTTAGTTTCACCACCTACTGGGCAAGTCAAACAAATCCTATCCTATACTATTAAATGAGCAATATATGTATATATACAGTATGTTATCTAACGAAGGGCGTTCTCGTTAACCTGCAATAGTATAGCGTCTATACATGCTAATAAAAATATTACCATAAAACAAAAAAAAAAAATTGTTTTTATATAGTAAAATATTCACAAAAAATATTAAATTGTTACGGAAAATAAACTCTCTGTACACGCCCACTTGTCACACTTGTTTTTCTACGTTGAAATACAAGTGTGCGTGTACAGAGTGTTTCTTTTACGTTTAAATTTAATCGTTTTGTGACCATTTCACGACAAAAATAAAATAAAAAAAACTTTTTTTTTGAGTGGTAATATTTTTTTTAGAATGTATACACGCTATACTGTTGCAGGTTAACGGGAACGCCTTACCTTAAAAAAAAAAGTTTTATTTTATTTTTTTATAGTAATATATTAAATTGATACGGAAAAGAAACACTGTACACGCACACTTGTCACACTTCTCTTTCTGCGTTGAAATACAAGTGTGCGTGTACAGAGTGTTTCTTTTACGTATCAAAGTCTGGTATCGGAATAAAAACCTGGTTCTAAATCCTCGTTTTGTAATTTCAAGTCCTAAATAATTACTTTAGAGACATTTCCATTGTTTTTTCAAGTCACGCTACAATGAAGTACTTGTTGTCGGTGTACGGGGGTGACAAGAGCGAGTCATTGTATCCGAGCGACGTGCGCACGCGCGCCCTCGTCGACCAGGCCATGTTTTTCAACGTTGGCGTCTACTTCATCAGGCTCAAAGTTATTATTGTGAGTGGAATTTTGGGTACTTACAAATAATCAAATCAAAACACTACAAATTGGCATCCACAGTTACGTAAGGCCCCTAGCACACGGCGTATTTTAAACGCGCAGACGACGCGCGTTTCGAGAACTTGACTTGAAACTTGACTTCGGACGGCGAAGAAAAACTTTGACACGCGAGTCGTCTGCGCGTTTAAAATACGCCGTGTGCTACGTTCCTTAACTGATCAATTTGTTGATATTTTCATCAGATAATTCTTAATAGACTAGTTACGATTAAATAATAATTGTTACCAATAAGCCTGATATAGTGGTGGTGGATCAAACAGAGCGGCGCACAATGATTATTGACATAACGGTCCCGCATAACGGGAACCTCGTAAAGGCCGAGAAAGATAAACAAATCAAGTATTTTGATTTGGCTCGCGAGGTTGTCGACATGTGGGATGTGGACTCTGCAATCATTGTGCCGATACTCGTATCAGTCAATGGCTTAATTGCCAAGAGCCTCGACCAACACCTATGGAGGCTGTCGTTGGGCAGCTGGAGTAAGGGCTTGATTCAGAAAGCGGTACTCCTGGACACGGCTCGCATTGTTAGGAGGTTCCTCTCTCTGAAGCCCTGACCCTAGCTAGCTAGCCCTAGCTTGGAACCAACTACCGATACCGGTGGGCTACTATTCTTTATATTCTAACTAGGTGTTGCTCGCGTCTTCGTCTGACTGATCCAGGATGTAAGTAGCCTATGTCCTTCTCCGGGTTCGTGCAGCCGTTTTTGCGTGAAAGCGAAAACAAATAAACAAACAAACTCACTTTCGCATATAAAATATTACTAGTTAGGATGTTTAAAAATGTAATTTATAAGTATTTAAATGAAATAAAGGAAATTAAACTCTAATATTTAACAGCTACCAGCTGTATTCGGAGACCTAGATGGCCCCACAGAGAAGCACAAGGCGGACATCGACGAGGCGTACGGCATTGTGGAGGCGTATCTCGCGAACAACAAGTACATCGCCACTGACCACCTCACCCTCGCTGACCTTAGCGTCGGAGCTACCACCGTAGCTTTTCAGTACTTGTATAAACTGGATACTGCCAGGTTAGTATTTACCATGCCATCCCGCATCTATCTCCTTGCCAAATTTTATTGAAATCCGTTCAGTGGTGTAGGCGTGGAACGTAAACATACTGACAGAGTTACTTAAGAATTTATAATATTAGTATGGATATTGCCCCACCACAATGTGGTTCACACAACTTGTCTGGTCTGATTTTCACTTGAAAAAAATGAAATCAAAGTTTTGTAGCCAGTCTGGCGCTACAAATATTTGGCTGGATAAGACTATGTAGTACAGGCCAATCAAACTGCCTAGCCATGTTGGGGTCGGCTTCCAGTCTAACCGGATACAGCTGAATACCAGTATTTTACATGGAGCGACTGCATAACTGAACTCCACAACCCAGTGACTGGGAAATACGATACCCCTTGGTAAGACTGATAAGCAGACTTTCGGGCTTCTGACGACCCGTAACGACTGTCAAAGATCCACAAATGACAGCCGGGATCAATGGTGCTTTCTGAGGTACGGAGGAGTCTTGGTATGTAAAGATGGTCACCCATCCACTGACCATCCCGACAAGCGTAGCTTAACTTGATGGATCGACCCGTGCGGCTGTTATTACTAAGCCACGAGCTCCACAAGTACAGGTCAAAACAATTTATTTTGTTATTTATCAGTATTATTCTGTCTGTGAAGCTTCTTCTAATGTTAAAGTCTGTCCCTATATTTCAGATTCCCCCGTACAGCTGCGTGGTTGGCTAGATTAGAAGAACACCCTTCATTCAAGAAAATCCTCATTCCTGGTTCCAAAATCCTTGGAGAAATTGCTAACGCGGCCTGGCAGAAAAATAAGAAACAATAAAATTGAATAAATAACGAAAAATAAACTTTTATTTATTTTACTTAGACTCTATTTGAAATAAGATTAGACATTTTAACAAAACATTTTTACAGTCCGTTCAATCGATTTTGAATGACACTACTGAGGGCCTAGACAAGTGACAATCGCTTCCAAAGCGTTTCGTATTTCTACAACGACTTTCAACAGGATTGACTTAGGCTTTTCGATAGCTTATGTCAGTCCTATACATTTTTGTCTTTTCCATAGTCGTTATCGCTGATAGAATGTCACTTTGTCTAGGGTCATTTATTAATAATAGCGAGGGAATTTATATAGTTTCGGCTAATTTTATTTTTGTCATTGTATTATGTGATGGGGCATAATAATTAACGACAATTTATGTAAGTACGAAGAATACACATTTATTGAAAAAAATATAATATCGTAGTAGGTGCACTTACCGTCTTAAAAATAAGAGAAGAGAAGAGAAGAGAGTTAAAGCTTTTGGCATAAAATGTAGCATTTATGGAGTCTTCGTTTCATGTCCCGTTACAGGGAATAATAACTTGAGCCTTTATTGTATTCTGGTAAAAATTCAATAAGCAAAAAAAAGACACCTGCCTACCCTCTGATGATAAACGCGTAGTGGTTGTGATACCGTCACAACGCCATCGCGTAACTAAATGATCATGATTTCAAACCTCGTCAATAGATGCCGCTTTGCTATCATAACTATAACTTTATATTTTATTCCATAGTAAATTGTTTTCGTCCAAATACTGATTTATAAAAAAAAGGATTGTTGGGGTATTACAAACAATAAATTATTTTAAAAAAATATCTTTTTTACTAGTGACATCTGTTATGCATTGATATTTTCTTGTTCAATAAAACTCGAAGAAGCGCCATCTATTAATTCAAAGGAAAACTTCTAAGTTATTTACGCATTGACCTTGCTTTGCAACTTTCGAACTTAGAACGTTGGAACAACGACATTCGCTGGAATCGGAATTTGAATGGTATGGGCAGGCTCGGCTCGAGACTCAACGGACCGACAGAAACGTGTATGGCGAAGTGCGATCGACTCGTCGATGCGCAGCTGTCCCGCCGCTCTTGTCAATTTGAGTTTTTCCGGAACGCGTGTGTAAATAAACAAATTATTACTTTTCATTGCAAATTATTATGAAGTGAAACTTAAGTTTGTTTAATTATCGTGCCGATTCAAAGTGGAGCGTTTTGAATGAATCCGTAACCGCTTCTCGCAATGACAAGGGAGAGCACTCAGTTGCCTTTTGAGAAACCGGAGGCATTAAAATGTTTCATGTGGTCTAATTGATGCCATTTTTTACATAAATAAGTGTATACGTTGATTTTAAGAACTATTGTGGATCGTTTAGTGACGCTTTGAAGTTGTAAGTCGTTTCGACTCGGTCGGTAGTCGTCTACACGTTTTAAAAATGAGTGTTTTAAGTGGTTTGAGTAAGGCTGACTTCAAAACAGCAAGTGATGGACTGCTGGAACTGCCCGAGGAGCGGCTCCGCAGCCTCATGCGCACGGAGCCCATCACCTCCGTGTACCACGTCGAACAGACACCCTTTGCAAGGTAAACTTTCAAAAGTTTCAAACTTTTTCATTACCTACCTGCGCAGCGCAGAGCAGACGACGAACAATAAGTTTTTTTATACTAGTAAATGTATTTAGGGACACAAGCAAAGGAACTGCAAGCAAAAACTACGTTGTATTTTTTGCTTGCATACTTGGTCTTGATAGATTGGTTCCACACTAGCGTCATACTACACACGACCCACACACACATCTGTCAAAGTTGGTAAAACTATTTAAAAACTTTTGTGTCTTTTATCAACTAGGTACTATTAAATAATTCTACAAAGAATGAGATCAAGGGCATCAATTTTACACTATCTATGAGTTTTAGATCTCTAAAAAGTTTATAAAATGAGATATTTCATGGATATTATTGATAGCATAAACTGTCCAGCAGGCAGTAATCTTTTATTTATCATTACTGCGTGTCATAGAGTAATACAATAGATGTAACTTGGCAGAATTGAAGATACCTGTGCCTAGTGCAATTTATATTGTTATCATTATGGTTACAAAATGGCTATGTTAAAGTGTTTATCTTGGTATTCTTGATAAATATGACTGATGAGTGTGAAGGAGCAAGATAACTGTGATAACAAGTGTTATTTTTGCTGTACAGGAAGACTTGAACAAAAGTTTTTAATGCAAATAATAAAACATGTCGTCACACACATGTTGTTTTAATTTTTTATCCTATTGTAAGTACGTTTTTTTTTGTTTCCAGAAGTTTTTCTTGATGCAATAAGAATTGCTTTTTTGAGAACTTTGATAACACATATACATTCAAATATTCATCATGACTTTAACAAATTAATAGTAAATACATATAGTACCATATTTATAGTACCATAACAACACTGCTTTTTATGATGACTGAAGGTGATAATAAATAAAACATCTCATAATTATTTTGGTTTGAGAATAAAGTATATATGTGTATGTGCATGTGTGTATCTGTATAAGTGTATATTATGTGGTGACAATACCTAGCAGGATAAATACATTCAATAGTTAGTTACATAAATAATTATTTCCAGTAACTGTTGAGTACCGATAAGAAGTCCCACCTTAAAGTATAAAATATGTGTTTGTAATTTTGGATATGGATTTGAAAATCGTTATCTAATATTTATTAATTTAAATCTTTATATAATAAAAATCAAATTAAAGTGTATGTTTGTAATGTTAAAGTAACAGCTTTGTACTGAATGCATAAGAAAGTACATAGGGTTGGTATAAGAAAAAAAACCAATTTTTAAATTTTTTGTCTTACTTTCTGTCTGTCTGTTTGTTCCGGCTAATCTCTGCTGGATTGATTTTGATGGGACTTGTAGCTACTGGCAGATAGCTGATGTTATAAGGAGTAACTTAGGCTACTTTTATTTTATAAAAGGAATTATGGACCACGGTGGCGAAGCCGCGGGCAGCAGCTAGTATTAAATATAATCATGAAATCAATTACTTTGTTCAGGACCCAGCTTTTATTCTCTACTTGTAAAATCATGTGTTCTTTACCTTTTTATTACAATTACTTTAAAAAATGAAGCTCACTCATCAGATTATTCTATTTTTTTTTTTAAAGCATTCTCTCCAAATAATCTGAATGAACTGTCTACCTTAACCTTGCAAAACCCAGCCTACACATGACATCAGCTTCCCACTAAACCGTAAGCAGTCGCCCTATCGCCGAACGTGACATAATTAGCCAATCGAACAGCATCAGTCGTACGCGCGTCGCATTCGCAAGTATCGGCAATGTGGTCAAATGTAGAGGAACATAGACGATGCTGCATGTCTGACTAGTTTTCCTGACGGTGCATGTTGGCTGCCGGCATCTTTCTGTACTGCCTGCGCTGGCGCAGCTTAGCCTTATTCGTCGTAATGTATGAGAAGTTTGGGCAATTGATTTGAAAAGCTGAATGATGTAGCTTGTCCCAAAAGATGAATGCCGAAAAAAACCAACCATTATTTTTATGTGGGTACTTTTGTCAAAATGTAGAATTTTCTTGGTGCATGCTTGCATAGTAGTGTCCCATTTTAGAGGTCGATTCTCTATTATAGAAATTTATTATAGAATTTTGTAACGCGTGTAAAAATCGAGTTTTCACGGTCTTGAATTATTACAAATTACAATGGTTCAGGTTGCATGTTCCGAAAATTACGTTATTGATTACATTTTTTGCGCTGAATTACTTTACATGAGAACTCACGACAACGAATTACAGGTAAAACGAATTGTAAAGTTTTATTCCCTTCAGGCCTACCAAGAATTTTATGTAGGTAGGTAAGTACTTACGTTTAGCACCCAATCGTAAAGACCAGTAAAATTTAACGAGCTAAGGGTTAAGTAAGGTGTTAGATTATCACACTTTAATACAGATTATGATAACAAAAAAGTACCGGACTATCTTATCATAGTGTCACTGTCAGGTAGAAGCTTAGTTAATGGTACAGGGCGTATTGTAACACAAATTGCATTATTTTCTCCTAATTACTACTTAGCACTTCTGTTTGTTTTCCTCTAATCAGCTAGGGTTAAGGTAGATAACGTAATAATAATAATTCACGTCATTAGATATTACTCACTGGTTTTAATCGACTTATTAATTATGTTAATAATCGTATTACACTGTATTGTTCGTTAACACGTCATTAATGACCTAGTTTCATGAATTAATTAAATTAGAAGGCGGGGATTTATTACACTTGATACTTTTATTGTTATTGACAGTTTAATTACTTACTTATTGTTTAATGTACAACTATATCTCCATTGAACAGCATAGCATTTAAATAAGTAAATATCTATGAAATGAATTGCCTCTTAACTCGTAAACTACTTACAGTAGAACTATTTTCTTAATGTCCCTCAGCAAACTTCGTGTTTCGTCAATCGTAGGATTTCTATCAGTTACTCTTTGCACTTGGTGCAGACCGGACGGTCTCAATCGACTTTTGAGAGCGTCCGGTTTGCACCAAGTACTCTAGGAACTGATAGAAATCCGACGACTGACCAAACACGAAGTTTGCCGAGAGACGTTAAGAAAATAGTTGTACTATATACCTTATTATTTTCATACAATTGGTCTGGAAAGTACGTCGTACCAAATTAAAACGTCGAGTGAAACAAACAGCTGTTTCGGTGTTATCTGTTATTTTATTGATTATTGTCGCTTTTCGGTTTTTTTTACTGATTATGCCCATTTAAAAACGTGCGAGTACCTAATTATTCCTAGAACATACAAAATGGCAATTCTCATAGCGTAGGATAATGAGCGTTCTATACTTCAAAGAAAATAACTGCCGACTGAACATGTTTAAGAATGACTTGTCTGTTTTAATTACCCACATAAACTTATGCAAATTAAACAAAATTACCCATTTCTATTCTTCCTGATTACTGATACTGACTTAGAAACGATGGGTACACTAGGTACAGTCGACCGTACGTCTGTGGTAACACTTTGACCTTGCGCTGCCGACGAACGAAGTTACAATATAATCCGAGGCTATAATAAGTACTACTTTTGTTATTTTTGACGTGTGGTCTACTGTACTGTTCCTATTGTACATTAATAAAATGAATGTAAAGTGCGATGATAATTGAAACACACACGGTTGTAATAGTTTGAATATCATTAGCAAGGTCCATTGTAACGTCAGCCGTAATAATAGTTATAATTATGATGTGTTTATGACGTGGAACTCATCATACGGTTGTTTCCAGTCGCATCGGACGCGTCGAGTTACGAATACGATAGTTCCTTACCTACTTAAATAATACTACACTATGGATAGGACACGTACAGACAGACGACGTAACGTTTGTTGTTTTGTATTATTAGAATAGGGTTGCCAACCGTCCCGTTTTCCCAGGACATGTCCTGATCTTTGGGATGTTTTAAGTTACGTCTTAGGCTTTTTAAAGCATCCTGTAAAGTCCTGTATTTTAAATGTCGCGCCTTCAACCTTACGTTTATCCTAATCCTAATTCTAACTTCCTAACTAATATTATAAATGCGAATATGAGTTTGTGTGTTTGTTACGCTCCCACGGTAAAACAGCTGAACGGATTTGGTCGAAATTTAGCACATGGGTACACCATGACCTGGAAAAGGATACTTTTTAAACAAACTCACTTTCGTATTTATATTTATAATATTGAAGTTAGGATTCCCTCATTTACTTTCTTATTACATCATATTTAATCTTTTAGAAGAAACGTTCCTTTTTTCATTGTGTGTTGCTACTAACATAAACTGCGTCCAGTTTTTAATCCGAAATGTTCTGGTATTTTAACCTTCTAAGCCTGGTTTTCAAAATTTAGGGATGGCAACCCTATATTAGAATGATATAATCTATTCTTTATGTGTAGCAAAAAAATATAAAATTTTATTTATAAATATCTCGTTTACTCACCATTCTCCAATACTTTCTCGACAAACAACGGTCTGCCAAATGCCAATACATGACTGTTGTTTGTAAATAAATTTTTATGTTTATGGTAGAAATGCGCATCAAATTGATTAGACGGATTCGAGAAGTAGTACATAATGGAAAAAATAGATAGTAATACACCTGCCTACCTAAGAAAATGCATTTTGTATAAAAATAACGAGCGAGCCTTACATAGTCGCATTTGATGTGACATTTGACATCTCACCTCGGTAGTAAGCAACATTAAAGGGGCCCTCGGCAAGGTCGTTTCTGACGGCAAACTCTAGCACCGCGTGCGCTCTTTGGTCAATGGTCAAATCAAATAGCGCGCGCTTCCCTAGCTTCCTGTAACTTCCATCGCTTTTTACGAAATCACTCCCACAGATTGCGAAAAAGCGACAGGAAAGATGTTACACCTCAAAAACGTTGCGCTCAGACAGTCCGTCGAGAATATTTAGATTAGACAGCATACTAGGCCAATCGCCATGGTTGTAGCGAGAGCCATACTATATCCAAACTATTCTACTCGTTAAAGTTCACATGATTTCAAGAGAACTTCACCTTTCACATACACAAGTCGATGTGGAAGTTTTCGCTCAATGAACGTTTTCGTTCTTTGAACCCAACAATAAATTACAAGGTGTAATTATTCCCAAGAATGCTCCCTCTTTATTAGAACCCATATGAATTTAATACGAAGAAGTGATGTTAATTGCCATTCACAAAGTCATCGTTTAGTATTGCTCATTAGATTCACGTATTTACTTAGTAGGTTTCCGTCGCAAACAGAACGACTACTAAACTACTACACCGATAAAGGAGTGGTCATCATATGAGTCCACAAATGGATATTAGTGGCAACAAACTTGGGCTAGCACTCAAACCAGTCCAAGGAAGCCAACTTACACCCCATTCAAGACTATTACGACAAACTCTTTTGACTACCTGTACTACCTATGGATTGCTGTATGCTGGAATATTTCTATGACACTCGATAACGGGTCTCCAATGACTCCGATAATTTGATTCAGCAGACATTTAACATAATCTTTCTCCGTCACAGTACTCGCAGTAATCATACTTGTTGGAGAAAAATATAAAGAAGTGGAATAAAAACCTGTTCCAAGTAAAAAGCTGGAGTTAATCCAAACCGGATATGCAAGTTCTTTCTAATATTTTCATACGAATGACGATACTTACATAAAAGTAACGTTAGATAATTTCTTCGATTAGAACGTTGAAGTGATTTATTTTGTATATTACAAAAGTCAACTATCGGAAATAGCCCCCGGTCACTCGGTTACGGTTAGTTTAAGTGAAATTTAACATTTCAACAAGCCATGGCCGGCTGGCGTTTGAGTAAATGAAAGGAATCGTTTAGCGCCCGCCAGCGGTTATTGGCAATTTCTCCGCGCGACGTCGCCCGGGGCGCCTCGTTTCCCGGGAGCCCGGCGCGACTTGGCGCGATAGCAGTTTTTGCTCGTCCGGCGACGCCGGCGCTGGCGAGATGTAATCGTGGACTTTCTACAGCTGAGCGGTTGGTCGCCGAAGCGGTTTCACTTTCATGCGGCGGCGGAATGCGGCCGGACCTCCGACCCGCGGCCGCCGTGTCACCGCTGCGTAGCCTTCCCCCACACGCGCCCTTACGGCTCGCTGAATAAACGTATGCATATGCACGCCGCCGATCATGCTGAACACGCTTTGCATATCAACGAAGACTCCGAGCCAATCGTATTATACACTTGGATTATTGAATAACTTTCATGTGGCGGCTATAACGGTTTTCTCGCATACGATCACCGCCTTCAGGAAACCAGTCCCGATTTCGACATTTGGAATCGCTAGAACTACACATCACTTACCTACAATACATAGATTATCGGTCGCGGGTTAATTTTGATTCAACAAGCGGCCCGAATACCTGAGTTGGATGCCGGCGCCGACTGGCGAGCTATCCGTGCTAATATCTTATTCGTGTCATTAGTGCGAAATGCCAGCCGTTTGGCACCCGCGGCGCCGGCCTCAGCGTTCCCTCGCGGCCGATGCACCGCCCTGGGCTGCACCAGCTAAATTCGGGTCCGTTGCATCACGCATCACTTTCGGTTTCGTTTGTCACGCGGCTATTTTAGATCGAGTGTCGATTATTAGAAATCTGTTTTTAGCCATAGCGACCCGTTAAACATTCGGAACGCTCCGGCATCATGACTAACCCATAAAACGCTCAGGAAACTTAAATAATTATTTTACTATAAGCGTAACCTCGCATTTCTTATTCAAATAAGACGACGGTAGCTAGAAGAGGATACAATAAGGCTAAAGTCTCGGCGTGCTGCAGTTATCTCGAGTTTGCGGAACGAAACCCGATCCGTATGCAGCGGCACGCGAGCGAGGCCAGCGCGTCCGCCGCATATATACCATTTACCATACTTACCTTATCTACCGTTGGGCTAAACAACTATTTTTCTTCACCCGCGAGCCGATTCGCTGCGCCTCCCTTTCGTGTAGGTAGGTGCGAGTATACGATGTATCCGGTCTCCTGTCTTTGAGTATCAGAAGTCATAACCCTCCCTTTTGCTTCGCCGTCGTCGGGTAAAAATACAAGTTGATGGGGAGGCGGTGGTGGCTCATCAGTGCTCGCAGTCGTCAAGCTCCGCGGACGTCCCGGTTGCTCTGTGGTCGGCGGTCTTGCCCTTCATTCGCAAGGCCGTCGGGCAAATGGTCACCTGTGCCGGGATCGCAGGCAGGCGTGCGCCGACCGCCGGTTGTGCAATCAGCGCGACACCTCGGCACACGTGGGCGATCGCCTGCCGCTCGAGAACAATCGAGCCTCTCATTCAACAACACGCCCGCTGGAATGCGGGCTTTTGATATCGTTACAAAACCAACAGTAACGGTGGGCCAATGTCAACACGGCTCCTGTATTGACTTTTAGATTGTCTGTATGGTAATGCGATCGCCGCAGCGCGCGGTGTCTGCATCGCGTATTAGCCGCGCACTCGTGTAGGCGACTAGATTTTCCGACACTCGGGTTGGGCCACTTGGCATAATGTGGCCACGCAGCGCCGCTACGTAGCGAAAGTCTGGCCGACCTTCGGCGTCTAGATATGGGTAGTAATAAGTACCTCAGATCTCGATATACCTAATTACGAATCGACTAAGAAACTGCTCGGTGACAAGTTGTATGAATTAAATGTTGACTGATTATGATACGCTGCTGGTTGGTCTTCCTTATCGCGTTTAGTTACGTGATCTGCACTCGATGCAATAATTAACGCGGTCTTATTGCTTCATCATGAGAGTCGCTTATTCTGTGTCCATGTTAGAACTGGCGAGAAGATCTAGTCTCGAAATAGTTGGATGGATCGCATGCCTAGATAAATCCCAAGATATGATCAGCTCGGCGACGGCGCTGTCCTGTCTATCGTTGACAATATTTTTAGTAATAACAATCTTGGGTATGCACTGTCGAGATGGCATCGCTTTATCAGCCGTGTGTCATTCGCTAATTTTAGAATACGATATAGTGGAATGTTAGTCTTTGTTTTAAATCTCTCTATCTGAATACTCTGTTTTTCTTGACTTGTGTTGTAAACAGTCTTGATTTTTGAAACCTCGGATATTGTATTTATTGAAACTGAAAAAACTAATAAAGCGGTTTATAGTTCGTGTGGATGTGGACGTTATGTGTTAGTGGTAGACTAGATAGATGGCCCAGTGAGCTCGATTGCCTTTCGTCTGAATCAGCCATGTTAGTATGAATCACAAAGTTATGAGATTTCGTGATGTAACGTGTGGACTTTCCCGAGCCAAGAAATTCGGACACGTCTTCAAATGTGTCACATTAATAATATTGCAATTTATAAAAATAAAGCGTTGCCTGTTTATATGCGAGTGTTTTATTATCATATCAAGTCACCGTGTAATTATGTTGACATCAATTAGTTCATGCAATATCAAATCGCGAATTGTCCTATATCAAACATCGATAATTTCTCGTGCGTCATCCACTTCACATCCCTTGTAAATACGAGTACCCTTATCGTTGTTATCTACGGTTGCAAATGCAATAAGCTGGTACGTATCTGTGCAAAGGTCTGGGACCAATATTTACGTGTCTCGGTTACCCTGTTTGCACGCTTGATGGATGCGGTTCGCCGTTGAGACTGTTTATACTCCCTGCCATAACCTTGGGCTGAGTTCAGTGACTCGTCCGTCATACGCATCTCGCTTGTCTTTAATTGTACACTTCCGGAGTATTTCCATCCAGTCGGGACCTACGGTATCGGGCGTCACGTTCACGTGCATCCTGCCCAAGAATGCGTTCTATTTATACGACGTGATTTGTGGAGCGCGCCGTGAACTAAACTTCTGTAAGTGATGCTGACTGTAATGTTGAAATGTATTACATTTTATGGCTAGTTTACTAATTTCGGGCTAATACTCGCGTCAGCGGTGATGGATCCTACGAGTTCGGCTCGTATCGGCTGTAAATGGCGGTGTTATTTCAACATACCACGGTGAGGATTTATAGCGCGTCGACCGGCGCTGCGTAAATATAATTAGAGAGGCTATTTATCAGCACGGCGGAAGGGCGCTCGCTATCGCCGCCGTAAAACTCCCGCAGCCTCCGACGGCTCAATCCGGCGAAGAAATGGAATGTCATACTAATCGCGACGGTGAGGACCGCGCGCGAATTTGTCCGTTGGCCGCACGGATCTATCCCCCATACGTTACAATCAGCCGGGATTACGAGCTGGACTTCGCTTATTTGCGTAGACGGATAGACGAGAAGCCAAGATCCACGGCCGCTGCTTGTGCTCAGGATTAATTTATGCTTATTCTCTAACTTAAATCGAGCCGGCATTCCATTCCGTATCCATAACTTGGACGGTAGATATTTTATTTTGGTTATATCGTGTGTGAAGTAAGCAGCTAGTCCAAGGGCAGCGTCATCGGCGGCGCGTGCGCAGCGGGGCGGGTAATTGGAGCTGTCGCCGGCCGCGCCGACTCCGCACACATCGCACCCACTAACTAAACGCACACGATAAATGTACTGGACTATAATTGAAAAATAATAATATACAAATAAGTTTTTTTATGAAAATTAACGTGGAATTGATTAATATGTTTAAATCCTATATGGTTATGTAATTCATTCATTTCATAACTTTTGAATAATTATTAAATCGTTTTAAAGTCACTCATTAATTTTAAGTTGGTTTTTGAATGAAGATTGGATGAGATATTTATTAAATAACTTCAAATTCTAACCCTATGCAGCAGCCGATACCTCTGATGATATACTAAATACTAATTCCAGCGAATAGATATCAGACGCTCGCATAATCGATGTATTTTGTGTAAAGTAGAAAGCAACGTCGTTTGGTACTTTATTAGTTTCGTAGAGGTTGGTAGCGAGTGCTTGCGGTGGTCATGCCCAGGCCTGCGCCGGCGCAGATGAGCATTAGCATAAACCGTGCTCGTGCGCCGCCCTGCGGCACAGCCACGATACATGTGGTGCAAGTAGGGAAATAACCGAGGGGAAACTTTAAAATTCGAAGAAAGACACCGTAATTATTAAACTAAAGCTTTAAATAAAATAATTGCTGAGGGGTGAGAGCAAAGAACGGGGCCACCCTATCGCTTTCCAAGATTAGTCTAAAAACGACCAAAAGCACAAATGGTGAATTTAATGAATGCAGCTTTATCTAAGAAAAGAATCTCAAGTTGACAACGCAAACAGAATTAAAGAAATCAAACAAAAACAAAACCAAGATGTCTTCCTAAATCATTTCTCAAAGCCGCCGTAAGATTCTGCAAATATTGAACGTACTTAAAATCAGAGTACAAGGAAATGTAATTCCGCAAAGCTAAAAGCCTGAGAGCCACTGTCCGCCGCCCGTGCCGGTCAAATCACGTATTCTCAATGTCACCTTGTACCATTTTATGATGCGGTACAGGTTCCTCTCTTATTGCACCAAGCGCATTAAAAATATTTTCTTTGTCATACGATACGCGAATACACCCATGAATATTTAATGGGACACTCGCCGCAGCCCTGACCTTTATTTTAGCCTTTTCCTACGCCCATTGTTCTTGGCTAGCCCTACGCTTTGTAGAACTTATCTAATGTTGCCTTATTTTGTTTCAGGTTAGTAAATATTACCATACAACAGTAAGTTTGTTCAGTTTTTACTACGTCGATATCCTCCAACCATCTTCTTTGTTTAGTTCAAGCGTCGCGTCGGAACAAAAAATAATGTATTTACTACGACGCTGATGTAATCGATGACCGATCTAAATTATTATCCTTCTGACCGCTGACACTGACTCATCCGAGTGTACCACAAACCTGTGGGAGATACGAAATAATTATTCGGTTTTAATTAACCTTTTTCTGATGACTAATAACACGAGAATTCGTATTTGCATCTCTTCAAGACTGTCGGTCGACTGGCGAAACGTCACCCAACGAACCAATATTTTATTGAAATATAGAAAACGTTCTTGTATAATTATGATCGAGTTCAATGTTCTAGGAGTGATGAACTGAAAACAGCCTCGTGGAACGTTGTTAACGTGTCTAAAAAGGCCATTAGGAGGAGTGAGGGCCGTCGCCGTCGGCTGCATGTCGTCACTCAACTCTCGGTTTTTTGTCGCCAAAGACGACCAGTTATCTTCTTCCTAGTCGGCCGCTTTGATTAACGACCGTAACCCGATCTAGTGTGTTTTCGTTCTCCTACCGCTGAAGCCCACATGAATAAATTAATTCAAACGCTGATACCCACGCGTAGTACTAACGGGCGCTTGTAATAACAAAAATTTAATAATGTCGAATAAGTGTAAATCAATTGTGGCCAGGCAAAAAATACACCGCTGGAAATAAACCCACTTAAAATAATTACTGTCAATCGTATTCGAAGCGAAAAAGCTATTCAAGCCGAGATGGACCTCCACAGCTAATACATTTTATTGGATCTGTAACTGTGTCAGCTGATGGAATTGTAATGATTAAATCACCGGAAATTACATTCAATTATATTCTTGCACGGTTCGGTGACCGATTATTATAGTAAACATGGATGATGACCGCAACGAGATGATTGTTATCTGCTAGTTGAGAAACCAGCATCGTACGTTCCGATAAATAGGTGTTCAGATGGCGTCCGGATAATGCTGTCGACGCGGAATCCTACCGATGTGCGAGATCAAACATCCCGTGAAACGGAGTGCGCGGATGCCAACACGCCAAATGTGCAACTTCAATGTTCTCACACAATGAACCACCCTCTCGTTTTACCGTGCACCGGTCTGCATTTACTTATCTCTTTCTTTCGTCAGTTTGTTCGATTTTGGGCGAGTGTGGACGATGACAAAGCGTCACTTTCTACGGGGCGCACGCGCAGCGGCAAATGAAGTGTGTCGCGTACGCAGACAGCTGCGCGATAGACTCTGCTCTAATGTGCGCCGGAAACCATCAATTTAGATAGTGCGCTGGATTGCCGCCGCGAAGCTTCTGCCGTAGGATGCAACTGTTATACGGAGGAAACTGTGATTTATGACCTTCATTGTTTTGTGGCCGAGATCTCTTACTCTGCATCCTCATTTAATTAAACGCTGGCTGGTTACCCACTTATAAACAAGATGTAATACGCTTTTCCGCCTAAGTTTTATATTTTGTTGATGATAATCTTTATCTCAAATGATACTAAAACAACACTTTGTTTAATGAAGTCTGCAATGATTTGGTACCTCTCAACGTCACCGTTAATCCAATAAGGGTAACATCTGCTCTGCTATTCCCCCAGTCTGACGACACAGTACGCATGTCCCTCTGACTTTATAATAATCTGTCTCAATTAGGGTAGCGTGTCGCATCAAAAAACGACTGTGTTTCTGTGGTGTTTTTTTATAACGGTTTTATATAATTATCACCTAGTGCTAATTTGTTTTGAAAATCCATATCAGTTTATACGAATTGTGTATCGTAATCGTTCACACGGTAACTTAAACTGCAGCCACAATCGCATACTGCCTTTCTGTGACCAATTGGGAATTCGGATTCTCATTACAACATGCATCGGCGGTGTTGTTCAGCAGGCCCATGTTATGGCTATTGGTTAAATTGATACAGGCATCGCCTCTTGCATGTTATCGGCTACTTTCTCGCGTCCGAGCGAGCGGTGCGCCGTTGTCGAAGTATTGTTTATGAAAAGCGGGTCAGAAGAAAGCGATAGAGGGGCGAGAGCGGCTGGTCACTCGCTGATATCTCCCGGTGAAGAGGTCACGGCTATTACACGAAAATAAACTGAAGCCAGAACTTGAAAACAGCATACAGAACGTTTATTGCCGCCGTAAACTGTAACAGCAGCTGATTTTTTGTACGGATTCGTGAACGGCCGATAATGGAACCGATTTCTCTTTTTGCTCATTTTTCTGTTGCTAATTGGTTCTGTGTTTATTGTGGGGAATTTTATTTACTTCGGCAGTACTTTCAAAATGTGTTCGTTATCCGTGTAAGCGCTCTTGTAAATATTCATTTGCGCGTGTGTGAATATGTTTGTACACTTGCACCGTTGTCGGCGTCCCTGGCGCAGCGTTCTCTGTATCGAATCAGGAATGCGTTCACACATCATGGCCGGTGTGGCTTCGGTCGCGGTCGCGGCTTGTCACATGCACTCGCACAGTAGACAATGGTCTTGTCTGTGATCACTCTTTGTTTAAGTGTTTTCTCGGCTCAAGGTCGGCCGGTGCTGCGACCATTACTTTTATCTTTCGACTTCATCCTTACAATTTCTCGGCCTATTGCTCCGCTTTGTTTGAAGGCAGTCGTCCGCTCTTTCAAGCTTTTATCTGTACGAGTTTTTATTGCGTTCCTGTACTTGACACCCTTAGTTTAGTGACGTATTGTATCCGGGATCCGAACCGGTTCTGTTCAAACATATCTCTATTGTTAATCTTTATTGTAGACGTTTTATTTTATGTCTGTATCAGATATTTCTTATTTAGGTATTGAAGGGTGTAAATCATGTAATTCAACACCGCGTAGTTTGTTACTCCTAGGGCAAATCTTACCGGTATCTGCGGCCGTGCGGCCATATTTCACGCCGGTGCTAGGTCCCCCATAATTGGTATGCGGCGTTTTGTCCAGGCTCACATCGATAAAACATCTCTTCCTCCTCGTATGTAACGTAAGCTTATTGGAGAACAAGATTTAGAGGTTCCTTGAGCTCGTAACTTGTTCAGAATTCAGAAATGTTTTGTTATTACTCGTAGGAATTTAGTAAATATTCTTAACCAACAATATTCTTGATGTGTTCGTTCTTGTTAAAACGAATGGAAATCGTATTCAGTGAGATGGCTAGCAGCTATAGTATTTATAGTCCTATACACATACACATGTTGCTTTGCTGTGAAGAAACCGCTGATGACATGTATTCTGGTTCCTGTTTTCATTAGTAGACAAGTTCTCACATCGACGGCCAAGATTTTACGATTGCTGGTTTTATTAGAAATACTGTATGTAAAACATTATTTGTTAATAATTGCATGTGTTCATCCGTTCGGCTGGATGGATGCGATGTTCGCATCGTGATTAATTTGTGTAAACATTCCTGCTAATTGCCCCTATTAGTGTAACGTGTTATTTAATGTTATGGCCCCCAGTGCTTTGATGTCTTGCGTTTTACCTGGATGATTTTATTTTATACTCCCGCTGGCAAGAAAAACATTAATGAAGAATGTTTCAATTGCTCGTTTTCCCGCGCTTCGTGCTTGTTGATTGAGGGAAAGGTTGTAACTACCTTCTACGATGGTCCAGCAAGTTTTAATGAATGAATGTATTAATTTTATCTATTCACTAACCTATTGTCGGCATGGGTTATGTTATATTTGCTTTTTGTCAACCGACTTCGTCTAAGTTGTATTCATTTGGTGTTAAAGTTTTTATGAAACTTTTAAGTTTTGTGTAGGAGATAATTTGGACAAATTCTAATCTGATATTAGTTGACTAGCTCTAGATTGTATATTTTATAATTATAAATCTTTATTAGTCCAAGTCTCCTAACAGAGTTTTTGCTACATTGTCAATAAATATGAAATGGTTCACTGCCATATTAATTACGTCTAGATTAGGTATGCGAAAACGAATTAGTTATAGAACGATCGTCCGTCGTTATTTAAGTTAATGGCATGTGGGCTGCGCCCACGCACAAAGAGATCAATAAATTATAGAGACGTGTGGCGTCCACGACCTTTCCGCAATATTCACGTGCTAAATCGTTTAATATATCAAATGTATCGTTAATCTGGACAATATCTTCATTAGACCAGGATAGACATTTAACATGACATTAATTATAAGATTCTGTAAATGGTATAATAGGTTGTAATTTAAATAAACAAATAAGAATACCATGAATATTCATCTGACATGAAAAAGGAAAATAAGGACAAAGTTTTCAAAACACATTAAAGAAAAAAGGAAGTAATAATAACAACACAGTATTAAATTACTGGTTGATTTATAGGTTGAATCTTATTAGGTGGTTGGGAACGACGCCAACTTCGATCGCAGAGGCATTCTATGCCGGAGCCGTGTCACTAGACTGTTCTGCATAGAAATGGTGATATGATTCAGTTTGTTCCATTCTCGGACCAGATATTCTCACTGTATACATTTTAGAACAAAATAAACTATTTTATATGATAATATAATATGTGATCTCAATATTTCTGGAGCTGAAGATGCAAGGAAAGATTCTGGACTAGTTTTCTAAACAGCTATTGCATTCGAAAACGTCGTGAGGAAACCGGTGCCTGAGAGATAGTTCTCGACGACATGCGAAGCCAAGTCAGAGGCCCATGGGCGGCATCAAAACGGATAATGCAATAACAGTGCAGTCTATTGATCATAAACTTGACCGTGAATAAATAATCCCTGTACATAACATAACCAATGTTTGTTGTAAGCTCCTTATGCGAAATCGACATGGCTACCATATTCGTTACAAGGAAAGATTTGCAAGGGATTTGCATAATTCTACATGTGTATCTGTTTGTAAGCCAGCTTCATCGACTCTATATCATAGCCAATCAGTAATCCATATGTAAGGAGAAAAAAAAACACGATACTCTATGCATAAACACTGCACATTTTGCGCTGGCGAATAAAAAAAGAAAAGTTCAAATTCAGAACAGCGTTCAACTCTGTCAGCTCATGGGAAATTAAGGACAACGAAATTACAGATTTTACCAAGAAGCTGTTTACTTTTTACAGTTTAAGCGGCCAGGTTTACGAGTTTCTTATGACCAGTGAGAAAAAACTGCTTGGGGACATGACTCGCTAATCTAAATGACTGTTTGCTACTCAAACTGCTTCAGCAATACAAACTTCCGTATTATTCAGGCACATGTGTCTTAGTACAATTTTGTTTTGGTGAGAACCAATTTAAACGCCATGTGGGTGGTAGAATTAGGTACTGGCACTTACAGGAGCGTTTTTTCGCCTTCCAAATATATTCTGATGATTCAGACCTCCTGCGTTGTGAGATCTAGTGAAATGAGTTTGAATCGCAAACCGTGACGAGAAATATGATTTCGTTCTAGTTCGCTGAAACTTCTGGAAAAGTCTAGATGATATGTTTGGTGAAATTAAAACAACGCAGTTCTGATAATTCGATATCAGTTTTATCGGTTTTTGGTTTATCGATTGGACTGAGATAAGCTGAAACCTTATTATCTATTAAAGAACCCATGATCCAATAAACAAAAGTACACTAAAACAATAACAAGGTAGGTTGACAATTACTGCTAAATTGTCAGAAAATTACTTATAACCGTAACCACAAGTATGTGATGTGATTGAACAGTTCTTCGCTTATTTCAAGAGTTTGAATGAAGAATTGCAGAATTTTCCGTCGATGACGCAAATATAATTTATAGGCAAACCATCAATCGTGCTCGCATTTCTTAGATCCTGCTCATATTCATCGATCAATATGTTCTTCGGCCAAAATTCATTGAGCGCCTGATCTGTCGTCTGTGTTACATAGATGTGATTTATGTTGCTTCGGAGTTGACCCGATCACGAGTTCCATTACATAAGAATGAGCGATTAGTTTACTGTGCTGTGGTATGCTCAGCGATCCGTCTTGCGTAAATAAATTCCTATCTGTCGCGAAGGTTACTGATATGATAAGATTTAACATAGAATTAGACGCGAGAGGCTCCGACGAGGTTTTGTAATGGAGATAAGGTTATTACTAAGATTTAACATTATAAGGAAAAAAAATGTAATTGATTTGCATCGGTACGAAATGTAGGAGGTGTCTCTGTCTCCCGATGCGAAAGAGGCTTTGGAATGAAACTATAAATTGTAGTAGCAACTTCCAACTAAATATTTTTGTACATTATCTCTTTCGAGGCAGTCTCGTGTTGCATTTAATGCTATTTCATTATAAACGCCTGTGTCAACACATACTTGAACGTTTTCCTTGTACTGTTGACAGCTCATGTTACCGCATATTGATCAAACCGTTGCTTAGAGATTTACAGGTCGATAACGTCAGCGTTAACTAATAGGGATTTTAGTAATCCTCCCGGAAGGTTAGCTACTGGGACCCAAACGAATATAGCTGTTATTTCCTTTTCTATTAAAGCTAATATTGAATACACTGCTAGTCTGACCGGTCATTTCCGCTATGAAATTGATATGGCCGTTGAAAGTGATTTGAAAAGAAGTCAAATATGCAAAATCTTTTCGCAACAGTAATCTTCCATCTGAGTCATCAAACCGAGTCCAAAGACGTGATGTAATTAAATGTCAACTGTCTATATTTTGGAAATAAAATTCGTCGATCAGGTTATAACTTCGACAAACACTCCCCAAAAATGTATGTAAGTGCATAAAATTATTTCGTCTTCTGTCCCAAATATGGTATAAAATATTATATGGTCGAATGCGTGAAATCGTGTTAACCAATAATCATTGTTCATCTTGAAATTAAATTTTACCTCTGTTGGTTTAAATAAACATTTCGATTATTCTCACAGCATCAACTACGGAAGCTCGTATTGTTAATTAATTTCAGTAGATATTCGACTCGTAAAACGGCAAAGTTATAGCCGTTTAACACGGAATTAATGGGGCGACAAGTGTGACCTCCGGCCAGGCTTCTTTGTGACTTAATTTTATCTCAATAGTGCTATTTTGTTTCTGCTGGAACGTACGCACTCGGCTAAATCGTTTTTCGCCATTTACAGAATGTTTATTTTAATATTATTTTTCTTCTTCCGCCTGGTTCTTTGTCGAATACGTCAGGTTGATAAGATTATGTCCAATAATACGGATTATGTCTGGGTGCGTCGGCCACGGGTGTCATTGCTCGGCGCCATAGCCTCTTGAACACTATTCCATTTGTTTCTTTAACTTGTCATTTTCATAGTTGTTTTCCACCGGCCTTTGTCAGAGTTCACCGTGGAATCTTTTTGCCTTTAATGTTTTCTTCTCACTTTGGTGGCGATGGCGGTTTGGCAATGATGATAGGTCGATGTCACACAGTAACTAATATAACATAATTGAGTTCTTGATAATATTAAAGCTAAGCCCCACTAACGAAGATCAACTGGAAGGCTAGTTACGTTAACGGACAGCTTAACACGTTCTCGAGGATCTTGTACCAACAACATTTCAATAAATCAACGTTCCTTTCAACACGGGTGGTGGGAAATTTATTGCTCGAAACAATGTTGCGGCGGCTTTGAAACAAATTGGATACGGCGGATACACTCACTGCGTAGTTACTTCATCAGAAACACTTGGAATAGAACCATCAGCATCCCAGATTCACTTCCGAGTCCAGTTTAATTTAAAAATATTATATATTTTCTCTGCCGTTTACGGTAATTTCTCAAAACGATCAATTCAACTTCACGTCATTATGAAAGCTCATTAATAATTGTAATAGAAAACACCATGTTAAGAGGTTAATTGATAATCTAATGGAGGCCCTGTGAAGTGTAAGGAAGCGTTTCTATCGTTGCATATAAGTCATAAATTATAGCGTCCATATCCTACGTGCCATTTATCATAATATTGTCTGGCGGCCGCGTTTTATCTCCACCATGGCAGGGCAGGTGGGTGTCTGCCTATTTCAATATTAATTGATCCTGCTGCGTTGCGGAATTGTTTTGTTTCTTTGTCTCGTCTGTCGATCTGGTTTGCGATCTCTTTGGTATGTTAGTTTGGAATCCAAAGTGGCAGGAGGCTGGGCTGCAACCGAACTTATGATCGTGAGCCTGACAGCTCCTTTGGTCGAGGTTAGGGACGTGAATTTTGGAACGCCCATCCGAGTTAGATTTATTAAAGTTAGCAAAAGTTTTTGTTCTTTTTGTGAGGGTCGGGAATAGATGATGATGTCTGTATCGATATGCGTGGAGCATTATCCCAACTCCGCAATGAATTTTCCATGTGTTTATATCAAAGAAGTCGGTTTCAATATCGAATGTTATCCAAATAGCCTAACGAGATCTTCACCAAACACATTATTTGAATCAAAGCCTCCATATTGTAAGGCAAAACAATGCTTGTCTTACGTGTTGCGGAACATAGACAGTTATTTAGTCATTTGTGGGTATTCACCGTGGGAAAACTTAGCTCATTATACGTATAAAGCGGTATGTTTCGAACCTAATGAGTAATAGCTAAGCAGGCGAAGTTGCAACACTTTAGTAAAGCCGAAGGTATCTGAATCAGTAAACGGTTCATGCAGCTAGTTAGTAACCGATCGTTTAATGTTTCTTTCAGATGACAACGCAAGGTTATCGGCGAGATCGCTAAATCATGACTCACGTGTAACTTTAATTTGACGATACTTGCCAATGTTTATTTGTACAGTTATTCGGCACACATAGCCTAAGTCTTTTGACGCTGCAAACTAGCCGTTGGAGTGCTCTCGACCTCGCGACCTTTATTCAAAGTGCTGGATAAATTCACCAGTCAATGTAGATCCCTGGTTTGCGAACACCAAGTGCAGTGATTCACACGTCTGATAGCTTCCGAGTGGCTGGTCGTCCGGAGGGATGCCCGTTAGACTTGAGGTCATCGGCAGGTGCGGATTGCTTGACGAGCGTGGTTTTCCTATTTTGGTTGTGCATTGTTAAAGAAATGAGCGTGTCTTGTTACGGCTGTGTCTCGGTGTTGAGTTCCCATCGTTAGTTGATGTGTTCAATATGGCGGCTCTTTTGTTTTGTATTTGTTTTTTTATGAACTTCAACTGCAGTGTTGACTGTATCAGGATAAATTTATTTCGAGGTGTTAGGTCACGTCTTCACCGCAAAACCAACAAAAAGGATATCATTGTAAATAATATTGTTCACTTTGTTTTAATTATGTTTTGATTAATGGGATGCATCGAAGTTAATTTTATCACCTATCAACTGGCCTGACTGGTCTTTGTTATTTAAATAATAAAACAATTTATAAATGTTTTCGGTCGGTTGTAGTAAAAATTTTATTCAAAAGTAACCTACCTCTGTTTTTATTAAACAATGCATTCACATTGTAATATAAATTGCAAACTTTACGTTGAAGACTTGAAGTTAAAAAGTTGGGAGTGCATGTTTTAAAATATTACCATTTAATGGAATGGAAACAATGTTGTACTTTATCGGCGTGAAATTATTCGAGTGTAAAATAAAATTAATCGCGCGGTCCATGACGGAAGGATAAAAGAAACTCCGTTGTTCTTAAAAATAGCAACATTGTATGAAAAATTAAAATGGAGGATTCGAACCACAAATTGATTCTTAATAACGCATCCATTAATAAAATAGCCAAAAGCACATGTTGTATGAGTGGCTACAGTAATTTGCATGAGATTGATGACCCTGCACCGTGCTCAGATGACTTTTGGTCGTGTTACAGTATGGTATTAACATTTTAACTGTCATTGCTTTATAATCGAAAATTATGGATGAGGCACGCTCCGCAATCAAGCTGACGGAAATGTTAAGTAGCTTTAATCCCCTGCAATTTGTACGGATTCTTTCAAGTGAAATGAAACGTGGGTAGTACGTTCGTCTGCCCCAAAAGCTGGAACTCGTGTCTGGTAAATAGACTTCAGTATTTTGCAGAAATGAACATAGGTATTTTTATTTAGTAATTACTGGAGATTGTTACGGCTTTTTTTCAGTTGTTACGGGTCGTCAGAATCCCGAAAGTCTGACTACCAGTCTTACCAAGGGGTATCGTGTTACCCAGTAACTGGGTTGTGGAGGTCAGATAGGCAGTCGCTCCTTGTAATTATACAAAATACTGGTATTCAGCTGCATCCGGTTAGCGTGGAAGCTGACACGAACATAGTTGAGAAAAGTCTAGGCAGATGATGACTGTAGTTTTAGCATTTGGACATTTTGCCCCCAGTCTTCGTGCATGATAACTCAATATATGCAATTGTCTAACAATACACAGTTATTTTCAAATTTATTATATCGACGATATTCTCGTTGTATCATCATAATGGCGTGTGACCACGAAATTCGAATCGCGTCACATTTTCGTAATGTTTCCTGTGGTTTTATGATATTAATGAATATTGATGAAATCTTTACTATCTCTTAAATAAATTATGTCGTAAAACGATCTTCGGGTGTCTGTGGTTGTCCTCATGTGCGGTGGCCATTACAAGATAAATAATGTATTAAAATACCATTTATACTCCATTTTACTATGTAAGTATTTTTTAATAAATATTTTTATGAGCACTTAAAGAGGATGGGTTTTATTTTTTTCGTGTAATGTAGTAGACTATAAATACTCGACGTCGTCGCCATACGCCAGACGCGTGCATGGAAAGTTGTTGAAACTTTAGGTAGTTCACAGAAATAAAATTGGATAGTTTGTTGGATCTAGACTTAGCTTGTTATTCATTTACTAACCTTTTTGGCAGCTTTTTGGCTGCAAACACAACTGCCAATGCATACAATCGTTGTGATGAACATGGGATACTTACGGTTATAAATCATTTGTGATTTTTCGTTGGGAGAAAATTAACTTCAAAACAGTTCAATCATTATCTTAATATTTGCATCATGTGCTCGTGCAGGAGTCGGATCATAAAAATATGGCTTCCAAAGACTTGCCTACCAAGTATCTCAATTATCCTCAACTATTAAATGAGCAATATTTGTATTTATATAGGTATTTGTAATCACGTTCTCGAAAACGGCTCTAACGATTTCGATGCAAGTTGAAATATGGGGGTTTATGGGGGCAAAAAATCGATCTAATTGGGTCTCATTTCTGGGAAAATTGGTTTTCTCTATTATCACCCGAGCGGAGCTCGATCGACCAGGTACATAGTAAGTATGATAGCAAAACATGTAAGTGACTCTGTGCTACTGTACCGTTTCTCATCTGTGACATAAAGTTATTAGTCGCGGTTCCAATATCTTAATGCTTTAATTACCATTCACTGTCATAGCAATTAAACGGTTCCTCACGTGTAATGTCAGTGAACAATTAAAGATAAATACTGTTATAAAAGTAACTAACTGGCCGCAACGTGTTGGGAAAAACGGGGCGTTTTGAGAAACGGTTGGTTACTTGGAATGAAGAAAGAGGGGTGAACTCTATGGTAAAGTACAAAAAAAAAATTGTCGCTGGCCTCCAATACATCCTTTATATAGTTACAGATCGGTATTTATTGATTTTTTCGCGACTCCATTGTTTCGATCTGTCTATGTTTGTTATAGGGATTTTCCAATCACGCAGTTATAAACAAGGTGTGACAATCATTAACAATGATTTATTTATTAATAAAATACCGTATACCTATTGTTTATCAATTTCTGGAATTATTTTTAATGTTTCCGCCCATTGTGAACACATGCGTCGCAGAATACAAAATTACATTACAATCCAGTACCATTATGATTTAAACAATCACCTTTAAAAATACTGCTCACCTACCAGAAGTTTCTTAGCCGTTTAACAAGGGGGCAAAAAAGCAAAGACAAATAAACAAACTCCTACATTGGTGGAGGCACCGAGGCACACCGGCTAAGTTGACGTTTCCCACGAGGCTGTTTGTGCTCATGAAATGTAAAATGTAATGGTGCACCGTTAGTTTGTGGTCGTGTTGGTAAACTTCCACATGGAAGTAGCTAAGCTAAAGCTATGGAAAGATGTGAAGATTGCCCAACTGCAGTATTATCTCTCTTCTATTAATGTTATACTCATCCTGAGATTCTCGACCTTTATTGTAAGTATGAGAATTTAGCAAATAGTAATAGAGCATTAATTGTAGATCTTCATCATCTTCTTGCCTGTCCCACAATCTTACTACGAGCAAGAATCTTCTTCAGTTGAAAGCTTCAACTGAAGAATCTGCCTAGTCTTTTAATTCCCAACTATGTTGGGATCGGCTTCGAGTCTAACCGAATGACAGCCGGAACCAACGGGTTAACGTGCTTTCCTAGGCACGGAGGGGTCTTGATATGTAAAGATGGTCAGCCTTCCACGGACCAACCGACGAGCAACCACGAGCCCTTTTTGGATAAATGCAGCATACATTAGCTTCTTCATAGCACTGCTGTAACTGTAGCAGGATCACGCAGTTTTAATAAAGTTGACGTAATATTGTTGCTGGCTCGTAAGTCTCGTGACAGATTTGTGATGTGTTTCACCGTTACACCGCATGCTAATTGACATAACTGTTTCTGTCTTAAGTTTTATTTTAAATTGCTAGACGTTTCACACAGACCGCAAAACTTGATAAGTTACATTTGTGGAACTGTTACAATCAATCTGCTTAGCCTTTTCCCAACTATGTTGGGGTCGGCTTCCAGTCTAACCGGATGCAGCTGAATACCATTATTTTATATGGAGCGACTGCCTATCTTATCTCCACATCCCAGTAACTGGGTAACGACACCTCTTGGTCAAGACTGGTTTGTCAGACTTTCGGGCTTCTGACGACCCGTAACGACTGACAAAGATCTACAAGTGACAGCCGGAACCAACGGCATAACGTGCTTCCTGAGGCACGTAGGGGTCTGTGTATGTAAAGATGGTCACCCAACACGGACCAAGCCCGGCAAGCGTAGCTTACCCTGATGGATCGACCCGTGTGGCTGTTATAACTCAGCCACGAGCTCCTTCGTGTTTTTGTGTTAGGTTTGTGGACCTGTTACAAGTTGTTAATTTTGTTTCCTTCATCGGATCTTTTACACTCCCTATAAACAACGAGTCAACGACATCCTCGAACAGGTGACCTTATTTAAGCTTGTAACGAAGTTAATTTAAAATCATTCAGTTCGTCCAATATTTACGAGCAGCCGGATCGCTTTTATCAAAGCTGAACTTCAGTCACCAATCGACAGATCGCACGCGACCGAATTCGGCACGTTACCGTTAATTCGCAACGTGTCGTCTGTCCGGTCCGGATTCGATTTATAACCGACGTAATCGGGCCTTACGGTAAACTTGATCTCCTCTTACATATCGCTCTATAAAGCATGGAACACACGCTCAACACGCACGCTGAGTTCAACAGCGACCCTGTTTGTGCCGATAATTGTCTAGTTTTCAATTTGTGAGTTTGTCCTGATTGAGATTGAGAGTCAGTGTGTTATAGGGACATAATGCGAATGAAGAGGGTTTGTATCTCAAACTCAAACCATTTATTTCAAATAAACCAATTACAGGCACTTTTGAATTGTGAAGGGGTCGATCAGTCGGAAAGATGAAGCTCGTTGCCCATTCAAAAACGTGTGACAGATGTGTTGTTATAGAGTTCAATTCGAAGCAAGTCTATCCAACTGTACTTCAATTAAACGAGTTATTTTCTCCAATCTCATTCAAAGAGTCTAATTCAAAAGCATCTCGCAGAGAAATCACACTACATACCTAACCTTCACTGCCATAATCACCTGCAGTGTAACGTAAATCCCATGTCAGTGACAGTGAAGTGTTATGGCAGTGAGATGTTCAATTTCCCCGCTCGCTTCCCATCAACCTTTTTGCCGTTTGTACAGACAAAAATGTGCTTAATGTCTCTCGTTAACCTTTTAGTAAGAACAGATGTAACCCTCCGGCGGCGAGGCATAATTGCGGAAGTAGCCTCTGCCTCCTCTACCTGTTTGTGTACGTTTAAAGTGTTATCTTTGTCATCTGTTTTGCTAAATGGCCCTTTAAGGACTTTTGCTACACTCTTTGTTTCGTTTACATTTTGTGTACCTACGTCCTTCTGGAACGTATGACATTTCATATCCGTGTTTTTTTTACCCGACTGACTGCCAAGGAAGGGTTATGTTTTTTTTTAACCCTTTTATGCTCGGTAAAGTATCAGTTTCAGTTCTCTATCTGCGTAACTGTGAGACAGTCGACAATGTCTAAATTATTTGGCAGCACTTTCCACATCACTTTCTATTTCTTAGACAATTAAAACACCTCATCGCGTTAGGTGTGTGTGTGCGCCCGCCCACTCGATGATCGTCAATTAATTAGTCATGCTTTCAACTGTTCAGGAGCAAGCAAGGAACGTGAGCATATATCTCAGCTTAGGTAAACAGTGCACGCACGAAGTGCGCGGCGCCGGCGCACGCCAACGACCTAATTCTTTGAGTGGTGGTGCAGGCGTCGCGACGCCGCGGTGCATTTGCTCATTACATATGTTTTAACAATTAACAATTCAATCTTGAATGTTTTATGCATCTGTTTGTTAGTTTCCGCGTTGGATGGGAATAAAGGAAACGTTGTGTGATTTGTTTATCTAGCGCGCCACTTCTTGGAACCATTTAGGTTCTATAACTCAACTTTGTTGAGGCAAATGGGTTCTTTGTTGTTGTACTCATACGCTGTTTGAGCTTTACAAATTGCTTAATAACTTCGATTGACTGCGGCGTGAACGTGACTAAAACATTTATTTGTATTGCTTAGATTTTTGTGTCAGAAATAGGTAAGCCACGATAATTCTTACCATGTAAGGTGAAACGTTAACCAAAACAAGTATTCCATAACACAATTTCGAACTTAATAACACATTTAGAGAACTAGAGGGCCGCGATAACGACTTTTGGTAGAACCAATGGAATATGCATGTATTTTTTTAATATTTTTATTCGATAGTTTACATCGTCAAATAATAGTAAAAAATAAATTCGACGGCAAAAAAGCAATTTAAAGTACTTACATTTTTTTTTTAAATATCCAGCCGGTCCGGGCTATTTAAACGCCCTCCATTTGGCGCGCTTGGTGTGGTGACGTCACAGACCGTGAAAACAGACAAGCTACTGTCAGGTCAACGTCAAACGCTCCTTTTTGTAGGAGCGTTTGACGTTGACATGACACTTGTTGATTAACTTGACATTGACATTTTGATTGTTACTTCACATCCGCTCTTAGCTTTTCAATTATTTGAATTACCCCCAGTTTTTTGGGACTTTTTAAAAATTAATTTCTCGCCCAAAAAGAAATTTTATTCAAAAAAATTGATGGAGGCACAATTCTGCAGTAGTTAATAAATAAAATTTTTGATCCATATTTGAATCACATGCATATTCCCTATTAGGTAAACTATAGAAACCGGCTAGTTGGCCGATGCGAACAAGTGCGTGATTGGTATCGGTTTCTACAGTTTACTTTGTTGGTGCGACCAAAAGACGTGGTCGTGGTCTAGTGATATACGTAACATTGACACGATTTCAAAGTAATTAAAACGCCAGCAGTGATCGGTTACAAAATAAATAGCCCCTTGATATTTGTCGTTGAATAGTATTAGTTAGCTGGCTACAAGGACGAGGAGTTCACGTCGACATGTGACGCGGCGGTCACGAACACCTATCGACTCCTGCGCACGACTTGTGCACTCAACTCATTGTGCAATTAAAATATAACTAACCGATGAAAGCTCCAAGGTCCACGCTAATTTCACGTCAATTCAACCTAATTGAAATACTCAAGACCTACTACCATACAATTAAGATGCAATATCATATCTTCGAAGTCTATAATTAAAGTCTATGTCCCAATTAAATCGATACAAACCTCTCAATGTGACGAAATGTTGCGGTTTCACTTCGCGATAAATAGTATCGATAAGGTACACCGGTCCAGTTATTAGTGTCGATGCTTTTCAGTTTCGTCCTTAACATCGATGTTATTATAATCGATTTCTGAATTCTTGATTGTTTGAGTGATGGGAAAAGATCATCGACAACGCCTCCCGATGAATTAAATTTGAATCGATTCACGCATAAAAGGCTGTTTCGTGTCTTGCCTTATTCATGAGACTGCATAATGATGAGCGGTTTTAGAGCAAAATGAAGAGTAGATATGTTGTTTTTTTCGTGAACGAAGAAATCCTTTTGCGACGATGCAGTGTGTTAATAAAAAGAAAGTGCATGTCTACTTTTCTTTGTGACGCTTTGATTGATGTCCAACTGACCTTGCAAATTCTTTGAATATGTAGTTCTATTGGCGTGATTTTTAATAAAAACGAGACGTAATACACTGTCTGTCTTCTACTGCGTGCCCGATCAATCATTCGCACTCCATTCTAACGCAACGCCTGTCACCAATCATGATGAATATTCCTACACACGATCCAATTCACTCGCATTAATATCGTTATGAAATCGAGCGTATCGAGCACTCGATTCAATGCAGCCGTGAACTTAGAGTAGCGAGTTGACAGTGCACAATGAGCACTATTAAATCATTTGTTATTAATCGAGTACCATGACAATATAGAATCGAATCGGTGCAATATGTGATGGAGTCCTTGAACAGTATTAACCTTAATAGTTGTGTGCAATCGCTGGTCGATACAGTGCCGAAACGAATCAGAATCGATTCGGCCCACTTGGCTCCTCCCGTGTCAATCGATCTGTCTTATTACGAAACTACAGAGCCCTACGTTGACGATGATGAATTGTAATTATTATTATTAGTCTATTGTGACTGTGAGTACTCAAGGACAATATAAATGATGATGAATAAACAATACTCGTAAACAATGAAATTAATCGATCGATTTTTAAATCGAAAGCTCAAATAAAAATACACGACTTCCGATTGATTAGTAAAATTTATGGCCTATCATATTTAATTCAATGTATTCTCTAAAAAACGTTGCAAGACAAGCTGGACACGTTTTTTAAACCAATTAGGAAACATAACAAATGGAATCTCAGTCTCGAACGGTTCGTCAGTTGGCCTATTTATTTCGTACATGTCAGAAGTTGGTCCGTTTGTCCATCTGCTTGATCAGTAGTTAATTTGTGTTTATTAGCCGTGATTGGCTCCCGGGTCAGCCCGTCACGCCAATTGTTAGACTCAACAATTGCCATTGAGCTATTTGCTACGATACTTATTAATTTGTTTTGTATTTCAATTGATATAATGATAATTAAAGCTAGTACGTTGTTTTCTTGCATTTGTGATTGTTCCGTTTCTTTTTTCCTAGATAATGTCGCTCATTAAAATTGTGATGTTATCATGGTTAAACGTGTGATCACGCTTTTTATGTGATTGTTGAATAGATTTCTGGGTATCATACGAATCGATCGGGAATTTTACAGTTTTCGTGAGAAATGGTACGGGTTTCTTTCTAATTTCCAAGAAAAAAAAACAATGTCAGTATCTAAAATCATAATTATAAACTTCAAGCAATTTAGAACTCATTACACAAGAAGCATTAGTAATGCAGCAGTTTGACAATAATATTCCAGTAAACATCCAGGGTTCATTGGAAACATCGCGATGACGTAGCCCCAATGATTCGATCCGGCGATTAAACCGATTACAGATGCGCGACACGTCTCGACACACAATCGATTTATCGCATTACTAGCACAACGCCCATTCGGTATTTTCCTAACAGAATATTTTATCGGATAACCGATCGATGACATTGGATAGCAATTTTATTTCGCCTATTGTTACACGTTTCAAATGATCTTGTTTCAATCAATCTGCCTAGCCTTTTCCCAACTATGTTGGGGTCGGCTTCCAGTCTAACCGGATGCAGCTCAATACAAGCATTTTATATGGAGCGACTGCCTATCTGACCTCCACAACCCAGTAACTGTGGAATACGATACCCCTTGGTCGACATGGCATGGACTTGGTCGCATCGACCCGTGCGGCTGTTATTACTTAGCCACGAACTCAAATGATCTTGTTTATGGAAACTAATAATTTAAGTAATTCTTACTATTTAATGTTGTAAATGAAATTAGTTATAAGTACTTATACTATATTTTAGCATTAACTAATGAAATGTTTCATTTTGTTTCAGGTAATTAAGTACCATTGGCTGAGCTTTCTTGACAGCTGAGCTGACTGACATGTAGCAACAAAGTCAGCTCAGCTCCTGTCTCCCAATACTTTTTCTGACATTCAAGGTAAGAGCAAGTGGCTAAGGAATGACAACCGCACGGGTCGATCCATCAGGTTAAGCTATGCTTGCCGGGGTTGATCCGATGCTGGGTGACCCTCTTTACATACCGAGACTCCTCCGTGTCTCGGTAAGCACGTTGGTCCCGGCTGTCATTCGTGGATCTTTAACAGTCGTTACGGGTCATCAGAAGCCTGAAAGACTGACAACCAGTCTTACCAAGGTGTATCGTATTACCCAGTTACTGGGTTGTGGAGGTCAGATAGGCAGTCGCTCCAAGTATAATACTGGTATTCAGCTGCATTCGGTTAGACTGGAAGCCTAGTATAGTTGCGAAAAGGCTAGGCAGATTAATTGAAGGTAGTCAATTTAGTCTAAGTGGTTTTAAATCGTTAATTGTAGCAGTTCCCTTCTCATTAGGAATAATATTATAAGTATAAAGAATTAGGTTATACGCGCTCAGCAAGAGTCACGTCAAAACTTGGCTAGTTACCCAAATTTTCTTCGTTTTGTCTCCTTTTCGCTCCCGATACCTTTGTCCTGTTTCCACGTGTCATCTATTAGTGTGACTATTGTGCCGTTTTTGAAGACCCATCTACCTCTTTATACTTATAATATCATAGCTCATTAGCGATAACAAAACCTAAACAAAACAATTACTCTCCTCTTCACTAGACACAGTAACGTCACGTCAAACTGTCTCCATATTAGAGCAAGGTTGTTGACACGCTGCTGTCGCAACACCTCCTTAATTACCTATGTCAGTCAATTATCACTTGACACACATAACTATGCTTCATTTATCAATTGGCTTATCCGATTAGAGGAGTAATTAAAGCACTGCTTGACTGTGTGAATAAATGGCTCTGGTCGTGAAGGGTTCGGGTCTTCGGGTATGTTAGCGTAATTAGATTATGTGGCTTTTAATTAGTTGGAGACGTTGATGTTAATTAGGGCTAGAATGGAGAGCATAGGAATCCTGTCAGTGAAGAAAATGGGGTCAATTTGTAGAGGAGATCAGGGAGCTTAAAACGGCCACTTTGGCAAAACCATAATAGGAAAATATTGTGAATCATCGTAAAATATCACAAACTGACAATTCATAATTGCTTTTGTGTCAAATTAGGGGAATTGCCAATGTGGCTGTTTTAGGCCCCCAGTGCTAAAGTCTAAGACACTGATTAATCATTTATCATAATGTGGGCTGCAAATAGGATTTTTGATTTCACTGGCGATTTTACAATTGGCGTCTGTGGTCCCAGTTAGGCCCTAGACGCCTGAGTATTAGTGATTCATTTGTTCGAAATCAAAACAGAATTTTTGTATCAATCAGCCAAGATATTTTAAAGAATGACGCGATTATATCAAGTCAACAGTTTACTCATTTGTAAATAGCCGAAGATTCTCGACCTTGTGCCAACGACCTTCGAAATGTTTTAGGCATAACAAATTGCATACTACTTATTGAAGTTACACCATTATGTCATGAAGTTACCTGAGTGACGTAAGACTTGTATCGGTTTTAGCGTCGTTGACACAGGTTAGTAGTACCCACAGAACAGATAAAAGAGGTTAGAAAGGAAATAGTCCCTGATTTGTATTAGAACGCGTGTCGCCGCTTGTTTCCCACTCTTTAATTCCACTACAATCAAGAGACCAATACGTACGCGCATTACGCACACAAAGAAACCACTCACACTTAGATCAGTAGTTTGCTATTGGTTGTCACACTAACGCAAACACTGCGTTTGACGTACACTCACACACGCTCAAAAGCAATTTATTTCTCATACATGTTACGGCGAACAAAAGGTCGATTAATTATATCGATAAAATTGCTGTAATTTTTAAGTTGGAAATTTTTCGCTATAATTTTGGGAAGGGGGACAATTAGCGTGGACTTACTAAATACATATAAATAATAATGTACAATTAAGGGGGAACATTCGATAAAGCCGCGAAATTCAAATTTTCTTTAGTTTTTTGCTAATTGTAGCTCTGTTTTACATAATTCATGCCTTGGGCTTCAGCTAGTAAGTAAGAAAATTACACAAGTAAAAAATACAAGAATATTTTAATATTGAACAATAATATTTATTTATGAAACTGTTGGGTATTAAAACTAAATTAAGGGGTATTAAAACACGAAAATAAAATTTTAAATGTATGTTTTCATTATACACGGCTAACCTCAAACACACATATACTTAGTATCGACATTGTGTACAACTTGGTACAACACTATCGATAAGCATGGATTTCGCCGAATTTCAGCTTTGGCTCGTTGCACGCAACGTTCGCAGTGAACGCAATACATTGCGCAATCACTCATCTAGTAGAAGATGGTACCCATGCATTGAAAGCAATGTATAATTTTGAATCTGTTTGCGATTATATCGTTTTTGTCTATAAACTACATAATATTATTGTAATAATTACAAATATCACTTGTATTTAATGGTTTTTGGACTTACCGGTGAAAAGAAATCCCTTCCCGGGCAACACTACACACCTGGCTTCTTTTCCGACACGTAATAATAGCACAAGACGGCATAATTCTTTTTTTTTCGCGGAGCGTCACACGTTGTCACAATATGAGCGCGACTGTTGACCGGTGAACCAAATTTCGGTTGACTTATTATAACCTCTTTTATCTGTTCTGTGATAGTGCCACTACGATGTAAATTATTAACAGATACAGCAGGCGTAGCATGACGTCTATTTCTACGAAGAATAGACATAGCTTTTTCTATACAAAGTGACATTTCGTTTCTTCATTTTTGACATCGCACCGTAGAAATCCTTCTACAATCTGTCATTTTGTCTTTCGTTTCTAACGATCTTTGTCTAGGTCTTTATAAGTGTAGACAATTTCGGAAGAAAGTTTTCTCTCCCAACTGTCAAAATCACCATCAGAAAAAATATCCTAGGACAAAACAAAGAATTCTGACTCGAATTATGTAAAAGAGAATTTCGTAAAAAAGTGCAGTTGGTTCTTTCTACTTTGCTGCTGTCGTACTGTCTACACGGAACGTCATTTTTGTCTGCTCTTCTGTCGACAAAACGGTGCTCATGCTACACCTGCAGGGGTATGATAAGAATTGATAAGAGAACCTACTACTATTTTCGTCTGTAAAAAAAGCTCCAGAAGTATTGACTCGTATCAAATGTTTTAAGATCAGAGAAACAAGAATATGAGAAATCGATCGAAATATTCACGGCTATGTTGTAATATCAAAACAAAGTAGTTTGCCAGGAGAAATCGCCATCGAATACAACGATAAAATATCCTAGTGCATCGCCCAAGGTGCTACATCCATTGCATAAGACCAGCGTTGATCACTGCACTAACAAATTACGATAATATTTTACGATCGTACAATAATCTTATCGTAGCAATTAACTGGTATTACTTCGCGTGGTCGTCGTTAATTTATAATCGATAAAGTTATAAAAATATCGATAAATAAATCGATGTTACCTAACGGTAGTTGTAATACATTCTGAGCTAGCGATCGGGTTTTTCCGCGGTTCTTGGACATATTGAATAGAATTAGGATTATGATTATGAGCCTATAGCCTATACCATATTATTGTGTTTGACTAGATATTAAATTAGAGCAATAAAGGGTTAATCGAAAAGTAGATTTACAGCTATTCTTCTCCATAATAAAAAGGACAATGCCAGGCTGCCATAAAAGCCATGTTTTATGCCACGGAGCCTTGATCTTCCTTTAACGGACTATATCTAACCACACACTATAATATTCGAAATTTCTTGCTTCCCTTCTACGCAATATAATGATTTTTTTCCTTAATTTGTTAGTTCATGCGCATGCGCATCTTATAGATAAGACATGTAATCGGTATCTACAGTTCATAAAATTTAATTCCCTATGACGTAGGTAAGTGCTATTATCAAAAGGTGACATTACGGACTACCAAATGTACAGACGCCAGCATATCAAGCTACCCAAAACTATCAAACTTTCCCAATCAACTTTGAACCTAATGCTTTAGCGATAAAGTTTAAAATCTACTAAAGAAATTTGACAGATTGTAGTAGCTTGATGTGCTGGCGACTGTACATAAAAATGGATTACATGTATTGGTGGATGTTCTATGTATTTATTTATGGATAAATACGTTTATTTCCTTCTTTATCGTGACCAGCTTAAGGATGTTAACCTTAGGACGATGTAAACACGCGTATAGCAATACTTAGCGATACAGATATCTAGTTGATACTAAACACAATAGAATATTGAATTGTAAGCAGTACTGAAATAATAGAATTAGAATGGGAGATGTGGCTAGTTTACACCTTACCTTGATACATAAAATGCAATCCGCTTAACTATTCCTCAAGAGTCATAAAAAACCCTGCATGAAATCGACACGTGTTTCACCTCTCAACGAGGCATCCTCAGGATGACGATTGACTTGTCGCGAACCCGAACACGACGTGCTGTCACGCAGAGAGTAAAACTTGAATCATAGATTTCATACTTAACAGTGTTTAACTTGAACCCGAAATCAAGTCATGATTTTGAACTCCGTTATTTCCAAGTGAGGTAATTATATGCAACTGTATTTCAGCATAACTATAAAAAGAAAAGACATTTTGGTAGATGACAACTGACAGCATTACTAAAATTATATCTTGCTGATTGACAGAGCACAATTGAAATGAAAACATCAATGACAAAATGGCAATGACGAAAAATATTAACCATAAACAAATATGAAAAAAAAAATGAAATAATTTTATATCAAGATTAATTTTAGCACACTATGTTTTGATCAAATTATAGTCCCTGTTCTTTAAAGTCGGTTAACATTTTTGCAGCAAAAGCAATCGGTCAGTGTTCCGGCGCCATTGTTCCGTGACGTCACCGCATCTAATAAACCTGTTGATCCATTTAACAAATTGCTAGCGCCGCGAATCGCCTGGAATGTCTCTGTTCTAGTTTCCAAACAAACCCAGTTAAACTGGCGTTTCTTCGCGGTTTACATAAATATACAAACCAGCATTTATATCTGTGAACAGATGTTTCAGGTTCTCTCTATTTATTTGTAAAATGTTAGGTCGTTGAACTGGGCTAATCATTATTGTTATTTGGTTTTTATCTGTGACCTGACCTGAAATTGTGTCTAGTAGTTTTTCACGAGTCCTTGTCCTTCTTATCTCTAACTTCTACATTATCTGTATCGACCAACAGCTGTTCAGTTTGTGTGCAGACCGTCGTAGCAGATTCAGAATAACAATTCACGTCAAAAGGAATTTATAGCTGTGCAGCAACAAGTGACGTTGTAGTCAAGTAACATTAGTACTAAAATGAAGCAGTATTTAGTATCCGAACTCATAACAGATTCAGTCTCGACAAGTGGGTGGCTGTGGTGCGCCGGCGCCGCCGCCGCTCCACCTGCCTACTTGTGCAAGATTTATGCGATCAGGACTCAATGGACAACTCGAAAGTTGAAACTTTTACACGTGTGTTTACAAACCATAAACAAGGTTTTCCCTTTACGATCGCTGGTACTAAAGTAACGTTTTGATCTTAACCATAGACGGGAATGTGTTAAACATAAATATCCCGTGTTTTATTTAATCGCTGTCATAAAGAGGTTTTAATGTGTCAAAAATAAACTTGAATACAGTAACAGTCGGCAATCGTTATGTGTGATGAGGATGACTCAGTCGTCTACACATGCAGAAAACTAACACGGGACGTAAACAATTTCAGTGTATCAACAGCAGGCATCGCTATATTGAAAGTGGAATTTTCACATCCGATTCAATATTTTGATCTTGTTTTAGACCGATATTTCATCAAATGAATAATTTATGTGGATATAATGAAAAAATGTTTCACTCAGTCTATTTAAAACCTATAAAATATTAAAATGCTTCTCTACACACACGCAGTTTCTAAATCTGATGAAGATAATATAATCAGTCGTTTGGATTCAACGATTTAGCAAACTTTCGACATGTTTTGGTTACGTTGTTGTTTTATAACGGCTGGGGTCATAAGTCGTCGGTTACGAAACCCCCACTGCAGTAGATTTCTTTAACGAAAGTATCGTGATCTTGAACCTGTATTCGGGTGTTTCGGATCCGATCCGATCTCGAGCGTCGATTCGTCACGACGACAGCTTTCGCGGTGCTCAACCGGAAATTCGCCGTAAACGATCGCCAATGAAAGGTGAATGTCAAGATTTGTTTACGCTCTAATGGAGTCGCAAATCGATGGATATTGAATTCATTAGTGAAACTCTTTTATGTAAATAAACGTGTTGCTGATGCTTTTTAACTTCATAGAAAACCTGTCATTCAATTAGAAATAATACTAATAAATATTTTATTATTTGTTGACAGCTCAAGTAGCTACGAAGTATCATATTACGCTAATCGGGTTAATAGTAGTCAATAGTACATCTTTACAGCCGTAGCGAAATGTGGGTAATCGAACAAAACTTCAATTCAGGTCAACTTACATTGCTCCGGCGCCGGCGCATGTAGAGCCGTAACACTATAACACTGTAATTTCCCATTGCCCTTACATAACTATTTGCTCACAGGATATTACATTGTTGGTCTACAAAAGAGCTTTTAATGTTCGCTTCAGAAAGTGAGGATTAGGAAATTGCAGTTGCACATCGCGTACGGGACCACTTTCTTTGACATTGAAACATTTGCGAGGCTCTTGGTCCTCGGAGAGAAATTATCACTTAACACTCGCTTTTAACTGTAATTTTCGTGTTGTATTGACTGTGCTAAGTGGATCATACCAATCAATCAATCAATCTGCCTAGCCTATTCCCAACTATGTTGGGGTCGGCTTCCAGTCTAACCGTATGCAGCTGAATACCAGTATTTTACATGGAGCGACTGCCTATCTGACCTCCACAACCCAGTAACTGGGCAAGACGATACCCCTTGGTAAGTCTGGTAAGACTGGTTGTCAGACTTTCGGGCTTCTGACGACCCGTAACGACTGTCAAAGATCCATAATACCATGCTGCCATAATAGGCTACTTAGACTCGGGAAGATCTTAAGGGCAAATTGAAGTCATTTTAAATTTTCAGATAATTGCGTTTGCTACAAAAAAAAAATTGTTAACTCAAACTCCTATGCGGTTATCCAGATCTGGGTTCCAATGGCATTGGAATGAAATTGTTAAATAATATATCATCCAAACAATGCGGCTTTACTTACCAAACACGCTGATATACAAAACAATATCTATGTTCAATTCAACATACTTTTGAGAACAATAACCTCTGATTAATATAGTCCAGTACATAATAGAAATACTTCTTTAGTCACACATTTGCAATATGTATTCTCCTCTGGGGCATTGTTTCATGTGACGTGTGTTAGCTTACCTGTTGCGACTTGCCTCTGACTATTCGCTTTGATTAGTTTTATTTTTCGCATTCTATGAAGTTGAGGTGTTGAAATTCTATTCCTTTGAGATTTTTCGTTATCATGAAGCAAGAGTTTGAATTATTATGAAATAAATTGTTCCGGCTCCTTATCCATTCACAAAAGCCTAGTAGACTCTGGTCAACTAGCCGCGCTACCACCTTGCTGACTGGCTACTCTCTCCACCCTATGCCTATAAATCCCGTTTATCCAACTAGGCCTATGGTGGATACTCGGGACATACGTTTCCACCGTAGGGTGGATTTTTTGGTGTGGATAAACGGAATAACCCGACGGGACCTAAAAGCATGATCATTACCCAACTCGTTACTTAAGTAAAAGTTACGTAAGGTAAAGCCGAAATTCAAAAAATGTTCAGCGAAAAAACAAGTGTTAGTCGAAGCATGATCGAAATGCGAGGTGTAAGTGGTAATGCCATTGAAAATCAGGTCACGTTCAGCTACGTGAGGGAAGAGTACTGCGCAAAAAGCAACCAGCTATTCATCGATTTTGATATAGCATTTGTATGGACACGATATTACTTACAGATGTATTGCTTGGAAACCGGGGATAGGAAGGTAATAAAATCCTGCGGTTTTTATTTATTATCTGAGTGTTAGAAACTTTTATTTTTTTACACAGATCTACACACAAACGTAATTGATCATATCTTAGTAATAGATGATATAGATCCAATTAAAATAATCATAACATCAGCAAGACCAGAAAACAGTAATTTACATTCTCCGTTAAAAAACTTGGCTGTGTTGTGATTGACAGCTCTCAATGCAAGTAGATAAAATCATGGACAAAATCGGATTCGATATATAATAACGTGCAGAAGCATATACGAGTAAAATAAACAGTATTTCATATAAGTGCAGTAACACGATAGAAGGCAACGTCTCGTTCAGTTAGAATTGCAAACCGGCGGCGATGAATACGCACCGATATGGAATAGTTCTAACACATGATCTTGTCTATGTAAAATTGGCGAGTTATAGTTATTGCGTAATGGTAATCGGCGGATCGAGATCCATGGGAAAGAACCAATTGAAGTGGGCTGTTGTATTGTTCTTGAGCTTATGTACTTGCTAGAATTGAAGGTAGTTGCACTAGGCTGAAACATTCTTCAAATTACGATCGAAAATGCAGCACGGGTTTTTTGTCATCTATCAAATTTTCTTATAATTTGTAAGTAACACATCTGGTTACAGTCTTCGTACGATCAGAATATAAATGTTACTTCGCCTATTCACGATGACATGCACACGAAACACGTTCTCCACTCTTGAATACGAAGTGTCCACTACATTAACACATGCCTCTACACGCTTTATGTACTGAAACCCACTCAAGTCTGCTTTGTTTGTTTCATTATAATCGTGTCTATTACAACAGGCATTAAAATTATCTTCGGCATTATTGACCGCTTTGCACCAATCGAGTTTATACGACCCATTGCGACTTGACGACATTAAGTGCGCTTGGGCATAGAGCTATGTTGGACCATAACTCAATAATATTTTCAATTTGGTCAGCAATATAAAATTTATTGTCAAAAGTCATCACAAGTTTTATCTTTATAGTCGTATCATCCTCTCAAGATGGTCTGGCAAAGATACCGCACTTAAAGTCTCCAAGTACAATGCCCGCCCGGTCCTTCGCTTTCCAACAACTTTGCTTACATAAAAGGTACGTGAGCCCTTCGGCCCAAAAAAATATTGTGTAACATGGAAAGTGTTTCTACGATCACTATGGTGTTTATGGTTCACACGACGTAATTATTTTCTCTTAGCCCTGCAATTTTCTCAACTGCACTGTGATTAATATTGTCCGCGTATGTCATAATGGTACTGAGGAAAATTTTGTTGGGAACTCGAGAGAACAGCAACAAAGGAAGGAAATTGGAATGGCGTACTTTGAAACTATTGAACTAGTTTATGTTGTCATTATTAGTTATGGGTTTTAGGCGAGTTTCTGAACATTGTACTCGCGTCGTTGTTGAAAGGGAAAGCTCCGGTTAAAGCCGTTTGTGTTGTACCAAACGTAACCGGCATTATAACTTATAATTTAAATGGTATTAACTTCCATTCTCACTTTATGATAAAAGGGAGATAATTATCTATGGCTTGAGGTCGGTATAAGTGCTTGCGACAATCGTAAAGCAGCGTGACAGCACTTGAGTCTCCCTGACACGTTTCGCAGAGCATTTGCATGGCGCGGGCGCAGCCGCTCACCGCTCTCTATTAATACGTTAGATATGATTATGATAGATCGATTTGCTTAATTGGCGCATGCGCCACTTGCCCACACAATTATAATGCATAAATATTAAGTGCTGGCGACAGTGCCAAAGGACAAGCCAACCATTTAGCGATCATAAATTTTATTCAGTTTTATGAGGTCTTTCACATCATTTTATTGTCCGTATTTTAGTCTGAAATATTAACACTCTAATTAGTTTCCTGATTCATGAACTTGTAAAGTCAATTAAAGCAGTAAAACATTTCAAGTTCCATTAGTGGCTTCAATTGAGCAGACATTTATTCATCATTACAGGGACGGTGTTATTTGCGGTGTTAAATAAAATTATTTATTTATTGTAAGTCGGTCGGCCCACTGAATGTCGACTCAATGTGAAATATGGTATGGCATGTTGATCAATTTATTATATGAATCTCAAGTTATTTCGTTGGCGTAATGTTGACAAATAACGAAGACTTTGATCTCTTATTTATCAGCAAATAGCCAAGATATTAAAATTTAAAAGTAAAATACTGAATTGACACAATCTGAAATGCTTATTTCAGAAGACCCGAATGTTTTGTAATACAAAATATCATTAGATTTGATAGTTGTTACCACATCTTGAATGCCTTCCACTTTAACAAAATCAATCTGCCTAGCCTTTTCCCAGCTATATTGGGGTCAGCTTCCAGTCTAACCGGATGCAGCTGAATACCAGTATTTTACATGGAGCGACTGCCTATCTGACCTCCACAACCCAGTAACTGGGTGATACGATACCCCTTGGTAAGACTGGTTGTCAGACTTTCGGGCTTCTGACGACCCGTAACGACTGTCAAAGATCAACGAATGACAGCCGGGACCAACGGCTTAACGTGCTTTCCGAGGCACGGAGGAGTCTCGATATGTAGGGATGGTCATCCATCCACGGCAAGCGTAGCTTAACCTGACGGATCGACCCGTGCGGCTGTTATTACTTAGCCACGAGCTCCTTCCACTTTACAAAACACTTGAAAACAAAACTCTTTAGCGTTTGCTCTTTCTGTCGTCCTGTTAAGATCAAAATTGTGTGAATCGAAAGCCTTAGCTAAAACCAAAAATAACTGACTCGTTCCCAAGTAAGACACCAAAAATATAAATGTTAATGTCAACAGTATCGTACAAATTGGCATGACGTGACCCTAATTACTGCTGTGGTCTAAAATGATAACATTTTCGAGTGGTCTGGTTACATGATTGAGAACTTAAATAATGTACACGCGCAAATCGACAGTAATGTTGCTTTTATTAACACAAAAAACTCTTAAGCAACACTTAACGGCCGGTTTGGATGGTATAACACTGGTAATGTGCTTTTTTTAATCATACACTTAGAGAATATAGTCATTTGGCTTGCACTTATTACGGGTAACAGTAGCGTTGGCAAGAGTTTTGGTAATATACAATTTAACACCAAGCATACGATTAGTTTATATTTGTTTTGTAATTCTGATTCTGTTGTCGTTGAAATGCCATGTGCTGTAGAAATAGGAGCAGAAATAAATAATGCATTACGTGGATAAGAAACGGGCTCATATTTAACACCGTATTTACATACAATCCGATGCCACAAATTTGATACCTTCTTACCGTGGAATTTCTCTGTTTACCAATATTACGCAGTAGCTACTTACCAGTTGCCGTGAACGCACATAATCCACTTATGATTACTCATTTTCCTTGGCTCTTGACATGAAATAGTGGCAAGTTTTATTGATTCACGATATTGTTCGCGGTTCGGTGGCCACTAATTGCTGCGTGTTACACCGGCACGTTAACGTACTCGTTATGTAACATGTTACACAGCTTAACGTGGTGCCAACACCCGTCCTGTCAACAAATTGTTGTATGAAGATTACGTATGTCGGTGGCCTATCTGGTCGTCGTCTGACCGTTATTCCTAGGGCTGTCTGAAGACTCTGAAGTACCAAATTTTATTCTCTGTTTAACTATAGTCTGGTCGTTACCAGAGTGTTAACGCCCTGTAATTTAAGCAGCGTGAAGTAGGACTGTTTGTACGCGTCCTATAACTAATCCTTATAGTCCTGGCGGGTTTAACAATAATAAGGATGCCAACTAAAATGTTATTTTCCGATCTTAAAGATAAGGGAATATATTATCTGTAACTGTTAGTGTCTATCTAATTATCTACCAGTATAAACACTGCGAGATAAAGACTGCAATGAGGAAATCTGTCTGGTACGACTTTTTCTAAGAGAATTCTTCAAGTCCAGGGTTTCTTTTAAGTTAAACAAACAATTATTGCATCTTCCACTTGAGGCTTTTAATTTTACTTATTGCTTTAACGATTTAGGTTCACAGTCAGGAGTCTTGCAGTCTTTGGGATTCCTTGCCAAGTTGCTCTTCCCTCAAACCTGGTACTAGACCCCAAGAATGTTCTCCAACCCAGCCCTATCCTCAACAGACATTTCAGTCGTTTCCTACTTGCGTCTGGCGGTAGTCGGGCGACAAATTGCCGCCGGACGCCATTTCGGCGACGCACAATTGCCCCTTAACGGCTCGTTCCCCAGATTTATTCGCCTACACGTAAGTTAAGAGCCCTGTTCACAGTACGCATTTCGTTTAAATCACGGCGACACGCTATTCGTCGTCAACACTGGCGCTCGTCAAAATTCCTGTGTGTAATATTCGACCCACGAACGCTTCCGTGTTGCGGTTTACAAGTAAAAACTTTTAGACGAGAATTGGTTGATTGTGATGTATTGGCTGTTTCGGTATCCAGTGATACACAAGTGTAATTGGATGATGTATTTTGTTCTTTAGACGTGTCCGAAGTTTTATTGAATTTAGAACTGCTCGAGTCTGTATTCATTTCCACGTTTTTGTGAATAGTTTCATAAAATCCTATAGTTCCTTCTGAATCATCAATTGACATGTTTATAAATTCCGATTACTCCGACACATTCCGCGTACCGTGAATGTCCTTCTTTACCCGTGCGAGTAATGGCGGCGCTAACGACCAAACACCAGTAACGTGATCCTCGAGGTGTGAACTTACGAGGCGTTCCTGAGAAATTCGCTTATTATTAGTACCTGGAACTGTTTGCCTTTCCTGATCTAGTTGTTTAACACCAGTCAGTCGCTTTCGTATGGTTACTACCCACCCGATCGGAATGTGGAAGTTCGTTTTAGGATTACGAGATACCATTAACGTTGAGATATTAAGTATAACAATCTTGGCAAAGTTTGGATGTGTCATTTTAGACATTGCCGTTAAAGCTTCGATATAAATTATTTAAATTAACTTTTTACTCATTTTGAATGAGCAAACAATTCAAGTTGAAATTGAACAAAACATAAAGCTCTTTTGCTTAGATCTTAAATTAAAACATAATTCGTATTGGCCAATATCAGCTATTTTATTGTTATTGTATCTGTGCGCGAGTATCGGACATTACGGCTGGTTGGAACATTAGCATGGTGGGGGCTCAACAATGGCGGAGCGGCGCCGGCGCAGCGATGCCCACAGCATCCACCGATAACGTGCACTCCTCTAGTCTACGGGATACAGGATGGTTGGTTGGGAATTTCTAAACAATTTGATACTTTGTTAGACGGAATTTGTGTGTACTTTCTTTAAAAGCTTTGTTTCATTCAACTGAAACTTATTTGAGAACAAAAGCTTCTAAAGTAAACTTCTTTAATTTCGTAAATTCTAATGCAATTTTCTTAAAACATCCACTTCTTTGGTAATTCTCTGAGATTATTTTGCATCATATTGATTTGTAGTTGAAATAAAAACATTCCCATAATTAAATGAATTTTGAAAAGATTGTGATCGCATAAGCCAGGTAAAAATGTGTCTCGAGGCAAAAATCTCAAACGTTTTAGAATTCAAATTTTTCTCAAACAATTCTAAGAATTCCCATAGCACCCTGTATCATGATGTCGGTGGCGTGCGCCGGCGCCGACTCCTCTAATAATAGTCGCATTCCATTCCCTCGCCCTGGAAGGGCTCACCTCGCGATGCGCGCGCGCACCTGCCGTACACCACTTTCCTTTTTCATTTGCCAAATGCTTTCGCTACTCCGTGATTCTGAATTAATGTTATTGAAAAATAGCTTACATTATGCTTGTAAATTCCTCTGAGCATGAGTGAATTGATCGTGTTTATGACCAATAAAATTACAGTGGTTACCATCAATGGAAGCTATGACGTAAACCGACGGATTAGTACTACGCTCTTCATTATATTAAAAGGCGTTCATACAAAACACATGTGCAATGTGAATATTTAAATTACTTAATAAACAGAGTTTTTGATTTACCGTCTGATTCCAAACACGTTGATCTGGTTGAAAAACATTGTATTTAACTACGCAAAAACCAAAGTTACTTTATCCAGAAAGTTCTTCAAGTATTCTGGTCAGATGTTTCATTGTACAAATTAAACTCATTCACCGTGAAATACCAAGGGCAACGTATTCAGAAGTGTAGGGGAGCATCTGGAGCCATTAGGGCGTCCAGGGACCGTGTCGAACTGCTGGCGTGGAACCTCGGCTAAGGGCGTGCGCGTACGCAGGCTCGTGAGAATGTCGTTACGTTTTAATGTTTATGTTTCCATTATCGATACTATCTTTATGTATTGCTTCGCACAGGAAAAAAACCATAGAAATTCTTAAGGTTTTCTTGTTCTTGAATTATCTGTACAATCTTTACCGCTCCGTCGCTATTTTGAATTTAATATTTCTTCAACCAATAAGTGGGATAGGTAGGAAAAATACCATATTTTCTAGTTGCTTCGATTTAATAATATTGCGTTGTTTTATTAAATGAATTAATTAGTATTGCGTAGTTTTATGTTTCCACGAGTAACAATAGATTGCTAATGCTAATTAATAATTATATATCTGTGAATTCATGATGGTTTTTTCCTTATTACAGGTATAAGCATTATAATAACAATGTTAATGTCTAATATTATCCCGTGTACACACGGCTACACATCAAGCTATACATTTCCAGTTTATGCTGATCTCGCATTGTATCGGAAATCCGATACAATGCGAGATCAGCATTTTAAGCCACTATTCTTTGAACCTTGACTGCTCGTTGGTCTAGTGGTCGCAAGCGCTACTGCTGAGCATGAGGTCCTTGGTTCGATTCCCAGGTCGGGCAAAGTGTTATTGAGGTTTTCCATATGGAATTTCTCAGTAGCATCCCGGAGTCTGGCTTTGTGCCCTGTTGATGGCAATAAGCTCCCCCCTATTGCATGGGACTTAAACATAACTTGCGACTCTAGCCTCCTCTATACCTCTGCCTAACCCTCCGCGGAATACAGGCGTGATGTTAAGTTATTCTTTGAACTTTCATTGTACAATACATAGTTCTCAACTACTACCATCCGACGTAAATCCCTTTCTACTTGTGGTACTAAGTTATTGTGTACTTACTTAAGGGCCTATAGTACCTCAGCTCAAATTCACTTTTAATCTCGCTCGCACCATACTACTCGCGGCCTGAGTGAGAGCAAGACGGAGTGGGGTGCTGGTGGCTCCAAGCCTGGAATAGTTTACGGTGAAAATAATGTTAATTACAAAAAAATAAAAAAACATTAGACCTGCTTTATAGTTAGTTCAGTTGTTAAGCAAAGTTTCATGATCTAATTTGAAGTATTTTTTTGAATAACAGCGGTTTATAGTTCGATTTTGAGGTAACTTTGGAAAAAAAATCTGTATTTTTTATGTAGTCGGGTTTTCGTCAAACGTATGACCTAGCGTCAATCCTCAACTTTAACATAGGTATACATTTATTTCAAAATGAATGCTGCAGTATTTTCGGCATAACGGAGGATCATGCTAAGCAATTTGAGGTAGGGTAGGCCCTTAAATCCAGGTCTTATTCTGATTGATTGCCCTCCTTTATGTTCCCATTGTCTTGTTCATGTTCAATCTTGTGGTTTTACTCCACTATGCTAGTGGTTAAGATTATGAACATCATTGTTAGGATTTATGTTCATAAGAAATGTAGTTTGCTCTGTCAATGCGCGATATTGGTTAGGGAAAGGCAATAAAGGAGATGATTCACCGTCTATACATTTTTGGGCTGTATGTGCCAAACAAAAAAAAGCTATATTCCGACTCACAAAGAATAAATTTTATAATTTTTGAATAGAGGAGTCTATTCAAAAATTATAAAATTTATTCTTTAGGACAAGTATCGATCTTTTCGAAGGATTCACCCTGAGCACGTATACACTTTTCAATACGTCTGGACTAATTGGAAAATACCTCTGACCACTCTTCTTTAGACACCTCAGCAAGGTGCTAGATTCCTGATGCTACGGGTACACTTCGCGTTATCGCGAACTTTTCTTCGTGCGCTCTCTGTTGCTCAGCGAGTAATCGAGGGGTGTGCGAAAGAGACCGCACGAAGAAAAGTTCGCGATAACGCGAAGTGTAGCCGTAGCATGACTGCGGTCGCTTGTCACACCAAGCTAAATTATTACTGTTCGAGGACAAACTGTTTCAAATCCTACTTATATTATAAATGTGAAAAACTGTGTATTTGGATATTTGTTACTCAATCACGCAAAAACGGCTGAATGGATTTGGGTGAAATTTGGCGAACAGATAGTTTATAACCTGGATTAACACATAGGATACTTTTTATCCCGATATTCCCACGGGATCGAGACTTACGCTGGTGCAACCGCGGGGCGCAGCTAGTATGTCAATAAATAACCAGCCTATGATAGTGAATAACTTGCCAGTGTCAAACAAATGAGTAAAGAATATCTAATTTATTTTGGCATGGCCCTCGGCCTCGTAAAGGTTTTCCGACATCTCTCGCTTTTAGAAGCGGAAGATAGCTAATATAATGTATTTTTTTAAAGTTCCCTACAGTTAGAGATGATATATTTAGGTAGTGCTTGTATTTGTTATCAATTATCATACATTACTAAACACTTTAAGGGATGGCTTTGAAACAATGACATGTTAATCATGTTATCTACAATTTCTTTACATATCTGATACTCAAGTGTCTTATCATAAAATATTTTCCGAGGGCCTTTTTATGTCTAAGGTATTTTAATACTCTACTAATTATTATCTAAAGTATCATAATACTTATATTCACGTCACTTCATATCATAAAATGTTATCAGTAATTTTATTTTTATAATGTTCTAACCAGTACTACAGCTGCTTCCAAATGATTGCGCTTGCGCATCTACTAAAACATAACAGAAGGCTTAGTTAAAACAATTACATGCCTTTGAATAGTGAAAGTCTTATTACAATGAATAATTTACCGTTTACCAATAACAAACATTGATGTCAGTTCATTTCTGTGACCTACGTATAATAATGAAACGTTTCTGACAATATTTTGCAATGCAGAGACAAAATGTCTCTCTGGCTCTGCTATCATAATAATTATCACATAGTAGTAACTCGGTAATAGATAAATTCTATAATCAGTCCCACGTGCGAACAGATCATGTAAATAAGAACGCGGCGACGGATGAATTCTCCATACAAACTTAATACTTAAATCATTTGCAATTTGATGATATATATAAGTATTTGTCTAGGTTCTTACAAAATGAAGTTGTAGCGAATTGAATTTCGCACATTTTTACAGCGTAAATGACATGTTTTCAAATTGTTTTTTCTGTATTATAAACAACAATACTTGTGATATTGTCTGCATATACATAGCCTATATTATCAAGTTACAAATTATCGCCAAAAAATTGGAAAAACATTAAGTTTTCATTCATAATTTTTGGTATTACTGATCACATCCAAATTTATTATAAATTTTCAATAGCTAGTATTGCTATCGCGTCAAACAAATGTCATGCCAATGAAAATGTGTGCGTGGTCATACAGTTCACGGTAGCTGTGTGTATCGCACCGACAGGCACACTAGTGCAACATTTGTTGCACTCGATTCGTAGTTGCGATCGATGCTCCGCCGGCCCCTTAACGTGTTTACTTTGGGTTAGGTCTGGAAACATTTTACACACTTTATCAGCTGATAATGTTATGAACGACTAAGCTTTGGGAGCAAAGGTTGAATAAACAATGTAACTGAGTACCTGACTTGACTCATTTCATTTAGAATTCTACACGAAGTTAGGGTTTTTACTTATTCATCCTAGTCGCGTCTGCTTATATTTTCAAAGATGGTCAAAGACCTCCTCTGTATTCCGTAAAAGTTTTTAGTCATGCGCAAGCGCAGGCCTGTCAATATTTTCTTCTAAAAAAGTATTTTCCTCAATTTGGACTACTAAAATTTTTCGGGGAACTGAGTATAGTTTTAAATACCTTAACAAAACGACTTAAGAACTACTTTCCCATAACTCCAGGGACTCTCCGTTAAAGGACAAAAGAGGTAACATTTACTTTCATACCAGCATCGTAGTTAGCAGCAGCATTAATTAGCTGCATTGAATATGCACGGCGGCTTGCCGGCCTCGTGCCGGAAGACCGGCTTCCGTCGCTCCCGGCGCCCTGGGACTTTCCAACGGGATTCGAAGCCGCCAAGGAGTAACCAATGTGTCTTTTATTACGTGCTGGGAGTACCTTGTTGGTTGCTCATTAAATATACCTTATTTTAGACCAAATATAAGGTTTATAGGTTCTTTTTTTGGTCATAAAATTGCAAGGTTTCTTTGCACGCATATAAGCTGTATGGCTGTTTAAAATGCCTTAAAAAACCTCGCCCTAAATGATAAAGAGCGTACTCACATGCAATATTATAACAGTATCGGAAAAACACACAATTACGATGCCAGCCACCGCTCCCGTCCACAAAAGGCTCAAACAAACAGATAAGCAATAAGGAGCGTACTCGGTGCTGCGCACACGCAAATGGCGTACCGTCGTTATCTAAACGCGCCGATCGTTTACACACAGTTACAGGACGCAATTTTCACCTACCGTACACCTGTTCCATGTATGCTAATGACCACAGTAAATCACTATCGATAGACCAGATATCTCTGATTATATCTCGGATGGTCACGCGCATACCATTTTCGGTGCACCGCCTATGTGGGGTCCAATTACTGAGGACCAAACGACACTTTCCATGCCCAGGCGTGCCCTTTTCAGACCTTAGATAGTTCCCATCTGAACATATATTATCCTGATCGTAACTTCAGATCGATTTGTTAAGGGGGATCCGCAGTTGTTGTCTGCGAAATTCAAATTTTCTTAGATCCGCATCAACCTGCAAGAACGTAATGTAGAGGGCCCCTTTTTTTTTTTTTTTGTGGTTTGGAAATTATCAAATGACTTCTCCCGCTCTGAGCGGAGCGTGTCAGACTTTTACTGACTAAAACCAACCCGTGTTCCTTCAGTTGCCTGTTGCCAAGGTCCCGGTATCCCTTTCGGACTTTCCCGCAACCCTGGCAGGATGTAGAGGGCCCTGCACCAAATAAACTTGACTTTCCTGATATAAGGCAACAAAGTTTTGCAATCTGATGCAATGCAATGCACACTTACCATCGTGGAGTTCAAAAAGTGTTTGATTCGATTTCGTTCAATGCTCATATCCTTATCCTCATCTTTAATCCAATGCGATCAAAAGATGTTAAAATTTAATACGCATTTGCGAATTAATCTTGCCTCTGTCACCATCGAAGGTCGACCGTTTAAGGAGATGGTTAATTAAACCTAGCTCTGTCGACATCTCAGAGTCGATTTCCTCGTTAAACGATTTGATTTACGCATCGTGGGCATCCTTGGCCGATGAGGTGTTAAACCGTGACCTTACGCAAAAGGCGTCGCCCGCTGAATCACCAATAATTTTGCTGTTTTGTTTTTATACAATAGATGTGACCATATGCTGGCTGCGGGCGGAGCTTTGTTTGGGCAATCAGTCAACGACCGGCTTCGCAGTTTCCCGACGCATTCCTTTGGAGCTCGTCACCGGGAAGATTCATGCAAGCGATATGCATAGCCCGCCGTTAGGAGCGCGCCCTCGCGACGCGCCTCAACCGAATCCGAGTGATTTTTTCGCCATGATAGCGCGCCGATAACCACCTCTAGAGACCGCCTCGCGCCACCGACAAATGTGTTCCCATTTATAAACACGGTCTCGGGAATAGCTGGCTCGAATTAATACGTTTCCGTAAAAATATTGCGCAATTAAAAATTTCTACGGAAAATTGATAATGTTCTCACGAACGGGCGCGCGATGCGTTAATTGGTGCGCAATCCGCATTCTGAGCGAATTAATAGTTGCCCGCAGATTCTCTTATTCGCCGCCATCTCAGTTATTCAATTTTTCGCTCAGTTAACATACGACGAAACGACGGCCGTTTTTTTGTGTTTACAAATTAAGGTAATTACCGTAATACCCCTGTCACAACCTTTTAAGTTCAACGCACGCATTATGCGTCTCGACGCGTTTTTCGTCACGGAAAGGATTTTGATTCTTATTTCTTGGGATTTAAGGTGTTAGCTGAAATATTTTGGAATTTCGCGTGATATATTGTTGTAGTGCGCCCTTGAACGTTCAGTTCCGGGCTATTTAAATGTTCTTTTAATATGCAACGCGCTCAGGGCGATTTAATTGCGCGCAACGAAGTCGCAAATCACGACACTGCGCTATGCTTCATCGAAATTTATCGAATCGAACGCGTACATTTTTCACGGACGTGATAAGTTTTTTGTAAGGCTTTGCACAGATTTATTCGTATGAAACGTTGTCATGATTCCTATTAATTATAGCCATGTATCACCCTTATTTGGATACAAGGTGAAGTTCCTGCAGTGATAGAAAGCGGGCTATTTTATACGATATTTACAACTTCCTAAACTGAGCACACCAATAAAATTACGGGCATTACTGTGAGTTTATCTGAACGGAAACACGCTTCATATCGGCGCAGGAGACGTATTTATGACTGGTTATTCTAAGGTTGTTTGGAGTTCCCATCGCGGCACGCAGCGTTCAAACATAACGCCGTATGTGATGGTGCGATCGCGTGTAATCTCCCATCTTACGGGCGAGACTATCTCGCCAACGAGACACTCATATCTGATACAACCACGATTCCCCTGTACATGGGTAATAATCTTTTATGCGACGCGATGAAGTTATTTACCCGTCGATTGGCCCATCAGCATCAGATAGGTATCGACCGCTTGAGGTCCTCAGTTGCCACTTTGACCAGCTCGAAAAACTCCCATTTACAATCTATAATGTCGATTGAATCATCGCTCCTGGGCCACTTCAGAGTCATGACTAAAATAGTAGCAGAGGTTCATCGTACACATACGTCGTTGCGTAAATAACTTGATTTTGAATAACGCGTGTCACAGGTGAGGGTCACGGCACCCAAGTTCAGATAACAATGTCGTGTTGACGCGTGACCCCGGCTGCGGACGGCGTCAATTTCGGCGCGTCAGCCGGTCGCGGTCGTGTCGTAATGCGATTACAATGATGCCCGATTCGCAAATTGGCAGTGACCCAGTTCGGGTACTGGTGGGCGGCTTGGAGGTCCACCGGCTCCCGCGCTCGCGCCTTTTCTACACAGAAAGTTCCAGACACTTGCCAAATAGAACGACTCTTAAGTAATCATGATTGTGACAACTAACACTCTCGTTCCGCTCGCAGCGATTTAGCGGTCCCGTTACATTGGTTGCCTCTTGTGATTGAAATTCATCGTACCGTTTTTCGATTATTTTGTCTCTGCGTAATGCTAGGTTGTGCAACTGAATCGGCGTGTAATTGTGGGGGTCATTGTTTGTAACGGAACGGCCCGGGTGCAGCGCGCGTGGTGTGAGATGAATTCCATTAGTCCGGGTGAGGTGAGCATTGCTGCCGTAGGTCGTTTACACCGGCTGGCAGCGAGCGACGCACCGAACCGATCCATTTTAACTAAACCGCAACCCGTAAAATCATCCTTCTCCATTGTTAGGAGGCCGTCGGCACTATTTCAACACTTAACAAAACATGCATTAAACCTTTGAGAGTATTCGCCTTGGCCCAATACATCTTAGAAGTTCAGATGCTTGTAAAGACTCTTGCTCTTTATGCGTCCTTTGAAATGTGCACTCATTTTAGGTCTCCCCTTCACAATAATTAACACTTTGCTTCAACCGAATCGTGCACGCAGATGCGCTCGAGACAAATAAAAGCTGAGAAGTGTTGTTCATTTCAACGAGGCGATGATTAATCAAGGATGTAATATGAACTGTGTGGCTTAATGATTTGTTTGTATTCTGGTCGTGCAGTGTCGTTTGTCATTTCGCTAGGCTTTTCCTAGAAAGCGTTGTGTCCTATTTGGTGCTAGGAACCCCGACCACCACCGGATACGACGGCCACGTCATACTAACTGTTGATTTTCACTTTTATAATGCAACTCAGCGTTGAAATGGAACTTATTGTTTACACGATGCACCGTGCACGATAAGTAGGCACTTAGGCAGGAGTATAATGCAATACTGTCGCCTGCCCCAATTAAGGTGAGGTGATAGCACGAACAATAAATTAGGCGTGGGGTACCATAATTATCTTATCAGCCAGTGTATAGTTAGACAATGCGCCCGCAGAGATGCGCGAGCGCACGGCGCGTTATCGCGACCACCCGCCGCCACCGGGAACCGACGTCGATACAACATTATTATGGGAACATGAATCAGCGAACACCGGCCAAACATACGAGGTGCAACGCCATAATTCTTAGAACGAGCGGACCCTGGCACACCGTGTGATCGAACTCATAAAAATTGCTGGCTGCGGAGCGGTCGTACCTTCTTAAGCGATGGCGGCTAGCAAGAATCTCGTCTTCTCATAACCAGATAGAGGAGCAACCATTGCTCGGCTCCTTCCATGAAGTCGTTAACGATCCCGGCGACACCTCGTCTAATAGCCCTGTGTACTTAGCTATGCAAATCATTGCGCGACTCGGGCGCGCCGCGACCGCGACTCACCAGACTTGCGCAATTATTCATTATTCTCTTTAAAATATTACCCCTTGCGTAATCCAACCTGATAAATGGCTACTATCCATTTATTGTACCCCGCAGCATCGGTGAAACTGTTAACCCGCCATTTCGGAATCGCATTATTCTTTCAGACGTTATTTAGTACCGACCGCGGTGGTATTATCTCGTCGTGCTGCTCTCCTAATAATGTCTCGTTATGGGAAACTCTCGTTTGTGATCAATAAAATAATTGAATATCTATGCGTTGATCGGCCCGAGAACTAGCTCTTATCTGGAGCGTAATAAATCGGTGCTGCCGATCGCGATCGGAGTGCGGCCAGGCGCCTGATTAATGAGTTAACATTTTTTAATTAACGATCTCGCTGCTGCGAGGAATTATTGGTCCGCTGAGGGCACCACGAGTGTAAGCACGCGCTTCGACAGCGCACATAGCTTTCGCCGGAGCGAGAGACGACGTTCAGCTAAATTATAAGCTCCGGCTGAAGAGTTGTGTTTACTATGTTTATCATCTACATTAGGTATTCTTCGTTCGATAATCGCTGCGGGGCGGTCGTGTCGTGATCTAAAGTTTTCCCGCGTTATGCAACTAGCCTTTTGTTGCGTTCGCTTCACATGCCTCGTACACGAAGCTGCACTACTACTCACTACGTTCTGTATCGGTTTCGGATGGTATCGTCTCGACATTGTTATTTTTGTCATAGGTTGCACGAATCGTTTACGACATCCCCGTCACGATTGTTGATGTAATATCAGTTACCACGCTCCGATGACACATTCGGTCTTATTACAAAAAACTGCAAAAGTACTGGTTTAAACCAAGACTAAAAGGTCTAGGATTGTTACGGTAATAAAGCTAGTACTAGGTTTAAAACATGTTACGATTACAAAACGAAGACTATTCGAGGATCAGTTAGTACCAAAGAAGGTCCGTGGTTCAAATAATGTCCATAGATAAAAAACAAAAATGCCATTCTTTCATTCGTTCACGCAGGCTTTATTTGAAGCAACGTTCTGTTTCTCTAAATGTTGATATTACAATAACACTTGAAATGCTTAAATAATTATTTATCAACTTTAAAATATGTCATATATTGCTCTTTCTTTATGTTAATATATATTGAACAAGCACAACTTGTACTTTTGACGCGCTTTTTATAATCAAGTTGTCATATTTTTTAACACCTCTAGCGTGGAGTGGAGCGACTTACATTCGGCGGCGGCGCGCGTAATTTGAGACGAATGTGATATGTTGCGTCCTTTAATAAATAAATATGAAGTCTTTGTATTAATTGTTTTTAACAATACAGTACTGTTACATACGTGGTTTGTTCGTGAGCACAGATTACAATTCTATAAACATAGTTCGTGAGTTACTTGTGTTAGTTGAATCTACGAATAAAACAATAATATTAATTTATTTGGATTTTGTCTAATGTGAAAATGTTACGTTTGCATTGACCAAGGTTACATACTACATGACGAGGCTAGTTGCAAACCACTTGCACTTCAGGACTCAATGGACATCCTCGAGACTCGTGGGATAAATCCTCACATAAAAGATTCACTATTTTTCCATCAAAACGTTTTGTGAACCTATACTTATAATTATCTGAAATCTTCGTCACTCGCTGAGACGTCTCCAGCATATCCAAATCTTCCAAAACCATCAAGTCGATCATGTTAAATCCATTTTTTTTAAGATTTTTATTTAAAATAACACAAAAACCAAGACGCCACGCAAACGCCAAAGGAATTAGTACCAAAGATAAACTAGGGGTCTCAGCGGACTAACTTTAGTACCTTATATAGTTCTGGAACTAGTGATAAACTTCATTTTATAATAACGTTTTATTTAGTCATGGTTTAAACCTAGTAACAATCCCAGTACTAAATTTAGATCGCGTTTTGGAATAAGACGGATTATGTTTTGTGTGTGTCGCCGTGTTTTCTTGCGGTAGCTTGCTAATAATCGCTTGGTTCAGTTAACCTCAGGTTTAATGTGAATTATTAGAATATGGAACGTGTATTATGGTTTGTGTACAATATTAATAACGATGACCTCAGTGTCGGGCGTAGTTACCCTCGCCTAATGTCAGCTCGTCAGCGCGCATTCAGTCTCGACATTTCGCAAGTGAAAACCCGAGACGAGGACTGTATTCATTTGACCTGGACCCTCGCGGCTCGGTGTAAACCACGACAGCGAAACACGACCATTGTTAAGTTACGAGCAGAATTCCATACGGCTTTTTGCTCGGCACGCATCAATTGGAAGTCTCCTATTGACGTAGCGACTGGCGAGTGTGAAGTTCGTTAACGAACCATTGAGTGGACTCGCATAGTTGCATACCAGTGGTATTTCACACGTATTGTTAGAACGCACGATGAGTGCTAAATTGTCTTTAGAAATGTATTACTTGAACACTATTGTCGAGACGATGCAGACAATGTATTAAAACTCGCATTCCGCATTCGTACTTAAACGAGTCGTAGCGAGTTTGAAGTGACTAGCAAATAAATGTTTGCATCGTTACATGCAAATGCATAATAATCATTGAACCCTTGCTAGTAAAAGGAGAAATTGCTTCATTGAGACACAAATACAAGTCTATTGCTGTACATAATATGTGCGAAACAATTTTTTCAATTAATATCGACATCGTCGTTTATCTAATCACACATACATTAAGAAACAAACTAAAGTGGATGTTCGATTAAAAAGGCCACCTTGGACCGTTTTTGCCGTTTCGCGTCCAACTCCATCGTTGCACAACTCTTTGTTAGCTGCGCGCGAGCTACTGATTCGTTTCATACCTAATTCAATTACAGAAACATATGTAAATGTCATAGTATAATGAAACTATTGCACGTCCCTCTCTGCGTTTGCGCAAACCGTGATCTGTCTCTGCAGACTGTTTGTTCTTAAGCAAGTGTTGCGTTCTCCTTGCAATTATATTGGATGGTGTTGTAGTAATAAAAATAATAAACAACCACGTTTTGGATTACTTTGTAATTTATGATTGTATGGAAACATTTATCATGCTGATAGATAGTATCTAATGTGTTGCAATGTTTTCGTTGTTTAATGTCTCTATGGACTCCAGTGGTTCTGTAACATTGAACTTAATGCGTTAATTTCTTTTTCCAGGTAAGTGTGGTGTTGTGGAAGTGCGAGGCGTGCGTCTACTGGGTATGTGGCAGCCGTTATGAGTGTCAGTAAAACATGGTCGCTCGTTAGGCATGCACGGAGGGCGCGCGGTTCGTGCCCGCATCAATATGCGCCCGCGCACCTCACGGACACGATTTGACGAATGAATCACACCATTTTCTTCGTAGTCGACTTGTTCACGTGACGTCACGATTTCGGTGTCGCACGCGCACCACGAAATTAAATTATAATAATTATACATTTCCGCTTGCATAGCTGTTGTAATCTCGCGGATGGAATCTCCGAGGATAATGCTGAATGACTTAATACTTATTTATGTAAGACGAATTGTGGTTATTGTTCAAATTGCTGATATCATAATTGTAGCTTTATTTTACAAAAGGAAAGATAAACAATTGTGTCGTTCTAGTTATAAATTGAGAATCTATGATTTTTCCATTTGATTATTGTCATAACTGTTGACTACGGCGTCACGTGTTAGATCGTTCGTGAGCCGCGGTTGTGATCGATTCAACATGCATCAATTTATGCCTTCTTCACTTAGATTGATATGTTTATATCAACATTTCTCAGATTCCGTCAAACCATTTAATATTTGAGGTCAAGTCGTATTGAGCGCATTGTAATATGAATTATAGACATACATTGTCTATTCTTAACGTTTATCGCAGCACAATAAATAAATAGCGTGCACGGATGATAATAAACTCCAGTGTATGGAAACATACATCATAATAATATGGAGCGCATTCAATCGTCGTCAGAACGGGACAAAACTATCGTCGGAGCCGCGAGTTTTATGGCCAATCGGTCAAATGACGACGGGAACCATTTAGTTCCTGCCATCTTTTATGACGAGCGGTCGCCATTGTGTCGTACTCTTGCGCAGTCCTGTATTGGCCGCACACTACACGTACGCAAACAATAGCCGCTCAGAAGCCCGCTTACTTTTGTTACAAAAATTTCAATATCAAAGTGCTATTACGCTACAGCCAGCTCTGGAATGCAATTCTGTCTAGAATGGTGAGGCATTAAACCCGTCCCCGGGAATGATAGCATCCCGGGCTCCGATGGCATGGCGGATATGCGCCGCATCGCACCGGCTCCTATTTCCATCATTATGCTTACCACGCCTTTATCTCGCGCGAGCATCGGACATATATCGGTGAAAAACGGCCCACGAGAGCCGACGCGAAATTGAGATGGCGTAGCGGTCCCACCGCAGGGCAGGCCCGCAAGTGGGTCGCGCGATTACAGCGTTTCCTCGATGTTATTAGCCGTCGACAAAGACCGTGGTTTGCGGTGATCGCGCCACCGAGCCCTCCGCTTCACACTTTGTCACGGAGCGCGAGTCTCGAGGCAACGGTGTTTTCCAGCGATATTCAAGTTACACATCCGCGGTTGTCGTTCACATTTGAATCGGACACTCGTAACTCGATACAGTGTTCCGAACAACTCTCTCCTTTTACCGCACAGATAGAAATGCAGAGCGGAACGTTTCCTAGTGTGTCCCGGTGAGTCCGCGCCGGAGTTTTGTTTCTATTGTGTTCGGAGGCGCGTGTGTTGCCATTCGGTCCCATTGTAGTTCAGAGGGCAATCGCCGTTACGGCGGCGGCTTTTCACAATAGGAGCGAGAGTTGACTCCTGTAAGTGCAGCTTCCGCAGATTGCTATCGCGCTCTTGGACCTCCGACACGTCCGTATGAAACTTCCGAGGTACGCGGCCTTTCTCTCGCTTATAAACACTACTTCAGATCTAAGACTTGGTTGTGCAGTTAATGAGATCGTCAAAAAGGACACCCATTTATTTTTAACCTGTGAACAAACATCCTCAATTCCTCACGCGAACAACCGCGACTTAACGTGTAAATTTGCGGTTTACGCTTGAAGAATGGGCACGAACGTTATGTGCTTACCCTAAATTGAATTCGAATTCCTTAACATTGCATCATACGGGTTATGACGTAACTTGGTTGGATTTAAGCCACGAACATCGAAATGCCCAAAAGTATCCTTTGCAAGAGCATGTCGATCATTTGCCCTCGATTTTTCGCCCTGCCAATGCCTGCCATTAAGTTGTTTGTGCGTGGCCCATGCCTCCCCATGTATGGCTTGATTCGCAATAAAATCGGCTAACGAGACACGTCTTTATTGACGTGGGTGACCACCTCGTTGCCAAGTTTTCGTTGGAAAACAACGGATGTCACGTTGAAGGCCGTGATAATGATCTTTGCCATATCCGAGGAGGTCGTTGGAATTTTGCATTAGTTTTTGTTCAAATCATCCTTCAAACTAACATTCCTATCAGTGCATTAGATGGTAAACAAACCACTGTTTTGTCAAAGTATCTTCTATCTCTAGATGTTGTGGAGTTTTCCACTATCAAAGGCGCGCTGCCGCGTTTCCTGATAATTCCAATTAATCATACAAGTAAGCCACCGGCATACTTAACTTTGCATTGGAAACGTTTCATATCTAGTTTCAATATAGAAATACATATATTCATCTGGGTTACCACAAGATTCCGTGATATTTCAAGTCGGGAGCGCCCCGAGCGGGCTTGCTGCTTGCATTACATTAAGCCACGTCGACCACCGACAGGGATCAACTACTATACTTTGAAAACTGAACGGCCATTTATCAAGTGCTCTTTATATAGTGTCGTCAATCGCTGTGCGTGACTGACATCTGCCATTTATAAAAAATGACATGATTTAGACACTAATCAGACTATATCTTACCAATCAATATTTTTTTCCGTCGCAACCTCAGAATGGTAGAAGGCTGGTTCATTCATTATGCATCTCACATCCTATTTTAGCTTGTTAATTTCGATTTTTAGTTTTATTTTACCATCTATCAATTAATTGATTCAGTTATGAGATAAATGTTAGAAATGGCAAACTCATATTAATCGGTTGCATAAGTCTTGTTTATCTCGAGCTAGACTCTCGAAATCATGTGCGAAGTCCCTGAACCACTTGTGATTGTAACATACATATGAAAACTAATGAGGCGTAGCTCTACAAATATTTTCGAGATAACATGACCACCAAACTGTGCAAAAATAAAAAGGCGTCAATGAGTTCCGTTGGCCGAGGCTTGCGTCACCAAAATCTTTTCACCGAAAACAATGGTAGCCGCCAACCGGTGATTACTGTAAGTGTCGGATATTTGCATGAGTTTGTCTTTCCGACCCCCTAACCGAGCGCATTGTTCATCACCGTTTGAATGGCTGATAATAACTGAGCCTTCAGCCGCTTTCGTAAGTGGAACGGACTTTAGAAACTCGACAAATTATTTAAAGGTTTTTGGGTGGTTCCGCGCTACACCGCCACAATGTTTCATGCTTTGGGTCGAATTAGCCGATTTGAAACTTCCAAGACGACCGAGGTTTTGGCGTTCAGTTAGCGGTACCAAATTGGCTGAACATTTAGTTCAGCCAATTTGGTAGGTGGTTGAAGGTGGCGGTGGAAGGTGGTTTCGATAATTGTTTGCGAATGTTGTTTTTAGGAGCGATCAATTACTTCAAGATTAATGGCAATCGGTTTTGCTTTTAAATTAGTACAGATAACAGCACCTGGCAATAGAATAGATATCTTATAGGTCGACGTGAATGGATGTAAAGCGTCCATGGGAGAACGGATGCACGATTTCGGTTAAACGCACATCCTCATGCTATGAACTTGCATTCACATTTCGCCCTCACACTCGCACTCGTGCGCCTGTGGAAGGGAGCCTGTCAGTGACCCTCGAGTGGCGCGGTCCGGCGCCCATTAATTATTCTATTACAGCAATGGCACTCGTGATCGGTGCGCGCGCGCTCTCCTTTGATCACGCCATGCGCTTCAATTCACTACATCACTCTTCACACGAACTGCACAAAATCGAAGCGCGTTGTCAGTTAACACTTTTATTTTTCATCATTAAGCGTTTTTATCTTGATTGTACAAGAGTTACAAGGCGGCTGATGCATCTGCCTGTAATTTTTATGATGGACTTTTAAATTCCAATGTTGGAAAACCTTAAAGTGCAAGAATATTTTGCTACTATCTTCTGCATTCTTATTTTGCTCTTTTGTATAGGTGAGTCTATTTTATATTCTTCAGTATTTCACCAAGATAGACGGAATGGAATGGGGACAGTAATAAATTGCGCTTGCGTTCATTAACTAATTATGTCTGATACAAACGTGTGCCATTGTATGAAGTGTCGGTGTAGTCGGTAATGATGCGTTTCCATTCGGCTCACACATAATTTACTAGCGTTTAATAAAATAATGCGCATGCGCCTGCTAATGACACATGAATGGTCGATACGTGACCCTGCATGATTTGTGGGTGGTAACTGTTCATGAAAAGGGTTAATTGAATTTTAGCACAAAGAAACCAAGTTATCGGGCTATCAAAATGAATGGAAAAGCATGTTGATTGACAAATTAAAAAAAAAAAACGATAAGTTAAAAAAAATCGATTCAAGATCTTAATTTTTTGTACACATTTTTTTTATAACTACACATTAATGACATAAAAATACGCTCAGGAAATCGCTTCTCGCTCGCACTGGCAACACGAACACAAGGTGAAAGGCGGGCGTCGTGATCTGCGTGTTCCTCCCGCGGTTGCGCACGCGCACCGTGCCCCAATTCACTAAGTGCCTGCCCTGCTGACGAATGGGGATCAATTGCACTCGGATAAAGACTATTTATTGTCCCCATTTGCTGCTAAACCAAACCTCCACTGTAAAAACATCAATTTGTTTAATGATAGGAAAATAGGCCGTTCTGCACTAGTTGCTTTTTTTGTATAATTGAATAATAAATCACTGCTAATTTATTAGATATATAAATTTAATAGAAATTTCCAACACGCACATTTACTTAAATAAATGATAAATAAAAAAATATTCAGTAGGTCTGTACATTGGCGGACAAAAATAGGCTATGTAAATATATCCTTATTCTTACAAGGCTCCGCATATTGTTATGATAATAAGGACACAAAAGCACTTATTAGTGAATAATTCGAGAAGAATGAACAATCAGTGTGTCCAAGGATTAACTCTTTACAAAAACTTCAACAGCAGATTTAAATAACTGTAATGAGAGTGAAAACTTTTGTGTAAATGCAGTATGCAATACCTTTTTTAAGTTGCACATGTGGAGTGTGACCAATTTGCCAAGTCTGGAAGCCTGAATATATTAAGCCAGTATGTAACAATATGCCTGAGTTAATAAGGCAGACAGCATAATGAAGAAATAATTCGCATAATATTTGTCACAACTGCGTTTATTTTATTTTTGGGGACCTCATGTAGTTTTTACATACAACCTGATTTGACCATTTGGAGTAGTTCAACACACTGACGATGTTTATTTTAAAGGTTATGAAGATATTTTTAGACAGCCATGAATTAATTAAAAAAAAATACCATAAACAATAGGACTCGCCTGTCGACCGCATTAACCGTTATCTGGCACTTATCTGAGTGAGCAGTTATTGCAACGCGTCGCGCATGCCCGCTTGTTGCGATGGATCAGCTTCTAATTGTCTTAATGAGCCGCATCCTCCGGCGCCGGCGCAGCAATGAAACGATCAATGATACTGAAATAAAAAACGTTCGACGTTTTCTTAATAAAGATAATTAAACACCAGAATTGGAGAGGCTCTAATAAGGGACCGAAAAAGATGTCCAGCCATTGGCGGGATCAATATTTGGTTGTTGACTTGAGGATACTGCTGGCATAAAAATCAAAGATATTATGACGCCCTAAAAACTAAACCAATATTTTATTTGGGTGCTTGAACCTGTCAAAGCAATAAACGTATTTTGGAAATCAAAACAAGTGCAGCTGACTCATGACGCCACCAACGGTCACGGAAGCTTTCAGCAAAAATCGAATACAACAGATAAAAAATGTTAAACAGTTCACTAACCCCAAAATATTTAGGGGAGAGGAGTCCACGGTACATCTTTAGAATCTCCAAAGAATCGTTGAGTTAACAAAAGAGATGCCTCCAAGTATATGAAGGAGCTGTGCGCAAAGCTAATCCTAACAATAAAATCTGATTATTATGCGGACAGCTGCGGATATTGTTATTTCGACTGTTACAATTCAAGGTCTATGACAGAAAAAAAATCATAAAGATGGCCATCGGGCTACAGGGAGAGGATATAAGTAATAGCTGTTGAAATCTTTTGTAGTAATTAAAAGAAATGTTTAGTCCTTTACAAATACATAACAGAATAAAATCACTGACTATCAAAGAATTCAGAATTCAAAGCCTGAGGTCTTACAAGCTGTACTTTTATAGGAGTTTATATGCTTGCAAAAATCTAGCCATAATGTCACCATTTCTAAGTGCAGCTGTCCTCAGCTCAGAGAAGGTGCGCGTGCGCAACCCAACCCAAGAGCACAAAAGAAGATTTTTCTTGTTATTAGAATACAATAACAAGGTCGCACTACTCCAAATTCGTACTGCATATAACACTGCCAAATATCATACAGCTTGGCTTCTTCGTATCTCATCGGATCTATATGCTTTCACAACGTTACCGGGTTATACACTATTAGAGGGATTGACATCTGAATGAATGGAGTGCCGGTCACCAATGGTCGATGTATTCGCGGTCGATATGCGCTAGTCATGTAATTAGGCGTGTCAATGTCAATAGACGATTGTGTGGGCATCAAGAGGAGGACATACGTCGGTATGGCCATGTCTATCAGTATCTATCTCGTTTTTGCTCGATCCCAGGACATGATTAATATTTAATGAGCCAGGACTCGGGACGGGCGGGCTTTGTCTAAAGAAGTCTTATATGACAATTGAAATATTATGAGGTTTAAATGACAAAGGTAACTGGCGACTGCTCGAGTGCGGGTGGTCGCCATTTGGAATTCATACTTTGTGAAATGCTGTCGCAGTTGCCTGGATACCTCGCTAAACGATCCTACAAAAAGAAAAACAGACTAAGTGGCTATAAGAATTTCCATATTAGATCCTAAAAACAAGATTTTAGATGCTCAAGCATCAAAATCGGATCCATCTCTAATTCAAGTTTGCTTGGAAAGTTCAAAGAGCTCATTAGGTCATTAAAGGCGGCTTTATCGCAGCATTTTGATCAAATGTCTAAGAAACCTCATCTTAATCTCCGTGTATCTAGTTGCTAGTACATGAAGCTGGTAGTTTACAGCTAGACATCGCCGTGTTTTTGCACAACGCAGCGTCGTAAAATGTAAATAAGGCTCACGTATCGGTTTGTCCCACTGACATGTATCTATCTATCACCTAGCTAGCCAGTCGGTGTCAAGATCATGCTCTTGCGCACCCAAACATTTTGCAAATGACCCGCATCCAAATGTTGGCAAATTCTGAATAAATCACCTTCCATTGTAATATTACTTAACTATTGAGGACAGTTTTAATAGCTTTCTACGATTTGCATCGATGTTTGAGTATCTTATATTTGCAACAAATAAATGATTAAAACGATACAAATCAGTACAAATTCATCACGAGCTAAGCTCACAAACGCTAATAAATAACGTTTTATAGTTGTCACAAGCAATAACTAGTTTCATTTCTCAGTTCCTTCCACTGATATAATCTTGGAGTTCCAATAGTTGAGATCTAGCTTCGGGACGGTCTCCACTCAATAAGGAAACGCCAGGAGGTATTAGATATTTCTGCCTCACGGATGCTAAAGGACTTGGTATGGATGCCTTGACCTGAATGTTTGAGTGTAACTGCGAACTTATGTTTTGAAAGCATATACAAGAATGGGCTTAGCGAGAACTGGTATGAAGATTGTACGTAGCAAGCCAGATAATGTCGTGGTTCATCCTTAAACGGACTTGGCAGGAGAAGCTACTAAGGCTTTTTCTTTAACATATAGAAGTTAACCAGGAGCTCGTGGCTAAGTAATAACAGCCGCACGGGTCGATCCATCAGGTTAAGCTACGCTTGCCTGGGTTAGTCTGTGGATGGGTGACCATCTTTACATACCGAGACTCCTCCGTGCTTCGGACAGCTGGTTAACCCGTTGGTCCCGGCTGTAATTCGTGGATCTTCGACAGTCGTTACGGGTCGTCAGAAGCCCGAAAGTCTGACAACCAGTCTTACCAAGGGGTACCTATCGTGTTGCTCAGTTACTTGGTTGTGGAGGTCAGATAGGCAGTCGCTCCATGTAAAATACTGGTATTCAGCTGCATCCCGTTAGACTGGAAGCCGACCCCAACATAGTTGGGAAAAGGCTGGGCAGATATAAAAGTTATGGATATGTTGAATTTAAAAAATATTTTTGCATTTTTTAGCCTAATTCTTCAGGAAGGATTTGGGCTATTTCACATCACGCTACGACCCTTAGGTGTAGCCGACCAAAAAGAAAAAGTCAGAAAGAACGCTAAATTTCTTGTTCTCATAACCGAAAACGAGGTACTGCGCGGACGGGCGATACGATGTGACGCGTCCCCCATATGACGCGTCCCTCACACGCGTCACATCGCATCGCCCGCCTACGTAGTACTTCGTTTTCGCTCAGGGGAACAAAAGATTTCACGCGGTCGAAGTCGCGGGCACAACGTGGTAGTGAATCTTATAATTGTCAGGTAGGGGTTTCATTAGTAAGGAACCATGAATCAATTTTACGATGTAATCAATATCAGCTATAAATAAAATTGTTACAGGTCAAGAACAACAATTTAATTGCAGATGGTTATTAGTTTTTTATTGCAAATGGAGCCAGCATTAACTGTAGTATTACAGTTAATATGAGTTATTGTATGTTCTTTAATGATTTGAGACTGAGTTGCGATACGCAGCGGGTTGCCTCATGTCCTAGATTCGGAATTTGCATGTTAGTATTAGACCTTCGTATTCTGTGTTTAGGTTGTAATAAGTAACACAGCCAATATGTACAAGTATCGTTTGCCTTTCAAATAAGTCTATTCTTTGACAAAGAAATTCTCACCAAAGTAAACGGTCTTGATCAGAAAAGTCCATTCTGTATTTATTCAAATTCGTCTTGTAAGTTATTACATTAACAGACTCCGGATTGTCAAACGAGCTAGCCACAACACGGTTGAATGCGAATTTGATAATTCTTCAACGGTTCCTCGTTTTGAATCCACGGCGACACGGCTCCATGACTCACCGAGGTTACTGTACCTACCGGACGTGTCTCTGACGACCCGGTCGCATTTTAGCAAACACAAACGCAAAACTCGAACGACCGTTGTATTTGACTATGAATTACTAAAGAAAACTTGGTTTCGGAGCCCACAGTACGAGGAATGCACTCGCCGTTGCTAACTCGACGTACTTACATGATCCTCCGACGTGTTTACACAGTTGTACGCGTTTTCATTGTCTCTGTTATCGATAACAAGATTCCACAGCTATAAACATAGTTCAAATACACAAGCTGCCCGTTACACATACTCAGGCGTCGGAAGTGTCTGTAATAATTGCTTTCTAAGAATTGTTAGTGATAAACAAATGCATTTACATGTCCATCCTATCGGCAGATACCGTACGACCTTACAAAAAAGCTGTATCGATACAACAGTTAGCGCTCCGAGGTGATAACTGACCGGTTGCTAACTTTTTCTCTGACTCATTGAGACACACTCATTTGCATACTTTTCCCTCTTTAACCAAGATGTGAGAATTTTTAACATGTCTATGTTAGACACAATGGCGTCGAACTATTTTTATTGCACCTTGTAACGATGGTCTCGAGTGCAGTATTACTTCTAAATACGGAATATTTTGCAGAAGTTCGAGTCACGCACGACCCAACAAAAGGTTATTGTCGCATATTTGTCGCCGGCTTTTCCCACGCCGGTCAGGTTGACGATCGAGGCTTGATCACGCCCGGAGACCATTGTATTCTACGCACAGTATACATTTGCCAAGCTTCGAGAGTCGATTTTTTCGATAGTCGCTAACTCTGATGAGCTGACACTGAAAGGAAGATTTGACATTTTGGTTAGCAGTCGCCAATCGCCCACTGATTTGCGAAAATACGATAAGAGAAGCAATTTGGTACGACCCAAATACATAGTACCGATAAACACGCCGATACGGCTGGCTATTGCGACGTCAGATAAATCTGTATGCGTTGCCGTAATTGTAACACAATATAATATTAATTTGGAGCACGCCAACGCCGTGAGAGCGAGTGGGCGATCTGGGGGGACTCGAGGGCTATTCGGTTCTTTCGACATCTTTGATAGTCCGTCGATACGATCACATGCAAATTACGCACAACATTACGGCGGGCGACTTTCAATCGACTCGAGATTCAATTGGGATCCTGTTCAGCTTTATTTATGACCACGCGGTGAAGTTATTCTTGCGCCTTATATCACGAACTTAGAATGGGTAGAAACTTTAATCGTGGGCAGCTTTACTTAATACACTGTTTAAATTACCCCAAAGATTTCCGTGATCCGTAAATCGAGAGAGACAAGAGTTTCACGTTGTTTAAGTGCTGTGTGCTTGCGCAAACCGGTGTCGTGTCTTGCGCTGGCGCAACGTATTGTCTCCGCGCATCTAGAGTGACGATTCGCGACACGCTGCTAACGCCTACCGACGGTTACGCAAACACACAAAACATTCGCTGAAAACATATATGAGGGCATCGCGTCCCAATCGATGTCATACGGATTTCGCAGCTCATTACTGGGATCACGTGAGATTGGATTCATGCTGAGAGGCACAATAATTGGCTGTGTTAGTGTCATGCGCGCGCGCTCTACATTTACTTGCAACGACTGTGTTGCAATATTTGCACGACTCTCACGAGAGACGCCGCTTATCACCTCGCGGCGTGATAACACGCCGATTGTGCAAACGGTTGCGACACCATTCCACGAGAGCTGGGATTAGTTGCGACTAATTGAAACGTCCGCGTCTTCACAGTGGGCGGCGTGGGTCCGACAGTATAATTACCTCTGTAAACAACTCGTGAATACCTCGCCGCGACCGTTGTGCAACGAGACAGTGACCGCGGGAACCTACGCCTGATGTACTAACGCTAATGTTGCGATACGCACCATCACAGACTCACAGTTGCAACCAGACGCTAAGTTGCATTGTTCCTAAATCGTTACGTTACTCAGATTTCGATTGCAACGCCGCCATTCGGCCTTAATATACGCCTAACGTCCATTTGTTTAGTTTCGGAGAAGTGAACTTCGTCGAAGCGGAAAGAAAGGAAGTCGTTGATGCGTTCACTCGTGTTTGTTTACTTTGTGCCCAGGTTGTAGCATTGTGCGGCGCCGGAGAGGCGCGTGCTTATTTAAAAACTGATGATGAGGAAAATCACGGCTCGTTCGTGAATAAACGACTCCCCAGGTGCACCTCGTTCGATTTTAGGAAGTCTGCGCGGTAACACTGCAAGCGTGCGCACGCGCAATTATTCGCGCTGTTTCCGCGCCCTCCTGTGACCCAACATAATGCCACGGCCAGAGGCCAGTCCAAATGTAAACAAGCTTTGAACAATTCACCTGTAAAACTCAGCCCAGGGTCTCCAGCCATTTAGGTGTCATTTCCGGGAAAGAACACCTCAGCATAACATTTTATAACTGTTAATTATTTCAGAGGGCGTCGAGCGTTTCTTGGAGCGATATTTCTAGTTAAATGCGGGTTGTTGGCTGTTATATAATAATAGTTTACAGAATGGATGTTGCGTTGACCGACGGTTATCCCTTGTCAGAGCTGCACCTCGCTGTGTAATTAGCACTTCCGACGACGCTAGGATTATTAAAATCCCTGCTCATGTGAATTTCGTGCCACGTAAACGAGAGTACGGCGGGTATTCGAGGTGCGTAGGCGCCGCTTAATAGTTATAATTGCAATCGCTTTACCGACAGGTCAAGGATGTTGGTACACTAAACCGAAGCGGCGAACAAAGAAACAATATCATTCAATATTCAAGTAATTATTAATGTCAAAGTCAAGTGCTTACTGCGATATGTCAAAGTGAACGATATATGGGCGAGAGTGTAGTTAATGTTGGCAGATTAAGATCGGCGGCAATTACTTGGACATAATCGTATTACGGCTGACAATGCAACAGTAGACCAGCCGGGGGGGTATATGCTAATAGATGAACTGTCGTTTTGTATAGTATCCATGTTGACCTTACGTTCACCGCTTGTGTTCGCTTGTAGGTAACTAAATTGCTATTATAGTAGAACACGGTTTAGTACTCTCATTTCAGTTTATTTAAATTCCAAGAGTTTAGCATAAAACCTAATTGTAGCGTTTAAAGTTATTAGACCCTTGGAAATTATTTGTTAATGAATGTAGCTGTAAATGAAGACATTAAGCAAGTACTGTTATTGTTTAAACTTTATGTATTAAATCAATCCGTTATGACTGAAACTGCCAATATAGTCTTTCACTTTGACGACATTAATAAAAATAATTAACGCTCAATCATGAAGATAATTAAAATAACTTCCAAGAACAGTAATCCAATCATCTCAATATTGTCACTTCCACTCGCCTGAGAACCAAAAGCAAAAGAAATAAATAAATACTTTTAACTACAGTTCTAAATAAAATAAACTAAGAATAAGAACGAGCCCGATACTTAATCAACAAAAAATTTAAGGACTAAATGAAAAGGTTATATAAATAAATTCTAGGCAGCGATATAAGGAAATGTCAAAATGTATGCAAGGTCGATACAATTCGTACATATTTTTTATGAACTCGAGACAATGTCGGACGTCGCGCGCCCTGGGTGCGCCTGCACAGGTATAAATAATCGTCTGGTGACATAATTGTTTGGACGCAAAATACTTGAGAAAATAAATCTAGACTGTTGAATGTCGTTTCGATTGAAATCTCTAGACCAAATCCGTCAACCAAAGACAAACGGACAGTAAAGTTAAGATAATCTAAATCTGAAAACCTTCAGAAAAATATAGTGACTGACAAGTAAAAAAATGTTTACTTAGTGACTGCTGTATGTATCAGCACAAAAAATACTGCAACAAAACCGCCAACATTGTTCCGTGTCATACAAGAAATAATATCCTTCCTTGTCTACGCAAAAAGCAGATGTGTCTATTTTGCACCGCAACAATGTAGCCACTTTCAGTCCAGCTATTGAGTTCCGACCTTCGAAGCTTCGATAGACTCGATGGGACCGAGTGACGGACTGAATTCTTTGTTCCCGATGCATGTTCGTAAAATAGAACCCAATATTGTTATTTTGTTTCCTTTCAAATTCCAACAAGTGTTAACTTCTATTGAGGATGTGCATTATCCATTCCTCTCTTGTTACGACGAAAATTCTTTCAAATGAAGGAATTTTTCGACCGGTTGTGTATAATCTGCATCTGCTTGTTACCATTATGGCTTGAGCTTTATAAATGCTTGTTGTTTTCTGCATTCATCTCGTTTTTCTATGAGGCAGAAAACGCTTCCAAAAAATCAATGAACCTGTCATCGATCCACCGTAAGTAAACCTATGCTATGCTTGGAGTATCTCTGGGGGATAGAATCCGGAATGCGGTAATCCGGCAGAGAACCAAAGTTGTCGACATAGCTCACAGAATAAGTAGGCTCTAGTGGCAATGGGCCGGCCATATTAGCCGTAGAACCGCTGACCATTGACTTGTTCTTGAGTGGAGACCGCAAATCGGCAAACGTAAGGTCGGACGCCCTCAGGTTAGGTGGAGCGACGATATTCGCAAGGTGGCTGCTGGATGAGAGTTGCCGAGAATCGAGCTGAGTGGCTTGCAATTGGAGAGGCCTATGTCCAGCAGTGGACTGTATAGCAGTCCACGGCTGGACATAGGCCTATAGGACATAGGCTGATGATAATGATGAAGTAACCTGTAAAGTGAATTTTAACACCAGGATTCACCCTAAAAACCACTATGAAAACTGACTCTAATTGAAAATCTTTAGGTCGTACATTCATGTCTCTTCGTAAATCGAGTCCAGAAAGCGGACGCATCGCCTTTAGGTCATCAAAGTCAAAGTGCTGATGAATTCGACGTATCTTCAAATTAATTGGAGGATCACGCGGCACCTCATAAATATTTAGTCAGGTGTTGTCCCTTATGTAGGAGCACGGGTACGAGAGCCGGCGCGGTTCCGTGCCGTGACCCGGTCACGAGACGAGTCCGACATCTACTTGATGTTAGCTAGGGTTCCGTAGGTGCATGGCTGTTTTGTTTGAGGTATTTGTTGTCTGTTAAGGAAGACAGTTTTGCATCTAAATAAAAACTAAAAGTTTCAGTTTTAATATAGCATAGGCAAAACGGTACATTGTCTTTTTCGTAGGTATGGTGTAAATCGATAGAATTGCAATTTATGAAAAACATGCCTGCCTTTTTTATAATTACAAAAATTGTCTATATTTCCGTTTGGAACCAAAAACGTCACGCAGATTTGTAAACAATACATCCAAACATTGGTTTCCAGTATATCCTAAATATGAACCAAATCTCTTTTATGTTCTGTGGCATATCCTAAATCATCCCCACAACCACTTCCAATCTGTGTCAATTCTACGGAACCCTTTACGACTACCTTGCACTTGGTCACTTTTTTCCACCGCATGGCCCGAGGTAAAGTGTCGACTGCTCTTAGAACCCGCGCTAATTGTGTGTTGACGCGGCCTTTTTGATGTTTTTGCCTCACCTCTGTACAAATGGTTAAAGAATCTGTATGATGTTTGTTACTGATTGTGTTCCTGAGAATCTGTATTAAAGGTTTGAGATGTGTGACGGCTTTCTTGGCATGATGTCGATGTGTTACTTTTTGCAAATCGTCTTTATTTAGTACTCATTTAGGGCTCCACATTTTTATTAACTTATGTAGCTTTATAGACTGCAATTACTAGTCCAGCAATCCATATATTATACGGGCTCGATTGTAATTTCTTGAGGTCCCAACATCGACAAAGACATTCAATCAATCTGCCTAGCTTTTTCCCAACTACGTTGGGGTCGGCTTCCAGTCTAAGCGGATGCTGCTGAATACCAGTATTTTACATGGAGCAGTTGTCTGTCTAACCTCCACAACCCAGTAACTGGGTAATATGATACCCCTTGGTAAGACTGGTACAAAGACACTGTCGTCACCAAATCGATTATTGAGTAAGAACCCTGTAATTTCACACCATTACAACCAGCATCGTCTATTATGTATTAGCCATACGTCACCAACAAATTAAGGCTCTAACACGCGATTACTCATCGTCAGATGAACATTAAGTAATATGATGCAATGTCTGAGGAATGTCTTGTTGTTCTTCCGACCATCGGCCTACTGGGGATAATAGGTCAAGGGATTATAGAGCTTGTTCACACCTTCGGATATTGTGACAACTGGGATTAGACCGGTCCTGGCGCCGTTGGAGCCGGCTACACAGTGGTTCTGTAGAAAATTAAGTAGATACTTTAGATTCTTCTAATTTCGGGTTATTTCAGTGATTGAATATACAGGTACTTATGCATCAGTTTGTTAACTAAGTGCAAGGTGAGGGGGTGGTGGTGATGGTGGTTTATCGCAGCAATTTAGTCACCATCATTGATGGTATGAAATTGTATTCACTTCTTGTGCTGGTTTTCGTAAGGGTCGGTGAGATAGATGTAGTTTAAACTGCCAACTCTGAGCTCATAGATGAAGAAACTGACCGCGCATTTGCCAACGATCCCACGACTAGTTGCCTAACCTGAATAATTTTCTGACAGTAAGCCAAGAGGAGTCTATAAAGAGATGTGTGTACATTTCACACCATTAGCATTAATAAAACTTCGTTGTACTGTCCATAGCGAGTCGTAAAAAGTTAAACCGAAGTCTATGTTATTTTACTCGGAAGTTGCAAACAAAGTTTGAATATAGAACTTGCTAGCACAACAAATGTTGGTGATGATTTTTTATCCGTATTTTTTTTATTTTTTATGTTAACCTACGCTGTCCCACTGCTGAGCAAAGGCCTCCCCAAATCTTTCCAAACATCCTTTTCCGGGGCCACTTCGATCCAACCCTTGCGGTACGCATCTAGATCGTTTCGCCATCTCTTCAAGGGCCGGCTTCGGCGGCGTTAATTACTTTAATTACCGTTAATTACTAATGTATAATTTATTTTGAATAAAACACTGAACCCTAATTCTCAACCATACGTCTACGCGTAGATTATCTCGGCTGCCTAGATGTCGCTACATTTGATGGATCGTTAAGATAAGAGCAGACGAGTCGCCACCACGATTGAGATCTTAATTAAACGTTAATGTTGGGGAATTCTCATAAACAACACAGCAATTAGTTATCTGAAAAATATACGTTTCATGCTGTTAAGAAAGTAATTAGTGATAGTAGTTATTTTCTACTGAGTGACTGAATCTGACTTGTTTAAAAACCGTCTCACGGAAAAATTTTGAATACGAACTTTGTTTTACCAGATATTAGTTCAATATTAGTGGGGCAAAAATTTGCCCGTGGCATCGTTTAGCATTTGATCTCAATAGAGAGGAAAACATACATAACCTAAATAAAAGTTTTTATCGCACATAAAATTCGAGTTATCTCACATGAATAATTTCCGTGAATCTCATGTGGAAACTAGTTCGCCGTTTTCATAGAATCCTAAAACGAGTAATAATTCAATGATATAATCAGTTACATTGAATTAAAATTGCATGCTAAGATTGGAATCGGATTTATGAAGTGTATTCTTAGTAAGATGTTGCGATAGTACGATGCAGAGCTAGATTTTGGTCTGAAATCCATTCATTAGACTAAATTTAAGTTACGTGCACCTGCCTACGCGAGTATTTTTCCTCTTGTCTTGCTATCGGTGGATCTGCGCGGGCGCAATAACGAGCAGACTCATCGGCCTTGTTCGGTATTTTTCGCCACATCTTCTAGGTTAGGACTAGGAGCACGTTTGCTGACGAAATCAATGTTTTCGGTGAAATACCTCCGAGTCTAAACGCTTAGTTATTTGAAGTTGACTATCCAACTGCTGTCAGTAAATATTAGAACAATAAAGCTGAGCTGAGAAAACTTCTGTTAAACAAGTTTTCCAAACACGCAATCAATTTTAAAGACTACTAATACTTTCAAATACTGCACAAGCCAATTAAGAAAACTGGTTTCAGCAGCATTTGAACATGGAAATGTACAAAAGAAAGTACAATAAAACTGAGATGTACGCTCGGCAGCTATTTCAGATAATTCATGTGATTCCGTTCGCTCATGTGAAATTGAAAACCACTCGAAAGCCATTACATACATGGTTGCTTAACCTATAAACGTTGCTTTCTCAGTTTACTGCAAAAGGCAAAACAAATTAGTGTAGTTCGATTTACTTGCTTCCTAGTTTGCGAGCGATTTCTCCCATAAACCCACCGTGCGGCGGCCATTGTTCGTTTCGAAACGAAAGTAATGCTTATTCCCATTTTTAGTGTTCGGAACCTTTGCTCTTTGGCGCTGGCGTGACATGCGGCCACTTTGTAATGCTTATGCTTTTGACAATAGCGATTCCAAACTCAATTGTATTATAAACTTTATACAATAAAGCTAAGGTGTATTTTTGTTTGGTTGATGCATTGATATCGTGTCCCAGTCTTGCGGGCCAGAGGGTAGCCCTTTGAACTGGCCGCAGGCACCAGGGGCGTCTTAGTCAAACCCATAAAATTTGCAATTTAACCGTGCCATAGTGCACGTTTTGTCTCTAAAACACATTTCTTGGAAGGTGTACTTTGTGATAGTTTATTGCTCCGATGCCGCGATACAAAAATGAGCACAGCTTATTTATTCCGATCGTAAAATCGTTATGAATGAAAACGTCGAGTGAAATTGAGGATGAGTCCATTACAATAGTGGTGCTATCAAAGACTTTATTAGAATAGGCGTAAAACGGTGAGGTGTTAATGAAAATTTAATGCCTTTGTAGGAAGCCGTGGCCTCTAGCCAACATAATTATGGAATGTAATGTGATAGGAAAGAGTGAATCTCTAACTGTGCCAGTAATATCGGCCACTCTGCCAAAGGAGCCACTCATCAAAATCCTAATTTTAAAGCAAAACCATGTTTTCGCTCTACAAATTGCATCTGATGACGCCAAGACGCAAATTCAACTACAAAACGTTGCTCATTTATTGTGCCGTGTTGCGCTGGAGATGCGGCAATTTTCAAACACGCTTGTTTGGAAAGTGGCTGCCGGATGTAGAATATTAAGCGCACGACGCAGGCGCATAAATCTTGCATCTTCGAGAAGACGGTGGCGCCCTCTTGTCGCAAGCACTCGATCTGTACCATAATGCGCGTCTGATATCGGTGGGCTTTATGAAGGAAATGACGCAAGTATTCCTGAAGCACAATGTTGCTGGTCATATTTTCGAACTGGGGTTTTAAGTGGACCGGATATTTTAGAAAGCTTAAAATATTCCAGCTTGGCTTTTAACTTAAGCACATTTTGCTGCCCTATTGTAGCTAAAACCTTTTGGTTAGATATCGCTGTTGAACGACGGATCTTACTGTTGCAAACAATCGCCTGTTTAACTGACTGTGTTGCATAATCAGAATTATCTACCATACTTAACCAACAAGTCCATGTTCAGCACCAGCTTAATATGTCACGTTCTGATACCTTTACTCATGAATCAAGTTTGATATAATGCAAACCCAAGAAGGCAAGAGAACAGGATACGGCTAGATTCTTACGATTGCGTTAGGTTACATCATCTGAGGGAGTTCAGTTACGCTTGTGGGACACGACGTCACTCCAGTGCATGTTATATTACACCACAAATCCACAATACAAGTTCTACTTTGTTACATCCAAGTTGCCCAGATGTGCATCCCTAGCTGTTACGATGTATATTGGCTAGGCGAGGTATATTTACGGCTCAAAGCTAAGGAAAAATTGCATGAGCAATGTGCAATGTGTGATTGTTGCAAAGAACTACGAAAACGTCTCCTCTCGAGTTGTTTTAATAAGCACCATCGTTCGCAAGGATGTCGTCATTCCGTTTATCTAATTGTATTAGCTGTCTAATCTCTCCTAATTCAGTAGCAAGGGTTTCGTCTCCCTCAATTCATGGCCAAAAGAAATTATTCGCATTGACCGACCATTTCTTTTAAGCATATCCAAAGCATATGGGAAACTGGAAACATGCCAGGACACGCGGGAAAATAAAAATGTGAATTCTTAAAAAGACAAAGAGTAATTGAACGTCAAACTGACAAAGAAGAAAATACAAAAACTGGCTCACACAGCAAGCTTGTTTTCAATCGTGGCCAGCCATATGTAACGTTCTCACAAAACTTATAATTGTTGTTATGTATAATTATGTTGTGTGCTGTAATCGTCGGCGTAATGTTCGCAATGTTATGCTGCATCGCGTGTGCGCATATTATTAGCACACGACCTCATTATGCTGAAGGTAGCGATAATTGACAATGTTGTTGAAAATTGTGGTTAGTTCCTTGTGTGTGCTGCTTTTTGTCTTTTGGATCATGCGAAACCACAAGAACCAAACTAGAGTTTTATATTTTAAGTTTGAACAATCCAAATGAATTCTACATTTTCCGAAGCATGTGCGTTGTCAATGCGGAAGACTCCCAATGTTTTTTATTTTGCTTGTGTTTAGAAAGCACGAGATGAAAATGCGCGTGGGAAATATTTTTGAGCGTGCGATTGACAGTCGTATAAGTCAGAAATATGCTTTCGACAGTTATTAATTGTTCAGCAAAGATGTGGTCCACTGCCCCTGACACTTAGACTTAACATTAAACAAAACAATAAATCCGTACACCGAATTTATGATCACACTTCATCTCGATGCATTGCAATGAAGATACTTATCACAGTAACACTTAATATACCTCTTTATTAACCTTTTGTGGAGCCCTAAAAAGTCAAGAGCGATGATCGTTTCTGACACCTTAACATATTGGTAAATGTTCGCAATTAAATCAACTTTCTCAAATGTCAATTAATACGCCTGTTGCGGGAAGGGGACGGGCATTTCTCGCAGTGCCGGCAGAGCCACGTAATAGAGCTATTACATCGCCATTAATCACATTGCGTATTACGTGGAATAGGGCTGGTGCCTATTAGGGCTAGCTGTTGAAGTAAAGTGGGTCCTTAGACTCATATGCAAGTGCAATTGAGGGCTTTGGACCAACTTACGAGATTTTTAATGAGGATTTGAGTTGCACATGTTTTTCACGTGTGTATGGTTCATTCTATGATCTTGCTACATAAATTAATGAGGCATCCTCATTCTAACTGGAATAAGAGACGAAACAAAACCGGAAAGGTATGAGTGCTTGTCCTTATTATGATTTATGTTCATACGTGTGTTAAGTCCTTCACAACTTCTGTGTTCCAAAATTACTACATGCATGATTTTTCTTGGAGGAAAGATACCATTATCTTCAGTAGCATCAGCGGCGAAAGCTTTTACATTTGCCAAAGCGTTTGGGAAAAAAATATTCAAACCAAAAGCAGAAAAATGGTTACTTTTTCTAATTTTTTTTCGACAGCACAGCCCTAGTCGAGAGAGTTGGCGTTCTTTACCAGTTGCTGCCGACAAATGCAAATGTGCGGAATGTGGATAACGTGGATTTTTATCAACACTCGTTTGCGCAGTGAAAAGAATATTAAACGCGCCAATTAATGTAATTGGCCTCTTCTCCATGATGTAGACCTTAACGAGGGGTGCACAATGTACCTGATATAAAGCTTTAGGTTAAAGTTATGTTGCGTAAATAATTTGTCGCTTAAGAGATCAAGGCGTCAAATCATTGTCATTGACAAATCGGAATAATAGTGCTTACTATTGCACATTGTCTGATAAGTGCTATTTCGACGTCACTTGTGAGTTGTGATACTCCGACCGTTGCGTAAAACGTACGCACAAACGAAAGAGTACAACAATAACAGATAGAGCTGCGATATTGTACAGCCATTGTGTTCCACGATAAAGATTGAATAGGAGCGAGCAGCGCGTGCGCAGCGGGAAGCGCGTTTCCGGTATACTTGACCCTATTCGCGGTTATTATATCTGTTTAATACATTATAAAGTAACGAACAATGGTTTTGGAAAATTAATTAGTCATAGAATAGAAAAACGTAATTGTATAACTTACATCTTTTCTCACGGGAAAGGTAATCGAAGGTCGTATTCTGAAACCTCACTTTAGTACAAACAGTTGCAGTTATTTGCTTGATAAATTGTTGGTTGTCACTTTGCGGCGATTCGACGGTTGCGTTTGCGCAACGCGCGTGCGCAAACAAACGCGGCAGTTGCAACGCTGTTCGGAATATGAAATCGCGAAATTTAATCACGTATATAATTTTGCACGCGATATCTCACGTTCCATTTACGAAAATCTCGGTATCGACTCGTTGATGTTGCTAATCCGTAGTGGTTCTCGCTTTAAAAGCATTGTCTTGTACCTACATAAATTATTTATATTTTTAAGCCGCCTGTCAAAAATTAGGGTCATTCTTTCTAAATTAACTTCTCATCAGACACGACATGCGTGAAAGCCTAAGTTAAATCTTGAGAAATGATTTATAAACATGAAAATAACATGGTAAATCAATCCTTCGTATTATTCTTGGAACTAACTGTACACTGTTTGATTTTCACTCAACAGATAAACATGGCTGTCCTTTGTCATGACTAATTGAAGAACGATTTCAATCTCTCAATAATGCTAACAGCTTTATACAACCATAAAAACCATATATTATGATATGACTAAGATTAGTCGTAGCAACAGACCTCTCATGAGTCAGCTGAATGAACAAGGCTCGCACGTGTTATCCAAACTTGGCAAAAACGATACTGAATCTGTAGCAGGCGATATTTACATACAAACGCTCGACTATCGCGTTGTCGCGCGACTTATCGCGGTGTCGCGCGACTTATCGCCTCTAAGTATATCGGTTGTTTATCGCGTTTATTGAGCACGCTCGACTTTTACACGGTTTAACTCGATTTGGTGCAAGTAATAGGAGTTTGGGTAGGTTATTGAACTTTGATGTTGTCATAGATATAAAGGTTGGAAAATGCAGAAGTGTTCGGAACAAAGTTGTTAATGATGATAATGATAGAAATACGATCATTTAGAAAAGAATACTGCCAAATGGAGGAGCGTAAGATGTGGCATATAAGTGAAGATGCATTGACAGCAGTAAGTAACTTAATAGATGAAGATACTGATTGAGGAACACGAGAAACGCCAGGGCTTTTCTCATTTGCAGCAAAGAGGTCAGAAAAAACTATTAAAAGAAAACGTAACGATTCGACATTCATGTATAACTTGGAGCGCACACGCACCTGAGCGCGCGATGCGTGTAACATTCAGTGCCTCGGTGTAGCTATGCACCTATTGACCATAAACAAAATAAATCCACATGTAGGGACGCTGTTACACTAGCCATACACGCCGGCGCTGTTCGCAATAAATCTAGTCAGTGGTCTCTCACTCCGGCTACAATGCATCATTGCAATACCCGTGTGTGGTCGCCATATATGACCCTGCACCACAAAAACTCAACACATTTCATGAATTAATATTTTTCCTAGGCTTTATATGGATTTTTATTACGACTGTAGGTAAAGCCACCGGGCGGTTTAATGAACGTATTGTGTCGGTCAATGGATTTATTATATGTTTTTGTTCCGTGTGACTTGATTATGATGAGACGTCGCGGAATTTTTCCAAAACTTGTTCTTTTATGCTTTACGAGACCCGAGATCTGAAGACGTGCACAATTTATGTGTCCAAAAAGACAAAAACTTATTGTTTATTTGTTTACCGGCTTCACATTTTTAAATATTATTGTAATGTAATAAAGATTCTTGAAATTTTATGATAAAATATACCTTTATATCACGGCAATAGCATCAAATTGTGGCATATTTTGTTAGTAAAATATTCGCATTTCTTATCTGGCTATGCGGAGTCGCCCTCATAAACCCTGGCGCAGTTGATATGCGTCGGGGCGTTATCGTAATCGATATGTGCGCTTGCGCATTGTGGCCGTGTTCCGCTTCAGATCGCGCCGATAGCGTGCGGGTCACTGACGGCCGTGTTTTGTCATTAAATATATTTCGTTTCCAACACAATGCCATTCAGTTTACGTTGGGCGGGTTTAAAAATAAAATGAAAGTATCAGCTGTTCAACAACAAGTAGCTCGACCGGTGTAAATACTAAGAATAAGTGCAAGTAATGCCTGTTCGTGTTTTAAGTAATTACTGATAAGAAATAAATGATATCGCTAAGCTTCTGTATACGTGTACTACACTATCGCAGTTTCTTGTTGACCTCGTTATTATTCAACAGCCTTTTCTCATATAACTTGATAAAAAGCTTAGATTTTATTAGCAGTTTTGTGATTTACGCAATACTGTGATTTATTACGTCAGTTTTATCATATTTGTTGCACTTTGCATTGCACCTACTTCCTATGTCCTTGCTTACAATTATATATCAATATTTTGGTATGTTTACCTACAAAGATACCTGTTCTCTTCATCAAACCTTTTTGAATTCTTCATAAGTTGCCACTAAGAACAAATTTAATTTTTTGCACAAGAAAATACTTATTTATGATTATGAAAGACTGACTTCATCCGCATGAAATTTCCTTTAACCCCCGGCAATACTGTAGCTTCCCATTAGTGCAAAAATTTTTGGAATCGGATCAGTAGTTCCAAAGATTGCCCCCTATATACGAACCCAACATACAAGCATACAAAAAGATATAGATAACTTACCTCATAAAGTCTTGACTTCTGAAACCCCCCATATAAAACGCCAGCAGTAACTACTCACGATACATGATTTCACACAGAAAATTGCATTGGACCCGTAAACAGAGGGCTTTTGCGAAACTCAGTTGATATTTATAATATAAATGGTGAAGGCTTAGCTAATCCTTTGTTCCTAGCCCGCTCGGATGTGAGGCCAGATTGATTGGGGCCATAAAGTAAGCGGGAGTGGTTGGTATTTACTTATTTAGACAAATTAAATGTCAGCGATACGATACTGTGAACAGTTTTTGTGTCGAAATCTTGAATGAAGTACGAACTAAAAGGTTTCCAAAGAATACAAAAATGGTTTTGATCTTAGACTTTTCTAGATTGTCTTTTTGTTACCCTGAAGTGTTAACAGTTGAAAGGTTCCGATTCTCCGAGATTTTATGTCTCTAGGAATGCGCGGCGAAGCCGCCCGGCCGGCAGCGTTGACGAGTGAGTGGCGGGTCGCCGTGAGCGTTGACGAATGAGCGGCCTGCACTGCTCCCCCGTCTCGCCGGCGCGGTACAGCGGTGTCGGTCAAACTATATGACAAAGAATAACATCACACTTCTTTTCCCCGAAGAGTTTGGTCGGGTGTACCAAGTACAGCCACATTTCGCCAGCTGTCTTTAAGTCCCATGTAATAGGCGGCGAGACTGGGAGCAATATTTGAAGGCTACCATCAAAAGCCAACTAACTTTATCAATTTTTAAGATCCTATGAATATTCCAAGTACCATAAACCAGACTATCACCACACTTTCCATGGCCGCACTTTATAAAGTATACTTGCACTGCTAACCATACCTGTCTTTGTTCTAGGTAAGCCGTTGTGTCGACACAGACGTTTCTGCGAACGCTGCTGATCCCCATTATGAAGCGATTCTTGTGATTGATGGTCGGTGAGTCGTGCTGAGACACCTTTCAAATCCCTTTAGCTGTGTATTTCTTGAGAAGGGTCTCTGGGTATTAAAACAAATGATGAGGGTATGGCTTTTTGCGATATTCTAGTCGAAATCACCGGCTTTTAGGGTGATATATGCACATTAAGAAAAATACCTTTTTTGATCTTGGCCATTCCTAGTAAGTATGTGATGGAGGTTCCCAAGAGTTTGATTACGGGGTAAACCCTTTATACCACGTTTCGATTATTATAATTTGCTGGTTATTGCGATTGTAAACTATGAAAATGTTTGAACATTTAGGACCTCTAATAGTCAGTTGTTTTATCCTCTGCATACTTCAACTTTGCCAACTAAAACCATAATTATTGCTCAAATAATTATATGCAAGTAAGTCACCTACTTGAGACCACGCTTTATTAATACAAAGCAGTCCACAATTAAGTACAATAAGTTCCCGTCTTAAAAACACCTTTTAATTTTTAATGGTGGTTAAAACTCAAGACACACAACTATAAATCGTTTTTGACATTTATCAATACAAGACAATTATTTTTAGTTGTCCGTTGCACCTTGCACTGGAGCCTATTATAATTTGCGCCCCCGGCTCCGCTCGGCCCTAGAGCCAGTTCCTACAATCATAGGCGCACGTCCGAGGCTCAATTGGCCCTCTACTATTAGTCTCTATCTACGGAGGCATGTAAATACGCTCTGAATATTAATGAGGTCCTTGGGAATGCAAAATCTTGTACGTAGAAAACCGGGCTAAGAATTTTCCTTACTTGTTATGTATCGAGGAAACTCGAAAGGCCACAATGTAGTTCTATCAAGATCACGTTCTTATTAGTACGATAAACACACCATTTCTAATGAAGTTATGCTTCCGCGAATGTTGAGATTAGAACGCAATTAGTACCGATGATGCATTCAAAACAATATAACGTGGTAACGTATTGTGTTATCATAAATTAATCTAAATTAATCAACAAACACAAGTAACCTTGGTGAAAAGTGAAAATCGTCTAATTACAATGGATTAAGTCAATATCGTATAGCCGTCGTGTAAAAACTTCAATAATTTACGTTTATATGAATACCAATAGGTCGGTTTTATGCGTACATTCAGCTTTTATTTTCATTCCGGTGCGCGGGCGCAGCCTATACGACGACACCGAGCGCATCTCGGAACGGTATCAACGACTTGCGTGCGAGTGGTTATGCAACGGCGGGCGACGTCCTTGCGGCGCGGCCGCGGGGCGGGGGGGAAGGCCGCGCGGGGGCGACGACCCGGCTCCGTTCGGTAACCACCCCGCTTTTTATTGCAACCCAACCCAACCCGCCTACGGAACCTGTCCAGACGAGTTATGGCCACCGATAAAATAGACGTACTTACTTACGCCAAGGAATTGCAAATTCTATCGGATATTTTTTAGTCTATTCAAGGGACGAAGACCAAGAAAAAGAAAAATGATTAGATACTTAGGCTGTACATAATTATGTCATTATACCATTTTGGTCTAAACTATGTAGTGTAGCTGTTGTTACACGCTCGTGACTTATGTTGGTGGCGACTGTTTAGTGCTTAATCTTTAAGGAAATCAAATGATTACCTAAAATGGGCTGGTCATTATTTAAATTGCACTAAAAACTATACATTTTCAACACTGCAACTAATGTAGCTCATAAACCCATTACAATAATTATACCTATTTAATATTCAGCTTCGGAATTTTATTTATACAATCCGCATATTGCTTTATGACTTTTATTTCTAGTATTCGTCTAAGACAATGATTGAGGTGGGATTGCGCTGCGCACGCGTCGGTTCCACCGCAACATGGCGCCACAATAAATTACCACCAGATATGAACTGCGAACATACAAACACTCATGTTCACTTGTTTTTTTGCTTTGTTTCGCAGGATATTTATTATAAAGCCATGTGTTGCACAACCCACGTCATGGAAAATGTTTTCGTTTCGCAAGTCCTGCATAACACGAAATAACATTCCACTTTGGTCGAGAGAAACTGCATGATGTATACTCGGGAATGATAGACTAATTATATTGCTCTGAAAGTACTTCAAGTTTAGTATTTACTGCTGTTTAGTAAAACTACAAGACCATAAGGAAATGAGTTTACTCAAACGACAACACGAAATCAAAATTTTGGCCCATCTTCAAAATTGGTTGAGCAGCCTTGGTCTTTCATTTGTCTTTGTCTTGTTTAGGGCGAATTTCACCAAACTTTTATACCGAGTATAAGTCTTACCTTGCGTATTTTTTTTAAATTTTAGACCGTTTTTCAATGCAAAAACTGTCAGACGACAATTTTATTCCACGGATAAAAGAACTGACTTTGATAAAATCAGCCCTTAGTTATTTAACATGCTCCGGTCATTTCAATCTCTGAACATTGCCGGCTCTCTAATTTCATGTCTCCTTTGGAAAAAATCCATCTTCACCTCAGCCTCGTCACTTGGCTCGCTCCTCACCTCTAAGAGATTTGCCCTTTCATACATATATTCCCCATCCATACATGTTCCAATAATTATCGATACCATCAGCAACACGTTCAAAGTGTGCAAGACGTGCAAGTAAATCACTGTCTAATATTTGCACACTGAATCACGTTGGTATATACCGCACACTCCATGTCATGTTTTTGACAACTCCGCAAAGTGGCCAGAAGATTTATTTTACAGGTGTTTAATGCTCCTTAATAGCGAATGAGAGGTAATTGCTCAAATCACCACTTATTTATTCAAAGAATGAATAAATAAGTGGTGGTTTATGGTCGATTTTAGCGGAAGTAGGGGTAGCGTTTTTGGCAATACTATATTCAAATCTGATAAACGATGACCTCTAAGCCTTATGATCCTGAAGTTTGGGAAAACTCAAATGCACAATGGATTTCATTATAATAAATAAAACAGCTTAGAAGCTCAATATAATTATTATGAGTTACTTATGTAAAAGTTCAGAAAGCTCCAGACACAATACAAATTCTCTTTCAATATTCACCGGCTTACGATACTTCGAATTTATTTATTATACAATAAAAGGTCGCCATCGATATAAATTGAATGCCTCGAAGGGTATCCTTAATATAAATCATACTTTCACTGTACGAAAGTGATGCAGTGTCAAACTCCTGCGCAACGTCCGTCCCGTCATTGTGTTACATCAACTTAATGCAGTGTTATGTAAGGAGCTCGTTCTTCTGCCTTGGGTTTATCCCTTTATTAAAAAAACTTTAGGGCTGATATAATATTATTTTCATCGTCATCTTCCTTTCCCTTATCTTTATGCACCTTGGCTTTAGTAGTCAGTAGCCTACAGCAATCCACTACTAGCATAGGCTTCACCAATGGCATGCATCTAGATTCTCGGTAACTCTCAACGGCTTTAGCTTACCAAGCGAAATTCGCAAAAGCTATGTTGAAGTCGCCAAGAAAAAGGTTATCAGTCCAATCGTCTACAACCATTATTTAAAACTCGTTTCCCTCACTCAGCTATATGTTATGTAGTTATATGCAATTGGTGAGATCATCCAGCTAAACACATGATTGGATCAAATCTGTTGCTAACGAGACCTCCGGCGCAGGAATCGTCATCCTTACATAATGCACATTAGGAGAATAGAGAATCGAGGAATTGGTAATAAATATTTAATTTATTCACACTGTCAGGTGTGGCGAAACACACGAAATAATTTGAACTCGGTCCTAATTTCCACACAGTTTTTGACACACGAAATAATTTGAACTCGGTCCTAATTTCCACACAGTTTTTGAGTGATTTTGCACAAAACCTAAGGTTTACGGCCTATTAATTGAAGAGTAGTTCATATATTTATGGGTTTCTCAATTAACAATGTTACGAAACATTACATTTTCACGTTGGCAATTAACCCTTTAGATTCAGGTTGATATAGCAGTAACATTCCCAATATAACCAAGGGCAGCAATAAAAAATCTTGATTGTCCTAAATTCAAAGTTTTTTGCAATTTTCTCAAACCGTATAGAATCGATTGAACCGAGTCGAAAGTCTAAACTAACTCAAATTCTTAGGAAGTTGGTAAACTTTGTAGAATAAAAACAGATGGTATTAAACCGGATGTAGAATTAACATTTAGATGATCGACAAAACACGCAGACGGCGAAACTTCACTCCGTTGACAGATATTATCTTACAAGCTTAATGGTTCTGTCGCTGCTAATAACCATGTCGAGATTTGGAAGCGTTCGTATTAAGTTCCTTCGTGTTATCTTATTTTTCGTTCTGATTTGGACGAGCTCGGGGCTAGTCAGTTTGGACATACAACGCTTTTCGTTGGAACTCTCAAACTGCTTTTCTCATTCATGAATGATAACTGTGAGTCCTGTTTAATTGAGGATCTTGTCTTCCATTCTATTACCACCCTTAGAACAAGAACCTTTTCCCTCATTCTGATACATTCCATACTTCATATATTACAAACAGATTTGCAAATCGACATTGACCCGCTAAAGCTTCCTCATCTCTTTGTTTATAACCATCGTCGTCTGTTTTCCTTGTTGCATCACCGTTGTCATAATATCGGATAATAGACAATAATGCCACTTTATAATAACAATAAATACCCGTATAATATTCTGTATTAAAATCTAGTGGAACTTTCCACAGAGGTTTCGTAACATTGCCAACTTTGTCTTAATTGTGTTGAATGGGAGTTGAGATGTAACTCGGACTATGTAGATGTCTTAACTACTAAGCCAAGATTTATTTCTACGGCGTTATAGTGTTGTGTTTCGTAATGAAAATATATTACAGCTATTCAATTACAAATCCTCCCAAGTTTTTTAGTTGCACTGTCTGAAAGGCAGATGTTTTCTACAGGTTAGTCTCCCACTGTGGTTTGTATTTCCGAAGCCGTATCATTAACTTCGCATTTGATTCCGATTAAGCTTTTAGGATAGGCTGGCCATAAATCCCTTTAATTTGAAAATGATTCGTAAATTACGTTTCTCAACACATGCTCCAACAAATTCGTTTCGGTCGCCGTAAGAATACCTGTTTGGGTTGCTACACACATCTAACCCCAAAAGGCGGCACTCTTTGGCGTCGCGATTCGGAGAAAAAAAACATTAAAATTCGAGCGCCGATCCGAACGTTCGCGTTCGTCCGGACGCGGCGTCCTTCGTGCCGGTGTGCCTGGAACGGCGGCCTTCGCCCGGGACGCGCTAAAAATAGCCGCACGCCCTTGAAGTATACGTCGAACAGGATTTATCGACCGCCAGTCTCGGACTCCAGACGGTTTTAAAATAAAATTTTTGTACCACTGTCAATTTCGAATCTTATTGTGTTCCTTATTCGAATGCGACTGTTCTCTGACTTAATATTACATTTCGCGCGTAAATTATGACAGCTGTCAATGTTGCTATATCAAATATCCGTGAACTTTTTAAAATAATTGCATGACGGTCGGTTTCAAGAGAACTCGATATTTTTATTACAAATCTCCAATAAATAACATCTTTGCCGTCCATTACCTTACCAAGAAATTGTCTACATGGTATTAAAGACTCGCGTATCTCCAGATATGTCATATTTATGGCTGCTGCATACAAAAACGCATTAGTGTTACTTACCAATATTACTCTAAAGGTTATAGTTTTATCATAATAATGGACTTGAATGAAAAGAACTGACATACGAAACTGTTTCTTAACTGGGTCCCTTTAAAGTTGAAGTTGTGAGTTATGTCGATATCCGATATCAGCACACGTGGCCCATTAGTGTACAGAGTCAAGATATTGTCGATGCGCATCAATAATGCACAGCGTACGATGCGCCCGCGCACCACATACAAATGAACTACATATTTTTATGTGCCAAATATGGCTTTATAACAAAAGTAGTAGGCGTTTTATTGCAGCTTTTCGTGGAATTTAAAACAGGAAAATCCCAACTTACAAGAATCCATTTTTTTTTTAAGATAAATAAAGATCTCCTGTCGCGTTGTTAAACTTCCATAGTAAAACATTTAATAGAGTTTTTAAAGATTTAAAGTTGGAACTCTATCTAGCTAGGTATATGTTTTTTCAGTAAAAATGCTGGCCTTTTCTACTGAGTGCTTCATTGCAGTAGTTTACCTCTTCCTGGCTAGAATCTATCAACATCTCAGTATTTATTGCTGTCTGCCGCTCAAACCTCAGTTTTCTTGCCTTGCCTTGTCCGACTTCATAATGCTGCATTGATGAGGGACTGTCTGTCAATACAAGTAGGTCGGCTCATTATAACGGTCGACGTAGGCGCTACAATGGCACTTGCATTTCCAGATCCGTTCCTGTTTGTAGAAAGATGCTCCGCTGGTTCGCCCGCGCATTGATACCCAAGATTTGGTTCTGATTGTGAAATGATGACTACTTTCTTATTTGTACCTTCTCCCTATTTGGTCATGACATTTTGAAGAATTTGAATTAAATTGTGAAACCTTTTTTGTCAGCGTTTTGAATCATTTGAAGAATTTAGAAACATCAATTAGATTTACTTCAAATATTTCTTGTGTTTGCAAGTGATTATATCAAAGTTTACTACAGCATTTCCTACAGCGTGCATATATTTATTTTTGTTTGATTTCAATTCTCTGATTTCCAATTAATCAATTGCATTTGCTCAATCAACCATTGTTATTTGCATTATACATACCTACATTCTTGTAACTATCGGCCTATGCAACTGTTTACGTCCTGATTTGCCATTGTTTGGTAAATTTCTATCAGAATTGTCACAATCACACGTCACGTTACCCAATCACAATGATTTATTCGCAATTAGTTTCAATACTGTTAGCTTTCTCATTCGGAAATTATTAACGGCGGTCTGTGGACACGTGGCTAGCACATTTACAAACGGCATTTCGCATTGTGTTCTACTGGGGATTGCAAAAGGGTCTGTCAATGAATAGAGGGAACGGTTTTTGTTTATTGAGCTGCGAAATATAAACATTAAAACATAAGTAAGGAAGTATTAAAGCGTAAACAGGAGAGTGCATCAAGTTCACGTGCCGGGTGCATAATCCGAGGCGCCCCAATGGCGCCCGACATGGGACCGTGTTTGTTTGAACATTACTTAGCGTTAATGCACGCCCGCGAAATGCCCGCGTGTTTGCCAATCCATACGAAAATATTCCCCCTTGTTTAAACGGTAAACAACTTCATTCCAACAACTGCACCGTTTACTTAGGATGCAAATCTTTAAACAGCCCACAATTCAGGGTCAATACTTGTCATTGTTTTCCGAATCGCAGCGAAGTAACGGTTATCTAAATACTTTTGACATTCTATAACACTAATATTATGCGTAACGGTCTTTGTCGTTTTACCATAATGAGCTCGCGGCCGCTGCAAAGTAACCGTATAATGTAGAAAATATCGGATATGTTGTCGATTCAACCCACACGACACATAAACGACGATTAATCGATATCATTGGATCAGACAATATCGTTAACATGTACACGTGCGTTCTCTTTGGTGTTGTGAGCTTGTGACAAGCCACATAAATCAAATTGCACAATTAACGTGTTGCATACATTTAAAAGAGCTGACATACATTTATGTAATTGAATCTCAGCGACAATAGTGTTAATTCTAATACAAAGTGATCGCCGTTTAATTTGGCGTAGGCGGTTGAATAACTTAGCTTCTGTCGGAAGCGTTCGTGAACAATGCCGACCAGTCCATGTTTAATTAAGCATTTTATTGCGATTCCTGCATCATGTTCAGCAGAACATCGTTAACTCGATTATAGATTATTACCAGTTTAATTTGATGCCATTAAGTTTTTCTCGTACAAAAAACGACGGCGACGTATCATGGGTGCGTAGGCGCACGTTAGAATGCCACCACATTCACGTATCAGATTCCTAACTGTACCAGCGCACGGTTTACTGCCGCGACATAGATACTCAGCTAAAACGACTATAAAAATTCAATTCACCTATTCTAAAAAAGTTTTTTATGTATTATATTGCGTAAAGCCCTCGTTGACGTTGGCGCCATGCTTTTATCAGCGTCCGATGCATTCTGAGAGAGATGTTTGTTAGTATTATGCAGTAATTCAACATTCTTGACGGGTCGTTAGTGTGACATGTGTTGTGTGGCATTTGGATCAAGTCTAGTGTTACAATGTCACATGGACCAACTGTTTCCCAACAGTTGGTCCATGTGACATTCCATTATTACTTTTGTTTCACCTTACGACTTAAAATACCATTTCCAACAATACACTTTGAAATTAAATGATTTAACTTTAAAGAATATTTATTGTAAGTATTTTCTAAAGTAACGCGTTTAATTTTCACATCTCTGCATTTATCTGATAAATAGGCAAAGTTTTGATGCTCTAAAAGTACTGGAACAAAAAATACATCAAGCCTTCTTGTACAAAATAACTGCTATTAAATTTAAGCATGCAACAAATTAGATTACGATTAGCTTATTATAATTTAGTCCACGAGACGAACTACACCCACATGAGCGAATGACGAAGTTGTAACAATATTGTCAACAGCTATTGAGGCTTAATCTCATAGTCACGCCTGTAATATTTCAGTGGTATTGTCGTTTATCTTAATATTTTTTGTTCACTATTTGTTCACATGTATAGCTGTCTCGTCTGTCGACGTCTTTGTATTGTACCAATCTGGGTATGAAATCATTGTTGAGTGAATTACCGAGTATTTGATCTATGGCAGTTATTGTAGTTCTGAAGTATACTCGTTTAGTCAGTTCTTTATCACTGTCACTGGAATTTTTGGGGAAATTCCCTTGTCTGAATTTTACATATGATGAAAGAAGACGTGTTAATAACCAGGAAGTTAAGAATAAGGAATAAGGTCTTTGATCTCGGCTATCTGCAGATTTCATGCTTAATTGGAACTTGTAATAAACAATTGTTATATCTCGTAATTATCGGAACAACGAATTCATGCACTTGATTATTTTCCTGTGTTTACATTGTACACGAATCAACAACGCGACTTATCATTTTGATTACAATATTATGCAAATTGTATGCCTAGATGATGTTATTCGTGTGCGTTAAAATGCATCTTTTTAAATGACGTTTCTTCAGTTCCCATCAAGGAAGATATTTATTATAGATACATCGTCACGTGTTTTTGTGATGATAAAATTTTTATAATGTGTGAATGAGAAGACAGCTGACGCGTTTTAGTATCGCTTTGGCACCTCCAATCTACAACTCTAAATATTGGCTTTTTGTACACTTAAACGTAAATTGTTTTTCAGTACTTAAAAAAATATTTTAATATTTAATTTTAGTATTCAATCCTATTAAGTTTGGAGTCACGGTGTTCGTTCCACCGTAAGTATATTGCAGTTTTTTAAAACTTGTTAATTTTTTTGTTGATTGATTGCGTTCGGAGTTCTGCATCAGGATTGTGATGTAACCTGTGTGTATTGGAATGTAAAATTACGTCATATTAATGCAATGCACATCCGGTATTTTTATATTTAGCTCGATACGATATTAAAACTGCAGTTCTTGTTTTTATATCTTTTACGATTCAAAACACATTGAGAATCGCGTGCCATCGTGATTTATCTACATTTCCTAGTCACTTTTAATAATTATTCCTTATTAAAATCTGTCCCCTCAAACGACTTTTTTCAAACATATGTAAATAAAGAACTCATCTGTCTGGGGTTGTAATGACGAGGGTGGAATGTATGCGGTCGGGGGCTAGATTACTGCGAAAATGCACACAGGAGAAACGCACTCAGTTCGCAGAGCTTTAGACGAAAAGCGTCACATTTGGCTAAAAGCTTGTCTCTTAGCAAATGTGACTGTATCTGAATAGGATGCTGATGTGGCAGCTTTTGTGTACAGAAACATCGGTAAAACATGAAAGAAATACAAGCTTTGCTTCAAGAATTTTGGCTCCAAATCCAAGCTGTAAAAGTAAATAAAAATGTCTCGCCAGCAAGACTTGGCAGCTTACAAGATCTTTGTAAACATTTTTATTGTCATACGATACACTTACTTGGTGAAAGTGACTCAAGTCGGAATATGATACTAGTGGTATCCACACCTTTTATTATCCAACGGGTTACGACTGTCTTATCATGTTATCGTACACCACGTTATCGGCGAATAGGGATCATGACGCGACGCGACGTGCCGTATCGGCGCCAACGCAGCTGTACCAGGAATCACTATTTTATAGTGAAAACAGATACTTCCTATTTTCCTGTTAAGAGGTGGCTGATATGGGTACTTTCTTGAAGCTGTAAGAAAGGCCTTAATCTTATTAAAACCTTATTAGCCTATTATGTAAATCTGCTTGATTTGATCTAAGATACATCTTCAATAATAAAGTCGTTGACTGCTGGACAGGCCTATACCAAATCCCACGTTTATTTAATATCTGAACTTTTACTGGAGTAGGTATAAGTACCCGAAAACAATGTCCACTATCTGTTGTTCATAAATATTTTTCCCAGACATCACAATAAAAAGCACGACAGAACAACAATAGGCGGCATTAACAGCTACTTAATAGGAATTACGGCAGGTTAACGAGCTTTTATTGAATAAAACACAATGACGTGAAATGATGCGCCGGCGCCGCGCGGTGCAGGGGGGGATGTGATGTGCGCGCAAGGCCGCTGAGTCAGCGACGTCCGCGACGCCTATTGTTTTGCGCTCACCTGATGCCGTGACACATGAGATGTCGTTACCTTGAAATACGTGCTTTCAGACTTTGTAATAAAGGAAGGTAAATAATTGCCTATATCCTCCTAAAACTTGTTTTTATAGTTTTGTAGCTTATAACAAAGAGCGTGTTGATTAGGTATTGTGTGATATACATAGACTAAGGATTCTCGGTTACTTTGGTCACATTGCCCGTCAGGAACCGGATAACCTTGAAAAGTTGGTGGTGTTGGGCAAGGTACATGGGAAAAGACCACGCGCCCGGTCACCTAACCGCTGGTCAGACCAAGTAACCGCCCTCACTGGACTCTCTGTTACGACCGCCCTGAGAGAAACTGAGAACCGAACGAAATGGAAGAACATTATACATAAAGCTACGAAGGCCTTTCAGGGACACGACACGACCTTCAGTAATGAAGTACGCGACCAAGAAGAAATTTTACATAGATTGATACTACAAATTCTAGTAAAAGAGTTTTAGTCTACAAACAAAATTAATAAGAGACCTGAAAAGAAAAAAAAAGTTTTAATGATGCCGCACAAAACAAATGTATCCTTGATATTTTCATTGGTAGGCCATCCATGACGCAATTGCTAAAATTGATTCCAATAGATCTTTTGTTCAAGTATTTCCACATAATTTGTTGATTTCGAATTTGGATGTTACAAACAGAACTGAATATTTCAATTTATATAATCTAGATTTTTCGAGTATCAAATTGAAATGTTATGCTTCATAGAGCTTTGTTTTGGCAACGAATTGTAATGAGACCTCTCGTATTTACGAAATCTCGTGAAATATCTTTGATGTATTTTATGGAGAGGTAAATGCAAAATACCAGCAACATTTTCCACTAGCAAGCCATGATTTGATTTACCATTGATATTGAGCAAATTTTATAATTCAATTACCTAGGATACATAGGTTAGTTGTCAATACAACTTCAGTGGCCTCGACTAATAGCACCAAAATGATTAATCGGATATACATACATACATAAACCCACGCCATCTTCCCATGGGCGTAGGCGGAAACTACAGAACGCAATCTAATCGGATATTGATAACATAATAAGTCCAATCTAGACAATAGGGTCTTCCAAATTGCCTAATATTGTTATACCGGTATCATCAACAAAGTTACTTGCGGTTCCATCCAATTTATGTCCAAATCCCATGATTCGTAAAATTGCCCCAGCTTTCTTAATGCAAATGTCACAATAGCAAACCGCGGTACGCAACGCTTTTAAAAAAAAAGCAATCTCAATCTCGGTGTACACCGTATCATTATTAACCATATTTACCCATACTTACCCTTTACCCCGTATTTCATTCAAGTCTGTGACTTTTTGTCGCACTCGTGGGAATGTCTGAATACGTCGTTTATACGCAATTAGTTACTCATTACCTTTTGTTTTGTCCTTTAATAATGACTCTTCTGTACTTTTTCATATAATTTAGCCATGTTTTATTACTTTTGAATCGCCCTTTATTACGTCGGGAATATGCTCTACTAAGCTATGCTCCACTTACTACTATACTGTTGGTGACGGCAAAATTACGGTCTTAGGGTGAAGTTCCACAGATATCGCGGTCACTCATTTACTTTACATTTTATTGTGGTTCACTATCACGGCAATTCACGTCATTACTTAGTTTCTCATGCACCTGATCTTTGCGGAAGATATAACGTGTTGACAGCATTTATTGCCGTCAATTATGACTTATCAGGCAATATCCGATTAGTATCTCCCCTCACAGAGGGTTAGCCTGTTGCTAGGGTTAGAATAACATTTTCAATCACATAGCTACGAGCTGACACCGCCTGACTCATGCGAAAGACCCTCGCCGCCGCCCCGCCCACCGCCATACACGGACATACATACATCACACACATTTTTATCCCTTTTAAGACACATACGTGGGAATAACTCGACTCAATCGTTCCGTGGCATACTGCCAACCACTAACCTATTACTAATACCTACTGCATACCACGGTCCACGACCCATTGTTTCTCAACGACAGTGTATTACTGGGTTGACATTTTGCACTGCGGAGCTAATCTGATTTTGCTAACGAATGTTTCGTATACAATAACGGTGCATGTCATAATATCCGCTTAATCGAGTCGATGTACGCAAATGAAGCGGTGAAGCTTGGTGCGCGTGCGCAACTGTGGCGCCATAAAGGTTTAAGGTCTAGAAGGTTCACTACAGTCGTAAGTTCATATATAGTATCTAACTTAGTAACAACTACCAATTGCATAGATGCCAATTGAATCAAAAGTACAGGCAAATCTGCTTCTACAAATAATCGAGTCTTCCGTTTATCTAAGTGTCCTGTAATCCTGTCAGGTTTTAAACGTAATAAGCCTTCTGCAGCTTAATTCGTGCAGTTCTTAAAGGGCAATAAATCCGGCGCACGCGCTTGGTTTCGTCGGCGCCACGGTATTGTTGTTGCATTGTGCAACAAGAACAGCCTGACTGTACCCTTTGTTGTGTCTCCGATATGGAATTACACATACACCCTCGTGGAACATCGGTTAACCATTAGCATATTGACTCTAGAACTAGATACCGTCGCGGTGGCTAATGTATTAGATAGAATCAGTATACGACCCTCTATATACAACGAAGACATTAAAGTATACATCCCATCTAACATCCGTCTTGATATACACCCCCATCGGAGCCTCCATAAAGCACAATAATTAATGATCAATAAACGTCTTTCAGCATCGTTACTCTCAAACATAATTTCCCACATACAGCTCCCAACCCCGCAGATATTTCATAATGGCGCCATCGAGCGCATTTAACAAATAATTAGCGGCGTTTAAGTCCGTATGTCGCTTCCCTTAACCGTTTCTCCGGAACTATAAAATTACGGCAGAGGCATGTTGGCCGACTCAGAGCAAAAACGTCCGACGCTAGCGGACGGCCGAGCTAAAAATAAGTGGTGGCTGATGTTAATGAAGAACAACCGGATTGCTGCTGACAGCGCCTGACGGATCAGGGTAAGGTCCAACCACCCTGTGACCGTTGCTAGCTTGACTCCCGATAAGAGAATCATTCATATTCCTCTACAGCGACATTGTTTTCTGTAGATTTCTGTCGAAAATATAGGCTACTAGTTAGGCCTTATTACCCGACTGCCCCAGAAGGAGGGTAATGTTTTTCGAGAGTATGTATGTATGTATGTTTGTATGTATGTATGTCTATTTCTTTGGCACGCTCTGTAGCCTAAACGGCTTGATGGATTTTAACATTTGAGGTGTCGTTAGATTCGTCTTAATTGTGGGAGTGACATAGGCTACATTTTTTTTTATATATTTCATCTGCAAACAAAAAAAAAAGGGAGCGAAAGGCTTTTTTTTTAAATAAATTACAATATTGTTATCAAATAAAAGCTAGTAGTTAAGTAATTCCAAAAATATAATTTAATAAAAAAAAAAAAAAAAAAAGATTGAAATAAAACAAAATTATTTAAAAAACAAAAAACCCGCCTGCAAAAACGCATAACTTAAAAGAGAAAAACAAGCATTATAATCTGTAAAATTTTGGTATTACAGGCGGGGAACAAACCAATAACCTGAAATAGTTTGTTCCCCGCCTGTAATACCAAAATTTTACAGATTATAATGCTTGTTTTTCTCTTTTAAGTTATGCGTTTTTGCAGGCGGGTTTTTTGTTTTTTACCTAATTTTGTTTTTATTATCACTTGGCCGCTGATTAGAATCTATCATTTGTCATAAATTGTGTACCGTAATCCTAATTGGTTTTGTTGGAAGTCCTGTTTTATGTTCTATTCAATGCAAAGCGTGAACGATATTCATCTGCAATATTCTTGTTATTGTTGTCTATACGACCTTTCGAATAGTAAATCCCTTTTGCTCGCGTTGCGCAAGCATGCCGTGCGCCTGCACAGAACGTATGAACGACCTATTTCGATTAGATCGCCCGCCTGGAACTACGATTGTTACCGATCCGATCACGACTCCTTTCGCAAAGGTGAAAAATACTTTGAGAATGCCACGACTTGTCATTTTGCAGTCACGATCCGCGCCAGCCAAATGTCATCTAAATGTGTGGAGATATTTTGTGTTGAATGAAGCCAGTTGCAACATGTGAAATATCGAGGTCTCTCGAAAGTAACTAGCTAACTAGCTGCAGTTTATATTAGACATATTTATAATGGCAATAAAAGTGAAAGAATGTTGCTCCATGACAGGTTATTAACATGTATTCTAATCCGTTTTGCTATTTACCGGCTGTAAAGCTTCTCCAGCTTTTATTAGTCCTACAAAGTACCATCCAGTTTTATGTCTTTGTATCGGCAGTACGAGTGCTTCATTCTCAGCATAGTTACTGCAAGTGGGGAAGGCGGTAAGTGTGCGAGGTCGTCGCTGGCGCCGTGGGACACAGCTGGTATTCAGCTCGAGGCCTACCATCACTTAGCGTCCATTATTCCAATTCTTCCAGTCGTGTGCATGTCTTCAAAAGCTAACAAGCTTAAGACATTCTCAAGGAAGCCCTAATGCCCTGCATTCCTCTTCCGCTGTCGCGCATTCCTCACTTATTGAAGTTTTTCTCAATATTTCACGATAAACACGAGTCGTTGATTGGCTTGCGTCCAACCCATTCCCTAAAGGTCGGCATTTTTATGTGGCGCATTGATATGTATTAAAGCGTTTAATTAAATAAAGATAACTTTTTCGCGGCGTGTGCGCAGCGCGCCGTACGGTTCGCGGCCCTTCGCTGGTATTTAGTGGCATTTAAACTCGTGTTACTTACTTGTAATGGAGTTTATTTACGTGCACTTTGTTTGGTTGATGTATTGAGCGTTCAACTTGATGATTGATAGTCAATACAGTTTTAATTGTCTTAAGGAGGCAAAGGCGATGATATTTTCTCATTATTAACCTGGGTTTAAACACTAGCCTTATTACCACAAAATCGCGTTTATCCGTTGTTTAGCCTAAACGCCTTTTAACCATGACATTTCTATATGGAGTTTGACATAAAACTGATACTAAACACGCGTTGTACAAGTTTCAAGTTTTTGTGGTAAGGCCCTTGGCACTTACAGCAGTTATTTATTAAGTTTCTAAAACACAAACCTCATTAAATCACCGCTCTGTCTGCAAGAAAAAAACACCTTCTTTCAACTACAGACATTGAGAATCCAAAACCCCTGTACTACAAGTACAGAGCCTGAATATTCAAACCTGCTGACCTCAAATAGTTACACACTCCTTACATACCTTAAACATGTAGGTAGGAGGAGCAGCTTCTCCAATTAGCCCATGGAAGTGACCGCGATAATTCGCCATGTCGCTTCCTGTTTCGCTAATGACTATGGACATTATCTACGGGAGCGTCCATGTCCATGTGAACAACGTTTACTATTCATGGTCTTTGTTATTATAAGTCCATTAATGCTCCGAGGGCGTGTAGACTTTTGTTTTGCTTCTTGGGTGGACTTAAGTGGACATGGTTGTGCTGTGGAACGTTCTTAGAATGATGTAACAAATGATTTAAAAGCTTGGGTTCTCTAAGAAAGCTGTGCCGTCATTGAACAGCCGCAATATGACAGCCATCATGAAAGTTTTGGTGGGTGTTTGACAGACTAAAGCGACAGCAACTTTTGTTAGCAACATTTATGGAGCTTCTATTGCTTAAAGCTTGTATGTGTCATCCATATAATTTTTACCGGACTACGGCGAAGCAAAAAGGAGGGTTGATTGTGACCGATATGTATGTTCATCTTTTCCCTCATAACTTCGAAACTCCTCATCATAATTCGACAAATAAGGTATCGTTGGAAGCGCCTTGATCGTCTGCTGGTTATAGGCTATTTTTTTTAAACTTGAGGCTTATCTTCAAGTTTAGTGTAAGAAGGACATTTACGCCTCAAGCTTTTAAAAAAATATTAAGTTCTATGTTTACGTAAGTTTTATTTAGTACTTTTTAGTTCATTAAAAGCTTGTTTTTAAAAAGATTTTTACTTATATTTTATTTCCTCCTTTTTGGCATTAGGATTTGTTTAAATATCTGTTCTATCACCTTCACATAAACAACGAGTCCAAACACGATGGTGCTATCTTGTTTGATTGAGGAGTTCCCATGGCCACATTCTGGCTCCATCATCAGGCCCTGAACACCACCTAGTGTCAAAGCACGTGTTAATACATGACCAATGAGTCCAAACACGATGGTGCTATCTTGTTTGATTGAGGAGTTCCTATGCCCAACTTCCGGCTCCATCATCAGACCAGCTCCATGGTATCATTTTTTCAAAATGTCTCGGTATTTGTTTACATATGCCAAGTTTCAGCTCAATCAGATGCCAGGAAGTGCTTGAAAAATTGATGACAAAAGGAGTAACCGGAAAGACATACGAACAGAGCAAGCTAATATAAAGCTTGTAAAAAGTTGTTTTTTAATGATGCCGTGTTGGGTTTCAAGTGAAAGGGCATAATTAGCACATTTCAAAAATATATATCTTATAACCTCAAAAAAATAATCTGTTCGATTTAGGCAACACGTGTGACTCTAGATTTTTAATTTCTCTGTCTGTGATGTCTTCTTTATACCGTTTTAGTTGACTGTTTTGTCGTTTAGTTTTATAACTTTTATTTTTTATAATTAACCTACCCTTTCTGGTCGTAACCATTACTTTAAGAGTTCTATAATTAATGCGCGTTATAACTATGGCTGTCTCGCTTTAATTAGTACAAAATGACAATGACAGGTAGATTTATGGATCGTTTATAGTGTGAAGTTTTTATGAACACTTGTAAGGCGTTATTTATGAGATCCTTACACCCGGAATGATGTTTTTACTATGCTTAATTAAAGTGCAACCAGGTTTCATGTAGATGGTAAATGGTAAGTACCTCTATATGGTTAAGTATTCACACATATTCCTTCGTTTTCTTCCATAAAATAATAGTTTCTTCTCATTAACCCATGTCACTTTCCTTTATTACTATGTCACTTTACTTTTTTTTTTCTTTAAAAATACAATACCTCTGAAAGATAAATTAAACAAAAAAACGAGTGATGCTTATGGTAGTCGCAAACTATGATGTGTAACATTTGACATCGTGCTTGACAGTACCAACCTCTCGAAAAATGGGTTGGTACCATCTGACAGCCAACACTATCACCGCGCGGGCTCATGGGTCAAAACAAATGGCGCGCGCTTCCCCGGCTTCCTGTAACACACTTCCGTCGCTTTTCACTCCACAGATTGCTGCACAGATAAGGAGAACGAGAGGAAAGATATTAAGTACACATCAAAAAGTCTAGCTAGAATAATTGACTTCTGTCGGCCTTGCTATTCGTACCATATTCACCTCAACATACAAGATTCTACTGTCACTTCTCCCTACCCCGTCACAACCACTTACATACAAGCATTGCAAACACAAGTGAAGTGAGCAGCATGCCAGGTCAGTGGTACAGCAAGCCGGATTGTGGAGGACCGCCACACAAACAATACGTCCTATGTTCTCACTTCATAATGTTCCTAGGAATGCCATGATGGATGCTGCGGGTATGTCCGCGTTAGAGATGATACTGGGGCTTGTGATATACTAAGTTGAATATATCTTTGCTCTTAACTGCGGTATTTACATTTGCAATTCCAAAATGGCGTCGGCGTATGAGGTCTTCGGAAGCTTAGGATTGAACAAAGGTTGAGGTTTTATGTTTTTTTTGCATGACTGATTCATTTGACGCTAAATTAAATTAAAACAACAGTCGCCACAGTTTTTAGTGAAGTTTAAGAGTTCGCTGGTCTCAGCACCAAGTTTCGTTGCGAAACGATCAAATTTTTCGCGTCGTTTGTCAAATTCACCATTAATAACGCCATTTGCAAGCATAAAATTAATTGCAAGAATTCATCTTCTACTCGAACATTATAACAATGCCCATAGTTCGTTACACTCTGAAAATCAATTTCAAGTAGATAATTATTTTATCGCCATCCAATTTAGTATAACAAACTGTTTGTGGGATGTTTTCAATTACCTTTTGAGCATAAAAAGTGTTTGCACAAAAACAGTTTGATATTTATGAGATAAGGTTGAAAATTGATTTCTGCTACTCGGACTGCATATACTCGTGATTCAGAAAAACTTGTAGTATCGAAACTAAACAATTAATTGAAACAGGTCCCGATACATCAATTGAGGAAGTCTGTCGTCGTTTACCCGGGTAGACTCTTTTTTGCGGGGCCACAAAGGAACAGAAGCTCAGATTCTAGTCGATGAAGATACAGTGTCGTAGATATATGTATGTATAGTTAGTACTATGTTCAAATACTTGGCTGAACAAGAGCTATTTTCTAGATGTACACCTCTAATAATTGCAACAGTTACTAGCCAGACATTAAAATTAATGAATGGTTTTATTTACGGCAGTCTAATAATAGAAAGAAATGACAAGTATGGCGACCGACCTTGTCGCGGCTTAACAAGCAATTACATGAGCCTTCTTAATAGTCCCTAATGACATGAGCTTCCTCCACACAAAACGTGACCAGACCATTCAGGTTTCATTCCAATTGTCTTAATGAACGGAGAACGAATGAACGTCGAAACGAATCGCGAACAAAAACCGCGGAGCCGGGACAAATCTGATGGATCCATCTGCGTTATATGAGGAAGTTTCTTTTTTTTTGTTAATGGTAGCAAAAAGCTTGGGGCGCTAGTTTTATTTATTAAATAAATGTCTATAGTATGGTTAGTGAATAGTTTTGGTACTATTAGTCCAAAATAAATATATTGGACGTATGTTCTAAGATGATCTTGGCAACAATAGGTGCGTATGATACATTGAGTTGTTTTACTCAACCCCAAACGAAGTATTTGTTTAGTCGATATCATTTGTTAAATGGTGAAAATCAGTTTAAAAGTTTCATCGTAAAATATTACTAGAACACAACAATCAAGCCATATTTTAAACAGCGCTCGATGTTAGAATAATATAAAAGCTGTATTATTGTGTACCGATAAGTTCGTACAGCTTACCTATAATTACAATAGCAGAAAGTCTATTAAGTGTGTTGAAATGTTCCAAGACTCGTCATTAGTAAGGGTTTCAATGTTTACGTTGAACATCCGACGTTTGGGTCCAATAAGGATGCGCGTCCACTGGGTTTGTCCTAAGATGAAAGCAATGACGTTGCTGCCTGACAAAACTGAGGTTGGAAAATTGTGGAATCATGATGCAATTTTTGGTTTGTGCTTTTGTCTATCACCCAACACTATGCCGAGTTTCTCTCTTTTGGCTATTCATTATTCAATTACACTATACTTCCATGGCATTCTCCGTTCCCACAAAGTTTGCATTATGTGACTGTTTTGGACAGGCAAAGACTATACTTTATTGCACAACACGCCGTATTTTCACTCATTGTGGAGTGCACGCTAGCCCTAAGGCATGGTAATTAGTGATGGGCCTCGAACGCGTTGCTCATCAGGGTTTACCATAAGCGGCCGGCGGCGGTGGCGTTCACACGCTCCAGTTTGCGAAGCGCCCGCGCGCGCGTTTGTCCGCGTTCGAAATACAAAAGCGGCGAATCCGCTTGCGGTAATTAGAAACGATGCGTACGCGCGTGAGAGATGTGCGTGAATGGCGAGGTGTGTGCCAGGGAAGCTCAGGAATTCAGGTGCCATGATTCGTTTTTATGATTAGAGCTAATGAAAATTTTAATGAGTGCCTTCAAAGAAACCGTCGAAGCGGCTGCTTGACTCTTTTGAAAAGACTAACTAGCGCTAAGTTGGGATAAGGCCAACTAAGTAATAAATGTTGGTATTTTAATCAATGCTCGACCTTAACCAATCTGAAATCCAATCGCGTTAATTAAAGCCATTGATACCGTCGGCACATAATTTAAACATTGTATGGCCATCTATTCCAAAACATTGTAAGCTTCACGGTCCCGTTTTATAATGTACAATAGTGCGTGCAGCAGTATTATCGGGTGTACCTACCGCAGTTGCGCTGGCGCATTGTTTTGCTCTCATTTACCGCGATTGCCGATAACATCGGCCGATCGGCACGGGCCGAGCGATAAATTTAATTAAACCACCTGTCGCACGCTACCGCCAGATTATGTTATCTACCGCGAAATACGCACACAGCTTGAGAGAAAAAAATTATGACCAGAATGCATAGATAAAGTAGGATTAACGCGACATTGTGGCCATAGTTTCTTGTTTGTTTACATGTTGGAGATATTAAAAATATTATAAGTAGGCATGCTTCTTTATTGGGGGTTGTCCTCAATAAACATGTTGAGTAACCAGTTTTACTTGAATATTTTTAATCCTCGAAGAGAGCTGGTATTTAAAAATAAAAGAGTGTTTTTCTGGGATAATATACAGCTATATCAGCAGGTAAATATAGCCAGCCTTAACTTAAACCTATGCACATAGGTAGAGTTGACATTAAAAGACAGGATGCTGTCAGTTCTACATGAAAATTCTGTAAACTATTCACAGAGAAACAAGCCTGGAAATTAACGGCCAAAATTGAACAATGCGCGATCGTTAAGCATTCATTACGCGCCCGCGCATGTTTGCTCGAATTTATATTCGCTCGCGACATCCCCTCGCCCCGTTTCCGGCTGGCTAATGAGCCTCGCTCGGTAACAACGTTTGTTACTTACACGTTACACCTAATAGATAGGCGTTGTCAAGCGTCAACTTATGTTCAACTGTCCTACTCACTTTAACGCCGACAAATGCTCTCAATTCCTCACTATTTTAAACTCTCAATATTACAATTCCTTTGTCGTCTTTACATTTCATTACAGTACGCAAATTATTCTAAACCATAACAGTAGGCGTAGCATGAGCACCGTTTTGTCGACGGAAGAGAAGACAAAAATGACGTTTCCTGTAGACAGTAGACAGTACGAGACGGCAGCAAAATAGAAAGAGACAACTGCACTTTTTACGAAATTCACTCTTTTACATAATTCGACTCAGAATTCTTTGTTTTATCATAGGATTTATTGGTTGTCAGTGTGATTTTGACAGTAAGGATAGAAAACTTTCTTCCGAAATAGTCTACATCTATAAAGACCTAGACAAAGGTCGTAAGAAATGAAAGACAAAATGACAGATTGTAGAAATATTTCTACGGTGGATGTCAAAAATGAAGAAACGAACTGTCACTTTGTATAGAAAAAGCTATGTCTATTCTTCGTAGAGATAGAAAGCGCCATGCTACGCCTGCTGGTTCGTGCTCTGTACAATATCAATTTCCATAGTTACGGTCTATTACTTTGACAATTCTAATTATTGTAAAACATGGTGCCCGGATTGAACAACTCTATTGAGTTATGACGCACGCCATTGTAATAAAGCTGCGGATTAAATGTACTAGAGAAAATGGTAACTACACAAAATGGTAACTACACAAAATGGTAACTACACAAAATGGTCCTTATGAATAAAAAATATCATTGTTTAAACATCGCAATCGATGATCGATGTTGCGCAATCGATAAATGGAAACAAAGCCCATGGTTGGAACGTCTCGAGCGGTTATAATCGATTAGACTTACAGCAGTCTTGGTGCTTTTTGTCCGTTTGCCATCGAGATGCTTGACCGAACATCTGAAGAGTTCATTTACGTTACGATAATGGTAACAAAAAACGTCATAGCAGAGGAAATATTGCGAGCTGTGATGAATGACCTCCGGTTTAGATAAAACATTTCAAGGTCTGGGATGATTCAGAGAATGATGATGAGACGGATTTAACAATAGAAAATATTTTTAATATTTTGCGTGATAGTTCGTGATTAGTAATGGACTGGTGGATAGATAGAAGGCGACTTGAGAACCGCTGGTTCTTTTCAATATCTACAGCAACAGATAGAAATGTAGCCTAAAATCTGAGATTATTTCGCAAATATCCAAATCGTATCATATCAATAAACATTTCGAAATCCGATTGCACGATACCGTTTCATTTATCAACCTTTGTCTACGACATACGTCAAGCTGTCAGAACGCGTTCGGTTTTCGCTGTAACCTTTGACCTTTGGCGCAAGTCACGACCAACCTTGGGTGCTGGGTATTGGACCAGAGACCAGTGTGATATCTGTGAGTCTTTCTAAACGTGACTAGAACGCGGCCTTCGTCCGCCGCTCCCTTTTAGATTTGCGATATAGATCTGCCGCTCTTATTTATGCTCAGCTTTTGTTGCTATTTGTGTTGTGGGAATTAGGTGGGGCGTGTGTTGTCAATTCTCTTTACAAAGTAAGCAGATCTCCAAGCTGTAGTTCATCTAATTAGTTAAATTCATTTGTTATAGCTTCTTCTTCTTTATCTATGTGATTATCGGGCCCTATGCTAGCCCTAGCTTCTTCAACGTCAGCTGGTTCTCTTTAATCTAGTTTAACTTTATTACCAACAGCAAAATTTACTTCACCAAGTTCGTCCTGATCTTGTTGAACGGGATGATTGGCCTTTCCTTACATCGGCATTAAATATAGCATTGCAGAATTACTGACATTTCGATGCTCTTGATTGCAAATACATAAATGTTACAATCATACTTAAATCTATTTCATTCCAACTAATGATATCGAATAAATATTCTAATTGAATTTCATAATAGCACTGGTGTCTTCATAATCTAATTCGCATGCGGAACTTCTTATGATTAGGCCTATATTAATAGAAATATAAATTCCAAGAAACATGTTGCGAGCTAAGTGCTCACAACATGATTCAACTATTATAACATAAAATCTCATTAGCCATTATTATGGTCGCAAACCACGTGAAATATGTATGAGAGTCATTACAAGGACAATTAAATACGTATCCGTGATGATATTGTACTGTTATCTGCTTCTCTGTGACAATTATTGCTAAGGCCGGCTACGTTACGACTATGATACTCTGTAAGTATATGTCCTTAGTAGTAATAAAAGATTATGACTTTTTATAACTCAAAGCAATTATATTTATTATTTAAGAGCTCCACTCTGTGCAGTATCACTTTCATCCTGTATAACAGCCATTATAACTTGAGCTGTTTGGATTTCGCTGAATTATTAATTATATTGTATGTAATTAACCTAGCCCTCTTCAATACTTAGCAATTTAATAACGTTGTTATTGTGTATCGTGTTTAACATGCACACTAAGAGGTAATTAAGAATATATTTTCGGAATCATTGTCTTAATGTATTCTATGACCTTCGCCTAGGTTGTAACTTGCAGCATATTTAAACAAATTAATTCTATGTACACGTGAACATATATTATGCGCATAAGTTAGTACTATATTGTATTAAAGCTTGTTAGAAAATACAATATGCGTCATTTTCCCACACGCGATCGTTCACAAACAATTAAAATAATTCTCGTGTTTCAAGTATATCATTAAGTTAATGATATACTTGCTCTAGTTTTGGAACTGTTGTCTTTTGGAGCTCTGTCTTCGTAAACTTTACCAAATATTGCTGTTGATACAATTTGGATCTCAGAGTTTGAAGATGTTCCAAAGCTACAAAACACTAATATCCCAAATGCCAATAGACCTGCGATTAGAATTTTGGATTGTAGCGCTAGTATTCCTATTAAACCATTTAATAAGGTCATCAACGTTGTAAAAAACTCCCTTATCGTATAATTTGCATGTAACGATCCCATCTTTGTTGGTGTGCTGGCCAAGTTAACCGCCTGTCGTAAATTTATCCATCGAGGCATAAAAGACAACAGCAAAAAACGTTGACCTTGTTATCTGACGTAACCGAGCGATCCCTTTGCGAATAACATTAGTAACGCTCCAAGGGTCCATACGCAAAAAACGGGCCAAGTTTGGCCCGTTGACTTCACTGGCAGTTATTACTTGAATTTGAATAAAATCCTTCGAAATTTAGGAGTTGTTACCTTTTCCTTCAGCAAAAGCCTTCGCTGGATCTTCACAAATTGTAGGACAATCCTACATTTTGGCGTACCGTGTAATCTTTAGCGTCGTATTCTGAAGGCCTTCCGCGTCTTTAGCGCCGTGTAATTATTTCCATTGTGTGTGGTATCTAATTTCAGCATGGGCGTTTAATGGATCGCTGATTACTGCCTCCATGTCTACCGTACGATTCGTTGCGGTCTCAGAACGCGGAAAGAGCAATAAATTGCTGCAAATCCATTTTGACAATCCGCTAAGAGTAACAAACCCTGAACTTTAGTTTCGCTCAGCCATTGTAAGTTTGACATGGCAACAAATTGTGAAGGACAACATAGACTGTTATAGATTTTCTTGACCATATGACCTATTGTGCGAATAGAAACTGCTGGAAAAACCAATTCATTGATAGGCTTTTTAGTTGAAATTTTCATTGCGGTTACACTAACTAGTGTCGCCCATTTTTTAAATAGGTGTTTCGATGTATGTGTAGCACTAACAACGTTCGTTAAGAATGCGAACCACTTCCGCCATATGGCCAGCGGCGGCGGCGGCGGCGTGGCGTCCGCTTTACGACGCATGCGTGCTGTCGCGGTTACACTTTGTTGGTTTTTATCTAAACACACCACTGTAACCAGGACCCCTTTTAACTGGACCACACGTACTGTTCCCTGGAAGTTAATTGCATCCTGCTCCAGATCACCTGTTTACATATATCCCATCGACAACTCCTAAGTCCCCTGTGTGGTCTACACTCTGAAGGCGTAAACCCGATCGTTTTGACGCGCCCTTTCTCGTGTTTGTACACTGAATATTGTTCTTAAAACTTGTTTATTCAACCCCATATGTTAACGGACACTATAAATAAACGTGAAACTCTGACCGTAACCGGTCCAAGTTTCTTAACATCTAGTACGACAATTTGTCCTTGAGTAATTGGTCGTAAAACACTTTTCTTTTTTTTACAGGTAAGGAATATTATTGAGCCACACATACACGGCACCTGTCGAACGAGCCCTGGGCGGAGGTATGGACCCCGGTGTCAATAAATTAAATATTTAACACAGGTTTCATGTTTAGAAAGGCCCCCGTAGCTACAAATGCTCTTTTTATACCGATGTTCACTGCATTGACATAATAATACTACATGAATAAGCCCGTCAGATCCATTGCTCCATTTCTAAGAAAAATCTGAATTGAATGGACTGGATGGTTTGATATCTTCCAACAATATACGATTATAAATTTTATCATGCTTTTGATGTTTCCGATATATTTTTTCGAAGAAAAAGAGCGTATGTCGTAACATTGATCTTTATCGGAAATTGATTTAGGAAGTATGTTTTGTTTTCATTCGTCAATATCGGCCTTCGTTTCGATGTTTATTTGTGGCTTGCGATCATTCATATCCAATCATTAGTCAATCTTGTCAGAAACCAGCCATTTTATAATAGCATTACGTCTAACGCTTTTTTTATTGCTAACCTTTTGACTTGTATTACTATTCAGTGTACTAACGATATTTATATTTGAGTTATCAGTTGGATCTATGATACCTGTAACACTGGTTCAAAACATTGGAATCATCCTTGACCCGATCTCCTAACACCTGTCTCGCATCCTTCCTAGTCGGACGTGCGCTTGCACATGAAACAATAGGCCCTAATGCCGGTGCCGCCCGAACAATAGCTTCTAATTCGGCCCAACACCATACAGCCCATCTGATACACCCATTGTATAAAATTTAAGATTTCGTTTAATTGTTGAGTTTTCGAAAAGAATTCGAAAGGCGACCTCGTCTCGAAACGCTTCAATAATTAGGTTCATTGAAATTGGTCCTCAGGATCTAAAAGTCGTCAAGGTTTTGTTAATCGGTGTTCAATAAAATTTTTGGTTTTTAATGTGGCCATCTCTATAAAAATGTTTATGTAAATGTAACGCGGTTGCAGCGAAATGATTATGCAAAAATTCTGCGTAATAAGAGATGGCCCATATATTCTCGGAATAAAATTTAAATTTAAAATTCCGTGAGGTTGCGACTAATTACAGCGTCTTCCGAATTTCCTGATCGTATATCCAGCGAACTGACAGATCTGAACGGGTAATTGGTAACCGATCATGGTGAAAGCCAGCGACGGGCAGTCTGCCGCTCCTCGATCATTCCACGTCATATTCTGTCCCCATTCACGGCTGTGTCCCACTTTGGGAAACCATTGTCCAAAAAGAAAGGCAATCCAGTTTACATCTTCTGCAGTTCGCGATGCCAGTTAATTAATGGTTATTAATCATAGTCACGACCAAGCAGTTTCTAAAAAACAACACCTTTTTTGTCAAGTTTTAGTATCTGTGTTTTTGTTTTGAACAGCGTCTTCAATTCTTCACGGATACTTTTGTTCTCTTCCGTGATTCACTTTTTTTGCAATATATTGTTATTGCACATAATTATCTATTTCAAATTCCACTAACCTTTAAACCACCACGATTCTTCTTAATTTCGCAAACTTAAGCTTCCCTCATTTCTTTACAACTGTCAAGCTTGTGTGGTCTCTCACAAAATTTTCCAACAATTACGTTGAAAATTAATGGGTGTCATAACACAGCCTCAAACTTCGACTATATTTTATCATTTCCATCAAGAATACCGTTATTTTTTTCTCATTGTCCCCGTAAATAAATCCGGTTGTATATGTTATTATCGGCCGGTCGGGTAACACCGTAATTTGGCCATAAGTCAACTGTTAATCTGATGCAAATTGCCTCTTGTATCACGAAGTTTGGTTGACCGATATCGGGCAAAATGGCTGAGGTAACATTTGCGTGGAACAAAGACATGCAACGAAGATTCTGAACAATATTCAAATTACCTTATGTTTAATGCCAGTCTAGCTCTAAGCAATATTTAAAGATGTTATGAGAGCTGCCTACTTGAAGCTGTATCCTCTTTGATGTCCAGTAATTGTTTTAATGTTGTATAACCGGTAATTTTTCAGAAATGATTTTTAAAATGTGGCTATTACTTCTAATAGGCATGATGTAAGTGGATGAGTCTTCATCTCTGTTGAGCTGTGTTCGTGCGTTCAGTGAGTTTTAAACTGCCATGTGTTATGTTTTGTTACATAAATCCAAAATACCGTTATATTTACTGTAATGTTATTCAATATTTTCGGAGAAATTTATCCATGCGCTTTACTTGATTGTGTCAATCATTAGACTGTCGTTTAAATTCCATTTTCAATTTCTGATAAACGGAAATGCGTGTCATTTAACTTGGTTGTCAATAAAAATACAATAAAGTAAATTAGTTTCGGATCCATTACCATTGATTTGAATTGATTGCAAAGAATCAAAGTGAAATGAATTCAACAGTTTTTATATGCAGATTGTAACTTGATCTTTGCGAAAATGAGCGGCGTTAGTCGATTTTTAATGGGTTTCTCTTACAAAAAAAGTTTTGTAATCATCCAAGTGTGAATGCGTTGGGCGCCTCTGAACGGTCGTGACAATTGATAAACCCGCCACTGCCAGAACCCGCGAAAGGTGTTGCATAATGCCGAACTCCTTAGCGTTTTCATGCTTTCTAATTAATTGCATAATTTACACCGCCTGTTGTAATTGGCGCAGCACTTGCACTTTAGTCAGGTGTTAAGATATCATTCGCTCTAATAACATAGTTAGTCTTTCTAAAGAGGGATAAATAATAACAGCCGCACGAGCCTATCGAAGGTTTAGCTACGCTTGCCGCGGTCGGTTCGTGGATGGGTGACCATCCGTTACATATCGAGACCCATCCGTGCCTCAGAAAGCACGTTAAGCCGTTGGCGTTAACGGCTTAACGTAGATCGTTGACAGCCGTTGCGGGTAGTAAAAACCCAAAAAGTCTGACAACCAGTCTTACCAAGGGGTATCGTATTACCCAGTTACTGGGTTGTGGAGATCAGATAGGCAGTCGCTCCATGTAAAATACTGGTATTCAGCTGCATCCGTTTAGACTGGAAGCCGTTCCCAACATAGTTCGGAAAAGGCTAAGCAGATTGATTGAACACAGTAGTCTATCCTCAGGTCATTTTTTGTAAAGTTCATCTTGATTAACAGGCGAACACAGCACTTTGACGTTCATCCGTCAAATGTGAAAACATTTCAACCTACATGCAACATCCTGATGGTATTATGTCAGTGAAATGTTCATTTACCTCTCAAGGAGGTCCATAGCTTGCGGCCGCCTATTGGTATAGTTAGTACAGAATTTACAACCGCGTAAATTCCCATCAGAATATTTGCTCGGCAAGCAAATATTTTTATTCGTCGGCGAACTAGTTAAATTCAATCCACTAACCTCGTTATAAGAACGGGTCGGGTTCTTTCATTACCTCTCGATTAAAATCGACTAACCATTACACAAAATCGATTCGAGTATCGTTATGTGTGTTTACTCCGCGTATTTTTTCCTAACAAATGATATCGATTAATTTGTCGGCGGGCTATTCGTGGGTAATTGAAAATTTTTAATGTTTGTGTTGCACAAATACCTAGTTAAGTCGATGATGTTACATTCATACGAGTATTAACTATTTGATTAGTCGATTGTTGGGAGAATTAATTATTGTTCGATTGCTTTTTCGTTTCTAGAATCTGATACGTAAAAAAAGTTTTGTGTGGCATTTTAATTGGAACATATTTACGCATTAAAAACATTAAATAAATGGTGTTTGCTCGTTTGTTTGTCCACATTCCACAATCGTACGTTTCAGACATAAAAGTTAGCGAAGCAATAAACGCGATAAAATTCCGCGACTAATGGCCACTCTCGGGCAGAGACAATAACGAGGAGTGCAGTATTATTCTCTCTGCTTATCCCTCATGTCGTGAGTGCAGATTGCAATTTTCCATCTGTCACCATTTTATTTGTGCGTCAGTTTTGACGGCTCGTTGCGTAGAACAAATGTCATGCGCGTCCAATTGATGGCGCCCACGCATCGCGCCGCGCGCGCAGGCCAATTATTTTGTTTGTAATTGTAGCTTTATTATTCCAAACCACGAAATACAAGCGTTTTACACCAAATTTAGACTTCCTCAACTTAAAATTTATTAATTTGCAAATTCCCTAAAAGACATTTGATATTTTATTTTTAATTATTTCGTGACATTGCATACCAGTGACAAATTTGCATGTCAATAACGAATGCTAATTGCTTCAAACTTTCATGGTCATTACAAATTGTATTTCTAATATTAACCTGAAACTAATTCTCTCTAACCTTTAGTCTGATTAAGCTTAAATTAATAGCTCTATTCATTTTAGAGGTTAAGTACTAAATAGCATGAAAGTATTGTTTGAAGGCACGCACACCGGCAAACACTACATAAGTAGGGTTTATTATACCAATTTATAATTATTATAATTATATAATAATTGTTGTCCGTGATAATTATGAAGCCCAACACCTAAGATCCTATTAGAGATTGACACTTTCCCCAAAGATGAATAATGATGTTTTTGTCATGGGTGCAACTTATTGTCCAAGTTGGACGTTTAGTTCCAACAGCACTTGCCTTCGTCGAGGTAAGAACTGCCAGAAATAAGGCAAAATTTAATCTGACAAAGTTGTTAGATTTCCTTGCCTTACACTTAGACTTACAGTATCTATTTACGTAAAAAACCATTCAGACGTTTCCAAACACAAAAAAGCCATAGAAAACATTAAAATCAGTCAACTGACCAAAATGATAAACCAAGTACAGTCGTGTATACTCCTGTTTAGGGTCAGGGTTCACTCAGGGCATGCATGAACAAAGTTTATTTAAATAAGGGTGAAAATAAACGTTCAAGTTCTAACGCTCTAGCCTTTGTCTACGTAAAAACTGCCAGGAATAAGGCAGAAATACAAAAGATAATTTTCGTTGCATAGATATTTCCTCGCCCTAATATTTCCGAACGCAAAAATGCCACGGAAAACATGAACATCAATCTTGTCAAAAATAATAACGTCATTACATCAGGTACAGTCATGTATACTTCTCATTAGGGTCAGGCCATGGATAAACAAAGTTCGTCGCATGATCGATAGCCTGCATAACGGGCTGCGTCCGGTGTCACTAGCAACGGTGCGTGCGCGCATTGTATGTGTCGGAGTGACGGCTCAATGGTGTATGCTGTTGTGTGCGAAATGTTGTCATTATATTTGAAATTAGGTTCCGGGTGGATTAGAAGTAGTGATTTATAGTAGGAATTTAGATAATATTGTATTTTGAACTTTGAAGTCAGAGATGAAACTTCTCTTCCAGACTGCACGATTAGTTTTACATACATTATTTTAAATTTAAGTCGCTATTCGCGTCTCTCTGTGTGACCGCGTTGTTCTTCTAAACCCGCAGCGGGATTTGATTTTCTGAAAATTCAATTTTTCATTAATTCTCTTTTTAAAGAATTTATTCCTGAAGGTTTTTGTGAAAGTATATATTACATTGATATAGAACTTACATATACTTAATTAATACAGAAATCTTGATGTTTTGTAAAGCTGTAATAAAAACCGTGTGAAGTAGGGGCGCGGGTCGTTAGTATTATTATAAGCCAATGTTGTCCCACTGCTGGGCAAGGGCCTCCCTACCCTCTTTCCACTTTCCTTGCCTATTGCGATTGCGGTTCAATCCTTTAAGAAGAAGTCCAGCTCAACCCACCATCTCTTTCTGGGCCTCAGCGTAGTCTTTTCCTGCTATTTGGGATCCTCTGGGGGGTTGTTTTTGCCTGCACTAGCAAGTCTATGACTAGTCTTCTTCATATCGTGTCGATGCCAAGCTAAATTGAATCGGCCCGGCCGGTAATTTGACTACGAGGTTCAGGCCTTAGCGTCCGGACTGGACACGTAGTGACCCATTGTTTGTGGAATAGTAACATATTTACACTCCAGACTGTGAATCTCCACCTGCACAGGTTTTCCTAACTTCGGCCTACACAGACTCCGGACTCCGGACGCACCGGAGTCCGGAGTCTGTGTATGTCTGTCCAGTGTAGATGCCGTTGTCTGATTCGGTAAATTAATGAAATCAGACGCTAAATATTTTCTTCGTATCAGTACGAGTTAATGAGTAGATTACGACTTCTGTGCAGTTGTTCTGTCCGGAGATGTTGTTCACCGTTAAAAGTTGCGCCCGCGCCGACCTCGCTTGTTTAATTAAGTTTTATTTACACAACAACATAACTCTGGCTTGTAGATGTAGTCGGCTTGTTTACCAGTTTTCTCTTTTATATAGAGTTGGTTTTATAATATAAGGCCTAAATGAGACATAACAAAATTTCAAGCCATTTCTTTTTAACCGACTTCTTCAAAAAGGAAGAGCTTCTCAATTCGGCTTGTTTTTGTTTTGTATGTTTCTTACGCGATTACGCCGCCAATTATGAATCGATTTTGATGATTCTTTTTTTGTTTAGTAGGTCATGCTTCAGAGGTGGTCCCATATAAATTTTATTAATTTTACTTGCGTAGTTTTTGAGTTAGCTTCAATAATTACGTATTTTTCCCACTTTGCGTATATAGACGATATCTTAGTCTTTATTTACATAGCAGATAACAGTATACGAATTTGTGTGGGGTAGGTACCACAACTAAAAACTTTAATTTCGGAAGTCGGTGTCTTTGCTTTTCAATTTTCGTTTTTTGCCACCGACTTCCGGAATTAAAGTTATTAATTTACTTTTTAGTGTTTTTTTGTGAAGACGGTTGTTTTTTTTTTGTAATTTTTTTTTAATTAAATTTCAGAACGATTTTGGTCTTACTATCCGCCAAAAATCTTACCAGAGATTATCGTTATTTGGTGGTGTTTGTCTCCTGCGTATTCATAGCAATAAATAGAACAATAACTACAATTCTCTTTATCGTTAATCCCGCTCTACAAATAACTTCACTTCGATAGAAACTATTGAGATAATAAGGGGTCAGTGACTCCGCTCTACTGCGTTGAAACATAGCCAGCAATAAGTCACTACAGACAAGCATTTATTGTATTGTATTGTATTCCTTTCCTCTTGAGGCTGATGATTAATAGCACTGCTGAGAATAAATTAGAACAAGTCCGGCTGCGAGCTAACGACTACTGTCTCGTTTCCGACATCACTAATTACAGAACCATCAGGGCTTTTAATTATTGCTTTTTATTTTACATCTGTTTTAATGGGAGATGGTCCTCAATTAATCTAATGATATTAAACCTGTCACCGCGTGCTAAGCCGTTGGTCCCGGCTGTCATTCGTAGATCTTTGAGGGTAGTCAGAAGCCCAAACGCCTGACAACCAGACTTAGTATCGTGATACCCAGTAACTGGGTTGTGGAGGCCAGAGACAGTCGCTCCATATATAACACCCCTCTTTTTCCGTTGGGGGTTAAAAATACTGGTATTCAGCTGCATCCAAGCCGACTCCAACATACTTGGGAAAAGGTAAAAAAGGCAGGATTTTTTAAACCTGTCATCGGACTGATGGTATTATTATCGAAAGGTTGTCATAAACTAGGAAAGGATGCCATTGAAGAAGTACTTAACTAATTGTTGGCAAGTAAAAGTGAAGGAAAGTTTAAAAAAAAAAAAAATTGGTAAAATACAGTATAAAGCTTAGAAATAATGTATGAAAAAGTTGTTCTGCTGCTGTTACTAAGCTACTGAAAGCAATCAGTTTTGGACGTATAATTAGGCATAAGCTAGATTATTAGGCCTATATTTACACACCCTTAGGAAAACCCAAAAACGAAAATACGGAACAAAGAACGCGAAGCCAAAACGAAGTTTTAGCGTGGGCGGACGATGCGACGCGACGCGGAGAGTCTCTGGCCGAAATTTCACGCGGGCGACGTCGCGAGTTGAAGCTAGTAACCTAGAAGCCCACAATAAAAAGTTTTGATTTGGCCAGTCAATAGTTTCAACAAGTGATCAAAGTGTTTAAAATGGAATTGCCTTTAAAACTACCTTCTTCCCTTCACATTAAAACTCTCTCTCTTAAAACTCATATCCATTACCTTCAGCTAGGACACTACCAAAGGTTGACGTAAACGTTCTCAATAGACATAAGGTATAAGTAATAATTTCATTAATTCCCACATGACAGACATTATCGTTCACCGAAATGAGACAGTCATCTCACAATTATTGTGGTCATTAAATATGGTAGCATGAAGTTATAAATTACTTTGTGTTTGTATGAGGTTAATGTTTATAATTTTATAGGTTTTCGTGCGAAATGTATGTGCAATTGGAATTGCGTAAATGTTTACCTACTGGTACAAAAGTATACTGTGGCAAGGCGAGTTAATGTGAATGATACGTCAGAAATCTTTTTGTCTGTCAAAGATTGTGGTATACAAACGATATTTTAGAGGCCCGTAACTTAACTTATCATTATTTTGACGGCTAAAATTTAACCCTGTATTAATATTAATATCAAAGGGTGTAAATGGGACTTCAGTAGGTAAACTTGAAAACGCCTCATTTTCCAGGCATTTACAACATTAGGTAGTATGATATCATTGTTATGTAACCTTTAACACAGGTGGTTGCTATTTATTAATAGTGATTAATTGATGTGATTATACATAGGCTTGACATAACGTGCGATATTACACATGCTATGCATTTCGAAAGAGACTGCGCTTACGCTATTTCATAGTTCAAAAGGAATCTGTGTTTGCTATTAAGGATAATGACAAATAGGTAGGTACTCTATATACAGTACGACCCGCTCCTGTTTCGCCACAGTTTTTACCACTTTACAAAACATCGAGATTTCTTATTTATTTGTAACTTTAATATTAACGTATTATACACATAAACCTTGCGGAATAAATTCTCTATACGATGATGAAAACCTCATCAAAATCTGTTGCGCGGTTTAGAAGAACAACGCGGACATACAGACAAACGCGAAAAGTGACTTTAATTTATAATATGTATAAATGTATCATAAAACTGAACAATTAACGTGAAGAAATTATCAACCGTCCAACATTCAGGTCGGGTATTCGAGAATTCGGGTCTTCATTACAAGGTATTGAAGTTTTGTATGGAACAGTTGATGTTTTTTTCGCGATTACCATGTTTTCTGATACATTCTGTTTATTTGCTACCAGCTGCGCCCTGCGCTTTCACCCGCATAACTGTCCATCCCGCGGGAATATCCGGATAGTAAAGTTTTCTATGACCTTCAGGTCATGGTTCATCTGAATCTGTTCAGCCGTTTCATCGGGAAAGCGTAACTAACAAACAAACTCACTTTCGCATTTATAATATTGGTTAGGGATCATAATCGTTATTTACATAAATAATAAATACTCTATAACAACATAGTTGGGAAAAGGTACAGAAATACTCTAACGCTAATATCATGACGATTTAAATGAACAATTGTTCTCTGCAAAAATATTTACATACAGGTCATCGCCCTTCATAGTCAGGTCACAGCATAAACAAGATAAAATTCATTCCATTCCATCTACGGTCTCATTTCCTCGCGTTACCAACAGCTTCATCAAAATTCCGTCGCGATTCTGTCGCTAACACTTCAGACTAGCCGCGTATAGCATTGGCAGGCTCACTCAAGTGCCGACCCCCTTTTGTTAGAGGCGTGAATAAGTGCGGAATCTGCGTGCAAAAGCTTTTGTCCGTGCTGTTACTATGAGACTTGAAAATCGTTAGGTGGTCGAGTTGACACAGACGGAAAGACTGCTGTCATTTTATGAGGTCCTGGTTCCTCGTTTTTAAGAGATGATTGTCTTTGATTGAAATATTAATGTTTCTTGGCTATTTTTGTTAAAGCATTATAGTCTGTCTGTTGCGTCAAAAAGTATCAGATGAAAATGTAAACAAATGGATTTGAAAACGTAAATACCTTTGGATGCCAATTCGTAGTGCCAACGTAGTGTCTTACAAATTGAGTGCTTTAATTTATTTGATTTTAATATGAATACTTAAAACCCGAAATTCAAATATTAAATAACGATTATGATGTTTTTAATTTGACAATAATGGTGTTTAATTTTATAACCTCGTTTTTTCAGTGGTGATATAAAGTTTTAAATTAAAACCTTCTAAATACTGATACTAAATTCCCATCAGTGAGTGATTGCGTAAGAATTTAACCTGAACCGGGGTTTGTTTACACTTTCATCACATACTTTTAGAACAGGCATTAGTTAGTCTATTTTCTAGTTACACTAACTTTTGAAACATGAAAATCTCCTTTTGCAACTCGGTAACAACAGGTTATACTTGACTAATTTGTATAAACCTGTAACCTGTACTGTGAAGTCTAAACAACTAACGAATGTTAATAATATTATGTAAGGCATTGTTCGTAAAACAAAGAGAACTGCATATACCCTTCATTAACGATATTGTGAGTACAATAATGACATAAATTACATAACAAAATATTTACTCAAACACTGCAGCAGTTATTAATTTACTCAAGTTCTCTGAAAACAACAAAATTATACAGAATACAGCTTAAACAAATACTAGGTTTATTGCAAATATAGTCTTCATTACTACACAGTAATTAAACGTTATTTATTTGACGTAGATACAGAATCATTATTTTCTTAACATATTTCTTCATGGGAAACGTTCATAAACTTCAAAACTCCCGTTGTTCCGAGCGATTTCGGAAAACGGTGAATCGTGCGTTTACTTCGGCAGACTTCGGTTAAATTGTTCATTGTCATAGTGCGGTGTGTTGATTGATTTGCGCAGACGCGATGTTAAATCACGGAACGGTCGGCGATAAAGTCCTGTTATGCAAGAATACCGTGGGATGAGCCTCGGGCAACGAAGTACAGGTAGTGTAATCGCTGGTTATATTGGAAAAAAAAAATGTTTTTTGACATGCACTAAATTGTAAAGACTTACAACTTCCACATTCCAAAGGAAGCGTTTAAAATAATCAACCTGTATATTGACACATGTCAAATTGATATAAAAATTTGAGACAGACTATAGTAACCATAAATACTTATTTATTTATGGTTACTATAGTCTGTCTAAAATTTTATAAACCCCGCTATATGTACTTACATATAGCGGGGTTGAAATTATGAAACTAATGTCGTGAAACAGTAGCTTGACTGTTCGTTTCGGACTATAGCTAACTAACACCTGTTTTTTTGAAAGCTGATCAATAAATAGATAGTCAAACTACTGGTTCACGACATAATGTAATTTAAACCCCGGTTAAGTGTGTATTGCAAATGAATAAGACATTGGTAACTTAGATAGTTCTCATCGTAAATCGCATGTCCACGGAACCCATTACAAACGGACGCCGCGCCGGTTGTACAAAGGAGGTATGTTTGTTGTCATAGAAGTGGGCAAACAATGACTCTGTCACGTGGTCCGTGTCATAAGAATGCGGAAATTTCATGACATGACAACACAAAACATTGTCTGATGTGTCTAGGTTTGTGTGGTTTTGTCAACGGTTCACGACAGACGTCGAATTGCAACGTTCAAGTCTATAAATTAAGCCTGTGACTAGTAAACGGAAAAGAATGTTCGCGTATTGATTTTTCAATACGAACTATTCGGTTTACCTATTTCTTTAGTGGTATATAAATTATAAAGCAAGCCTTTTTCATTTCTTTCCTATTCGTTATTTTGGCAGAAAAAAAAGTATTTTTATTAAGAATTAATATTGTTCGATTTTTAAATAGTTGAAGGTACTTGTCTTATTTGGGAAGTGGTTCTATTCATAGGGTTGTCGCTATGCCGTTTACATTCACATTCACTTACTCAAACCTAATTATATTCCAACTAGACTTTTTATAACAATGTCTCAATTAACTTGCATACAAATAAAAGAGAACCTCCTTTTATAAATATTATAGCAGCGTACAATACAGATAGATGTCTTAATTAAGCCCTCATTTGCAGTATTCCCATACGAGTGCATTTACTTGGACGACATTCCTGTCCAGTCAGACAGACTTAATCGGCGAATGTTCAAGACTTGCTGTTGGAGAAATAGTCTACTTAATATTATTATTTTTCTCTTAATAATAATAATGAATGCTTGCTTGAATTGCGTCTCATAAAATTGGTAAACTATGATGAAGGTAAAATTGGTTAAGTAAAGTACGTATATTTATTTGAGAACTGTTCTTTATTAAATATATTATTTTAGAACTTAAGTTCTAAAATAAATATTGTAATTAATATGTGTTACTTGGGAAATGTTACGAATAATTAATGGGGCTGCTACATGTTTTAAATCCCATTTTTAATGAAAAACGTTCGTAGGCTTATACGAAACCTCGCAACTATCATTTTTCGTTTCTGGTTTAATTAACCAAAGAGTTAACTACCGCTGTATCTTTGTAAAATATTATCTCCGGTTGAGATGTAGTGCCAGAAATCACGCTAGCCTCAAATTTACGAATTTCTCTCGCCAATTACCGCCTCACGAGATGTTCTTTGAAGACATACTGACTATCTACTCTATGACATATTGTTTGTGGTGTCATTTCGTTATTACCTTGTTTAGCATGACCATAAAACTGCCTTGTGAAACTTCTTGATGAGTTCAAGCTTCAATATTTTCTTAAATGTCATCTTGGTTTATTTTTATAACAATAATTAAATGTATAAATATCATTGTACTTGTTAGATTACAATCAACATTTGATTAACTTTTGAAGGTAAAATAACAAATGTATAGAAAAAAAATTAACACCTTATTGTTTAAAGATACTAAGTTTGTATAGTAACGTAACCTCAACATGTTTGCATTTCGTCGTTCAGCCTGTGAACGCTGGTTAATTTCCTTAGCTATAAAAATCACAGCTATTATCAATCAATCAGTGTTGGATGTATTCAAATTTAAAAATAATCAACTGCCGTTTTACTTCGCCTACAGATGCTAAATTGCAAGGTAACTGATAGTAGCAATAATTTTAGAATTGCAAAAAAATATAGTATTTTTTTATATATTGTAAAATCATCATTCGTTTTTGACAACCCTGAACAGTTAACGAGTGGCATTCGATTTTGGGTAACCGTCGTTTTAATTATTATTTAAATTGGAATTGAGAATTACGTAAAGGTATGTTTTAAATAATTCTAATAACTATTTTAATTCGAGTCGCCTGCAGGATGATGTAAGAATACTTTTTTTTTCTCTTTGACAACGACGAACGTCCTTGGGTGCATCCCTGTGACGGTAGTGAGTAGCCACGAGAGTACCACTGACAGTATAGTCTGAAATGCATTGGAGTTTGAACTTTATTTACCAACAATTACGTTTTCAATTACTCCAAAAAGATGTTGGGATCCTATATTGCATTTTTATTTTAAGATATAATTTTCAAGAATGCACGCACTTACTTTACGGACAGAACAATATTATGGTCACATTATACATGGTGTTCAAAATAACTGTGGTGTTCACAGGTAGCTTAAACGTCAAAACTGACAGTTAACATACAAATAAACGTCAAACCAATAATTTTAGTAAATGATGTACATGGGCTATTTAACGAATTTAAAAACACATTAACACGCGCGACATCGTATTACCAACTGTTGGTACAACAATGTAAACTCAATCCCGCTGCGCCGGCGCATGTTTAATTGCTTGTATGTCAGTTTAATGCCGGTTTTAAGTCGTAATGTTTGCGCTGAAACGCGTAAGAATGTCGCACGACTTTTTCCTTTTCGTACAAGACTGAGGGCCGGCCTATGTACAGTCAGCCTCAAAAAGCTGTATACATCAACAGGAATTCATTTCATTGTCTACAATCTTTGTTCCATAATATTGTATCCATGTTTAGTCACAAAACATATTACACATTGGGTAGTAGGTACTTAATTTTACCTATACATTGATACAGTAATAAGGAACACAAAGATTGAAGAAAATTAATTGAATTCTTGCCAAGGTATACATCTTTTTGAGGCTGACTGTACCAAGTTTATGTTGCTATTCCCATTATTAAGTCACTCTGGAGAAGAATACTATGTTGTCTGCAGTTCTGATAGGTGTGAATGCGCTGGAGTTGTATTTGCGACGGTTTTAACGACTGTGTATTGGGGGGACGTGTCGACGTATGACGTTATGGTCTCTTACTAGTGTTTTATTTGAAGTTGGTAAAACAAAACATAGTTCTTTTTTTACATCCCACAATTTACCGCCATAGAGCTTATTGATTTTAAAATACTCACTTTAAGCATTCCAAGATATCAAAATCAATATACAAGTTTAAATAAATCAACGTAAAAAAAAAGCTCCCGACACTTCAATTTGTACCTCCATTAAAAGATTTTCATCCACCGGGACAAAAGATAACCGCTACATAAGAAAAAAGATACAAGAGTACTACAGTATCCATCATATAGATAAGCGGCTGCTTTGTTCCGCAGTCTCCTTAAACATGGAGGCGAAATATTATCATAAGCAGGACTATAGGACTGCGGGACTTGCCGCTTGACTAATGTCTGTCTGAATGTCACACACGCTGCGTCAGCGCACCTCGGCGGATTGGGGGATATAAGTTAAGGGCGGTTGCGGGTTAGAAATGGTGTTAAAAATTATATGACTGGGGTAGTCTTATCTAAAAAGACTTATGCCCGTTTTTACTGACAATAGGCGACACCTAAATAAAGGCAAGACTCGGCTCACAGCTGAAAGTTGAAATCCAACAGCGCGGTTTTAATTAAGCGTTGATTTAGGTGACGTTTAGTGTCAGTGAAACGAGCATTAGAAAGAATCAAACAAACGCACAAAGATAGGAACAAAAAATTGTCTCTTACAGTAAAAAAAAAATTGTGTTTGACAAATGTCATATTGTTTAAACAAAAAAATAAAGCGTGGAAAGTTTAAGAATCAAAATATATAATATGTCAACCATAGATATCGGATGTCAATTGTCAACCCTAAATATGTCATTTTCAATCCGCTCCCCGTGCATCACTCAAATGCAGCCAACTTGAAGTATGCGCGTGCGCGCCCAACCAACCCCCCTTTTTTGTGTGCACCACGTAGGTGGGAACCTTTTTATTATGTTACCATTGGTAATAGTCCTTCGCTCGAGATACACGGCCCCGAGGGTCCCATTGTCTTATTTGTTTTATTTATTGTTTTCCGTTGCTTGTAATTTAAAAGTCGAGTGGGTTTTTTGTACGTCTGTCTGTGTCTGTAGTAATTAACACAATGGTAGGGGACGAAAGTGGAGGGTTTTTTTACCCGACCATGGCGAAGCAAAAAGGATTATTGTTTTCTGTAAAACAGATTTCTTTTCTATGTTTGATTGCATCTGTTTCGTGTGGTAGTTGAAGGATTTTACTCCATTTCACATGACATACAGTTACAACGTTACAAGCACTATTATGTATATACTTAGCAACTTTTAAAAGTGATTTACTCCTACTGTATTGATTGTAATTTTATTTTATTACGAACACAGTATTTTGGAACCCCCGTTATTATGATATAGGTCTCATCTCAATGTTGTAATCGTTATTTGACGAGAAAATCGCTATTTTTTAATTTTGCTGAGTGTATACCTGTTTTTGCTCGTGACTGTACACAATACAAGTATGATGCATGACAGTGCAAATTCCGTCTCCTTATTTCTCCATCTCTCCTCAAAAGGTTCTAAACTCTTAATTTTAATCTAACGATACCATAATCTTAGGTATACTACTCGATTTTACAATCGATATAATCGAACACTTTATCGATACTTAATTTATAGCATCAGTCAATAACAGTCGGTACCTTATTATTTATTATTCACTTGTAAATCGATTTCCAATGTCTAAACTTTCTCTTGAATCGCGCCTTGAACAGTATTTATATGACCATTACCTCTCCCGTGGCCTGCTGTATTTCGACCACGTGTTTTTGAAATAATTAAGGGCTTACCCTACCTCAAATTGCTTAGCATGATCCTCCGTTATGCCGAAAATACTGCCGCATTAATTTTGAAATAAATATTATGTTAAAGTTAAGGATTGATGCTAGGTCTTATGTGAGGCAAAAACACGATTACATAAAATTTTCTCAATAGAAAAAAAAAACAAAATTACCTCTGAACAGAAGTATAAACCGCTGGTATTCAAAAAATACTTCAAATTAGATCTTGAAACTTTGCATAATAAATGAACTATCTATAAAGCAGGTATTATGTTTTTTTTTTTAAATTACCATTATTTTCACCGTAAAAAGCAATTACCTAAACTTTTCGAGGCTTGAGAGCCACTAGCGACCCACTCCGTCTCGCTCTCACTCAGGTCGCGAGTAGTATGGTGCGAGCAAGATAAAATCTGAGGAAGGGCATTCCACTTCCTCTCTCGTTCTCCCACTTAGTCCCACTCGGACTGATTTGGTTTACTATTTATTTTTATCAAGCAACTAGTGTTTCAATCTCTTTGGTTACCTCATTATCATCTTCCTGCCTTCCTGCCCCTGTCTCATTTTACTTGCAAGTCGGCGCATCACGTTTTCCTTTTCCATTCTTCCCTGTCAACCGTCACACTATCATTCACTCCCTTCTCTTTCATATCATTCCTCACACAATCCATCCCTAATTTCTTTGATCTTTTTCCTCTTCTCCATTATATTTATATTCATAATTCTGTGGTTGCATAGATATTGTGTTAATAATGTTTTGTTTCATTGTTACAGGTAAATTATCCATTCCATACCACAACAGCAGATAATTCGAAGTATTAAGTGAGTAAGTTCGGAAAAAGAAAACGTCTGACCTGTATTTTCAAAATTGCATTATTTTCCCACTAGGCATCTTCGAAAATATTTAAGTTACTCAATTATGGAAGAGAACTTGAATCTCATCTTTCACACAATTCCCACTAAAATTCGATATAAACAATTTCTACTCTATTGTGGTCACAGCAGGTGGTGAAAAACCCATATATCCTTAAAATTGATTCTTAGTAATTAACAAGTCAAGCTATAAATTACGTATGTTTTATTTTCCTTTGAAATAACCGAACTGTTTGGTTTATAACGTAGTCAACTCATATCGTCTCTCAATGGCAAATGCATTTCCCAGTTATTACCATATTATATATCTATTTTTTTTACTTCTACTATTTCATTATTACCAATATTGATATTTATGGCGTGATGTAGCGTCATATTGATATTTATGCTTATCCTGATTTATCCCTACTTTTAATTTGTAAATCTACATCCTGTATCAATTACAGGAAATTGAAACGGTAATTTTATTTAGAACTCTGCTGTTCCCCTTTTCCTATTAACCGATTCAAATACTTACGCTGCTGTCATCTTTGACACTGTTACCCACATTTATACGTAGCTTTGTAATATATGACACTGTGGGAGGATTATGGGCATTAAAGTCTATTGGTCTATTCATTTTTAGAGCGACATTTCAATTTATTACATAGTATTAACGGGTCCCGATACTGTTTTCGACGAAATACCGTGGTCCCGTATATGGATTATCTTAGTTTGATCGTAGAGCTGATTGGTGTTGGGTTACGTTGATCATAAATTAAAAGATCTGTTTTTATTTTAGTTTAAACATATTTGACACATTGAATGGTAGTAGGAAACATTGTACAAACTTATATTTTGATGGAAAATGACAGCCGGAAATTTATTTTTTCTACTAATAGATAGTGGTCCCCCATAAATAGTCGGTGCAGAGTCACTTATGGGGTCTGTCGGCGCAACATGTCTAATGCCGGGATCCGACGATCCGCGATTTTGCGGATGGACACACACGGCATACGACCACACACCACCACGCACCGCACACCAAGGAACTTCCGATGTCTGCGATACCCCGCACGTACACCTTCCCACGGTGCGTCGTGCGGGCTCGTCTATTTCCGTCCGCAATATAGCGCACCGTCGGATCACGGCATAAGAAGTCATTGAAGAAGAGTCTCCATAGTTATTACTTTTATTTTAATCTTTGTCACATAAAATCATGTAACTGTCTTAACTTTTCACCATAAACATAACAATCTACGTAGATACGGGTTTAGATAGCTCTCAAGATTTAATTGATCTAAAACATGTACCATACATAGCTGTCTAAACAATTCAAACAAATACATAACAACTTCTAAGATATCGTATCCATTACCGCGACTATGAAGTCTATAAAACCGTTTATAACCAGTGCGATGCAGTCCATCAGACCAACGCTACTGAGATTGGATTAAGATTCAAAGTGCCAGTAACCAGACTTTAATATAGATGCGTTTCGCCTGATAGAAAAAGCTACAGTTTTAACGCCCATTACGACTTTTAAGATAGCCTGGCGATTTTATGGCGTAATTAAGGTTTATTTTAGGAGTTTGTGGGTTAGGATTCTATTAAGATGCTTACCTTAGCCAGTAATGAGTTTATTTCTTAATTATTCCTCTGACTAGAGTGGTGTTAATTGATCTCTAAATCCTCTGTCTTACTCATTCAGGGTTTCTGATAGTCTTTTCAATTTAGGAAATGTTATCAAATCCAATTTATGCATACAAAATCTATCAAAAATTCACAATGGCGAGACCAATGCAATGTTTGTAAATTAGTAGACTATAAATTTCAAATGAGATTTCTTCTTAAATCTGTTTTTTAATATCGTAGACTAATTTGACAGGAGCAAATGTCAAATTCCAAATTGATAAACAAATAACAATCACTTAAAATGTCAAATTAGTCGACGGAATTAAAAAACGGACTTTAGGGTTATCCTGAAGGCCAATTCTCGTACTTAGAAAACGTTCACATTCAAGTCGCAACGCAATCTGTTAAACTTATCAAAAATGTTAGTAAATTGATTGTATTTTTGTCAGATTGTAAATGAGATGCGATTACGAACGTTTTTAAATTACGGAAATTAGCCCACTGGCCTTTGTTCAACGTTTCTTCTTAATCACACTTAGTTTCTGTTAGTTATTTTAATTGAATTTCATACAATCCCATCTCATATTTACTTAAGGTTGTTGCAACCAGTAAATACTTGTTCAGGGTTTCAGTAACCGGGGTTACGCCTGCTCAATTGCCTCAAATTGTTTCCTACTTCAAGTCTGAAGCCACAATTTGCACAGTTGACAAATAACTTACGTAAATTCCATCCAGAGCGACACAGGTATGTAAAGTTGCATTTTGATTGCAATGTCGCTTGACTCACCTTATTGTTTTCCATTGAAACCGAAGTGAAATATTTCAAACTATACGTGTTCTACCTATGCAAATATTGACATGTACTTAGTACCTAGGTATCAAACAGTGTTAGGAATTCTGCCACCAGTATCGGATTTCCCTGTACACTATATATAGCGTTTTTCCTGTTGTTCATTAAATGACAGGTCATTTTAATTAAGTGCACAATGTTTGTCGGATCTTAATTAGAATTAATGCAAATAGTGATTTGTTTAATTGGCGTGCCGTTGTCACGTTTTTCGTATCGCGCGTACATGAGATAGGGAAGAATTACAAAGGGAATTTTATTTTAAGTCGTTTTATGTTACACTGATAATAAGATTGAATTTATACATAGTTAACAAGAAATGTAGTTTCCAAGCAGCAAAGTCGGTTATAGTTAACAATAGTCCAACAAATCGTTATGCAGTCTGCGCTCAGTTTTTCGTCACAAGTCACAATTGACAAAATCACAAAACATTAGTAAGCAAAAGGCAACTGAATTTTTCTAAAAAAAAAATTGTTATGTGCAAGCACGTACGATTTTCGTCACAGTGCATCCAAATTGGGCTTATCGCACATCGCATGCGCAACTCGCGGCAATGAACTTGCTCGCCGCGCCCGCGCAAGCCTTTGTTTGTGATACGAACGAGCCGGTGTGCGCATACCCTTCTTCATGCACACCGCTATTTATTTATGAGTACCTAATGTTAATTAACTGATAAGGTGATGCATTTTCTTATTTATTTATTATAATGTTGATTTATTTTCTCTTTGATGTAAGCCGATGGAATAAAACATGATGCATACCGTTTATAAGAAAAACAAGAATTGTTTTTAATGCAATAAATAACAAGGAAGTGTTTTTGTGCCATTATTATATTGCCATTGTTGTTTTTTAGACACCAGAGAATATAAAAGGTCAAAGAGTAGTTAACGACTAACTAATAAATCGCATCGAGTCATTTTATTTCCTGATTGTCCGCTGTTTGATCGATGTTCTAACATTGAATTATTTGATTTCGTCATAATTCATCAATCTATTCTGGAATTCCAATCAATTTTTTTTGAAAATAGGTTTTACGGGCTTCTGATAATAATTAATTAATTATGATTTTCTATCGCTACTAATTTTCCCTATGGTTGTAATTAGTCTAAGATTTCTATAAAAAGTCCAGATTTATCAAAACATGAATACATTTAAAATGTTATCATCGATGCGCATGCGATGATCTGTGCCATTGATCACGATCTGTAACCAAGAGACGACGATCAAGCAGAAAAAGGATTACGCAACTTATTGAGCCTATTCCTGTGCTTTCGACCTGAGTTATGAAAAAATAAATCTATCTGCTCTTCAAGTAGAGCAAGTTATCTATAATCCAGTGCTTAGACTTAGACGCAGTTTTTATATGGAAAATATTTATCTATTTTAAATTATATCTCACTTGTTTCTTGTCCTATAAAATGGTGTGTGTCTAGGTGCTTGTGCTAGCTGTGTAATTACTTATATGTTGGATAATATACTGGTTATTCACTTGTGTGTTTGCAAGCTTGATTCATGAGATTAAATCTCACTGAAATATTTTTCTTGAACCTTTTACAACCTTTTACAATTAAATTCATTACCATAAAAAGAGCATGTAATCTCTAATTTGATGCCTATGTCATGCCTTATTTAAAAACAAAACTCCATTCAAAGCCCACCCACGGATACAATTTCAAAAAGCAAAAAAATAAGTATGTAACCCTGTATTCGCACAATCGCAGCGGTAAAACGTTAGTCAACAACTCAACATGTGCGTTTAAAAGTTCCGTTCATTCTTTGCCAAGTTACACGCTCAAAAGACATCAGAATCGCTGTTGGTATGAAATTTCATCGCAACACGGTTTTTTTTCCCGCTCTGAAATCGTTTCCGTACCGGAGTGCGATGACCGGCCCGTTGAACCCTCGCGGGTTCACGACCGTTACCGACATTTAGACGCGAAAAAAATCAAGCTCGTTTGATGAAAATTTGAAGGGGGAGTCTGCTCGAAATTAAGTTTTGAAGGGGAGACTCCAGTGCGATGAGGAAGCGAGTAATAATTGGAGTGATTCAATTAGACGCTCAGTTGGCCTAAATTCTCTGTCGTTTTTAAGGACGTTGATTTTTGTTCAGTAAATGAGTGTTTTCAGGCACGTTTGCTAGTAAACTTTTTAGGGCGAATTTCAGCAATGAAGCTGAATTCGATCAACAAATCTAGAGCTGTTAGTGACATCATTGATTGTTGTGAAATATTGACACTGACAGCTTAGGACGCTTTGACACATGTGGGTGAGCCATAATTCCATAAACCAAACATTTAAATTTTTGATTTGTGTATTCTGTTTCTCTTATACTCTTACAAACGTTGTCTACATCTCTTTTATATAGTTTCCTATCGCAGGTATGCTGGAAGAGATTTCTTAAGAAATAAGCATTGCCTTTGTACCTATTTTTCTGTTCCTTTCTTCTTGTCTGTATTTATATTTATGTGAGTGCTGTGCATAAATGGTTAAATAAATAAATTAAAATTAAAATGCTTTTCGTATTGCAATAAACTGTTGACTTTCCATATCTGTCTAACACGAATAAACTTATCAATTCCAGCTCATCAGAATGCAAACTGACTATCACATCAATCGATCGGGTACACATTGTTCAATTTCGTTAATAGTTTATCGACCGAATACCGAGAATTTGTGTACAACCACATAAAAACATCTACTACGTACAACTGAAGTATCGAGTCGATTGAATAGTTTCATACCACATTCCACTGCGTTTTCTATCGGTTATTCTTATTGCCAACACTTCAGAAAAAGTGCTATGGATAATAATCAGGTCTTGGAACTCCACAGTAGCAGTATACAGTAGTGGCATGATTGTTTGACGTTTAAACAGTTACTGATTAATTTACGTCTTGTTCCAACGCTATGTGATTGAAATATTCATTGTGCGTGTGTTCCAGTATCAAACAAAAGGCAATATCCATTAAAGTTGACGCGTGAATTGGGTTCCGTATACGAATTTATTACTTTACTATCGAATTTCAGCTGAAACAATCAGTTTTGGGTCGCCATACTAATAACTATGTATGATGCCTCGAACAACCGTTATAACTAATAATAAGTTAACTGACGAGCAGAGTAACAAAATGATTAGGAAATTCCTGGTTTTATGGTCCTTCTTGGAGTCTTCGAGAGACCGTTAAAAACAACCACCTTCCGCATTCAACACCGCTAACTTTGAGAAATTTTCCGTTTTACACTAACAATTGGGAACCAAAATGATGAAACTTAACTTACATAATCTGTCGGATTAAAATCTGCCTAGCTTTTTCCCAACTGCGTTGGGGTCGGCTTCCAGTCTAACCGGATGCAGCTGAATACCAGTATTTTTCATGGCCTGACTGCCTATCTGACCTTCACAACCCAGTAGCTGGGTAATGCGATACCCCTTGGTAAGACTGGTTGTCAGAATTTCGGGCTTCTCACGATCCGTAATGACTGCCAAAGATCCACGAATGACAGCCGGGACCAACGGCTTAACGTGCTTTCCGAGGCACGGAGGAGTCTCGGTATGTAAAGATGGTCACCCATCCACGGACCTACCCTGGCAAGCATAGCCGGCTATTATTACTTTGCTCCTAGTATCTCCGAGTAGCTCCGAGTAGCTCCGAGTCTGTCGGATATTTAGCTTAATGAAATAATGACACCTGCGGAGTGATGGAGGTACACGTGCGCGTGCGATGGACGAGTTTGATGAAACAAGCGATTGGATGATCGCGAATTGATAATAAGGTAAGTTAATGACTGGTACACGTGTTCAGTTATGGGGTTTTTAGTAGGATAATTGAATTTAATAAAGCATCGTACCGTATCTGTCACACAAAATACAACTAGTTAATACATGTTGTGGAACTTATGGATCAATGGGGATTTGGTGTGTTAAATTGCGAAGGAATTGATATGGTTAAATAATACAATGAAATCCAGGGAAAAACAAACCTTATGATTATTATTATAAGTATTGCCTACTTAAGTTTTGTGCTTCAATGGGATTTCGCTGGATTATCGTAGCGCCTATTACTCATTTTCAGGAAATCGCGCACCTACCAGGTGATAAGCTAATCAATAACTTATCAAAATCTATCGCCGTTTCCCATCTATTCGTCATCCGCGCAATCTTATCGTTCGCGCCACGCGTTCGGGCGTCGTCGGACGAAGTCGTCGCGCCGCGCGCCGGCGCCTGCGCAACTCATGCAATATTTATGCCCTACCAACCATCGCTTATTACTTACCGATCGACTAATTAAAAACCTATTGCTCTGAGGAAAAAATATTGTCTAGACAAGCGTAGAAACTGATACGAACGTGCTGTGCTTCTAAGAGATTGTTTTTGTTCTGACTAAAGAGATTACGGATACTCTTGAGTCGAATAGAAATTGTACGGAGAGGTGGACGTGTTTCGTTGAAGCAAAAACTACAATACAGCCGATATGACTTGGCAGGTCTGAAGATAGGCGCATATAACTTTCGCGCATGTTCTCTCGCCTCATGTCACCAGTTGGTTCCTAAAAAATGTTACTGCGCAACCCTCTGCGCAAAGTTCGGAACTACCAAATTATATCGGACGTATTGTAATAGTGTGATAGTACGATTCTAGAGTTGTCTGTCATTATCTTTTTGAAAAATTCTCATCTCGAACATTTCCTAAGAACTTTATCTAAGGAAGTGCTATAATAAATATTGTTATAAACAAAAAATGTTATCCAAAGTAGCTTTTTGTCAGCGTTTGGAATTAAAGATGGACTAAAATTAATTTAAAAAAACATGCAATCTTTTAGAGTGATTTGAAATCTCGATCTGTAAAAGCAATAAAACTTACAATATTAAAATAATAACATAAGGGAAAGACCCTTTCTCAATTATCTCCCCTCATCTTTCGCAACCATTATCAAAGTAACAAGTGGTTGAAGGGGAAATAAAATATTGCCTCTGGGATCATCAATGTGGTTTCAAAACTAATCAAGATGTGATCACTCTAAGATATTCATATAAGACATTCACTTAGACAGACATTCACTATAAGACATTCATAAAATCTAAATCTTTTTAATAAAATAAGTGATAGACATAATTACACATATAACACTAGAAATAAAGATAAGATAGATCAACCATTTTTCAGATTAGCTAAAGTACAAACATCTTTTATGGGGTACTGCGTTAAATGCTATAACAAAATACCTAGTGATATATTGCAATTAAATGAAAGAAAATTTAAAACTCATATTAAAAGTACTCTTTGTAAACAAGCATATTACAAATTAGAGGATTATATCCAAGATAAGAATGCTTGGAAACATGCTGGTCCTGCTCCATAGGACAAATTCGAGGCTGGACAAAATCAAACTGGTTGCTAATCTAGTTGTAAAATTTATTATTTGTATATCATCGATTTTTTTTTTACATTTTATGATAATTAAACTCACACACTGTCCTATTAGTATTACTTGCAAGTTTGTAGGAATATTGTGATATCGTATACTTTAATGTTTGTAAATATGTGAGCACCATGTATCTATCACATACTTAATTTATTTATTTGTCATTGCTCCATTTTTAATTTTTAATACTTTTAATTCTTTTTACCTATTGTAATTGTATTCTCGGTGCATCGTCTTCACATGTAATTATACAATTGATGTATACCAAATATTGTAAAACATTTTTTTTTAAAAGAGTAACGGTGCAGTTTCTTGCCCATTCTTCTCCATACGAAAACTACCTTCTGGAAGGGGCAACTAGAATCAGTTCTATTTCTATGTATTTGACGTTCAAAAGTGCCTTTAATGTGCCTACTTGAAATAAATTAAACTTAGGACTACTAAACTTCTATTGAAGACCAATTTTCCCTGAAGATTTTGGGATACAGAACAAGGCATAATCTGCGGAATACCAAAGTGTCACTACTTGATGAATGAAGGCCTTGAATGTGCTATCTGGCAAATATCCCAAGAAGATAAAAAATATTTAAATAGAAGCAGATTTACAATAAGAACTGAAATGCCATACTACTGGATTACGCACAAAAACTCGTGATAACGCAAATAACACATTCGCACATGACATAGCAACAATGAGATAATGAGTTATTGTGATTTGTGCAAACAAATAGACAATAATTCCCCACGTATCGATGCAATTACTGCTCGCTATTGTCAGCCGTCGCCTCTCCAGGGCTGACAATACGCACTTGAGCCAAGTGGACTTCAAAAAGGATGTGCTTCTAGATATAATTGTTTGTTTGTGTTCTTAAGGATGGTAATTGAGCGAGTAGATTGTGTATAACATTGTTCATGACTGTTACCAGTATATTATGAAGATACAAGACGATTTGAGCAAGGAAATTCAGTGTCAGGTCGCATTTACGGTTGTAGCTGAATCTAAGATGACATAGAATTTTGATTATGGTGCCTCTTCCCTGTTTCCAACGCAGGAAACAATTTAGAATTCCGGCAACGTGTCACCTTGCCTCAAATGAGCGACATCTCACATAAAATATTAGGCTATCTGACACCCCTAATGTCTCACCACGTCGCCGCCTGTCACACTGTCAACGTTGACATAAATATATGTCACCACTTATCATTAACTTCATTACGATGCTACGTAGTCAGCAATTGATTATCTGTGCCGGCAACCGCGCGATGAACGCGGATAAAAATGTTGCCTTCTGATATTTATGGCATATTTATGCTATGCTATCGCGTGTTACTAACCACTTAGCATATTTATATAATAAAGAAAAGTTATGTTGTTTCTTTGTCGGAGATTGACACGAGAGGTTATCAGTTGTGATTCAATCGGATACTCGGACCTGTTGTACATTTATATCTTCACAGGCATAAACGAAATATGCAGTGTGAATCTTTATAATGTGCACATATAGAAATGAGGAAATCTATGCTTAACTTTATCAACGGAAAAAATATTGGTTTTAAAAAATCGAAATATTTTTTTATATTTTTTATGGAGCGTTAGGTATTAAGTATGTATTTTAACTAGAAAATGTTATGATTGAGTTTTAGACATACAATTTATACTAGCGGCGTCTTATTAAGAAATTTTGTGATTATTGTAAAAATTTATGAAAAAAAAAACCAGATTCTTGTTAAAAAAACATATTTTTGCTAAAAAAAACATGTTTATTTCCAATTGAGGGTAGTTTTTTTCCACAATTTCATTTTATGATGTAGCCTTAATAAAATAATAAGGTAGCCTTATTACTTCCAATTATTATGGAGTTTGTTTCATCGCGATACCAAATAACTAAAAATTTTTTTAAAAATTCCTTGAAAAACATATATTAAAAAAATAATCCGTCCATAAAATTAAAGATAGATTCCCTCATTTCGGTATGTGCACATTATAAATACTCATACTGTATAATAACAAATCCTTTCTTGGAACAGCTATGTTTTGTGGCTTTAACTATAAGAGATACTAAAGATTGTTAGATATGAAGGTATCACTGAGAAAACCAATTTGTTTAACTACATCTAAACAAAAGGTTTTACCAGAGACTCCACAATCCAACGCAAGACGCACAATGTATTTGTGCAGTCATTGTCTATGGGCGTGAGAAGCGGGCTGTTAACGGACCCCGCAGACACGGCAAATTGACCCTAGACCGGTTACCGACCCGACAAACTGCCACCTCTGGCTATTTAGACATAGATGCTGCTGTGAGACTCAGAAGTCGTTACTCTAAAGCAGTGTATTTTTGAATACGCGACCCCCTTAGTAGTTAACAAATTCTAGTGGCCCCCTAGGCCCTAGGGTCATCCTTCTGACTGAATTTGTATTTTAGTGTGAAGTGTAGGACCTAGACACACTTGCCTTTTAACCCGACTACGGCGAAGAAAAAAGGAGGGTTATGATTTTGACCGGTATGTATATATGTATGTTTGTATGTTCATCTGTTCCCTCCTATCTTCCAAACCACTTATCACAAATTGACAAATGAGGTATCGTTAGAAGCGTCGTGATTGTCCGCTGGTTATAGGCTATGTGAAGTCACATTAAATTAAAAAAAGCGCCTGCTAGAGGACATAAAGTGAGGAACTTTAAAAAAAAAAAGGTTTAATCGTACCATGTTGGGTATCAAATGAAAGGGCTTAATGAGCATATTTCAAAAATATATATATTATAACCCCAAAAGAATTCAAAAAAAATCAAGTAATAAAAAAAATCAAGTAATAAAAACTAAAACCCAACTACGACTGAAAAGGTATAAACAAGACACCACAGACAAACAAATTAAAAATCCGGAGTCACACGTGTTAGGGTGTTATAAATCGAACAGATTACGTGTGACTCCGGATTTTTAATTTGTCTGTCTGTGGTGTCTTGTTTATACCTTTTCAGTCGTAGTTGGGTTTTAGTTTTTATTACTTGATTTTTTTCTTTTCTCCACGACCCCCATGAGTAAACCCACAGGTTGAAAAACACTGCTCTAAAGCTTTGCGTAAGTCTTCGACGTTTTATGAGTGAACGAGCTAGTAGGAAATGTACACTTTGGATTGTGGTGATTTTAATAAAAGACTAGCAGAGACTTCTGTCGTCTTAAAACTCCCATATAGTAAAGTAATTTCTTTCGAGAAATCGTTCAACTGTGTCCATCAATATCATATTTCGCGCAGTGCGCAATCTTAGCTCTGCTGTGCCAGAATTTTCGCACTAGGTATTGACAGTACATTAAATTTTAGATTCTTGTACACATGTTCATAGGTGTTTCTCCAACTTTGAATGCAGCCAATTTAACAAATAGCACTAAAACACCGTAAAGGTCTTTTTGTTTTACCGTTTAAGTTTGGTCATACCGTGCTTTCCCTCGTCCAAATCACATCGTATGATGCGGTGACGTTGCACTTGCGTCGTACGGGGTCTTGTGGTTTTCCGATGAAATCGTAGTAATAATATTTATTAGAGGCGCATGAAGTATTTTGTTTAATTTTATTTGGATGGATTTTTACTCAAGTCAGGCTGAAGAACAAACTAGCGTCGTTGTAGAACCGGAAGACGTGAGAATACTAGCAAATACCATATTTGGCCAGACGGACAACCCGAATTATGGCTGTTTTGTAACTATTTTTGTGGCCAATATTAAGGTAAAAAAAAAGTTACTAAAGCTGCTTTGGCGTTACATCCATATATAAAGGTGTTTAATTTCACACTAGCATGTTATCCATTCTTTTCCATATTCATAAATCCATAATCGTCAAATTCTGATCATGAGACACCTTCATCACTACAATGATTTGGAAGAATAGCAATGCTATCATTAAATCTTGTACTTGAATAAAAATTTAATCAAAATAATTTATTTAAATAAAATTCTTTTGTTAGTGTTGCGGTTTTCGACAGTCCAATTACAACACTTCCTATTATGCTCGATGTTAATGATTAATATCAATCAGCGAGTGACCCTGGTGATTGGCTGCAAGGCTGTCTCGGAGACGATGATGCAGCACATTCTGGTGTAAGTAAACAACGCTTGACACTGGTTGACATGCTCTGTAGTGTTCCTGGTACGAGGTTCAGTAAAGGTCAGGTCGTTCTTGGAACATGTTATGTAATTTTGTTTGCCCCGAAGTCGTGTTTGAGTTTCACATTCAAATCTACTGTATGAACTGTCTTCAAGGTTTGTTTTGGTAATTTCTGTCAAAGAAAATTGGTCATATTTATCTTAATATTTCGTTTTATGCCCTTGTAGCGGTTGTAATGCTTTATGTATTATATTCTAAAGAGAGATCGTCTCAAATTCTTCTGACTTCGTCTTTATGCTGCTCATTAGAAGCTTGTTATTGGAATTGCTCATTGATTATGACCGCTTCAATCAAGAACGTTCAATTTGATTGAAATAATAATCGGTTCCTTTATACAAACACTTAAACATAGGTGCTGTAATCATTTTCTTGGTAGACAATTTCCGAAATTTATGATAGAGCAGTCCCCTTGACCCAATCAATTTCACGGTTGTAAGAAGTAATCGTCCAAAATCGCATATAATTACAATTGTAACTTGTAATAGAAATTACAGTGTAATTGTATTGGGTTCCCGCGATTCGTGAACAACTATCATTGTTCGACGATTTCCGCGTTTGGCTTTCCCATGACCCGTTGTTCTAGTTTAGTGGAAATTGTTCAATGGTGTTGTATTGGTAGTTCTTTCATTTTTTCTTTGAGTCATGGTGTGGTTTGCGTGTCAAGGGTTTTGGTAGTTCCGGGTGTATGGCTGTATGTATCGTGTTCTCGTTATTAAAATTGTGAGATTTAACTTTTAAGTCTATCATTCTTGTTTGGTAGTTATTTCTGATGTGAATTTACGTCATGTCTTATTCTAAGTTTTGAACGAGTGGTTACTTTCTAAGGGCTTACTATGTAACGAATAGCATCAAAATCTTTAGGTTCTCAAATTCAAATTCATTTATTTCGTGAACACAGGGTACATACAGTAGATGTTTTCATAAAATAATAAGATCCGAGCTGTGCTCCGCTAAAAGGCATACAAAATTTTAACAGGTTTTACATGCATAAAACATAACTATTTCAAAGTAGGTGATATCACAAAAAATATAGATTAAGTATGTCAAATTTAGATTGAATTGTTAAAAATCACTCATCACTCTTATTTTTCCTCTCACCAAAATTTCATAAACATATTCCTCAAAATTATACTATTGCTCATTCAAGTCTGATTTATTCAAAGTAATAGTTTCATCAATGAAACCATTCGCTATTGGCAATGCTCACCATTCTACTTATAAACTTATCTAAAGGTAGATGCAACACGTCCACTGGTATTTTTAGCCGGTACTATGGCCAGGTCACCGGAGTCACACACGGCATGCGTGGGTCGCTTGAATGGCGTCTTTAAGAGTCGCTGGATGAATGGCCGGGCCATTCACGGCGGCGGACAGAGAGACTTTATTCGTGATCGCCTCAGGTCAGATAGACCAGGTTACGATTAAGTGTGCATATGGAATTTGTTTTAAGTGGTAAAATGGTGGAGCATTGTCGTGTGTCTTTTAAAATGGTGTAATAAAGCGGTCGACGGAAGCAATAAATTAGGTTAATAATCGTAAAATTTTGCATTCACGCAAAATTTTAATCGATAATTTGTATTTATTTAGACCGCCATTTATTTATTCTTAAATGTCAAACCAATAAAAGAAAACGCCAGCCATTAACAACCGCCTACTTTTTTAATAATTAATAAAATTTACCTTTAGATTTTTTAGTCCACGATTCAAGATGTAATCAGCTTGACTAATCGCAAGAGTGTTGCCAAGTTTAATTACGTATACGGTCAATAAATCTCTGCATAGTTCGACAGTAACTATCGTGTCACAATCACTAACATTCACACCATAATAGGTGTCACGTGTTGTGATGTTAAATGACAGCTTACCATATAAGGTGTTATTGCTATCAATACATTTAATTGGTCAGCTGGCGTCGGGACGCCGCGCGGGCGCACCGCAATTAAATTTCCATATCTGCGCAGAAATATGCATACCGAATATAGAAAAGCTTAGTGCGACGGAATAACAATGACAGTTTATGTGATTGTAATGTAAAAATAGCGGACGTGAATTCTATATAGTAAAATTCAAAATAAGAATAAAATTATTTGCGAATTTCTATATGCCGAAGCTCCGAAAGTCTCGTAAGGGTGATATTTATTGAAACATCCCATGCGGGTTTTTTACGAAAACTTGTAATAAAATCTGATGATTGAAGAAAACAAAATGGCCTTACGGACCGTTGCGTGCACCATTTTAATCTGAAACTCATAACAGCTGCCCTAGAAACCGTTACTTTATTTCCTGCTCACACGATAAGCTCTCACCTCGTTCAAGAGCTTATATTTATGAAAATTAATCATAATGAAGAGATTACACAGGCATAGCTCGCAATAATTAATAACTACAACAAAACTGTGATTAAATATGCTAAGACCATTACTCTAGATGTAAAGCCCACCTCTGCGATAGCACTGTAATTGTGAGGAGAAAACATTAATAAAGCTAACTATGAAGTATGGACTCAATCAGTGCGCAATGGCGGCTAATTGAGAAGATGGGCGCTTGCACAAGCAGTACGTCTACTGCATTTCTTGCTATATGCTCTTGACGAGGAGACCTCAATAATTCATGTGGGTTGCCCTAGAGGCGAATCAATGATACAGACGACCAATCAAATAAGAACTGCATCTTTTATTAATACAGCATTCTTCTATTAGGTAGCAGCTGCTCATCAAAAGCGATTCCAATTTTGCAAACTCTGCCTTTTCTATCGCATTTGAGCTTACTCATCAAGTAGATTCCAATTTTGCAAACTCTGCCTTTTCTATTGCATTTGAGCTTACTCATCAAGTACATATGTTGTAATTGGTAAGAACACGCATTCAGTACACAGGTCTAAACTCATGGATAAGAAAGATACGAAGAAAGGGTTATTAAATCATTTCTGGTTATGGTTGGAGCGTGTAATTTCTGTTTATCGCTAAATCATTTTGCTGATTCAATTAGTGTTTCCAAGATTCATGTGAAAGCAGTAACTTTGAAGTTTGTAGATGCTTGTCCGAATCAAGAAATGCTTACTTGTTGCTTTGAGTTCCTCATTGAAACGAATTCTCATGCTTCAGTCGTTTTCATTTTGATCCGTCGCAAAGGTGCTTGGATATCTATTCAAAGTGGCCAGACCTCCCAATACCAATTGTATTTATAGAACCAAAAGTCCTCAATCTTCATTCACACGACCAAGTAGTAAATAATACGATTATGATAGTGCGTGAATCGGTTCAACATAGAGTCAACGAGATCAATATGAACGTACGCAGTCGCGACGCTGTGGGGTCGTAGTCGCGAATAAATTGCTGCCCGTCTGCCGGGTTTGTCTAGACCGACGCCCGTGTGGTCTAAGGATAAGGACACACTAGATTTAAGATCATTTCTTGTGAGAATACCAAATGACGGTTCAGTTTTGTGCCAAGACATAGCTGAAGGGGCAACAACTCTATCGTGGACAACAAAAGGATTAGTACCTGGTTAACCGAGCTCTGCCCGGGTGAAAATAAAACATATCGTCCAGGTATACCAACGTTGTAACAAATTCCCGAGGCAGTGAAAATAGAGAAAAAGAATTTTCCCAGATATGAGACCTTAGCTAGATTGCCCCCGTAATCCCCAATATTGCCACTTTCATCGAAATTTTTACAGCCGTTTTCGAGAACGTGATTACAAATATAATATACAAATATTGCTCATTTAATAGTATATGATATATTATATCCCAAGTTTTAATGCAAACGCCGACTACAACAGCACTCTAAAAGTTTAATGGATAATACTGTAGACTCAGGCCATATTAATGCTATTCAGGGCGCAGTTTTCAACGAGGATTCCATTGCTAAGCTCCTTACCAAGTTTCGGTCACAGATATAGAAACTGCGCCAGACGTCTTTATTGCTCAAAGTTTGGCACAACACTGTACTTAATATTTTGTTCTTTTAAGGATTGTGTTGGACAGCTTCCAAGATTTTGCATTCATACGCGAATAAAACCAGTTATTGTGGGAGTTTGAAACTGCATATACCAAAAATGTTAAGTAAATAGTTGAATCTGGTATTACTTTGTAAGTAACTTTGTAAGTAGCCCTCAAAAACATATTTGCATTGGTTAACCTGAAAACCTGACTCAACAAGCCATCTGTGATATCAACGAAAAGAACATCTGAACGGTCAAAAAGGGAAAATACGAGGCAGACGTGATTGTGCCCACTTCCTTAGATAACAGGCACAAGGAACGCTTACTACTAAATGAAGTGGACATTTATGTAAATGAAGTAGCGACTATCAATGGGACCGCGTTTAAAAATGTACTTGTACTATTTGTAGATACATAAAAACGACCACATTATGTGGTAGGAAATGTGATTTCATTTAAATATGAATAGGCTTAAACGGCCCTCAGATCTTTAGGTTGGTAACCTTAATAATAAATTATGTCGAAATTGTATTGCAGGACAAAATATACAAGTTTATATTTTTGGGACTTCCATTTCTTTCCAATGAATCATGTTAGTATTCTTGGTAGAATCTGGGTCAAGCTTAGCTGTAATAGCCATTCAGTCATCGTCCCTTCAAGGTTAATCCAGATAAAGGCATGCCTCGTTGAATAAAATAGATAAAATCTTATTAAAGCCTTCAACTCATTAACTTACGATTCGAAAAATGTTTGAACAATTACGATAAATTCAATACAATCTTTCATCAAGAATTTCCTATTGAACGAATTCAATGAGCGACCTTTGGAATAGCGTCGGCGTTTATTTGAATTTCAACGTTCAATGGACACCTCATTTATGTAAATATCATAATTTCTTAGTTAAATAATTTATTAAATTACTATCTGTCGTACATGGCCGACCTTTATCGTTGACAGCCAAATTCAATTACAGAGCCGTCATTACATCTTGTTAAATTCAATTTAATGTAAACATCGCTTTCATCATCCAATCGGATGATGAAATGTGACCCCTGACCTTACTACCATGTTTATGTAATTATTTACTCGTACTATGTTAACTCCGTCCAAAAATTGGCATTACCCCTCCGATAATGTAAATCTTCACGAAAACCTTTATGTGTCTAGTATATGCCATCCCATCTCACAATCTTAAGGCTGCTAATTTATTTCACTCATTGACCAACAACAAGGCTCTCAAATAAATAATTGTCATTTGCAGTCGTGACCATGTTTTCTATTGAATTATCAACTTTCTATCATTATGTTTTCTACTTAAGACTTTTTATTTTTCTAGCTCTCAATTTTCTGATCAATTGACTCTAACTTTAGCTTCTAAGTTTCCAATTCAACATTCACTTTCCTCCAATTATCATCCATTACAATGACCTCATCATCTTCAAAATCTACATTTCGCAAGTTTTCAAATAGTGTGGAAGTTAGCGCGTTACCTATGGTCTTCAGAGCTGCGTGGGCGCAGAGTAGTGGCTGTTGCACCGGCCCACGCGCCGTATGTTGCGACACGTCTGCATTGACCACTGCGATCGTTTTTATTAACACATCAACGTTGTTTGCGCTCGCTGGTCCATCATGATGATGTGTGAACTTGATTTCTCTATTTTGTGGAAGAGATTGAATCTTATTTCAATATTGAAGTTTCTCCACGTCTTGCTAGCTTAGATATACATTTGCTCTTATTTGTGTACTACTTTGAGCAATACGACTGTTGTGCTTTTTATTATCCTTGGATTACCTTTAGGTACATATTTCTATTTAGTTACAGGGTTCCAAAACAAAGTATTTATATGTCATGTGCGGTACAGAACAACTCTTCAAAAAATATCGTATGTTTCTAAATTTTGCCAATTGCTCTTTGTTTAGGTACCAATAAATTTTAAATATAGGTTACAACAATTATTACTTTAGCAACGGGTCTAACGTTTAACGATCTCTTCCCACGACCGTTTTGATTTACAGACTCGCTTTTTGTGTGTTAAAATCTCGTATAACAGGTCCAATTTCGCGACTCCTGCGCAGGCATGGAGATTTGTTTAGTGCTTTTAACTAATTCTTGTTTTTTGCTTGTTGCAGGTGAGTCACAGACAGACGAGTTTTTTTTATTGAAGATGTTGGCTATGAAAGTCAACATAAAGGTTTGTTTACATATTATTAAAGAGTTGATGAGAATCATAGTTATCGGATATATGGCTCTCAAATCGCATAGGAACGATAACAAGTATTAATAAACAACACAATATTGCCTACTTTCAGTTCCGGGTACGAGGGTATGAATTCAATTTTAAGTAAACGACCAAAACAGCTCCTTACAAACTAGTCTCCTATACAAAATGACCATAAAACCATATAGATCGGACCCCGGCAGACACACGAGAACCCATACATTATTATAATGACCAACGTGGTGAACAAAGAAGTAGATGCACAGCACGTGCTCAATTGAGCGCCACTGAGAATTAATTGGTGAAGCAATGCAAATTGCGGTGTTAATTAATATTGTAAACAGTTTGCAGCGGAAATGCCATCGTCTGACGTGTTTTAATTTTCGTATTTACGAGTATGCGCTGAGTGATTGAGTGCGGTTTGTTTGAGTTGCAATTGGTCTTATTTGAGAAATGGCGTGTTCTTTGTTTGGCTGGTTTACTTTTTGGTTGCTCTTCCTGCCCCAGTCCCATGTTACTTGAGGGCAACACGTTTTTTTCTTTCACGCTATTATTCACTCGCGTTTCTCTATTTCATATCATTCCTTACTCAATCCATCCGTCTTTTCTTTCACTTTTATTTTTTGTTGCTCTTTCGCTACCATGATTGAATTTATTATAGGCTGAAATATTTATGTCTTGTCCTTTTATTGTCACATCATTTTTTTAAATTACATTAGCATCTTCTTTATTTTAACTACCTCATTAATTCTATGGGAGTGGGCTCTCCGTTTTAGTTGCCCTAAATTATTTTCCCAAAATATTGTCTGCCCGAAGCTTTTAAGCTCAGCTAATATAATTTAACGATCAACTCCTCTTACCAACTGTCAAATATCTCGACCCACTATTTAAGCTTCATATTTATAACATACGTTAAATGTCAGTATTTGGAGCAAGCTATAATTTAGTCTAAATACCCACTGGCGATTCTTCGTTGATCTGGAACTAGTCTGAACGAGGCTAGTTATCATATAGGCTATATAAAACCGAACCAGTTTTCTCACAATGTATGTAGTTATGTACCTTCCAGATATATGTAAGTATATGTCTGTCTGTATGTGTCAATGGACCTGCATATTTATGTGTTGCGCTTGCGTGTTTTAATTTTTTACCTAAACAGCGCTGGCCTCCCGATTGAATGAGTCAGCTTGAATGTCACGCACTACTAGGGCTAAAATAAAACCTGCCTTGATTTTTATTTTTGTTCGGCAATTTTTTTACATTCTATATAATCATGCGCGTCCAGTACAACAATGTTTTTAGAATGCGTTTGAGACTGCCTCGGTTCTGTAGTGCGTCAGAGATGTTTACGCAGAACCGTACTGACGGCTTCCATGCAATTGTGCGGAAGAAAATTGCGTCGGTGGCAGCTAGAACCCGGGCCAGTGGCAACAGCATTCTGGAAACAGTGAGTGAGAATGTGTTTTCCCCTTTTAGGAGGCATTTTGTGGAGAGGATGACCGGCTGAGAAACTGGGTTCGTCTTCTTTACAAAACGACTCACACCCAAAATGTATTTTTAATTTTAATTTTTTAATTTATGTATATACTAACACTAGGTATAAGGTACTTTACTAACACTACGGATCTCTGTTATGTGATTATTTGAAATAAATAATAATAACATAATAATATGTATTTTACGATTGTATGTAGCGTAACTTATTTGTATACTTGTACTTCCCCATAATTTCACGTGAATTAAACATCGCTCCGATTTATTAAATATACATTTCACAGACCAATACATTTCAGAAAACACGCATGACATAAATCATATTTTTCGGTGTGTAGCCCTATAAATGTCGCGTGGACTGAAATTCCAATGTAAATATAGCCAAATATTATCCTTGTGCAAACATAAACACCCCCACGTTTTGAGGTAACGCTATCAAACGTGTTTGGTTTTCACAAATATTTGGGACCCGTCGCTAAACCAAATTTATAACGCGTAAGAAATTGGGATCTTTTGTGGCTTTATGTGGCGCTGTTTTGTTAGAGAACTTTGTGGTTTGACCCATAGATCCCAGAAACCTATCTAACTGTACTTTATTACCCATGCGATGATGTGAAAACCACTTATATTTCTAGTCATAAATCACCATTTAAACCTATTCCTAGAAAGTACTAAACCTGACTGCACCAAGATTTGCATGCGACTAACGAAATTATCGCCAGGGCTTTCTTAAAACATTTTTAACACGCGAAACGCATTTATATGAATACATTTCCAAGACGTTGCACATAAAATCGTGCATCCTGACGGTAGTAAAGTGCGTTTCCGAGTTTTCAAACGTAAAAGTTAACGTTTAACGTGTCACACAAAGTAATGACTCCTCGGATAAAATCTCAACAACGGCGCACTACGGCATTAGAATAAAATCAAATACTTAATGAGCTCCATTCTAGCTAACTTCTTAATGTGCCAACTGTACAATAAATATATTATTTTAATGCTCCGCCACGAATGGTTGCCGCAAATAATCCTGACGTGGTACTATCACTGAAAATATTAATGGTTCTTTGTCTCGTGCTCTACGGAACACTCATTTTCTACAGAAATTGCTTGATTTTGAGATACATAGGCACAGGCACCTACAGTCTGCAAGATATTGTATATAGAAACAGATTTCAAAGTATTTCTTATTTGAATCGATTTTTAGAACCTCGTGATGTGAACACGAATAGTTTGAAGGGCTTCCTGGGGCGCATTCCTTCCGCTCATGTTACCGCGAGTGCAACACGTGTCACGTGCCGAGGAATTTGTCACTTCACTACCCGCCGCCGCTTTCACTCTCCATGTTAGACCGGAGCACGCAGGGGTGTTTATTCTGGCGCAGTTCGACGAACCGAAATTATGTTTACAACAAATCGCGAGCCGTCAGCGCCGCAGCCAGGAATGCACCGCCACCGTACACGGCTTAATGAACCATAAATCCATTCGATATTATTGAGTGTCCGCGCCTGAAATGAAAGCGGCCCGCGGCTGAACGTTGACCATTGGCCCGACGCGCGGCATCCCATTCATGCGAAGGCCGAGGGGAAAATAAACGAGAAAACGCAACTCCGCAGCGACGAGTGCCGCGCCGCAGTTTCCGTTATTCTAAAATTAAAATCACACACAGCGTCCAGACGCACCGGATTCACCGCGCATGAAACCGAAAGTGAACTCTCGGCTGGAGAAATTAAGAATGAAATCGCATCCACTAAAAAGAAAAAAGTATCTCAGCGGGAGTCGTCATCACAATGGACGCGACTCCATTCCGCGGCGTACTATGTGGCGGTGATGATTCACTGCAGGCGCGCAGATTCAGCCACGTTCCCGTCAGACTTACTACAGACGTCACTACAGCATCTTGAAATTTTGCCAATGGTAGTTTCGCAACCGATTATCGTAAAATTCAACGGCGCTCTGGCAATGACCCATATTGAGGTAGGTCACGGTTAGGGATAGACTGCTAATAGACGGGTACTGAGCACACCATTGAACAGCATGTGCCGCCAAAACATCCACCACTAGTCTGCGTTGAGATAAGCATGTAATTTACTGTGCCTTTGATGTGAGGCGGCTCGCCGTGGCCGGAATACTGAGTGTCGCGCTCAGAGCCATTGTGCGCGTACAGTTAGCGTGGCCGCACTGCCGCCGTGGACAAAGCTCTGTTAATGCAGGTTTCTTGTCTAGCAGCGCACCACAATGCGGAAATAAAGGTTCACCGTTGTGCCGTTGATAATACCCCGCTTCAGTCATATTATCATTCGATGCAGCTATCGCGCACTCCTTCCAAAGATGGACTCAAGTTGGCAGCCGATATCGACTACGAAATGCATTCGGTCCAGTTAGCCTGCAGCTGTAATAGGCTAGCTATCAATAAAATTTCAATATTTATGAAGTCACATGCTAAGACAGTCTTTGTCGTTCAACTGCGCCGGATAAATGGAATGAATTGAACTATACATTACAATAACAAAGACAGAAATATGATTTCAACATGTAAGAGCTTTTATGCTTGAGGCAATACAGAAATGTTCGAGCATGCCTTTGTTTATACAAGCGTCAATGAATTTAAAATGTACGACTCAATCGAGTCTCCTTAGCATACATTACCGTCCCTCGCATTATTGCAAATGGCACGCTAACCCCGCAGCGCGCACGGCGAGTTGCGCGGGCGCATCGTTATCATAATATCCATTTCCGCCGATATCGTTCGCCCTCCATCCCGGTGCGTCAACCTCGGAGATGATTTATTACATCTCATTACCAGTCGCCATTAGATATTATATACCTAATCGAGATCTCGATGTTTGTGTCGATATAGCAATTAGCTCGGCGCGTAAGATACGAATCGTAGTCACCAATTAAAGGCTACGACATCAATCACCGCCTGTCATAAGTAAATTAACAAACTCTTTATATGAACAAATGAGCATTATACTAGCCTTGAATGTTAAGTATTTGTCATTTTTCATTTCATAACGTCGGCATCAGTAGCTGAGTAGACAATTGGCTAGTCCAGGCGACCGCTCGAGGCGTAATTTTATTACTTGTTGACAAAACATTAATTTCTGGTGGTCATCTATCGGTACCCGACAATGTCGAACAGCGGTAACAGCAGAAATGTTGATCCTCCGAAATGACTATCGATAGGGCTTCAGATATCGCGTGAAAGGTCTTTAACGACTGTCATTATGTGTCAGGGAAAGTGGTGGCGTTCCACGAAGGTAGGCAGGCATCAGGCGTCTAGACGAAGGCGTGGCAATGTGTGTTCGCACGCTAATTGCTCCTGTAGGCATGTTTTTAAGCGCGAGCGCCCAACCCACGCTGTCAAGAAAAACGTTTCCCTTATTCGCTTAGAGAAAAACGTACAAATCTTTGCTAAGTTCTTCTGACAAACTGTAGAGCGTACTTTTCATGAATTACCCACGCTGATTCAAGCTGTGAAACGTAAAAATACATAAGTCAATGTTACAAAAATGATTGAATCAACATTTCTAACAAAACCATTTTCGATGTAACATGTAACTGACAATGACCCACATGAGTGCTCCAAATATAATTCTAAATAATATCTAATTAAATATCAATACCGTGCAAAAAACAATAACAGCCAACTGTGTTGATACAACAATGGTTGCGCACGCGCACAATGCGCGACCTTGCGCTCTTTTCGATCGTATGGTATCGATCGATTACTCGGTACTCGGTAGATGGTATCGATGCATCGGTCTCGTGTTTTTGTCTTGTCTGTGCCGACCTGTGCTACTTGTTAGGTTAAATCGGGTTCAGCTTAGATTGTTCGTAGGTTGTACCATGTAGGGCTGCTGGCAACTTTCTTAATTAATGGTAATACAAAATGGCTCCTGAATACAAGGAATTCGCTGTAGTACGTTCCGATGTGCTGTTGGTTCCTTAAGCTCTATAATTATTATGGATTTAATCTAACACCAGACCTACTAATTAAGGGCACAAAACATAAATTAACTTTCATTTTCAAGTCCAAATCCAACCAGCCCTAGACCCGACACGACAAACAAACGCCCCAGCTATCAGATCGCAACACATTTGGAGTAGAATATAATAGAAAACGAGCAGCCACGTACGGACTGCAAAGAACTCGTCGTGAGGTCAAGTGATACAAGATCAGTACGAGAGTAACCGAAAGGTTATCGGGAGAAAGTTTAGTACGAGTAGCAACAACGCATCTCTTTGTGTAGACTGCAGAGGGAACTCGTCAGGTGGGATTGACGAGTTATTTGTGATGGGTGAATTGACTGGCTAGACCCGACACGACAAACAAACGCCCCAGCTATCAGATCGCAACACATTTGGAGTAGAATATAATAGAAAACGAGCAGCCACGTACGGACTGCAAAGAACTCGTCGTGAGGTCAAGTGATACAAGATCAGTACGAGAGTAACCGAAAGGTTATCGGGAGAAAGTTTAGTACGAGTAGCAACAACGCATCTCTTTGTGTAGACTGCAGAGGGAACTCGTCAGGTGGGATTGACGAGTTATTTGTGATGGGTGAATTGATGTGCAATGGAATTAGTGTAGCCTGTGTAGCCGTCTTCGATTTCATATTACTTAATAGGCGACTAAATTGTAGTTGAAGAGAGAGTTATGTCCGAATCGTCACAAAAACAAATGAATTTTGATTTAATATACAGAGTGTGGTGTAAGTAATGGATAACCCTGAAACTGTCGATTGGCCAGATTATCATCTATCATTTACCCCACTTATATCGCCATATTGTATTTTCTTAATACTTATTTTTTTTCGTGAATTTTTCCGATGTTATAATATTTATTCTGCTATTCTGGGCGGAGACAAATCCAACAAATTAAAGATCATCAAAATCGGTCCAGCAGTTCTCGAGTTATACACACAATACAAAATATCAATAATTTGGTCATCCATGGGTATGGGGCGATATCAGTGGGGTAATTGTTAGATGATAATCTGGCTAATCGACATTTTCAGGGTTATCCATTATTTCCGCCACATCCTGTGTATTCCTGATTCGTCATCATTATAACATTAGTATCTACCCGTTTTATGTCCCTATATCCCTTCCCAATCTAAAATATGAAATAGTTTGACTTGCCTTAGCTATGGTTACTTCAGCTTCTACCACTATCAATATCGATCGATCAGTCATTATGAATTCAGCATGAATAAATAATGGTAAACAGCTAATGGGTATAGGACGCAGTGACGTCAATTTTTAATTGTTGGATCCCATTTATTTTATGGTGCTATATTGATCGGCATGTGGCTTGATATACAAGGTTTTCCATTTGTTGAATTATGAAGAAAATTCCAACTTTCCTCTCGATATTTATATAATAAATATCTCACGAAATCTTTGTACTGGTACAGACAGTGAAACATCGTCACTAGCACATGCCATTGTTAGCACGCAGTCGGAACAATGTGCTAAACTGGGCGATCTATATGTGGGCCCGGCCTTGAGACTTGGCGCTTTCTTTCTGCGCAGGCGGCGGCACCAGTTCTAAGTAAAGGAGTACGTTGTTCGAAGTATTGTCGGACTAGTTTTTGAAGTGTCATGTTGGATGTAGAGCGATGTGTACTGTGGGCTAAGTGTTTTATCTGATATTGTGATTGTAGACTTCACCTTGTTTTTCTTTGAGGAGAGTTAACGATTTCTTTGATACTGCTTAAAACCTATCTTGGTATACTGATGGTATACGGATGATGAAGAAGGTGTTTATATAGGCGTCAAACTCCATTCGGTGGTTTATAATCACCTCTACAACTTGACTTAAATTCCAAAATTGGTCATGCTACGAAATTGAAATATCGTTCAAAACTTTATACCAAAACAATCCGTGATCGCATAAGTGCATTTGCAAAGACATTGTGCAACCAGGAACAACCTGCAAATATAACTTAATTAGCAACGGCTTTGTCTAGATAATTACAAACATCTTTCCACGTTTCCGCTTTACTTTCTAGAGATCCTCTCTATATGTCTCGAATAATCGACTAATCATTTGGATACAAAAGCATCGGATGTTTCATAATCGATTCATTTAATGACAAGTTAAATGAAGCATTAATTAATCAAGGTAACGATTATTGATACGTGCTGCGTTTAATGGACTAATCAAATCGATTTAGTTACCGAATGAATTTCATAATCGGTTGGGTTAATGATGAATAGTTTACTAATTGAGTGGATGATTAAACTTCTAATTAAAGTTGGGCAGTTTTATGATATATCCTGTGAATTGTGCAATATTTAATCATAGTCAAGGGCGAAATTTTATGACCTTGACTTTATAAATATGATTTTGGGACAAAATAAAATTTCCATTCGGTATCATATGTACCTACTCTTTATTATAATTGGAATTAACTACAATATTTCTTTATTAGATTGTTATCAACGTCGATTAGCTACTAACAAGCAGTGACAATACACCGACAATTAGACCCAGAACCGGTTTCTTAGACTAAAGGGACAGTATAAACAATTAACAGTATTATGTCTTCATAGAAAACGGCCGAAAGGATGCGCTTCGAAATCTCAGTGTATATATAAGTACGCAACAGTATCGACTGCGCGGCAGTTACGAACGGACGCGGGACGTTTACTACCAAGTGGCCGTAGGTAATTATTTCATGGTTACTGACGAGATATAATACTGTGACTTTATTATACTGTGCAATAGGTAATTGAATTACAATGAACGTACATTGCAATATGTAAAACGTAACATGTACAACAAATATATTTATATAAATGTTAGTGCATCTAAAAGCAGTGATAATGTTTATAACAATGTTCTAACTCCAAGATAGATAAGATAGTCTAACTAATATAGCAGGCGATACAAAACTCTGATTTTACCAATGGCAAAGCAGCACCCTTATAACGTAACACACGATCAATCTCAGTCTGAATGATTTTGAAGGATATTGCTTCATTATGTTCGAAAAATGTATGTTGTTGAACTGTCAAAATGAAAGCCATTAGTGCTACTGAAAGTGTGCTATGCCATTACCCCGCAAATTGTAACCAATTGTTTTGTAATTGTATATTTGATATTTTACCTAGTCTTCAAAAGCTTTCACTGATGGGTAATCTCGTCATTCCGAGAATGATTCTCGATTTCTAGAACGCAAAAGAACTTAAATCAATGAGCATTATTCCCATCACTGAGCACAAAATCATCTTTCCCTATTCAAATCACTGCACTTACAAGCACTCCTGCGCATAAGCAATCTATCACAGCTCACCGATACTCAGCTGCCATCTTATCGGAACAAAGTGATCTTAATAGTGACCGACAATGTACCGGTCAATTAGACGCGACCGGTTCGTATCGATGCAAATACAATGATACACTCGTGCGCAGGGTTACTCTCCATCAGGATTTGTACCGATATGTCCGGCTTTTTGGACCCCTGCCTGGACTTTTCGAAATAACGGCATGTTTAAAAAAAAAAAGGTCAAATGAGTATTGAGAAAAGGAAGATTTAAAATTAAAATTTCTGGAGTTTTTTGCTTTTTTTCAGGAACTTTCAAATTACAAACTGCCTCGTTGGTCTAGTGGTCGCAAGCGCTACTGTTGAGCATGAGGTCTTGGGTTCGATTCCCAGGGGAGGCATATGTTATTGGGTTTTTCTATTAGGAGCATCAGCAGCCCGGAGTCTGGATTTGAGCTCGGTTGATGGCAATAGGCTCGCCCACTTATATTACATGGAACTTAAAACTGGCGAAATGTGGGTGTACTGCAGGTACACTTCTGCCTAATGGTAACCCTACTTGTGCGCAACGATCTCCACGAGGAAGCTTTAGATTTTAGTCCAGCATTGGACTGGATTGCGTGTTTACAGACTGTTTGGGTAGTTCTGTACATTACGGGATATGGGACTTGGAATTCAATGATTATAATAAGGAAAATATTGAATACATTTGTAGGATCGGGTTTGGTGTGTTTAACCCTTATTTTTGAGTTTGATTCTCATCCATCAAGTTTGAAAACCTGGGCTTATTTTTGGATGTATCTTCAACTTTAGAGCGATTTTTTTTTTTCATTTAATACTTCTTGATTTCTTTTTCATGTGGTTAGTTACTTAACCTGGTGTCAAGAGTGCCACTCATGGGCCTCTGACTTGCCTTTACATTTCGTACTAATTTCTTATTTAAAGTGCGATGCTTCGCAAAAATATTTAATTGAAAACATGATAGATACACCATTAGCCAAAATTTTTATCGATATTTTATCCCCAATTGATACGTAGGTACATCCAATGGATTAGACACAGCGATCGGGCGACTGGTTTGAGAGAATCATATGATCAAGAATCCATAAAAAATGCATTTGCACGCTGACAATAAAAATATCTGTTCTCACAATTATAACACCTCATAAAAATCAATGGTGAAAGAGGCAGACGGTGTTATTTATTCACCGCACTTGACATCATTAAGAACCTGTTCCGTGTTTACTCTTTTTAGTCTTGAACTTCAAAACCATACAATTATTTGCTCGTAAAACGTCAGGTGACGGTGTATCAAAGGCGATGGGCGGTTGCGTGGGCGCACCTATTAATAATTGTTTGTAAGACGCAACGCTTCCGCGGCGCCCTCGCTTATGAGACCGTTTTAGCACTGATAATGACTTATTGAGGAGACTTGGTCGATGCTAATGACTATATTAGTCGCGGATCACTAGTCTGTGTCATAAAGCGTCGACGTTTGATTACACTCAGTTGCCTTGGAGCTCTGATCTAGTGACAAGGACATCCCCGACTGTTGCTATGCCTTCATACAGCCATCAGAACGTTATTTTAAACGAAACAAAGGTAAATGATGATTAAGTGACCGCTGATATGTGCATATTTCAATGTCATCAAGTAAATATTATTCATTTATTTACGTAGACTTGAAATGACGAGTTTTGTAGACATTGTGAATTACGCATTGTTGGAGGAAAATAGACGTGCGTTTGTCTATATTAGTTGGTCAGGTGCCCGTGTAGATTTTTCCTTTTATAATTCCTTTAAATAGGTCAAAACCATAAAAATGCAAGCGCAACAGTTTCGCAATTAATTATTGCAAAAATATTTTAACTGGAAACTCCACGATCTCGATATTTTAATTAGTAAAGAATCTTCCACGAAGGTTCGTTATCTGCGAACCTGGATTAATCAAACCATCATTTTAATTCTGTTAATGAACAAAATTCCTATACTTGTTCAAATAAAAAAGTCGCCTTCATCCGATGTTAACAGGTGGTCGTCGTTAAGAAGAAAGAACCAGGCCCATGTAACTGAATTATTCTTACGTTTTTTGCAATTTGCAGGTCAGTGTCAGGTTGTATGTTGATCAAATATACTTCGCGACGGTAACAAATGGAGTGTTTCCCCGTGGTCCCGGTGGATTGACCCATTACCGGGTCCACGGGGAAATTTCATTACCCGTGGTCCCATTTACAGAATTATCATCATCAATACAACTCTCTAAGTTCATCCTTACTATCCTTACTAATATTATAAATGGGAAAGTAACCCTGCCTGTCTGTCTGTCGCGCTTTCACGCCAAAACTCCTAAACAGATTTGAATGAAATTTGGTACACAGATAGTCTAGAGCCTGAGAAACGACATAGGCTACTTTTTATCGACATACCACGCGGGCGAAGCCTTGGGCGGAAGCTAGTATTACCATATTTAATGACTATTTCATGAAATCATGACATTTGAGGCTATTCTAATGATCATAATTCTGTAACTACATATTTTTAATGGCCAAAAAATCATATTTGGATCAACATACAACCTGACACTGATCTCCAAGGTTCAAAAAAGTATGAAAAAATAAATAAAACGCGGGCTACCTTAGCGCAGACGCTTTACCGTGCTGCGTCACCCACTACTTGCGCCCTAATTAGCTGTTACGCTAATACACTATTGTTTGCGTTATTGATGGGTCTAGGTAGCTATCGGGATCTCTCAGCAGCACATTTCCGTGATTGTTTCTGATCATACAATGTGCTCGTGGGCGAAATGATTGCCAGGCGGCACCTCTATACTTGTCTAGAAAAATGTAATTGCTTTATGAATCATTTAACAGTTGTCGGATTTTGGAGAACTACCTTTTATCAGCGGTGCGGCGTGTGTGGTTATTTGATAAAACCATAACGTGATGATGATGATGTTGCATAGATGATCAGGTTTGCTTATTCAAATGTTATATATAAGCAACTGAATTGAATGAATACAAATCGGCAATTAGTCGTCCCATCCTCAATATTAGCTCTTACACGTGCTTCTTATTATGCTCCCCTTCATTATACAAAATAATAACAAGCAGACAAAGTAACAAGGCCCTCGAATCAAAATTCCTCTGCACCGTGGTTCACTGAATCCATAATCCAGCTGCACCTGGTTTACAAAACAGACGCCACAATCAAAATTTCATAAGGTGCCCTTGCTATAAATTCCCAATTTCCATATTTCAACCGTCAGCTGCGCACGCGCTGGCTCTGCAGGTGCTCGCGCACCGATTGCCCCGCCCTCCCCGCATTCCCCTCGCTTGTTTCATGTTAGGGCTACTACGCAATTGGCATTTTATTGTCATAACATTTGAACCGATAGACGAGATTGATATGATATAATCACATTCTTTGAATTTTGGATATGACATAAGTTGTGTATGCCATTAGGGTCTTTATTGCCTTCAAAGAATCCATGCATAGTAGCTTTATTTTGGACCGGCTTCGCCCCGCGGTTGCACGAGCGTAAGTATCGGTCCCGTGGGAATATCGGGATAAAAAGTGTCCCATGTCCTATTCCAGGTCAGGGTCTACCCATGTGCCAAATTTCATCCAAATCCGTCCAGCCGTTTTAGCGTGAAAGCGTAACAAACAAAAAAAATCACTTTTGCATTTATAATATTAGTTAGGATTAGATGTATAGGACCAAAATGTGTCATCATTTCATCAATGTAGGAACCAGAAAATTATATTCATGCCAATAAATAAAAGCTCCAGTCTATCCATAATTTAAAGTGTGCTGCATTGTTACATATTTGGCACCACCATCCCACCACAGCATGACCGAAGTGGCGCCAATACCAGGAAATTTGATAACAGCAATAAATTGTTGCTGTCTTCAATGTTTTATAACCTTCAATGCGAAACGATTAATTTGTCACATATTTGGAACTATGATGAATATTCTATCGCTTCTAGTTATACGTGAAACCTATCTGAATATATTGCGGAGAAGGTTCTATCAAAGGAAGGTATCCTAATAAAAGCAATGATGAAGGACAGCATATCTTAAGGCTCTTACATACTGGCGCGATTCGCCGCGCGACGCGAATTTTAACAAAACAATTTCTGAGAAAACTTTCTTTACAGCGAACAATGCGGCGGCGGCGTCGCGTCGCGCGGCGAATCGTGCCAGTATGTAAGAGCCTTTAAAGTGGAACTAGGTCCCTGTCCCACTGTAAGATTGGGAATCCCAACAGCAAATACTGTCACAGCGAAGATTTATGAACTTACGCCTCATTTCCTGCCTTAACGATAAGTCAAAGATGGTGAAGGTATTTGCAACCGCCTTTGTGGTCAAAGGGCCAACCCTGGCGCTTATACAGGGAATTTTAATTAATCTAATTTGCATGTTTGGCCGCGACACGCCCGGCGCGCAATAAAATTTACATTTTGTTTCTAACATAGCGCACACTGAGGCGGCGCCGGCGCCGGTGCACCGCTGCAGTTTTAGGACAAAGAAACTGAGATACTTGCTAAACAGGGTAGGAATATAAGAAAATTCAGTTGTCAGCAACACCAACGCTTCACGCAAAAATCTTCAAAATCTTGAAATTTTAATCAGCTATATATAGTCTAATAAAGAAATTAATGAATGAATAACTCATTCATTGATTTCTTTGATGATTTCACTGATTTTGAATTGTCACTTGATGGCTTTCATTGCTTGGCTTTTGGAGTTTCCTAGCGGAGCTTGCTTCCCTTCAAAGGTGACTATGTCCTTGTAAGTAAATTTTACACGCAATTCCTATTCTTTACTATCGAAGTATCGATATAAGAATCATAGCATACCTTGGGGTCCGATGAGGCTGCTAGCAATTATATTTTTTATTAAATATATTAAAATAAACTTGACAAGCACTCCTATGATATAAAATTCCTCAGTGACCAAATAACTTATGTAGCAAGTAATAAATACCAATTAATAAAGTATTAGTGGTAACAATTATATTTTATAGCGCAGCGTGTAAGCCCGTGTCTCTATTTGCGCGGCACGCCCCCGCATCTCGCAGATCGGCGCGGGCGCACGACGCTCCAATAACATTAATAACTAGATGTTATCCCACTTAGGATGTGGCTAGGAAATCAGCGACTACCTGAATATTTCAATGCGGAATTTTCACGTCGAAGTTTTCCAATTTTGCTTAGCACTTGCTAAACCAGGCTCTGCATTACCGGGAACATCTCATGCAGGCGTAGCATGGCGCTTTCTATCTCTACGAAGAATAGACATAGCTTTTTCTATACAAAGTTTTCGTTTCTTCATTTTTGACATCCACCGTAGAAATCTTTCTACAATCTGTCATTTTGTCATTCATTTCTAACGATCTTTGTCTAGGTCTTTTTATATGTAGACTATTTCGGAAGAAAGTTTTCTATCCTTACTGTCAAAATCACACTGACAACCGATAAATCCTATGATAAAACAAAGAATTCTGAGTCGAATTATATAAAAGAGTGAATTTCGTAAAAAGTGCAGTTGACTCTTTCTATTTTGCTGCCGTTTCGTACTGTCTACTGTCTACAGGAAACGTCATTTTTGTCTACTCTTCCGTCGACAAAACGGTGCTCATGCTACGCCTGATGAAGATTTTGTAAGCCTTCACTTTGAGTAATTTCCCCCAATCTATGGCCTTATCTTCACGAGATGTTCCCAGTAATGGAGATCCTAGTTTAGCAAGTGCTATGTAAAATAGGAAACTTAATAACAACCAGTTGAAGATACCAAACGATATACCAAAATCTGCATGGTAAAGAAATTGGAGAATGCAAGATTCACCTGCCTAAAATAGCCCGAGACGAATTGTGGAGGTAAAGAACGAAGGATCCTGTTGCATCTGTGCCCAATCATAAAACTGTTTGTTGATATATAGGGGCACAAGAAAGGGCTTTTGCGAAGAAGGGCCTTGGGGCTAAGGCGTTGGTCCTGGCTGTCGTTTGTAGATCTTTGATAGTGGTTACGGGTCGCCAGAAGCCCGAAAGTCCGACAACCTTCTTCTCCAGTCTTACCAAGGGGTATCGTTTTACTCAGTAATTGGGTTGTGGGAATTCTCGCTCCATGTCAAATACTGGGAGGTATTCTGTATAAGACTGGAAGTCAACGCCAATATAATTGGGAAAAGACTAGGCAGATGATAAGGGTACAAGAAAAGGAATAGGCGCCCTCTCCAGCTCATTTCCTAGCCTCAACCAAATGATAGTCTAAAAGCCTACCCCACTTAAATTCTCACTAACTGCTTACTAATATTTTTCGCAATACTAAAAGCTCACTAAGAATATTTTATTATTCATTAAATTCGATTTTAACGATCGCCATTCACATAATTATGTTATTCTTTGCACAATATGTAACTTTTGTCATATATGGACGTGGTTAGGACATCGTCTCCATAACATATTCATAGTTATGGACACAGCTTTGGTTCTGACACGGAATTGGACGCAAAATGTTTATTGTTTATTTATGTTATAAAATGGTTATTTGTTGATATACATATATTTAAACACAAAAAAAGTGAATAATAACTTTAATTTCGGAAGTCTGTGGCAATAAACGAAAATTGAAAAGCAGACACCGACTTCCGAAATTAAAGTTATTATTCACTTTTTACCGACTTCAAAAAAGGAGGAGGTACTACGTACGGATGATTGTTTTTTTTTTTTTTATATTTTCACCGATTACTTCGCCGTTTGTGAACCGATTTTAAAAATTCTTTTTTAGTTCGAAAGGGTATACTCCCGAGATGGTCCCATATAAATATAAATTTATTAAGTTTGCTTGCGTAGTTTTTGAGGTAGCTTCAATATTACGTATTTTTCCCACAGTCTATGTAGACGATATAATTATTAGACTCCTTCACTGTTATTTACATAGCAGGTAGTAACTTGTGTAGGGTAGATACCACCACTAAAAAGTGAAAAATAAAAACCGTCGTATCATCACCGTCGATATAAATTGTTCGCAATTTAGACTGCTGCTGCTGGTTTTCTTTTATTATACACCTCGCTGATAGGATAATACTGTTCTATGCGACTGCAAGAACTACAAAGTTTCAAATTAGAAGTCCATTTACTTATTACAATTTCAATCTTTCAACATCCATAATCTAAAGCATTGTGATCATTTTCTTATAGAATGATTAATTGTTTTTTGTTTTATGATTATAAAGTCAATGAACTCAGCCGGCTGGACCTAAGCCTCTCCCAAGCTGCGCCACAACACCCTGTTTTCTTCGCCTTCCGCATCCAGTCTGTCCCAGCCACTTTCTTAAGGTCGTCGGTCCATCTAGTTGGTGGGCGTCTCACGCTACGGTTGCCGATACGCGGTCTCTACTCCAAGACTCCTGTTTACCACCGGCCATCGGTCCTTCGACAAACATGGCCAGCCCACTGCCACTTCAGTTTGCATACTCTGCAAGCTATGTCGGTAACTCCGGTTCTTTCCCGGATAATTTCATTTCTGATTTTATCCATCAAAGAAACTCCTAGCAGATTTTAAAGTGCTATGATGAATCTTAATCCTAAAGCAATACTGCCGGCTGCCACGCCCTAGTAATAACAATGAAATTACACACATTAAACTCCTTGCGATCTATCTCACCGCTATCAGCATTGCGAGAGCGATGTCGTGGTGCCTCGATAAGAACGTGGTATTCAACTCATTGTTACTGAGCCCCATCAATCTAACGTTGCGCAAACTACAGTAGATGGCATCGGCGTGAGGCAACCGTTGCTCCCAAACTGTCCGTAATACCCGCCGTCCCCGCCCAGATAAAACCTCATCACTTAGCAAAAAGATAATAACTGCAATCCACTTTATTATACTTCTGATTGGGACTATTTCTTAAGTGTTCCGACATCATTGCAGCCTTTGTAGAAAGGCTGATTATGACTCTAGCCGTCTGGAATTTCATCATCTCGGGTTATTTTTAAACAGAGATTTAACTATACCTAATTTAGTTTCCTGGCTTAACTATCATTTAGGGTAAATTGTAATTAAAATTTATTTTATTTAAACATTAATTTGGATTTCAAATTCAGCCCCATAAATAAACCCATTATTACAACAAATCCTTGTTACAGTTAACAATGGAAAATTCGATCTCTAAACTAATTAACTTCCCAACTAGGGGTGTAATTCATTTCGATTGACGCACAATACTATTGTACACATTTCTAATTTAAAATTTGATTGCATCTCCTAGGAGCACCCCTTGCGTTCGCATTGTCTGCTCGTGTGCGAGTCACGCTGACTGGTGTGTTGACCCCTGCTACTGCTGCCCATTTGCATGTACCAGCAAGGGAGCAGTAAAGCTTTCTATAAAACTAATCGTGGGCCTGCGACAACAGTTGTAAAATTTTACGACTTCCGTCGATTGCGGACTGCTGCGGCTGCTTGCTCGCCTTTCCACACGCGAGCATGCGAGATAAAAATCCCAATGTCACATGCATAATAAAATTATCCTATTGATTCTGTCTGTGCATCTCGCGCACCTTATATTAGGTCTTTACCTATGAAATTGCCGTTTTGTATAAAAAAATCTAAACGAATTTTTTTCATGTATTTTTTATTTGTATTAATCGAAGTAATCCCCCATGCAATCAATGCATCTTTGCCAACGCAGTGGCAGTTTATTGATGGCCCTTCTTAAAGAAATCAGCTGGAAGGGAGGCAACAAATTCTTCAAAGGCATTTTGTACTGCCTCTCGGGTATTGAATTTTTTTCCCGCCAAGAAGTTATCCAAATTCTGGAAAAAGTAGTAGTCTGTAGGCGCAAGGTCTGGTGAGTAGGGAGGCTGACGGAGAGCTTCCAACCCCAGTTCATGCAACTTGGAGACCGTCTACTGTGCAGTATGAGGTCGCGCGTTGTCGTGCAGGAGCAGCGGAGACGAGCGATTGACCAATGCTGGTTGGAGATGTGCCAGCTTCTCCATCATTGTGTTCAGTTCTTCACAGTACACATCTGCAGTAATGCTCACCCCATTTGGTAAGAAGCTGTGATGAATCACACCGGCGCTAGACCACCAAACAGTGACCATCACTTTTCTAGGGGTAAGTTTTCGTTTAGAGCATTGTTTAGGTACTGAACCAGGATCCAACCAACTTGCTGAGCGCTTGCGGTTATCAAACAGAATCCATTTTTCATCGCAGGTAACAATGCGGTTCAAAATTCCTTCATTTGTGTGTCTGTTGAGCAGTGCAAGGCACGCCTCGACGCGTACTTCGCGCTGGCGATCATTGAGTTCGTGGGGCACCCATTTGTCAAGCTTTTTTACCTTGCCAATTTGACGCAAATGGACCAATATTGTTTTGACGCTAACGTCGAAAGCTGCTGCTAATTCAGCCGTAGATTGTGTATCATCAGCTTCCACAATCGCCTTTAATTCGTCATTGTCGACCAAAGTCTTCGGACGACCGCGAGGTTCATTTTTCAGGTCGAAATTTCCAGAACGGAAGCGAGCAAACCAATAACAGGTGGTGCGTTGGTTTGTAGTGTTAGCTCCGTAAACGTCGTTGATGTTGCATGCCGCTTGTGCCGCGTTGCTGCCACGACGGTACTCATATTCCATAATTACTCGAATTTTTAACGTATCCATGATGACGAAAAAGATTGAAATGCGATGAAAATGTAACACTAATCATTAAACAAATGACTTCTTTTGAAAAAAGAATTCCATGTTTTTAAAATAAAATTAATTTGAAATTAGAATTCTTAGCCAAAAAAAAATATTTTGATTTGAAATGGCCAGTACTGCAGAACGGCAATTTCATAGGTAAAGACCTATTAGTAATTAACTAGTCGCAAGGTCGCCGCGTTTTGTCATTCTCCATATTTATGCGACAGCAATCCTCCTTGGGACACAGTTAGACGTCCGCGGTCATCACAACCAAATCGGGCTCGCGACCGACCATTCCGCCGCTGCGCCGTTTCGTCTATCCACGTTTGACCGTAACCGCTTCTAGATCGAACCTTTTTAGTACAGCACCTAGACGCCGGCGCTGCGAGGGCACCTGTCCGCCGAGCCTTATTTATAAAAGCTAACATACCAGCGCGCGAATCTAAAATTTTTATGACATTCGCAGCAGCTGAGTCATGATTCAATCGGCTCGTGAGTCGCGCTCCGATGTACGATTTAACGCATTATCTATAAGATGCGATTAAGAAATACGATCGAGATGATGGATGGTGCTGGAGGCGTCCTGTTACGCTGAGCGCGATCGATGGAGCGTGTCGATAGCCATCGGTGCGGAGGTATCAGGCGCGCATCGACCGGCGCGGGCGTCGTTGTGCAACGCTTATGAATAATTACCGGCCGGTGAGGCGGCGGACGCACTCGATTCACTGCCAAGGACGCCTTTTCGCTTTTAGTCGGTCATCGATCGCAGCGCGTTGCGCAACGCGACGGGGGTTTCGCTGTCGGGCCCGTCGCGCCCGTTGCGCCACGCACCGTGAGAAGTGCACGCGACTAATGACGCGTTGCTCAAGCGGCGCAACCCGCCCACAAATCGCTTTATTATGCAGAAAGTGAGTTGGAACAAATGGACGCGCCGCGCTGCACCCGGCCCGCATTTATTACGGGACCCCGGCGGAAAGTGAACGCCGAGTATGATGAACGGATTCATATCAACCTGATTGTGATTTATGACGTCGCACCACCACTCTCGGCGACGTTTTATAAGAAAAAATGAGCGTTTTATCGGTGCACTACCCGCGGCTCGCATATTCATTAAGCTGATGGGCCCTCATAAATAGTTGTTGCAGACCATCTTAATCAATATGATAGGGAGCGATAAATAACTAAATTACAAAGATCCGATGCACGGATTGCGTTGTAACTGATTATGACATTTTTAATAAGACGTTGTTCGATCCATAAAATGCGAGATGTTGCATCAAACTCATAATCTAGTGATCTAAAATGTTATCGCTCTCAATCGTAGTTCGATTCATCATAGCTATCTTGTAGGAGGGGCAGTAAATGCTAGTGGTAATGCAGTTCATTTTGATTACGCTATCTTCAGGATCGATCTTCCAATGCACTCCCATTTTACTTTATTATTAGATGATGATATAGAATTTCTAAGGGGAATGAACTTTATTTCGTAATCTGTGTTTAAAATCAAACGTCGTAGCTACAATTTGAAAGAAATTCTCATGTTTTTTTGCAAAACCTGAATACAAACAAGCTTTTTAATTGCACTAACGTTTTATTTGATTTACAACGGCCGGCTTGCGGCATGACAACTACCTTTGCAAGTAAGTGTGTATTTCCTTTCACACTATTATCGTGTATCGTGTCTCAAATTAGAGTTTCCTAAAAAAACAAGCTCTGCGTCCGTTCGGCGCGGTTCGCGTTTTTTCCACTCCTGCGCAGCTGTCGCTGTCGTCAGGCAGGTGCTTGCCTTTTCGCCGAATTTTGTCGGCGTCTGTTGCAGTACAGACTTCTTGTTCGAAAGACGTTATCACTGAAATAAATGCCGACTTTAAATGGGCAAAAAGATTTGATGCTATTTCGGGCATTCTTTGACTCCTTTGAGTAAGTGCTGCGGAATGATTTATAACTAAGTCTGGTGGGAATTTACCAGTGACGTCAAATGGTCATGTTTGCAATAGCTAAGGACATAATTTATTAATAAATGAATTTACCGGAATTCGTATAATGGTGCTTTTGTATTTTGGTGACGGTTTAATGAGAATCCGAAGTCTATGTAAAAATTGCCCTTAGTTATTACTTTACTACTATCACTACATATTATAAAACAAAGTCCTCCGCCGAGTCTGTCCGTCGTCCTGTTCGCGATAAACTCAAAGACTTCTGCTCCGATTTTCATGCTGTTTTCACCAATGGATTGAGTGGTTCTCGAGGAAGGTTTTTAGTTTACAATAACCGACATCCACGCGGGCGAAGCTGCTAGCATCAGCTAGTATTATATAAAACAAAGTCCCTTCGCCGTGTCCGTCTGAACGACAATACAAAAACTACCGAACGGATTTTCATACGGTTTTCACCATTGTACGGAGATGAGTTGGCTGTAATATGACGATGATTGTCACAGATTTCAGAAAAATCATGCCGACTTAGGTCTTGACTGTAGTACGTTTCCGTGGGATATTTTCCGAACTCCACGTGGGCTAAGCCGCGGCAAAAGCTAGTTGTGTATTCAATAATCAATTTATTGTAACTGTTCTTTCTATGTTTAGCTAATAGATAATACAGTAGATCAGCCTACGTAGACGGTTGCACTGCGCAACATTTGTGTGGAATGCGCACGCGCATCTCAGGTCAACGCGCGACTTGACACAGTGACACGGTGTCAACAGTGTTTTCGTATGTTTTACACGATAGATAAATTTCTTAGTACTTGTGTGGGCATCATAAGTATCTTTTTCTTTTTATCCATCTTACTTGCCTCTCGAGGAGCTCGTAGCTAAGTAATAACAGCCGCACGGGTCGATCCATCAGGTTAAGCTACGCTTGCCAGGGCTGGTCCGTGGATGGGTAACCATCTTTACACATACTCCTCCGTGCTTCGGAAAGCACGTTAAGCCGTGGGTCCCGGCTGTCATTTGTGGATCTTTGACAGTCGTTACGGGTCGTCAGAAGCCCGAAAGGTTGACAACCAGTCTTGCCAAGGGGTATCGTATTACCCAGTTACTGGGTTGTGGAGGTCATATAGGCAGTCGCTCCATGTAAAATACTAGTATTCAGCTGCATCCGTTTAGACTGGAAACCGACCCCAACTTGGTTGGGAAAAGGCTAGGCAGATAATGACTTGCCTCTTCGGATAACGTATCAGTTTAGTATGTGTAGGTAGGCAATAGGAGTTCTATTAGCTTTTCCTTCCTTCTCCTTTTTGTTTTAATTGTTAGTTGTAATTAGTTTATTGTCTTGCCAGGTAACTGATTCAGGCGTGACTTTGCTGAAATCTATTATAAAATAGAATAAACGTAATTTAAATTTAGGTTGACGATTCACTTGTCGCGAACCCGAACACGACGTGTTGCCACGCCGAGCGCGCGCTCTGCGTCTGGCGCTCGGCGGATGCCTCGTTGAGAGGTGAAAACACGTCTCGATTTTTACAGGGTTTTTTATGACTCTTTAGGAATAGATAATCGGAATAGGTTACTAAATAATATCTACGTCTATTGTATTTTATATTGTCTTCTATCGAGAGGCTTAAACTAAAATAATCATATCAAACCAGCCAGCTACACCATTTCGTGACCCCAACTTGGTTGAACAACCCTAAACGTAAACAAACCATCCCCATCCAAATTATGATTTCCATCCGAAATCAGGATAAGTGTCATTGAATTAATGTCGATTTTACACGCGATAAGCGCTTTGATAAGCGTCATCCCCTTTCACGGCCTATTTATTTTATTTGGGTTACGGAGGCGGGGTCCATCGATCCGTGCCGTACTGCCTTCACGCCCATAGACAGCCAAGTATGAAGCGGCCTTGTATTGGTTACTGTAACGTTAATTTACTTCAAAGTTCTAAAGGATGAATTGGTAGTTTAAATAGAAGATTTTTTTAATACAATGTTCCTAACGTCAGCTATCTAATTACTTAACTTATTTTCGTTACCGATTAAGACTAATTTGTTTCATTTTGACAGTTCAACAACATTTATTGCGTTATTTACGTTGTTGAGCAGATTTTTTTTTCGAACTTATGAGGTTGTTTCGAACCGATTCCAATTCTGATTGATCGTGTATTAATTAGCAATCAGGGTGCTGGTCTACATGTGGATTTAGCAGCCGCAATGAATTATCGAGTTAGGACCGATTTTTCAATCGTCGCCTTCAGATTTTTAGCCTGTGACGTAATAAAATATAAAGTTCGTACTGTGAGAGTTATTTAATTAATTTCTAATTCACACAATTTAAATACATATTTAATCGAACTTTCCCACAGTAATCGAATATAATAAAATAACGTTCATAAATTACTTGCCTTGCAAAAACAACCCTTAAAGTCATTTACTTTAATTACACAACACAACAGAACCAATACATGAATCCCAATCGATCTTCCGCTTTTCCATTTACAAATAAGACCTAAAATAAAAATAGCCCGTCTCGCCGGTCACCCCAGCCGTGACCCGGGCGAGGTCACTCGGCCACGGGGTGGCGATACGCCCTCTAACCGCCCCCGATTGCCCTCCAATGTCCTCCGTTGCCCTCTGTTGCCCTCACTACGTCCTCCACGTGCCGACATTGGCCTCAATACCCAATTGTTTTACGTTTACGTTACGGTACGGTTTGCGTAACCCGCGCTGGTTTTGCGTACGCTAGTCGCTACTTACGGTATTCATAAATTCATGTTACAATGAGTCGCTGGTACTGTTTTTGTTAATTAATAGAATATAGTCATTTACCCACGTAACGACATTGAACTAGATACGTGGGAAATTCTCTGTACTTAGATTTTTTTTTATGTTTTATTGTTTGATATTTATAATGAACCCTTTTCGGAGAAATACTTTTTGAATCGAATAACTTAGAATCAAAAAGGATTCATCTCATGAGTCAGATTACGCAGAATTTTAACGAGCTTTCGATTCACCAGTGTTTGTTCATTCAACAAGGCACATCTCAGATGTTTTATGTTTCTACATTAAACATTCATCTTTACCTTGGAATACACTGTTATGAAGCAGCTTAGTCGCTATCTACACTTTACAGTTCGCATTTTGCAGCACCATAATGAAGGAACTTAAATTCGCGTTAATCTGTCTTAAATATACATAATACAGCCACAGTATAAATAAGTAACAGTATTATATCCTCATAGAAAACGGCCGAAACTACGCGCTTTGAAATCTCAGTGTATTTCAGTACGCAACAGTATAGAGTGTACGGCAGTTACTCACGGGATGTCGGGAAAAATATGCTGATCGCGCGGTAAACATTGCTTGCGCGATGCAGGATTATGCGTGACGGTCAGTGTGTTGCGTAGTTCGCTAGTGGCGTTGAAGATACCGCCACAATTTTTTTAATAATTCTTTCTTAGTGCTTTCCTTCGATATAAAGAAACTCTTGTGCAACATCATGTTTCCAGACCGAGCAGCGTAAGTGGGGCGTAGCTTAAACAGTTACACACACACAGACAGTTTAAGCTGTCTTTCGCTAGATATTCCTGTACACTCCATAAGCCTTATATCACCTAGGTGACTTTGCGGAAATCCATTATAAAATACAATAGATCTCTGCGTCCAGCGCTCGGTGTGGCAATACGTCGTGTTCTGAGGCCCTAGACAAAGTGACATTCTATCAGCGATAACGATGATGGAAAAGGCAAAAATGTATAGGATTGACATAAGCTATCAAAAAGCTTAGGTCCATCCTGTTGAAATGAATATGAAACGCTTTCGAAGCGATTGTCACTTGTCTAGGCCCTCTGGTTTGCAATTGGTCAATCGTCATCTTGAGGATGCCTCGTTGAGAGGTGAAACACGTGTCGATTTCTTACAGGATTTTTTATGACTCTAGAAGAATAGTTAAGTTAGGAGTTAAGCGGAATAGGTTAATAAATATATCATTGTATCTAATATCGCCTCTCAACGAATACAGGATCTTAACAGGATTTGCGTATTCCATGCAGATTTTGACCAAGATATCAGTGACAAATTCGCTCACGTAAGTCACATAGCAACAACATCCCACCCAAACGGAATACCGCGAAATAATTCACACAGCCGATCTCTCGTTTGGCCAGCAGTAAATCTTGAATCATACACGCGTACATTCCGTGGAACGGTGTTGGTGGTGGCAACAAAGTGCAGAAGTGTATTCAGAGAATCTAGATAGACCCTCTGACCAAAAAACCAAGACAGCGCTGTCAACAGTGACGTGAGGCCGGTTTCGTAAACATTTGTGCACTTAGTGAGGTGTAGTTTGATTGTAAATGGTTGTAAATGTGTGCGTTTGAGCGTGTATGCACAGAGCGGAGGTGTAGTTTTGGCATGCTTCACTGTATGGTTCGCTACACTCTGTCTTTGTTTTTTATTTGGTCTGAGGTCAAACCAGTACGCACCTATTGCTTATTTTGGGCACCTTAAAATTAAGGAAAAGATTTATATAGAATATAGATTTGCTACTACAATCGCTCTCTAATTTCTTTAAATCATGTTTCGCTCTACCAACAAGATGTAGTTGATAAACAGGATGTATAAAGGTCTGCAATAAATACCACCTATGGTAGCACTGCTTTTGCAGATAGTCAGCAGTTTAGTAAAAAGTACAAATAAAGAAATTATTTATTTATTTTATTAAGTAGATACACAGACACGTGTGCAGACAGACAGATAAGTATGCAGTGATAAAAATCATGATATCGACCGTTGCATAGTGATAGTGATCCTTCTGTTCTAATCTCGTAGTATGGCCGGCGCCGGCGCCCGCGCCACGCAGCTAATTGCGAACTGCGCGCGCGCAATCAAACCACAGATTTATGAGATACTTAGAATTAGCCGCAAACCTAAACACCTCGCTTTCCCACTCATTGTTGGTATAACTAAATTACTTAATATGTGCGTATAATTTAAATAAACCTTTGTTCCGCAGCATAAAAGCATCGTTTACGGTCCTAATGAGCTCGATTCTAGGAAATTTAGTGCTTGCTCCAGCAACTAGTTTTGGGAAATGGGGTTCGTTATGCGTGAAAGGGAAAGTCTAAATAACGACCTATGCTAATTATGCTATGCTAATGTAGATAGGTACACAATAATCTTAGTTCCTGATAGCAATCAGAAACCTACCATGTTATATTTATATGTAACGAGACCCTTCCTGAAACATTATCTACAATTTAAGTTTATCTGCCGTTCCAATATATTTGAGCTGTCTCATAAAAATAGTTCGAACCAATACCCATAAATCCTTGATGTACGGCGTCTCCATAGATCACCTGTAAGGATCCCCTCACGAGTCCGCGGCTGTGCACTCGCGCCGCTCCTCTCGGCTGGTAATTATTCCGACTAATGCTGCCTAATGGCCACCCCTGATGTGTTTACGAGCAACACTTCGTCTTAAACGGCGACAGTCTAATGAAATCAACCGATTACAATGACGGTAATATCACATTTGCCTTCAAACCTGATTTAAGGCGTCCCAGTCAATTTCGTAGGCTGTAAGACTTTCTAGTCCGATAGCTTTCGCGCTGGCATTTGATTTTATGTCCTCCGTTTTCCTATCGTACTGGGAACTAATTTTAGATTTGCACATTACATAAATTTGTGCCCTTCCTACTGGCCTAAATGTGGGGAATATATTGTACCGGAGCAATTGTAGCCATAACTTTATTTATCTCCGTGAGAATTATCCACAACATTTTGTATTTAAGCTTTTAGATTGTGCAACTTTTTAGTGTTCTTATCAAAAACGACTTATCAACATCGAAATTAATTTCTATCTTTTCTATTATTCCAGAGGGAAGTTCGCTTCAGTCCGCAAGATTCGCCACCTAGTTTCCGGTGAAGAGTACGCGGCAAAGATCATACGCAAGAGGAGACGCGCGGCCGACACGACGCGCGAGATCCTGCATGAAGTGGCCGTGCTCGACCTGTGCGCAGAATGCACGCGCGTCGTCAGTCTACACGAGGTAAGGAGACATTACGTTGTAATTTTCTGGTGATTTCAGCCCTGGATAATATGTGGAAATGATTTTGAGATGTAGAATATAAAGATATGCTAAATTCTATCTTAATCAGAACTTGAAATTATCTCGAGATTGAAATTGAATCGGGCTTCGAGAAGAATAAAGCACTTGTATAGGGCAGCAGATTTATTTTGATGTTAGAAAATGGCAACAGAAATGTTGTGCCTTTGAGAAAAGACGATCCAATATTCAACAGCACTGCCTAAATTCCTTGTCTTCATTCATCTAAAAATACACCCAAACTTTCCAGGTTTACGAAACCCGTTCAGAAGTGGCGATTGTATTAGAATTATGCGCTGGCGGGGAACTGCAGCGTCTCCTTGACGAAGAAGACCGCCTTTCCGAGGGCGCAGCCCGAAGAGCCCTACGCCACGTGCTCGAAGGCCTGGCGCACCTGCACGCGCGGAGGGTGGCGCATCTGGACCTCAAGCCACAGAACCTACTCCTCACAGCTGGTGGTGAAGAGCTGCTTATATGTGACTTTGGTATAAGTCGCGCTATACAGCCCGGAGCACACGTCCGGGAGATATTAGGCACAAGGGACTATGTTGGTGAGTGTTTTTGAAGTTACTTTTGGGTTTATGAAAGATCTAGTAAGCTGGTAATGTTATTGTTATGACAACTATGGGGTGAATCGTATGCTTAGCAACTAAGTAGTAATGGGATGCGAAATACAGGTGACAGTCTCTCCGTGTGAGGTACTGAGATTCAATCTCCTCTGGGTAGTAACCAACCCGACCTCGAAAACGACTTGGCGTAGCAACAGTCTAGGCATTAATTAATTCTAATACAATGCCTAAATGAAAGTCTCTAGGCTTTAAATTAGAAATCACATTACAACAACATTTAAAGAGCTGCCATCGAAATTTAATGAGTAGGGAGCGACTTGTTCTATAAATCGAGGAAAGTCTTCATCGGCGCGCCTTTAGATACGCCCCGTGATCGAAAGGCTGTAAGTTAAAGTAGCTTTACACATCCAATGTGGGTCAGACGAAATTGGTTCGTCAATACGCTAAGAAAGTCCCATAAAATTCAACTTTTATACCTCATATAGAAGTCGTGAGAATACGTGTTTTTCTCTAAGCGTTGTCGCGTAAAAGGAAACAGGTACAAAGCAGATACCATAAGCTATTTGTTAATTTTATGCTATTCATCAAAAAACAAAAAAACCCTCTATGGTTTTTTTAATTGCTCCGTTAAATCAAAATTCTTTTGATGCATGTGTCGAGCAAATCGACATAAGCTGAACTAAGCTGAAGCCAGGATTTACCACTTTCCTATAGTTTTTGCCACCATAAACTTAGACTAAAACGCAACCATTTTCTCTTACAGCCCCAGAAATCCTATCCTACGAGCCCCTATCCCTCGCGGCCGACATCTGGTCGATCGGCGTGCTAGCCTACGTCCTCCTGAGCGGCTACTCGCCGTTCGCGGGCGAAACCAAGCAGGAGACGTACCTTAACATCGCTCAGTGCCAGCTCAGCTTCCCCAAGGACCTGTTCCGAGGAGTCTCGCAGAGGGCCATACAGTTTATCAAGGAGACGCTGGTTGTTGATCCTAAGTGAGTATTAAAAGAACTATGTTTTTTTAGCCTGATTTTATATCTTGGAATTGTCAATGCTTTAACCTGTGGTGCACTATGCAGATCTAAAAAGCTTGAATATGTGTGTGGCGGCATCAACACATGCGAACTACGCATCAAAGACCTGACGTCACACAAAAATCCTGACGTCACATAAATCCTGCATCGCGCAATTAGAGTTTACAAGATTCCGACATCAATCGTAGGGCAGTTGCCCTCCCTTTTCAAGAGGATGAGCGAACTTTACACCCTGCTCCTCATACCTGTAAATGTGTAAAATTCGGACTTCGATATTGGAAACTAGATCAAGCCTTGTTCGGAACAGCTGTTATGGAGACTTAAATCTAAAAATAATAATTTAATTTACTGAATAAAAAAAAAATTGTGTTGTTTTTCAACGTTTTTTTTTTATTTGTAACTTAACCTGTTATTAATTTAATTCTTGCGCACTTTCAGGGGTCGTCTTACAGTGGAAGAGTGCCTGGAGCACCCCTGGTTGAAAGACGAGGCGGACCTGCCGCGCGCGATCGTCGGCGTCGGCTTTGACGCCACCGAACTTGCCAGCGACGCTGACGCAGACGCCGACGCCGATGACGATGCCGCCGACGACAGCGTTAACGGAACTAACGGAGTTAACGGGGTTAATGGAGTTAATGGCGTTAACGGAGTTAATGGATGTAACGGAGTTAATGGAGTTAACGGTCACAACGGCGTCAATGGATGCAATGGGACCAACGGGTCACATGATGATGAAAAAGGTGAGTTAATGTACGTTATCATCACCATCATATCATACTATCACTTACTTTCTTATTACTAACTTTATAATTACTAACCGCCTTACTAATAAACGTTGTATAGCTCCTGTATAGTTACACAATGCTTTGTCTTCTTCTTTCAAAAGTCAAATTACTTTTGAAGGAAGAAGACAAAGCGTTGTGTAACTATACAGGCGCTATACAACGTTTATTAGTAAGGCGGTAATTGTTTGTGGAGAATATTGCCGTAATTCTAAAACTTGGTGAATGTATTGAAATCTTTATTATACCTAGGAGGATACTGCAATGTGCTGTCCATGTCATAGCAACATTAATGTTTTGACAGCATACATTATTATAAAGCCGAGGCACTCAATCAATCTAAATGACGAGATATACATATATATATTTTTTAAAGAAAAGTAGTGTCATACTAAACGTATTACTAAACAATCCACACAAAAACAGTCTATCAACTGCATATTTATTATTTCAAAGCTTGATCTTCTATTAGCGGAACAAGTCAACGAAAACTAACCATCAATAAATATTTCCAGAATCATCAGAGTCCCGTCCATCATCACCGCTGGGTCACGAGTGCGAGGAGCGCGACAAGCCGCTGAAGCATGCGCACGCGCGCGACGTGTCTCCCCCCTTCCCCGACGCACCCTCCACGCCTAAGGTGAGACGCGGCCACGCGCCAGTGTGAGCCCGCCCTAAGGATCACGTCACGACACACACACGCCTATTCACTGGCGGTCAGGTTAGAAGTAACATGTACAGTGTGAACGTAGTTGTGCTTCTCGAATGTTCAGGGATGCAAGGCTGCGCGTGAGTTTGTCTCGGCTAATTTGTAAGTGCTAGAAAAGAATAGTCGTGTTGTGTTATGTGACTTGCAGCAAACGCTTGCATGTGAGTGACGCTTCGGTGACCGCTAGTCGTAGTTGTGAGATGTAGTTAGGTTGGAAAATACACGAATATTGTACTAATAATTTTTTTATACTTGACAGGTGTCCCGCAAATCCCACCCACACGCGCCATCCGTGCTGGCGCTGTGCAAGAAGTTCCAGCCGGACTACGAGAAGCCGGCCAAGCTGCACCACAGCGTGGGCCACGTGAGCCACGTGGGCCACAGCGAGTGCGGCTCCCTGGAGTGCACGTGCCGCGCGCTGCGCTCGGCGCGCGCGCCGCCCGACCGCGCCGTGCTGTGCTAGCGCTACCTGTGCTGCGCGCGCCTGCGCACGCGCCGGTAGCACTGCACGCCCTGTACATATAGACTAAGTGTCGCCAGACAGTTGTATATTTTCTTAGCGAAGCCCCGATCGCGCGGACTGTTCGTTCGCCGACGATCGCGGCGCTCCCACGACGGTACAAAAAGCATAATGATGCGCCCGCGCACAGCAAGCGCTTGTAAATGTGTAAGAGGACGCGTTGTACATAACGCTGAGTTTGCACTGCCGACATGTACGTGAGAAATGTTTATGTTCATACTATTGTAGTATTGGTTTACGTTCGCGCTGCAGAAGACACGTTGTAACATAACAAGTGTAGAGACATTTCGTCTGACGTATCAGAGACTGCTGCTACCCAGGAACTTGTGTATTCTCAGTGCTAACGTAATGTTGATGAAATGTTTTAAGGCATATTTCGACTCTTGTGTTTTGAGCGTCGCTACATGCAGCATGCGGCATGTGCAAGCTGCAGTAGGTAGTGTGGCTGTACATACATAGGTCGCGTCGCGTCGCCGTTAAATTTATTAGGACGCCGGCGCCGCGCCTCTATTACTTACTTAGATAATTAAATTGTTGATGTGTCGATCACATTTTATATTGTAGTATCTAAGTGTTCAAATGGTTTAACAGATGATGTACGTTGTATGTTAGCCGAGCGGTATAGATATATTACCGATATGTTCGAGTGTTGGGACCAAAATTTCATGAAGTAGGAGTAAAGATTCCATATCGGTGCAGTTGTTGTCTTGTACGATATTAAAATTTTATCACCGTGTGTGACCGTTTACGGGATGTTGCTTAGGTAGGTAAATTGTTTATGATTGTCATGAGCTCAAATCTTGCGACTTAATTTTCTTTGTAAATGTGCTTAGATGAAACTTCATCGAGTGTTTAGATAATTCATCCTCCATACTGAAATATTTTCATAATATTGTATACTTTTGTTTTTCGTCCATTTTGAATTCATTTTAACCATTTCGTTCAACTAAACTCGAAGATCCATTACCTTTGAAAGCTGTTGTGATCAATAACTCATTTGTAAAAAATAAATTATTGTGATATAAAATACTCCCTTGTTTTAATTAACATTCACCCTATTAATACTTAACTCAAAACAAAGTAAGTATAGCTACAGAACAAGTAGGAAATCGGAAATAAACATGATAACAATAAGTTCGCAATTACACTGCGGCATGGATGTGTACGGAGAGGACGGTCATGCACTGTGCATGTAGCTGCGTGTTCCTGTTTGCCAGTAACGCATCCGTACTACGTAGCTTGGCCGTGAGTCGCTGTGGATGATCCTGCCTACATTTACATACAAACCCAAGCTAAAAACACGTGGCTGGCGTGCCCTTGAGCAGCAATGGAAGCGTTCACTGTAGCCGGCCACGTTTCTGTACCCAACCACAAATATATAATAATATGTGGACGAAGGTTTTTCATTCCACCAGTCCACACACTTTTATTATCAACTAGCTGCGCCCCGCGGTTTCACCCGCGTAGGTCTCGATCCCGTGGGAATGTCGGGATAAAAAGTATTTTATGTGTTAATCCAGGTTATAAACTATCTGTTTGCCAAATTTCATCCAAATCCATTCAGTAGTTTAAAGAGTAACAAACATCCATCCATCCATCCATCCATACTTACAAACTTTCGCATTTATAATATTAGTAGGACTAATCAAAGCTCGTGTGAGTACCTGACTGTATTCTCTGGGTGGGCCTCGCTCTGAGACAAAGAAGATACATGGGCGAGCATATTGCCATTAACCGGACACAGATTCTCTTCTTCCAAATTTTGCCAGTTATGTTGAATTTCAAGTAAACACTGACGCACGCTTGGGCAGGTCGCAACGCAACGCAAAAACCGTAAAATATTTGTACATTCAATCAATCATTGATAATAAAAAATAAAAAAAATAAACGCGACAATCTAAGAAGCCCGTTTTGACGTTTCTCACTATACATGCCGCGATAACTTTGTATGAACTTCGACGTAAGAGATCGAATTTAATTGAATAATTGATTTGTAATTCGATTTTGAAGTTTTTGTATTTTTTCTTTCGCATATAGTGTACGATGGTTCATACATAGGTACATGCATGCAAGCTACAACGCGCTTTTTTTAAAGTATTGAAATGCGATGAGCTGCGATCCGATGCGAATGTACTGTAATGTGCACTTCGCAATTAGATAGTGACATAATGTGCGTTTTACAGCACATTTTTAATGAAATATGGGCTACGGTTTAGGCTACAATACGATCTATTCTATAACTCTGAATCAGAGAATTAAAAGACAAAAACTATTGGAAATACATGTTTATTTTCTAAAACTACAAAACAGTCTTGCTGTGCAGTTGTATATTACACAACTATAAAATATACAAGCTTAGTTACCTCTTAATGGCTCAATGTATTCATCATTACGAACCACTTTTACGACAGAACCAACCATGAATGCTAAAAAATATCAGCTGTTCACATAAATCGACAAAATATATGTATAAGACTGTTGATTTTTTTCGCGATGTCAGTGTTGGTTCCGTACAGGTTGTAATGATTATAACAATGACCACTTTAGGGGAATCCGCTATGGTAGCCCGCGAAATTTAAATTTTCTTACATTTTGCAATTTGCAATTTGCATAGTAAGTGAATTTCGTGGGCTACACTGGCGCTTTCGCCTTAACCGATTTAGGGTAAACAAAAATTAAGGTTGTACAGATAATTGGCACTATTTTAAGATGTTCAAAGATACAAAAAATTACTTCTATTTATAATCACGTCATTTACAAAACTACTATTTGCAAAAATCATTAGTTACAAAACTGGATTATTTCATTGTTATACATTATATTGGCAGTTTGAAGCCTTATTTACAATAATAACGGTGAAGGAAAACATCGTGAGGAAACCGGCATGTCCTAGAACCAAAAATTCGAAGACATGTGACATCTACCAACCCGCACTGGGCCCGCGTGGTGGATTACGGCTCGCTCCCTCTCATAGAGAGGAGGCCTGTGTCCCAGCAGTGGGAACATTATAGGCTGATTATGTATTAACGCTAAGAACATTATCGTACATGTACGAAGTACATAAAATTGTTCCGATTTATTTAATTTAAACATAAATAATATTTAAACTATTTATTGGAAGAAAATTCAATATTCGGACACGTATTGGTAGTTAAGTGATCAGATTTAAATAATTATCTGTTTATTACACTAAGAGTCAGTTCACAGTTCACACCAAGAAGCGAAGCGACGCGCACTTTTTAATGATCCGATACAATCGAATTTATTTACTACACAATAAGGTACACACGCTGCGCAGCACCACGCATCTCTGCGTACTTTGACACGTGTCAACCCTCGCACTAAAATCATACCTTTTTGTAAGGAAAATAAGTTCGATAATTGTTAAAAAGAGCGCGCAGCGTCACGTTGCTTCTCGTCGTGGGCTGAACTGACTCTAAGTTTGATTTTGTTTTTTCTAAATTGAAACGTATAAAAACTTTACTAAGGTATTTTAAATTTTTCAACCTTCCAACTTATACAGGGTGTTAGGGTAAACACCGTTATCCTTGCAACCAGTGGTTTGGTTTCATTTATAGAACGTAAAATCAATGGAAAATCTAAATTTTACCATAAGAGGCGCAAGTTCTTTGCCCTATGCGCTAGGGCAACGAACTTGCGTCTCAACACGGGCGGTGGGCACGGGATGTGACCTGACCGGCAGCGAGCGCGATCCCTCCCTTAGTCAATCAGCTATTTCGCTAGCAAGCACGGTGTCAGATAGAAACTTTTAAAAATCTTTTAATGAAAATAACGTTTTTTTTTTGTTGTGTTCGGTCATTTATTTTTATATTTAAGTCAACTACCCATGGTTTGAATGACAAGAGTGTTTACCCTTACATCCTGTAGACAAACTAGCTGCGCCCCGCGGTTTCACCCGCGTAAGTCTCGATCCCGTGGGAATATCGGGATAAAAAGTATCCTATGTGTTAATCCAGGTTATAAGCTATCTGTTTGCCAAATTTCATCCAAATCCATTCAGCCGTTTTTGCCTGATTGAGTAACAAACATCCAAACACACAAACTTTCACATTTATAATATTAGTAGGAAGTAGGATAGACTTTGTCGTTTTATGACGTCCAAATGTGATCCAACCTCAGAGTGATACATCACAATATGACGTCAACTATACCTACCTACACTATCCCACAGGGCGGATATTTTCGAGTCAGGATAGTAAGGACAGCTTCCTAAGTACCTACTTCTTTAATAACATAACATAATATCACGCCTGCATTCCCCGAAGGGTTAAGCAGAGGTTTACCTATAGTAGTCACGAGCAAAAATATGTATACACTTAGCAAAATTAAATAACCATTTTTTCGTGGAATAACGATTGAAACTTTGAGATGATACCTATTTCATAATAATATAGGTTCCAAAATACAGTCATAATTAAAAATAGTATAATTCAGTTGTTACGAGTCGTCAGAAGCACGAAAGTCTGACAACCAGTCTAACCAAGGGATATCGTATTACCCAGTTACTGGGTTGTGGAGGTCAGATAGGCAGTCGCTCCATGTAAAATACTGGTATTCAGCTGCATCCGGTTAGACTGGAAGCCGACCCCAACATAGTTGGGAAAAGGCTAGGCAGATTGATAGGTTCCAAAATACTATATTCGTTATAAAATAAAATTACAATCAATACAGTAGGAGAATATCACTTTTAAAAGTTGCTAAGTGTATACATATTGGCGCTAGTGATTGTACACCCACATTTCGCCTGTTACGTTTAAGTCCCATGTAATAGGGCGAGCCTATTGCCATCAACCGGGCACAAATCTAGACTTTAATACTTAAAACGTAATACTTTTAATAGGGAACCAATTTGACTAGATCAAAGAAATTATATTCTGAAATATAAACATAATTACTTGATTTTCTCGAGTATAATTTTTATTTCCTTGTTACACACATTTAACCCAGATTCAGATAGTGCTATTAATGCAGACGTGCCCCCCACTGCACTAGTTAATTTAATTTGCCCTTTTATGGCACAATAATACACCCAAAATTAGCCAGCTAAAGTCCGGTCGCGAAGCAGCAAGAATTTCGTACAATGACCCTTCATTACTTATCTCTATCGCTCGCGCTCAAATGTATTGCCGTTGCGCTCGCGATAAGGGCGGTCCTTCTAATGTGTGAGCGCGACGGCAATACATAATGAAGGGTCATTGTACGAAATTCTGCTTCGTGACCGGTCTTTATATCCCAATAATACTAGCCATACTATCTTAGTATCGTTAGAAATATATTTATTTTCATACACATACTAAACTATGTGCGATCGATTAATGACAACATAATTGGTGTTTCAATTTATTAACATTATGGTGGCTTGGAGAATGACGAAGGCAGATAGAAAACTTTTTATTTTTGGTAAGACTGTAATCTATAATAATCGCATTAGAGAAGCGAGGGTTGGGCTGTATCGTTGTACGGATATAAAGCACTACCTATCTCAACTCAGACATTAAGTTCTTTAAAAATTTCTTCCATGGTGAAAAAAACCGGCGAAGAGTGAGTCGGACTCGCACATGAAGGGTTCCGTAGCCGAAAAAAGACGTTTCTTGTATACACACATTATACGATTATGTACAAATACATAATCTGTGAAAATTTCAACTATCTATTACAGTTCATGAGATACAGCCCGCAAAATCCCTTAGTAATAGGGTTACGTTTAGCACCCTTCTAGTACTGAACCCTAAACAAACGTAATAAACGAATTTTCATTCTTATATTGCTTTCTTTTATATTTTATCTTAATGCAGTTTGTTTTTGTGTACTGGGCCATTGTATAAAAAAGTTAGATGAATTTTCCAGTGTCGAATCCAATGCCAATCGGACCCTCCAAACCACGTTTAGTGAACACGATATATGACGTACTTATAGCTACTCTATCTAATCATAAGATGATATGAACACAACTGTACTGGCGCGTTGTGTAGTACATTGCATTATATTATTATCCGTTACAGTGTATTTTACCCTACTTGTCTTATTTGGTAACAAAAAGGTTCAATAATTACGAGTGCTCGTATGAATAGCACTATAAGGTTACTTTTGTTCTTTTTATTAGATTTGTATACAGAATGATAACTTAAAAAAAAAACAGGCTATGTGCTAGTTCGACACGAGTCACACACGACGGGTTCCGTATCGTATTAAGATCGTGAAAAGCCTTGCAGAAAAAAAAACACGTTTCTTGTACAACCCTCTAATTTTTAACTTTATTTTATTTTTATTATTTCTTCTTTCTCCCCGACACGGGGAGTGCGGCTACGTGCATTTTGCCACAGTAACGATACATTGCGTGTGAGGTAATAAAAATAAACAGTTTTATTGGATTCCCATAACGTTCCTCAAAAAATTTCATTTACCGGTCGTCTTAGTATGATATACTGAATTCATCCCATCAGTCTGCGGAGGACTGTCCCTTACACCCTGTATACATACCTATATGAGTATTTGTTTACGAAATAAGACAAGTTCGGAAAATTAAAACTTTTGTACGCATACATTAATTGTGTACCTATAACGCGTACAAATACTTTAGAAAAGGGGGGTAACCAATTAATGCTAGCGTAAGTATCTTAGGTCATACATTTTGTTTCACCAATTTGTTACAGGGTTGCAATAACATCGCCTTCAGGGCCTGCGACATTCAAACGAATGATTAGATAATGCCCATATATATAATAACTTCATGTATCGACATGAATTACATGAGAGACGAACAAGGAACATTATCTAAAACCAAGACTCCACTCAAACTGTTGCACGCAATGGGTGCAACAGTTTTAAATGTTATAGGGATAGTGGAAGTATGGTGGCACGTCCTCACCTCGCATCTCATGTTGGCACTCGCATTATACTCATTTCACAAACTTGCACGCACACACTCACAATTACACTCCCACATACTCACACTCACACATATACTCACTCATTCACTCACACACTCACACAAATAGTGTATTTTGTATTATTTTTTAATTATTTATCATTTTTTGTTATCTAAGCATTACAAAATGGAATGGAAGGGCGGAGTCTCCCAATACAGGCACTACTTGCTTAAAGGGAGGCTCCAATCACTTATGTTTTGAATAATTTATGTTAGAGCAATAAATGATTTTTTGATTTTTGATTTTTTTTTAAGACAATATATTTCTTTACATTAACATACATAACATCACGCCTGTATTCCCCAAAGAGTTAGGCAGAGGTGTACTTATAGTACACCCACATTTCGCCAGTTATGTTTAGGTCCCATGTAATAGAGGACGAGCCTATTGCCACCAACCGGGCACAAATCCAAACTCCAGGCTGCTATTGACAAATTCAATCTGCCTAGCCTTTTCCCAACTATATTGGGGTCGGTTTCCAGTCTAACCGGATGCAGCTAAATACCAGTATTTTACATAAAGCGACTGCCTATCTGACCTCCACAACCCAGTAACTGGGTAATACCATACCCCTTGGTAAGACTGGTTGTCAGACTTTCGAGCTTCTGACGACCCGTAACGACTGTCAAAGATCAACGAATGACAGCTGGGACCAACGGCTTAACGTGCTTTCCGAGGCACGGAGGCGTCTCGATATGTAAAGATGGTTACCCATCCACAGACCAACCCCGGCAAGCGTAGCTTAACCTGACGGATCGACCCGTGCGCCTGTTATTACTTAGCCACGAGCTCCTCCTGCTATTGACAAATTCCAGATAGAAAAACCCAGGACCATTAGTAAAGAAATATAATCGTTTTGGCTTTGTGCCTTATCTACATCATAACTTGCTAGGTCGAAGGGTGGACGTTGCTGAGTCAGTCCGTGAGCGAGGCAATACTTTTATTTTTAACACGTTGAGCGCCATGCGTATCCGGAAACACAAAGTATTATCTTCAGAGGCCGCGTGTTTTTTTTGGGAAATACAGGCAGTGCCTTGCCTTTGCTTATTCGGAGGCCAGTGTTTCAAACCCAAACCAGTTATTTCAAATAAACCAATTACAGGTACTTTTAATTTTGCGGGTTAGTCCGAAAGGGATACCGGGACCTTGGCAACAGGCAACTGAATGAACACGGGTGGGTTTTAGTCAGTAAAAGTCTGACACGCCCTTCCGCTCAGAGCGGGAGAAGTCATTAGATGATTCCCCACGACCAAAAAAAAAAAGGCACTTTTGATTGTCAAGGGGTCGGTCGGTCAGAAAAATGAAGCTAGTTGCCCATTTCAAAGCGTAGTAGGTTCCTATGGAGAAGAACGGGCAAGAAACTCCACGGAAACTGTTTTAAATCAGTATATTGTTACAATAAGTGTGTCCACCAGGAAATACATTTTACTATGAATTCTAATACCCCTGGCCTCCACGGTTGTTTCCCGTCTAAGTGGTTTTTTTGTACGACTTTTTCGTCAAAAGTTATGTTTGAAAATAAATTAGAATATGAATGAGACAGAAAAAAGTCCAAAAAATTAAAAACATGGTTCTTGGGCTTGGCGCTCAACGTGTTAAAAAAAATTGATAAATGGCCCATCTATTGTAATTTTATTGTGCTCAAATTGGTCCAAACAAAATGCAATAACCATTTCACTAAAGGAACTTATGAACTAGCGACATACATTATCTAATTTAAGGCGGATTTCTCTCCAAACTTTTAATTTATGATTAAACGAACTTATCTATAAGTGAAGTTCGATTATTATAATACGAAGTGCTTCGTCTGGAGAGATTAGAAGATATTCAACTTGTAATAATGCGTAAGTGTTGCCATAATCAAGCTAATTTAAGGGTTAACCAGGATCAAATATAAAAAAAAACCTTAGCCCTCCCTTTTGGGTTTCGCCGCAGTCGGGTAAAATACAAAAAATATGGCATTTGCCTAAACGAACCGTCCGCTATAGGGTCCATACGGACATTCCCAATAATAAACGATTCGGTCACAAGAAAACATAAGCGTGAACAAATATGAGGTTACAACTCAACTCACTTTACCTCGAGTTCCTAATTGAGTTACAACGAATATTAAATACACGTGTGTACATCGACTGTACAGGGGGCCTACCACCACCGCTTACAGTAGTATTATTTTAATATTACTTCAGTGTAGGAAAGAGATGAAGCTCTACAGGACGTATAGCTCCATCTCTTTCCCCCACGAAGTAAGATTAAAATAATGCTGCTGTAAGCGGTGGTGGTAGGCTCCCAGGTCCCCAAAAATCTGTGTCTGCGACACTAATCGATCGAGATCTGACCAAGATAATTTCTGGACTTTTAATAGAGACTGTTGGCGGATAGGAATCAGCGACCTGATCTAGTTTAAAAATATTATTTGATGTTTAAAAGTATATTTGTTAAAACTATTTCGAAAATATACAGAAAATGCACTTTCGGCTAAATGATTAATTTTTATTTTATTTTTATACTTAATAACAATTTTTTTATAAACCGAAGTCCGTTAGATTACTTATCTTCCAATTTCTCCAGACGAAAACGAGCATAATACAAGATAACGCCCATAGTTATTGCTTCGACACGTTCACCAATTAACTAGTTTAAAGAACACATTTATTAAAAAACTGCCCATCTATAAATTACAATCTTTAATTACTAACATCATTCACATAAGCAAGTGTGCTGACATCGAACTATCAACCTTAAGAGTTTAACATAAGGCATATTTTATAAATACATTCAGAACATACATTTTCTTTCCATCAACTGTGATCAAAGATTCAAATCGTTAGATTCGCCCGAATTCGTCAAAAGATCACGTTTCTGTTGCGTTGTCTCGCTCGCTCATACTGAAAATCGTATCTATCGTTGGGGGATGTGTGAGCTCTCTCTTCTCAGCATGGATTGTTTCGAAATAATCTGCCGCGTGAAGACAAATTTAACGATATAAATCTTTGTTTTGTGACTATTTAACTTTTCTAATGCCTGATTTCCGATGTCCTCGGATAAATTTAAATTCAATTCAAATTCTTTCTAAATGGAGTATTCAGAATCGCAATGTAATCTTTATTGTTCTTGTGGTTAGTGACTAACCTGGGCAGCAGTTATAGCCTAGTGGTGTGACCGTCGGACTGCCAAGTCATAGGTCTCGAGTTCGAACCCAAGCCACGCCGCAGCCTCTGACTTTTCGGATTCATGTGCGTATTGTATAATTATAACTTGCTTTAAAAACAGTAAAGGAAAATCATCGTGAGGAGAAATACCAGAGAGATATTTCTCGACGGCATGTGAAGCCAAGTCAGAGGCCCTTGGGCGGTTTTAAAACTCTGACACCAGGTTAGTCACTCACCACACGAAAAGATGAAGAAGAGTGACTAACCTGCACGCGTAGCATGACCACCATAGAAACGGGTTTTGTCAACAGACGAGAAGACAAAATGACAGCAAAAACAATCGCCATCTGTCAGTTTGTGGTGTCAAAATTTATATGCCACCCATGGGCCTCTGACTTGCAATTGCAATGTAATTTGGTACCAATAGAACTATTGAAAAGTAAAGGAGAAAACGGGCATTAGACAGGTTGAGAATTAGTGTCCATGCTTCAACTCACCAATACAAATATCTAAGCGAGGTTGCATTATTATAATAGTTGTGGAAGTCTTATATAATTCTTATTTAATATCAATTTCAAATAAATAATATATACTTATATATTTTAATTTGATTTTTTTTGTCATCTAAGAACACACGCAAGGACGTGATTTCGAAGGGACGCCGTTATCGAAATCGTAGAGCAGTATATATTTATATATTATCAATTTAAGAAATAAATACAGATATATCATACGAATCTCTAATCGAACTAAGAATAAGTTACACTCACAGAGTGTTTCAAAATAATAAAAAAGAGAGATACCGATATTTCTCGATGCACGACATCATAAGATAATTCATTTTATTTAAAAAAACCCGAACACAGGTATACCGAAATTCTAGGAACCATATTTCGACATTTCCATACAAAATCATTGCGTAACAACCTAAAAACACCTCATCTGCAGACTCGAGATCTTCTCTCTCGCTCTAACATATAAATATGTGTAATACCTAGTCTATCTCCATCCCTTTCGCACGTGGTGTCAGTGACCGTTGAGCACGGTACCTTGTGTCTTCATATCTGTCAGTTGGTCGTTGTATTCTGCGTACATTCTCTGCCAGCGAAGCTGACGAATTAGGAGGGAGAGCATCTCTTCTAGAAGATCGTGTTTCTTTATACCCTGAAAGAAATTTTTGAATGGAAATAAAAAGAATTACTGTATGGAAATACGAAACATGGCTAGACAACTGTCTAAAATATTGATTATGAATTGCAACTATAATATTGAATTTAGGTTGTAACCGGTTTTAGGTGTAAAAAAGGCTTTTGGAAAGTTTCTAAATCCTCTTTTTACAACTAAAACTAAATATTCGGTGTTACGATATTTTTTATTGCATTTATTCAGCAGTATTTAAAAAGTGAATTTATAATCATTTGGAAAAAATATTTTAACATCCGAAAAATATCTTAGCATCTGCGGAAGTGAAAAAATTTGCACCCGCAACATTCCTACTGCCCACACTCACCAATATGGTGGCTTGCCATTTCTTGGGCGTGGAGGTGTAGTGACTCGGTCCCAGCATATCATCTAATATTGACCGCAACTGATCTTCTGTGCCTGATGAAGAAATACAGATATACAAAGCCGGAAATTAAAAAAGAAGTTGTCTAATTATTATAATATCGAATGAAGAAAAAAAAAACACGTGGTCATCGTATTTTCCTGACTTATAAAATAACTCTTTAGATTTATTTACTGCATATTCGAAATCTTTACAAATTGAGCCTGTCTGTCATTCATAGCTTGTGTCTACACAAGAGGGGAAAAGTCCGTATTAGAACTATATGGAGAGCATTATACCATGGCTGACGAGATGTGTGAAGAGCGCCGTGAGCCAGTGCCGGTAGTCGTGCGCCAGGCGCAGGTGCAGGCACGCGGCCACCTGCGCCTCCAGCCAGCTGCGCGCCGCGCCGCTGCTGTAGCTGCTGCGAGGGACAACGGACCACTCAGATTGATATTTACATGTGGTTACAAATATCTTGTTGATAGTAAAGTTCGTAATCTATATAAATGTTGTGATATTACTTAAGAGCGTTTATTCTGAAAGTGGGCAACGTCGCAACTAGATGTCGAATATTTCGCTGTTTTGATTAATTTGGCAATATTATTACTGTAGTGAAATATGAAATATGGCTAGACAACTCTAAAATATTGATTATGAAATACAATAAATAATATCGTAACACCGAATATTTAGTACACCTAAAACCGGTTACAACTTAAATTCAGTGTTATAATTGCAATTCATAATCAATATTTAAGACATTTCATATTTCCATACAGTAATATTGCCAAATTAATCAAGACAGATAAATATTTGACAGTTATTTGCGACGTTGCCAACTTTCAGAATAAACGCTCTTAAATTAAAATATTTTATTTGAACGAAATCACGATAAATCATTGATGGAATCACGTATGTGTGCGTCGGCTGCGCCTCGGCCCACATTTTCACGATCGTCCATCAATGCCTCTTTTGCAGACCGCTTAAGTAATGTACTATTTTTCCAAATCCTGCACCGCCCTTTAGCACTCTAATCTAAAATCGGTCATGAATCTCGACTAAAGTGGGATTTTCTGTTTAAAGAGTTCCAAAGTCAAAGTCAAATAATTTATTTCAAATAAACACATATAAGGCACTTTTGAACGTCAAAAACAAAGAAATAGAACTGATTCTAGTTGCCCCTTCCAAAAGGTAGTTTTCGTATGGAGAAGAATGGGCAAGAAACTCAACCGTTACTCATTTAAAAATGATTTACAATATTTTGTATACATTAATTATATAATTCGGGTTAGCAAAGCATATTCATGTTTATGTGTTGATTACCTGTTAGCAAAGGAGTTGGGTCTGTTCCTGTTCATCCTGGCGAGTGGGTACAGAGGAGCTTTAGGTACGCGAGTGTTAGTGGCCGCGCCACTGCAGCGCCATACTGGGTCGCAAGCATCTGCCCATACCACCCTAAACGAGACAAACAAAAGATATGGAAAATATTCGACACATTGATAACGCAAATGTTGCTTTTTTGCTGATTTATAACTGTATTTCGAGTTAGAAATAATTTCTCATTCTAATAAAATAATTATATATTATCCTTACATATTATAAGACAAAGTCCTCCGCCGCGTCTGTCTATCGTCCTGTTCGTAACTCAAATACTACTGCACCGATTTTCATGCTGTTTTCACGAATGGATAGAGTCGTTCTCGAAGAAGATTTTATTATATAATAACCGATCTCCACGCGGGCGAAGCCGCAGAGATCAGCTACTTCGTAATTAAAAAAAAAAGATATTATTCTTATTAAAAATAAATCAAATAAAACAAATTGAATAAGATCGACTTTGTACAGCCAATCCTAAGTCCTTGGTAACAAATTGACTTAGACAGTGCCTTTATTTCGTAAAACTGTTGGTACGGACTTTTTTCCTGGTTAAAGTATGACAGATAATACTCGTGCCTTTTCTGTATTATAAGCGGTCTTTGCCCAGCAGAACGCTTCTACCATACTATATGCATCTGTACGGGTAAGGTACATTTAAATGATAAACTGATTTGAGTTTAACTTGTGTATTGATAATTATAAAGAAATCACAAACGCCTAAAAACTGATAAATGATCGACCCGCGGCGAATGAGTTCTTTTGGTTTTATTGCCCAACCGATGCTATGCGACTACTAATTGCTAACTCAAACATGTATATTTTATTCATTCGCTGCGTGTCGATGTCAGCATAAAATTGATACAATAGATATTGTACGGGTTTGCTCGTACATGCTCCCCGAGGAAAAGATATAACGACAACTTATAAATTGAGAAACAAATAATTATAAAAAATGATTTGATGTGAATCTAATTTCTTAGTGTCTCTATCGTTAACGCACTGTTCATAAATTAGATATGGTTGTATAAGAACTTAACATAGGGGAAGTGGCTTTATCTAACACTCTCGCACTTGTTACTACCTTCGCCCTTTCATTGTCACACTGATACACTACACTATCCCCAACACACGCACGTTGCGTGGCCGGGCACGCGCAGCCGCCGGACGCGCCGTCTGCTGCGGGCACCGCCGGCGCGGGCGCGGGGGCGCAGTGCGAGCGCGCGCGCCTCCACGCAAACACCCCGAGACATGCTGCTACCACGCCGATCATACAGTAGATCGCGGTATAATGATGAATGTCATGTGATGACAGACTGTCAAATAACAATCCATTTTCTTTCATGATCTTGATTTTGTCCTCAATCGTTTTAAGCTCTCGATCGCTCTCTATGCTGGAGTCGTTCAAGACATCTTGAGGAATAGATACGTTTATAACGTGGTTTATGGATGCAATGACTGGTGAGTACAGGTTAGCACTGATACTAACATCGCTCGTTCTTTGTTGATGCGCAATTACTTCAAAATTATTTGATTTGATTATGCAGCCGTAATCTATAGTTATAAGTCCGGAGTGAGTCAGCTGATGCGCGGTAACTTGATCTCCACATACTGTTCGTAGATTACATTGACCGCAGCAAAAATAAATATAATTGTTGATAGAATGGCTTTCTATCCAAAGATTTTTACAAGGATCGACATCGACTTCACACTTTGATGCTTTTGATTGGCAGAAGTCTTTATCTCTGCTTAATTTATAAATTGGAGAATGAATGTTACACAAGTGTAAGTTTGTCACTAGGCAGGAATCTATGATGTTTTCTGTCAAGATAATGTATGCATCCTTTTTCAGGTTCACTGCTATAAAATCTGATACTGGTTTAATTGATAACATTGTGTTGTTGGGTTTCTCTGCAGGAATTGGTATTAGCTTGAATATTTCATAGGAGTCCCTGCTTATCAAAGGTATTTGTACTTCAAATATTGCGTAATTCTTAAGCATTCTTGCTTTGACTCGAAGAAGTTTAAAAAGTTGTGCAAGATCCGTATGAATGTTTTCTACAGGTAAGATGACGTCATTAGACAAATGACTAGCTATATTGCTCAGCTGATCCTGTAATTGTTCGGCTGTTATTAAATGTGGATTAAATCGACCGTGATAGATGTCTGTTATTGTATCCACTAAGGCGTTCTGCAAATCTTTCAAGTCGCGTAATAAATTGCTCGCGACTATAGCTCCCATAGAAACTTCACTTGCCCTCGAAATGTTTTGAGTTTCAGCTTTTAATACCTCTAATGTATTTTCGATGTTTGAAAATTGCTGATGAATCATTTTATGTTGTTTGTGCATTGTAGCCTCCGTCCTCTTTAAGAGACTGAATTCTGCTTCTATGACCGAAGTTTGATTTTGCCAGAACGAGACAATATGCTTTTGATTTTGGCGAAGAAGAGAGATATCTTTCTCGTATTGTTCCGCGAATCTAGCGTCCAATACGCCGAAGAGGCCGTTTGCTATGTAACCGACACCGTCGATAAGACCTCGCCGCCACCTGTTCGCTTGCTTTGCAAAATGCTGACTGAGTAACATATGATTACTGTAATCGAGTTCATTGTACCCGTGACGTAATTGCAATAATATTATGTTACAATGTGTTTGATCTTTGATTGTGCTGCATGTTTGTTCCAGTGACATTATACTTTTGTTAAGTGCTGTAATTCCTTCCCAATAAGGATCTAAATCGTAGTATATGATTAGTTTCCAGTCGTCTCGTATGATCTGCATGTTTGTTAGTTTGTCGAAGTAAATATGTTGATTATTTCTGAATTGTGTGACATTAAGTGCGCATTGGGAAGTTGTTATGATACTTAAAAATAACATGATTGCTGCAAACACTGACGCTATATTGTAACGAGTGCCTACTTTCCTTGTTTCAGACTGCTTATCTGTGTTAGAACCTCCCGAACCCGCACTATTTGCTTGTTTGATTAGCAAGGATTCATTATTGACTGGGAGTTTTGATAATTTTGTGATAGGACGTTTCAGTGTTCCGTTTTTGGTTTTTACTGTAACCACGCGAACATGACCGTCGGAACCGGGATGTAGTTCGATGACTCTGCCCATCAACCATTTTCCCGGCGGAAGATTGTCATCATGAATCATGACAATATCACTTACATTGAGGTTTCTTTTAGCTTGTCTCCACTTACTTCTCTCTGTTATTTGTGTTAGGTACTCATTTCTCCATCTTTTCCAGAGATCCTGTACAATTTTTTGTGTCAACTGCCATCGGGTTCTTAAATCTGTTTCAGTCTCTTGTATGGTAACCTTTGATCCACCTGTTAGGAAGTGAGCAGGTGTTAAAAAATCCACATCGTCTGGATCTTCTGATATAGCACATAATGGTCTCGTGTTGAGACAAGCCTCAATCTGTGTAAGCACTGTATATAGTTCCTCAAATGTAAGGATCTGGTCACCAATAACTCTCTTGAAATGATATTTGAAGCTTTTAACTGCCGCCTCCCACAGGCCTCCTGCGGATGGCCATGAGGGCGCATTAAAACTCCACTCGATTTCCATATCTAATACTTCTGCTTGTAATTCTTTGTCTTGCATGATATTCATTAATGCTTGATATTCCTGCTGTAGTACCTTGTAAGCACCAACAAAATTGCGACCATTATCGCTATAAATGTGACTAGGCGTCCCTCTGCGAGCTGCCATTCTTCTTAATGCTGCAATGAATGAAGTTGTGCTTAAATCACCAACTAGTTCTAAGTGTACTGCCTTTGTGACCATACACACAAAGACAGCCACATATCCTTTTGTGCTCTTGTTACCCCGTCCTTTGCTTGCTTTAACGTAAATATGACCTGTAAAATCTACGCCTGTGTGTTTAAACGGACGGGCTGGATTACTTCTAGCCTCCGGCAATTGCCCCATAATTTGCTGTTGGCAGTCTGGATTTTGTTTCTTACATGTTACGCAACGACGAAGCTGCCTCTTCGTAGCAACGTTCCCTCCTAGAATCCAATATTTTTGTCTGATGAAACCCAATGTCAGCCGGGCTCCGGCATGTAACATGGTTTGATGTGCGTCCTCTATTATTAATTCTGTCAGACGTCCACTGTGTGGCAGAATAATAGGGTGCTGCATGTCATGGCTGATATGTGCCTTTTTTAGTCTCCCTCCGACTCTTAAGATGTCATTTTCATCCAGGTAAGGATTTAATTTTAACAATTTGCTTTTTGAATTTAGCTTTCCTTCTTGCTTTAAATCTCTTATTTCTTTCGCGAACTCTTCCTGTTGTATTTGCTTGATAATTTTTTGCTTTGCTTGACTAATTTCTGATAATGATAAATAATGCTTTTTTGCTTTTCTTTTATAGGTCGTAATCTTCATCACTAATGCTAGAATACGTGCAATTTTGCTGATTGATTGATATTTGCTTAACAGGTCTGTAATGATGCTTGATTCATGCTTTGTAACAACGTGAACGTCTTCTTGCTTCTTTATTTCCTCGTTTGTTGAATAGATTGCTTGATTTTCTTTCGTTGCTTCAAAAGATTGTAACCATGTTGGTCCTTGCCACCACAAACGATAATCATTCAATTGAGCCACTCTGAGTCCCCTGCTTCCACAGTCAGCGGGATTTTCTTTTGATTTTACGTATCGCCAAGATTGTGGTGGAATGCTATCAGTTATCTGGATTGTTCTATTTGCTACGAACGTTTTCCATCGACTTGGGTTTCCTTGAAGCCATCCCAAAACGGCAGTGGAGTCACTCCAACCAAATATATGTAGGTCATGACCTGCTAGACACTGCTTGACTTTGGTCATGAGTTTTGCCAGCAACAGTGCTCCACATAATTCTAATCGAGGTAGTGATATTTGTTTTTTCGTAGGAACTAATTTTGATTTAGCTGCTACTAATATTGTTGATTGATTGCTATTTATAACTCTGCAGTAAATAACGCATGCGTATGCTTTTGTTGATGCGTCACAAAAGCCGTGTAACTCTACACTGCTTGCTGTTTCCGTACCGTACCATCTCGGTATATTAAATTGATTGATACTTTCTAATTCTTCCTTGATTTTGATCCATTCCTTGCTGAATTTATCTGGTACTTGTTCATCCCATTGAAGATTAGTTGTCCATGTTTCTTGAAATAAAATCTTTAACTTTGTTGTTACAGGCACGATCCATCCTAATGGGTCAAATATTTTAGACATGTCTGATAATATCAATCTTTTAGTGATATTGGTGCTTGATGGTTCGATTTTTGATATAAATGTGAAGTTATCATGTGTAGGGTTCCAACGAAGTCCTAATAACTTAGTTAATTCTGCTTGATTAAAACTCTTGCTTTCTTGTTTATAATAGTCTTGATCTTCCATTTGCAGCAGACGACTATCGTTTGATGTCCACTTTCTCAAGTTGAAGCCTCCTAGCTTCAGTAGATTCATCAAATCTTGCTGCAACTGTTGTGCTGTTGATAGGGAGCAGGCTCCATGGACCAAATCATCCATATAAAATGATTCTTCAACGACCTTGGCAGCTTCTGGAAATTTATCCCTTTCATCATTCGCTAACTGTCTCAAGGTCATCATTGCAAGAAATGGAGCTGCTTTTGTGCCGTATGTTACGGTTGTCATTTGATATTCTTGAATTTTTTGAGACGGGTTGTCTCTCCACACAATTTTTTGTAAAGGTTGATCTTCTGGATGTACCCAAATCTGCCTAAACATTTTTTCTATATCAGCCGTGAATGCGTACTGATATTGTCTCCATTTAATGATAAGAGACTGAAGATCTTGTTGTAAATTGGGCCCAGTGTACATCAGGTCATTTAAACTTTTATTTGTTGATGTTTTTGCCGAAGCATTGTAAACAACTCTTAATGCAGTGGTTGCACTATCTTCGCGCAATACGCAATGATGCGGTAGGAAACATTCCGGTGTCTGATTGCAAGGTGAAGGTTTCATGTGACCTAAGTTTTTGTATTCGGTAATGAATGATTTATATGCGTTGAATAAAGTATTATTTTTGTGTAATTTCTTTTCCAAATGAATGAATTGAGCAATAGCCTTATTTTTGGACTGCCCTAATTTCTCCTCAAATTGTGGTACGAGTGGAAGTCTGACTTCGTATTTTCCGTCTTCCAAGCGATTTGTTGTTGCTTTGTAGTATTGGATGCACTCTTGATCTTCTGATGATAATGATTTTTCTTCAGTAACATCTTCCATTTCCCAGAATTGCTGAACTCTGTCTAAATCAAATTGTACGACGTTGCACATTAATGTAGTTTTCATATTTCCACACAGTATCCAACCAAGACGAGTTTCTTGAACAAGCGGAAGTGATTCGCTTAATCTGCACATGCCCGCTAAAAGAATATTCGAGTATACGTCCGCACCCAACAAAATGTCTATGGGTCGGCTGATGTTGTACTCAGGATCTGCTAATTCTAAATTTTCCAGAAATGGGCATGCTATTTTAGGGAAGGAGTATGATGGTAAATATTTTGTTAGGTTTTTCATGATGAAAACATCAATATTAAATTGATATAGTTTGATTCTTGAGCTTGACATACAGTGTAGTTTCATCATTCCTTTGCAACTGTTTTCTGTTTGCCCTATGCCCGTGATTATGCCGTCACACCTGGATCGCTGCAATCCTAATTGCTGAGCAGCGTTCTCTGTGATAAGAGACATTTGTGACCCCTGATCAATAAGAGCCCGTAGGGTCAGATATGTCGCATCTGCTTTCTGAACCTTTAACAGTGCAGTTGAAAGCAAAGTTTCTTGCATCATATTTTGTTGTGTGACGTGCGAGTTTCCCTGATTTGCACGTTCTTGATTAGAACGGATGTTGATTTGCTGTGTAGAAGGCGTCGAATTACCTCCTTGTTTTGATAATTCCTTTGAATACGATTCATGAAGCAATGTGTTGTGAAATTGGTTGCATTCGAGGCAACGCTTCTTTGATAAGCATTCTTTGCCATTATGATCATATAAGCAGTTTTGGCAATAATTCAAGTTAGCAACACATTGTTTTTTCTTCATTGGGGAAAATTCAGCAAATTGCTTGCAAAAAAATATAGCATGTGCGTCATTGCAGACTGGACAGTTTGGCCGATTGTTTTGCAATTTCCTGTAACTTGCTGATTGCGAAATAGCCTTATTGCTTGAATATGATTGCTTGTAATGATAATGTTTTGATTCTGATGGTTTATTGGTGTTAGAAGAAAAGGATTTTTGATTATTGGTCTCGTGTTTTCTTCTACTTGCTTCCATGCTCGTGAACTTCCCCTCTAGAAAGGCTAGAAATTCATTCAACTCGAGTAATTCTCGAGGTTGTCTGATAGCTGCGTTGTATTCGCTGAATGTGTCCGAATCCAATTTCTGACACAGGATGTGCACGATCAACGGATCCCACGACGTCACGTCAACGCCGAGGTTCTGTATGGCGTTCATCGTTTCAAGGGCTGTATCATGGATTCGTTTGATATGATTAATTGATGCTTGCTGTGAAATTGGTATATTTAATAAAATGTTAATATGCGAGGTGAATATCATCCTCTTGTTGTCATAACGATGGCTCAAGATGTCCCAACTAATGATGTAGTTGTCTGAGCTAATTGGGAGATGCTGTATGAGACGCTCTGCTTCACCTTTCACTTTCGACTTAAGGAACTGCATCTTTTGAGCCCCAGATAATGACGGGTTGCTATGAACTGCTTCTGTGAAGAGGTCCTTAAAAGATGTCCACTGATGGTAACTACCGCTAAATGTAGGTATTTCTATTTTTGGCGTAGTATGCTCTCTATGTGAAATGGACGACATCTTCTTATTGATTGCTTTAATAGCATCGTTGTACGTGCTTTCGTATTTGAGATACATACGATGATACTCTTGATTTCGGTCTCCCAGCTCACTGTCTAAGTCCCAATGCTGAGTGTCAATCTTCGCCCAGCGAGACCTTACCATACCTAACAGATGATCGAATTCCCATTTCTCTGCTACAGCATCCATGTTGATACTTGAAACGGTGTGTTCAAAGGCCTTGAAGTTGCTCATCTGTTTCCTCATCATCTCATCAGTCTTGCTGTTTGATCCCTGAGACTTTAAAGGTTGACCTGAAGGTTGCTGTACGGTGCTTGAGGTAGCTAGAGGAGTAGCAGGCTTTAGAAGCTGTGTTGATGGCCTTTCCTCTGTGGGCTGATGATTTTGAATAACTGCTCTGATTTTTTCATATCTCTCCTTCACAGTCTCAAATTCCTTCGAAGTGAAGTAAGTATGCGATCTGGCATATTCGATGCTACACAATCTTATATGATTCGATTGATACTCTTGCCAGCATGCATCCAAATTTTCTAACCTTCGGCGTATGTAATCCGAGGTTTTGCGATCGGAGCCATCCTTTTTGTAGTTTGTGTAAACTTGCTCTATCTGATGGAGTAGTTGCTGTTGTTGGGCGAGAATTTCCTCCATTGAAGACATGTTGTTGATAGAAATGATAATAATAGGAACGATCTTACTTGATTGTCCAAGTGGGAGCTTTACTGCTCACCAAATGCGGATCCCTGTTGATCCCTGCTTATTGCTGCTGCTGCTGCTATGTACTGCACTGTGGCTGGCAGTACAAACACCTTCACTGCTAGTTCGCTTGACGTCACTAGTGAAACGCTTTACAGTACTTGATTGCTACACTGTAATGTACACACGCGACATCCGGCTCGAAGGACCAAAAATGTACGGGTAAGGTACATTTAAATGATAAACTGATTTGAGTTTAACTTGTGTATTGATAATTATAAAGAAATCACAAACGCCTAAAAACTGATAAATGATCGACCCGCGGCGAATGAGTTCTTTTGGTTTTATTGCCCAACCGATGCTATGCGACTACTAATTGCTAACTCAAACATGTATATTTTATTCATTCGCTGCGTGTCGATGTCAGCATAAAATTGATACAATAGATATTGTACGGGTTTGCTCGTACATGCTCCCCGAGGAAAAGATATAACGACAACTTATAAATTGAGAAACAAATAATTATAAAAAATGATTTGATGTGAATCTAATTTCTTAGTGTCTCTATCGTTAACGCACTGTTCATAAATTAGATATGGTTGTATAAGAACTTAACATAGGGGAAGTGGCTTTATCTAACACTCTCGCACTTGTTACTACCTTCGCCCTTTCATTGTCACACTGATACACTACACTATCCCCAACACACGCACGTTGCATCTGTTTATAAGGTCAAGATTATAAGGGTATCGTCTGTGAGTAGTCAAACATGCAATGACTGCAATGAGTAATAGTGGTGATCACTACTCGTGCTTCCTTTGTTTAAAAGGAGGACTTTGCGCTGGAGCAGGAAAAACAAACAATTAAAAAAAAACTGATAATGATAACTTCTTAGTCATAACGCCGGGTGCGTAAGGCAAGATTCATAGAGCGTAATTGGAGTTGTTTAGTAAAGTAAGCGTTTCATACGAATATGTACGTTAATTCTATACGAATAATGTTCAGATTAGTATGCGACGCTTTACTGCAAAGTCAAAGTGCTTTCTGTGAATCTGGTCTTTAGTCAACTACTGTTATTATTATACCCTGATTAAGGGCGCTAACTACTACGCTTCATTAACTTATTACGTTTTAGCTAGATAATTAATAATTAAGGGCGCACCCTACCTCAAATTGCTTAGCATGATCCTCCGTTATACCGAAAATACTGCAGCATTAATTTTGAAATAAATATATTTTAAAGTTGAGGATTGATGCTAGGTTCTATGTTTGGCGAAAACACGATTACATAACATTTTCTCTATAGAAAAAAAATACAAAGTTACCTCTAAAAAGAACTATAAACCGCTGGTATTTAAAAGATACTTCAAATTATATCATGAAACTTTGCATAATAACTGAATTATCTACAACGTGCCGCTACCATGACGACATTAATTTAACACACGTATCCGATTTCGCGTATTCGTTTTAGGAAAATATTTTAATTTCATTAAATGTAATTATTTATTGATTTATTTTCAATTTTCTAAATTACCTTCCTGGAGCAACCTGTACTTAAAGAACTGTAGAGAAGAGTTCATTTGCCGGGGTCACGGATCATATGTAGGCGAATAAAAGGAAGCCGCGCAATTTCCTAGAAATTATGCCGACAAAGGATCTTGACCGATGGAACGTAAGCCAGCTGGTAGGTACCTACATGAATGAATCTTTTACAAAGAGTGATCTCAATTTTGGTTATGTTTTTATTATTTAGTTTGTTTGAAAATTATTTTTTTTCAATTTACGAATTATTTTATTATAATTTTTATGGTTACTGGCCACTAGCGTGGTCCTACCCGTGTGTTAAATTAATGTCGCCATTGTAGCGGCACGTTGTATAAAGCAGGTCTCATGTTTAAAAAAAAAAAAAATATTACCATTATGTTCACCGTAAAAAGCAATTACCTAAACTTTTCGACGCTTTAGAGCCGCTAGCGCACCACTCCGTCTCGTTCTCACGCAGGTCGCGAGTAGTATGGTGCGAGCGGGATAAAATCTGAGGTTGGGTGCGCCCTTACAGGCGTGTACGCACGAACGGACAAGAACATGGTGACTTTGATGAGTTTTTCACCATCGTTTAGAGAATTTATTCCGGTTAATATTAAAGTTACATACATACATATTATAACTAAGAAATCTCGATCTTTTGTCAAATCCAAAAAGCCGTGCGAAGCAGGAGCGCGTCGGTAGTGATAAATAAATGAAATAGCTTATTACCATGCGCACAGTCCTTTACTGTAGATGTAACTCTTGCCGTTGCTGAGAGAGATCATAGGGTTGCCGTCGTCCAGCAGAGAACAGTTCGTCACCGTCACTGTGAACATATAATAGAATGTGAACATTATCAATCAGTAATCAGAGGCCTTAGACAAAGTGACATTCTATCAGCGATAACGATGATGGAAAAGGCAAAAATGTATAGGACTGACATAAGCTATCGAAAAGCTTATGTCAATGCTGTTGAAAGTCGTTGTAGAAATACGAAACGCTTTGGAAGCGATTGTCACTTATCTAGGCCCTCAGATACTGTACTGACTACAAAATAAATGAATCTACAGGGTGTTAGGGTAAACACCGTTATCCTTGCAACCAGTGGTTATGTTTCATTTATGGAACGTAAAATCAATGGAAAATTACAACTTTTTTTTTCTTTTTTTTTAATCTACATTTTTTACCACAAGAGACGCAAGTTCGTTGTCCTATGGGCTAGGGCAACGAACTTGCGTCTCAACACGGGATGGGACCTGACCGGCCGCGAGCACGACCCCTCCCTCAGTCAGTCAGCTGTTTCGCTAGAGAGCACGGTGTCGGATAGAAACTTTTTAAAATCTTTTAATGAAAATTACGTTTTTTTTTTTGTTGTGTTCGGTCATTTATTTTTATATTTAAGTCAACTACTCATGGTTTGAATGACAAGACTGTTTACCCTTACAGCCTGTATTATAATGATCTTAAATATCCTAAAGATCCATAATTTCCATAAAGCGTTTGTGGCTGGCAGAATAGAATTTAGGAGCTCGTAGCTAAGTAACAACAGCCGCACGGGTCGACCCATCAGGTTAAGCTACGCTCGCCGGGGTTGGTCCGTGGATGGGCGACCATCTTTACATACCGAGACTCCTCCGTACCGCGGAAAGCACGTTAAGTCGTTGGTCCCGGCTGTCATTCGTGGGTCTTTGACAGTCGTTACGGGTCGTCAGAAGCCCGAAACTCTGACAACCAGTCATACCAAGGGGTATGACTGGTTGTATTACCCAGTTCCTGGGTTGTGGAGGTTAGATTGGCAGTCGCTTCATGTAAAATACTGGTATTCAGCTACATCCGGTTAGACTGGAAGCCGACCCCAACATAGTTGGGAAAAGGCTAGGCAGATTGATTGTTTTGGCAGGCACAATTGACTGTCCAATATTGTGGCGTTGTGTACAGTTACATATCGAAAAGAACAGTAACTGATGAAATTATACTGATTTTTATTTAATTTGTTGTTTTATGTATGATTAGCTTTAGCCCGCGGCTTCGCCCGCGTGGGGGTCGGAAATTATCCCACAGGAACGTACTATCGGCATAAAAAGTATCCTATGTCCTATTCCAGGTCATGGTCTTCCCATGTGCTAAATTTCGTCCAAATCCGTTCAGCTGCTTTAGCGTGAAAGCGTGAGGCTGAGTCTTGAGTCACGGCGGACAGCGCAGGCGGATTGCGGAGCGGATTTATCAGACTGACTGATGTCTAGTGGGCCGTCCTTAGTGACGGCGCACGGCCGTAGTTTGTTGCTATGGCACTACCGTCTCGATAGCAACGAACCCAAAGACATGACACTGTAATAACGTCCTGTCAGAATATTAATCAACGATTAATTCTTGTTTTTGAGTGCATTTTTCCAATATAAAGTGAAACTTGGTGCTTTCGAATGATACTCATTGTTATAGTATATGGATAACATAGTAATTAATGAGGATTATGAATTTGATTTTTCGATCTCATACGTATACGTTCATACAAAGTTATCGCGGTATGTATAATGAGAAACGTCAAATGCGCCGTGAATTGCGCGCGCGCCTTTGACGTGACTCAGGACTCAGCCTAACAAACAACCAAACTCATTTTCGCATTTATGATACTAGTTAGGATTTCATTCTTACCGCCGTGCGACAGCAGCGCTCTGAAGCAGAGCGGTCGTATGAGGCAGGTGGCCGTGCTCAGCTCCCACATGGCCAGCTCAGCCGACGTGCTGACTACTGCCAGAGTGTCGCCCGATAGCGTCAGCTTGGCTGCTTGAGACATTAGGGCTGTGGAAGAGAAAAAAAATACATCAAAATATGTTATAATTAAATGATAAAGTTTCGGAACTGACTAGTGAGGGACTCGTGGCTAAACAATAACAGCCGCATGGGTCGCATCTTCATGGTTAAATAGCTCTTTCCGAGGTCGGTCGGTGAACGGGTGACCGTCCATTATACGCGCCCCGCACTACACACACACGCCACGGAAAGAGGGACGAGAGGCGAGGGGAAATAGGGGGACGAGAGGCGAGGGGAAAGAGGGACGAGAGGCGAGGGGAAATAGGGGGACGAGAGGCGAGGGGAAAGAGGGACGAGAGGCGAGGGGAAATAGGGGGACGAGAGGCGAGGGGAAAGAGGGACGAGAGGCGAGGAGAAAGAGGGGCGAGGGGAAAGAGGGGCGAGAGGTGAGGGGAAAGAGGGACGAGAGGCGAGGGGAAGGAGGGACGAGAGGCGAGGGGAAATAGGGGGACGAGAGGCGAGGGGAAAGAGGGACGAGAGGCGAGGGGAAATAGGGGGACGAGAGGCGAGGGGAAAGAGGGACGAGAGGCGAGGGGAAATAGGGGGACGAGAGGCGAGGGGAAAGAGGGACGAGAGGCGAGGGGAAAGAGGGGCGAGGGGAAAGAGGGGCGAGAGGTGAGGGGAAAGAGGGACGAGAGGCGAGGGGAAGGACGGGCGAGGGGAAAAAGGGGCGAGAGGTGAGGGGAAAGAGGGGCGAGGGGAAAGAGGGACGAGAGGCGAGGGGAAAGAGGGGCGAGAGGTGAAGGGAAAGAGGGGCGAGGGGAAAGAGGGGCGAGGGGAAAGAGGGACGTTAGGCGAGGGGAAAGAGGGGCGAGAGGTGAGAGGAAAGAGAGGCGAGAGGAAAGAAGGGCGAGGGGAAAGAGGGACGAGAGGCGAGGGGAAAGAGGGGCGAGGGGAAAGAGGGGCGAGAGGTGAGGGGAAAGAGGGACGAGAGGCGAGGGGAAGGAGGGGCGAGGGGAAAAAGGGGCGAGAGGTGAGGGGAAAGAGGGGCGAGGGGAAAGAGGGACGAGAGGCGAGGGGAAAGAGGGGCGAGAGGTGAAGGGAAAGAGGGGCGAGGGGAAAGAGGGGCGAGGGGAAAGAGGGGCGAGGGGAAAGAGGGACGTTAGGCGAGGGGAAAGAGGGGCGAGAGGTGAGAGGAAAGAGAGGCGAGAGGAAAGAAGGGCGAGGGGAAAGAGGGACGAGAGGCGAGGGGAAAGAGGGGCGAGGGGAAAGAGGGACGAGAGGCGAGAGTAAAGAGGGGCGAGAGGTGAGGGGAAAGAGGGGCGAGGGGAAAGAGTGACGAGAGGCGAGAGTAAAGTGGGGCGAGAGGTGAGGGGAAAGAGGGACGTGAGGCGACGGGAAAGAGAACCGAGAGGCGAGTGGAAAGAGGGACGTGAGGCTAGGGAAAAGAGGGACGAGAGGCGAGGGGAAAGAGGGGCGAGGGGAAAGAGGGACGGGAGACTAGGGGAAAGCGGCACGAGAGGCTAGGGGAAAGAGGGACGAGAGGTGAGGTGAAAGAGAACCGAGAGGCGAGTGGAAAGAGGGACGTGAGGCTAGGGGAAAGAGGGACGAGAGGCGAGGTGAAAGAGTGACGAAAGGCGAGTGGAAAGAGGGACGAGAGGCGAGGGGAAGGAAGGATGAGAGGCGAGGGGAAAGAGGGACAAGGGGCGGTATACGCTCGCACGTCAGGCTACTTACCGATGGGTGGCAGCGCTCGCTGCGCGGTGTGGCGCGCCAGCTGCCACACGTGCAGCGTGCCGTCGCACGTCAGGCTACTTACCGATGGGTGGCAGCGCTCGCTGCGCGGTGTGGCGCGCCAGCTGCCACACGTGCAGCGTGCCGTCGCACGTCAGGCTACTTACCGATGGGTGGCAGCGCTCGCTGCGCGGTGTGGCGCGCCAGCTGCCACACGTGCAGCGTGCCGTCGCACGTCAGGCTACTTACCGATGGGTGGCAGCGCTCGCTGCGCGGTGTGGCGCGCCAGCTGCCACACGTGCAGCGTGCCGTCGCACGTCAGGCTACTTACCGATGGGTGGCAGCGCTCGCTGCGCGGTGTGGCGCGCCAGCTGCCACACGTGCAGCGTGCCGTCGCACGTCAGGCTACTTACCGATGGGTGGCAGCGCTCGCTGCGCGGTGTGGCGCGCCAGCTGCCACACGTGCAGCGTGCCGTCGCACGTCAGGCTACTTACCGATGGGTGGCAGCGCTCGCTGCGCGGTGTGGCGCGCCAGCTGCCACACGTGCAGCGTGCCGTCGCACGTCAGGCTACTTACCGATGGGTGGCAGCGCTCGCTGCGCGGTGTGGCGCGCCAGCTGCCACACGTGCAGCGTGCCGTCGCACGTCAGGCTACTTACCGATGGGTGGCAGCGCTCGCTGCGCGGTGTGGCGCGCCAGCTGCCACACGTGCAGCGTGCCGTCGCACGTCAGGCTACTTACCGATGGGTGGCAGCGCTCGCTGCGCGGTGTGGCGCGCCAGCTGCCACACGTGCAGCGTGCCGTCGCACGTCAGGCTACTTACCGATGGGTGGCAGCGCTCGCTGCGCGGTGTGGCGCGCCAGCTGCCACACGTGCAGCGTGCCGTCGGCGCACGCCACACACGCCCAGCGCACGTCGCACGCGATGCACGTCACTGCCGATCCTGTAACACCACAATATAGTCTATAGAGTATCTTGCCCGTTCTTCTTCAAAAGTACGCTTTGGAATGTGCAACTAGCTTCATCTTTCTGAATGACCTACTCCTTTGTCAATACAAAAGTGCCTGTAAATGGTTTAAGGGCCCCTTTTTCGAAATTTACGTTTCTAGATCGAGTTGTTTTCAGAGAAATCATCATATTTAAATCCGTAAAAAAATATATAGTACAGATACATCTTTGATCTAGTGACTTTTTTGGTTAAAAACACATTATTTAACATTTTGCTCGATAAAAAAAAAATCTGAAGTAAAGTCGATTTTGAAAGTATTTTAAGTTTTATGAGACTTGGGGGAACGCAACTTTTATGAAAATTTAACATTTCATTTACTAATCAGGTTTGACAGGGATATTTTTGGATAAATTTATAATATGGCACTTATTTTTTTTTTAATAAAATAAATACATGAAAACGGCACGCGCGCACCGCGCCATTGTCCTGCCGGACGTCATCGAGGGAGGACCTATGCGACTTTTGCTCGCGACGACAAATTATCGTTGCCGCGCGCGTAAATAAACGTGTGTATTATAAGTAATTGAAATGGCGAATAGAAAAAACAAAATTAAGAAAAAAAGGGTATCTGAAGTGAAGAAAATCCGAAAGTGTATTGCGTAGGTACTTATTCTATAAATACGTCACAATATAATTAAGTACTCCTCTACACAGACCAGCGAAGTCAGTATGACTAGAATTTTAAATCTATAATGGAAACATTTTTATACCTTTACAAAGTGCAGTTTTGCATCCTGGTCAAATTCAAGGAGATGTAAGTACCTAGGTATGTTGTGTTTTGTTTTTATTATTACATTCTTTTATTATGTTTATGAAGATTTGAAACAAATTGAACAATGGCTATCGGTCACTACTTGTACTCACTAGGTAAGTACCTAGAGCACGGGTTATGGTCGCGCTGCGTTTAGTAGGTAGAAATCGGCCGGCCGCGCGGCGCCTCGCACAGACCGTTGACACTCACGCATACAGCGACATGTCGCGCGATGGGTGATTCTGTTTATTAGGTACTTTCGTATTATTCTGAAATACTGTCAAAACATTTTAAAATAGAAGCTTTTTATACACCGTGACTTTTTAGTCGTCTTACAACGGCAGCCCACTTCATGTATCCAATGAGTAGAACACGAATAAAAAAATAGGTATTTATGAGATTTGAATAATTTAAAAATAAAAATTACACACCTTGACGGTCCGAACCTTTTAGGCCTTGCGCGCACTGCCTTGCGTTTTTCTAACGCATAATCTGTGAAGTATGGAGTATCATAGAAGTGCGCGCACTGCGGTGAAATAAACGCATGCGGTGAAATCGCCGTTGGCCTCTCGCTGTAAATTTGCGGTGAATCTACCGCAAATATTTTTGTATCGCATAGAGATCTAGGAAGCGCCGCGCACTGCGGTGAAATAAACGCACGTTATAACCGACTTCAAAAAAAAGTTTTCAATTCGGTTGTATTTTTTTTAATCATTTTTTTTATGTTTGTTACCTCAGAACTCCGTTGTTTATGGACCGATTTGCAATTTTTTTTTTCCCATGAAGGAAAAATCAAAAAAAATATTTTTATTAGTGTATGTGAGTATGAAGTTCCGTTGACCATTTCTGGTCTTCTTCATCAGTTCCACTTCATCAAATGTTACTTTTTGACTGTAAATGCTTAAGTTCTCGATTAAAATTCCAATATCCTATCCATAAGGTAGCCTATAATTTTTGAGGAGTACCCTCGATTCCTCATGGATCCCATCATCAGAACTGGATTTTTCCTATAAGGGGAAAAAAAATTGCAAATCGGTCCATAAACGAAGGAGTTCTGAGGTAACAAACATAAAAAAAATGATGATAAAAATACAACCGAATTGATAACCTCCTCCTTTTTTTTGAAGTCGGTTAAAACGTGCGTTAGTTTCGCCGCAGTGCGCGGCCCTGTGAATGCGTTTATTCTACCGCACGGTAGAATAAACGCACCGCATTCCACCGCAAGGCAGTGCGCGCAAGGCCGTATCAATGAAGCGGCTCCGACAGCACATCAAGCTATACGTTTTTGTTGCAAACAAGCTATTATTACCAGCACGCCAATAATATTTGAATTACTGATTTATTTATCTATACTGTGGCGTGCTCGCCCGCCGCCATAGGTCACCGGAGTTCATATCGCGACGGCTCCTGTGCAACGCGGACGCAAGCCGTCTCGGTGCGTAAAATGCCTAAACTTTCGGAATAAGGGGCCCTTAATTGAAATAAATGCATTGATTTAAAGTATTGCTGGCAAAATAGCAGACAGCATATAGTATGTCATAATTTAACATAATAATAAAATAACATTATTAACGAATTTTTTAACATAACTTCTTTGATATTTACCTAAATAAGTCTCCCACACTGGATCACTGGAGGCGGAGTTATTTGGTAGCAACTGCAAGCGGGACAATGTTCCATACTGTGTGTTGCAAGCTTTGTTTACTACCTGGAAGTTGAAGGGAATTTTTAATTTTCATTAAAAAAAAAAATACTATAAATCCATTATTATTTAAGAAGTTATCTGGTTTAGGAGTTTAGTTATAACAATACAATATTATTGTTTTACAGGGTTTCAAAATAATCATTTTTGTATGTTGACAATATGCATAAGTGTGATGTAAAACTTTACTCTTTTCATTATTAATTTTTAGGTTCCACCGTCTAGATTTAGAAATGATTTCAAAGAAAATTATACGCTTCGGTAACCTTCGTGTTTCCGAATTAGCACGAACAAGCACGAACATCGCGCGAACATCGCGCCTCAGAGTAAACCCCCACAGAGGCAAATGCTTCTAAGTTTTGTGCTACCGCGCTTTATGCTCTTTTCGTTGCGCGTTTGTATGAAGTTTTTTTCCGTGTTTACCTACTCTGGTCGCAGGTCGTCATTTGTCGCTCAAAAGTTTTTGGGAATTGCATAGAGTTGTTAATCTATAACTATCACGGTAATACAAAATAAGCAAGTACCTCCATGGTAGTATTAACAGCACTATATTAGATCTCATCATCGCGCGTTAGTATTTCGTATTTCCGACGATTCCCGAAGTGCATACTTTTCTTTGGAAAGCTGTACGTGTGTGTATGTTGGGGTCGTTATGACCCTGAGGTATACCTGCAATCTCAACTGTCCGGCGGCTCTAACAACAGGGCCAGCGGTACCGAGCGCGGGCGCGGGCAGCGCGGCCACGTACGGGGCCGCGCCGCCCTCCAGCGGGGCCGCGGGCGGGGCCCCGCAGGCGCGCTTGGCGGCCAGCTCGTCGGCGCGGGGCCCCGGCAGGGCCGCGGCGCCGCGCTTGCGCAGGCGCTGGTCGAGACCGCTGAGGGAATAATCATAATGCTGGTAAGTATCACGTCGATGAGCTAGACAAAACTATTACACAATGGTCTACATTAGCTCTTGACTGAAATAGGTAGAAGTCATGGAAGGAGGCCTTATGTACCATTACGTATGTGCCAAATTACATCCAAATCCGTTCAGCCGTTTTAGCGCGAAAGCGTTACAAACGTACTCACTTTCGCATTTATGATATTACTTAGGATGCAAAAGTGAGTTTGTTACCGAACATAAGCAATAAATACATACTTATCGCATACATACAGCTGTACTACAGCTCGTGGCTAAATAATACCAATAATCGATCCATAAGGTAAAGCTACGCTTGCCAGGGTTGGTCCGTGGATGGATGACGTAGCTCGAAAACCACGTTAAGCCGTTGGTCCCGGCTGTCATACGTAAATCTTTGACAGTCGTTACGGGTCGTCAGAAGCCCGAAAGTCTGACAACCAGTCTTACCAAAGAGTATAGTATTATGAGAGTATAGTATTATGACGACACAGTTGGCGCAGTGGCTGAGCGATGGACTGCTGCGCAACGTGTCGCGGGTTCGATCCCCGCACGGAACAAATATTTGTATGATCTGCGAGTAGTTGTTCCGGGTCTGGGTGTTAGTGTATGTGAGTTTCTATGTTTGTAAACGCACCCACGATACAAGAAGAAATTCTTAGTGTGGGGCAAAGTTTTAAAAAAAAAAAAAAAAAAGTATTACCCAGTTACAGGGTTGTGAAGTTCAGATAGGCAGTCGCTCTGTGTAAAATACTGGTATTCAGCTGCAGCTGGTTAGACTGGAAGCTGACGCCAACATAGTTGGGAAAAGACTAGGCAGATTGATTGACATACTTATCACTGGTCCTGGAGTTATTCTGCTGTGTAGACGTAGCGTGGTTGCTGACATTAGGATGTATCACTATGTCGTCACGCACTTCCACTTTGATGCGAGACTTGCTCTGTGAAGATGTGCTGAAACAGTTCTCAGTGCCACCAGGTTGCGAGCCTAGAGATTCACTGGAAAAACAAACATTCAAATTGAATAACATTTTATAAAAACAAGCTTTTAATAGATGCTACAGCAGGCGTAGCATGGCGCTTTCTATCTCTACGAAGAATAGACATAGCTTTTTCTATACAAAGTGACAGTTCGTTTCTTCATTTTTGACATCGCACCGAAATAGAAGGAGGAGGAGAATATAAATCCTTCTACAATCTGTCATTTTGTCTTTCATTTCTAACGATCTTTGTCTAGGTCTTTTTGTAGGTAGACTATTTCGGAAGAAAGTTTTCTATCCTTACTGTCAAAATCACACTGACAACCGATAAATCCTGTGACAAAACAAAGAATTCTGAGTCGAATTATGTAAAAGAGTGAATTTCGTAAAAAGTGCAGTTGACTCTTTCTACTTTGCTGCCGTCGTACTATCTACAGAAAGCGTCATTTTTGTCTACTCTTCCGTCGACAAAACGGTGCTCCGTGCGTACGTCATGCTACGCCTGCAGATCAATATTCTTATTAGTAATCATCACGGAGTATAGAAAGAAGGTAATCATCAAAAACCTTTTTTGAAGTCTTAACCTTTTGTTTCTTGATTTTAGCTTTTGCACGGGTCAAGGCGGTATTTTTGTGTAAAAAACAAAGACTGTTATTGTTCAATAAAGTGAACAATAAATCATATAGGAGGATTAATACAGAAAAAGTTTTTAATTAAACGTTCAGCATTCACCAGCCAGTGAAGGGCCAATCGGAGCGCCGAACTCGGTCGAAGCGTAAAGTCGAGATAGTTAAAAGAAACTCACACTAGGGCCTCTGAATACGTAGATTAAAGTTAGAACTTACTTGGCATCAGCATGTGTGAGTGGTATGAAGACGGGCGTAATACGTCGCTTGCCGTCAGACGTCCTCGTCTCTATCTGTCGGTCCATCGGACGTAATGGAGTTGATGAAGTGCCGCTGGAACCCGCTGAAGGACTTAGCAGGCTCTTGGACTGTGAGAAAAATAAATTAAAAGTTTCTGGCACAAATTCACAAAACAAACATGTTTTATTACATGTATTAAGAACCTCCTTTTTAAGTTTATTATAAAATCTTCTCAGTATAAAAAATGGTGTATATCAAATGAGCATGGGTCGAAACCTAAGTTTGACTAATCAGAGGGTCTAGAGAAGTGACAATCGCTTCGAAAGCGTTTCGTATTTCTACAACGACTTTCAATAGGATTGACATAAGCTTTTCCATAGCTTATGTCCGTCCTATACATTTTTGCCTTTTCCATCATCGTTATCGCTGATAGAATGTCACTTTGTCTATGGCCTCTGGATCTACAGCTAAAAACCCAATAAAACTACCCGACACGCGGATCGAACCCAACACACATGCTCTACAGTTGCGCTTGCGGCTACTACTATCGTTACTGAATTATTGACATAAAATTATTTATTAGTGATAATTTTATTTTATTTTAAATGCGTCATCATCATCTGCCTAGCCCTTTCTATGTTGGAGTCGGTTTCCAAATGCGTAAGAATTTTTAAATATGATAGTAATGTTTTTATTTTTATTATTTTATTTATCATCAGATCATCACTGTTATATTTCGACACAAAGTATTTTGTAATGAAATAAATAAATTATGACTTTTGCAACAAGAACTTTTTGGAACAGAAGGCTAATTCTCGTGTTTATAAAACGTTCACATTCAAAACGCAAAGTGTCAAACTTGTCAAAACATGAATGATAGTATGAAATTGGTGAATTGATAGTAATTTTGACAGATAGCGAATGAGATGCGAATGCGAACGTTCTTAAAAAAGAAGGGAATTATTATTGCCTCTCAGATCATACATTATCATCAGAGATCAGATAATCGGATGCATATATTAACCTAAAGTTAATTTTTGGCTAAGAAATTACGGAAGCAGCTTTTTAATAAAAAAAATTCTTAATACGGAATTCCAAAAAAAATACCGGGAATGCACAAATAATCAAATATGGAAACGACTTATCAATCCTATTATGAAGGTTACTTTCGCGGTGTTCCGTGTTAACATAAAAATTAATATACTTTAAACATGTTTTAACGAAACTCGAGGTACCGAGTGGTTTGTCACTATGTGCTATGCCAGTTTGGAAACCTACTTTACAACACTAGCTAGCATTTCTTTTGTCAAAAATGTCTAAATTTATCAATTCCGGAATCGCGGGATTTTTGGGTCGGTACAAAAGTGGCATATTAGGTAACACCTGAACGTAAGTAAATATACATTGGACTATATAATCAGAACTCTAAAGTCGATCCCGGAGTCCCGGGATTTTTTCAATACAAAAGTGCATTCCATAGCCAACACCTCAACTTTAGATAAATATGCATTCGATTATCCGATCTCTAATTATCATACAAACAAATTGATGTCAGTTTTAAATTAATGTTCAAAATGTACGTGTACCTGTGACTTATCACTCTTGGGCGTGATCTCTTCTTTCGCAGCCTCTTTCTTAGCTTCTTGTTTCTCTCTCGCCAGTAAGATCTCAGGGCACTCGACCAACAAATTGGCCGACAAGTCGCCGCCCGACTCGTTGGCCAAACATTTGCCGTAGATCTTTTCGTAAAAAGCGTTCTGGAAGAAGCAGAATTTTCGGGTTGAGAGTGACTTATTATTTAAATTACAAGTTAAATTAAATTTAAAAAATCCCCGACGAAAACAAAGCATCGAATAAAATTTTTTTTTTATAGCTAAGAACACTCTCGATCAAGTCACCTTTCAAATAAAACAAAAATAATCAAAATCGGTTCAGCCGTTTGGCAGCCACGATGGCGCAGACAGACACACAAATACACACGTTAAACTTATAACAGCTCTCTTTTTCAGTCGGGGGTTAAAAATGAAAGTTCATACAACGTTCACGTAACGAAACGTACCTTTTCATCAAACGTAAGCGGTGTGCCGATCTCTTTGTTAGTGAACTGTATGCATGCAACGGTGCCGTCCGAACTACATGCCAGCAGGTTTAGACCTGCACAAATTAAAAATATATAATTGGAGGAAATTCTTTTTTTGCAGGCACATTTTGTACAGTGAAAAATGTTGCCAGCAATGACAATGATGTTGCTGAAACAAAACTGTGCACATGAACACGGGGGATTTACGAGACAAATATTGAATGCTACAAACTCTAATTCTAGAAAATATTTGATTGAAATTCAGTAAATTTGCTTACAGCAAACATTTTGAAGCTGACCACTTAAATAATAGCCATTTTAATTTTATATGCTTTCTTGAAATTATGACTTACGAACACAATAAATTGTTTACCACTCGGAATAAAATATTAGATTATAAGTTAGATTAATGTTAACTGCATCAAAAAAAAAAGATTAAATATTTTATGAGATTAGCTGATTTCGTATCGTCATAGTGCATTGAACTTATATCGGTAGATAATGCAAGTATTGTCGGTGCAAAGGAATATCTTCTTTTCAGCCAAATAGAGTTGGTTCTTCTCTTTCTTTTCGTGTGGTCAGCGACTAACCTGGTGCCAGGGTTTTAAAGCCGCCCATGGGCCTCTGACTTGGCTTCACATGCTGTCGAGAAATATCTCTCAGGCATGCTGGTTTACTCGCGATGTTTCCCTTCATCGTGTTTGAAGCAAGTGATAATTATACAAAACGCACGTGAATCCAAAATGTCAAAGACAGAGTTGCTGAGTTCCGTTTAGTGTTTTTTATTTTGTCTATAGTATAGATAGTTTATGGGCCGGAGCAAAAAGCTTTCTAAAGAAAAGAATACGTTTCGGTAACCTTCGTATTTTCGAATTAGCACGAACGTAAGCCACTGAATAAACCCACCCCAGAGGTAATGCTTCTAAGTTGTGTACTACCGCGCTTTGCAGTAGTGCACCTATAATTGCACGTTTGTATGAAGATTTCTCTCTGTAGGGTTACCTAGTCCTAGCCTGGTCGCAGATCGTCGAAAGTTTTTTGGAATGACATAGAGTTGTTAAATCATACAATTTTGTAAACATGGTAATGCAAAACAGGCAAGTACTTCCATGGTTGTAACAGCTCTATATAGACCTCATCATCGCGCGTTCGTATTTCCGTAAATAGCCGATGATTCAAAAGTACATATTTTTGCACTGGGCGGGCACTTTTAATTTTGGAAAAATGCACGGTGTTGGGATAGGCCATGGGAGACTGCGGTTGCAAGCTGTAAAAAAAATTACCATCAGAGCTCCAAGACAGATCAAGCACGCTGTCACTGAACAAGTCGTGCACGACCACGAGGGGTCGCTTGAGTGACGTCAGCCAGATGCTGAGCGCTCGGTCGCGCGACCCCACCGCCGCGCAGCAGCACTTCTTGCCTTCCTTCACGAAGATGTTGCTGTTGAAGCGCTGGAGACAAAAATAATCGTCATTTTTATACAGGGTGAAATTTAATCTTAAAGTGTCCTTGTAATCATCATTATAAACAACTTTCGCTATGGATCTAACCAAGAATTCGCGGAAAATAAATTGCTGTTCTCAACATTTATTACAAGCTTTATATTAGCTTGCTCTGTTCGTATGTGTTTCCGGTTACTCCAATTGTCATCCATTTTTCAAGTACTTCCTGGAATCCGATTGAACTGAAACTTGGCATACTTATATAGACCGAGACATTTTGAAAAAATGATACCATGGAACTGGTCTGATGATGGAGCCGGAAGTTGGCCATAGGAACTCCTCAATCAAACAAGATAGGACCATCTTGTTTGGACTCATTAGCTATGTCATGGGGTCTCAACTCGAACAAATTATAATTAGTCTTGAAAAAAAATCATAGATGGCAGCATAAGTAACAATTTATGAAATTAACAATCAACAGTAAAAATCAAAACATCTTTGTTTAATGTTGATATATGTATTTACACTCATAAATCTCGTATTTTCAACAAAAAACTTAAATTAAGCCGTTTACTTCAATTCGAACCCTTAGAATGATAAAGTAGCCATCTGTTAATTATTTTGTCGAGAGCTCTTTGCAAGTGATGACAGGGTCACTTTAAACTTGCGTTTAAAGTCGTTTCATTAAGGAAAATCAAACAATTTTTTTTTAAATCTAGTTTTAGTACTTTACGTAGAAATATAAAAATTCAACACCTAGGAAGAAAAAACGTAAAAAAGGAAGAAAAACATCTAGGAGTCTTGCGTAGTATCTAGGCAAGACTCCCAGATGGCGTTGTAAAACTACAGTCTCTGGCAATTAGTGAGTCGCTGATGCTGCCATCTGTTAAAAAAATGCAGGAAGAAAAATAGCCAGCTCAATTGCCAGACTTAGTGTGGTGTCATTTCTTTGTATGGGATTGGGTATCTGTACGTAGTATTATAATATCTGTGGCTATGTATTAACAAGTGTTTTGACACTAGGTGGTGTTCGGGGTCTGATAATGGAGCAGGAAGCTGGCCCTGGGAAAATCCTTTTTAGTTCAATAAAATATTGTTTTCAAAAAGACTTTTACTTATATTTTATGTTCGCATAGCTCGTCAAACTGTAGGCAACTTCTGACTTTCTTTTTTCACGATTTCAGTGTAGGTCTTATAGTAAAAGTTGTTCATAATGATGTCATGAATTTAAGAGATGCCCATGACTTCAATATCACCCTTTTTTTTTTTTTTTTGAGGTTGGGAAATCATCCAATGACTTCTCCCGCTCTGGGTGGAGCGGAAGGGCGTGTCAGACTTTTACTGACTAAAACCCACCCGTGTTCCTTCAGTTGCCTGTTGCCAAGGTCCCGGTATCCCTTTCGGACTAACCCGCAACCCTGGCAGGTTCAATTTCACCCTGTAGACATCGTCGAAATACGTGATACACTCTTCTCAAAAAATGTGAAAACTTAACGCATTCGAGTTTAGCATCATAATTACAAACATAATTAAGATTAGATTATTTTTTGTTTATTTTACAGTTTGCGTCTTATTAGTGCTGACTAAACAATATTTTTTCTTCTTTTTTTTGTTTTTAAAGAAAAAACCAATAGTTTTTTTTTAACATAAAATGGCGTCCCGCTGGTCAGCCCGAAAGGTTATCGGCTGCTTAACCGGACTTTCCAGTGGGTGACTCAATAAATTAAGGGCTCCAGGCAAGGCAACTTACAAACTAAGCGACTACACGCTAAGGCCCTGTGGGGTACGGACCTCGGCTTAGGGCGTCGGTGGGGGAGGACAGCAAGGGACAGGCTTTTATTATCAAATGACTTCTCCCGCTCTGGGCGGAGCGGGAGGGCGTGTCAGACTTTTACTGACTTAAACCCACCCGTGTTCCTTCCTGGATCGGATTTATCATTATTATTAGGGGACGAATTTAAAGCTCACAAATCAGGAATCTCTCAGGAATTTCTCGGCTTGGCTTGCCCCTATTGCATGGGACTTAAACATAACTGGTGAAATGTGGGTGTACTATACACCTCTGCTTAACCCTTCGGAGAATACAGGCGTGATGTTATGTTATGTATGAATTTAAAGATACAGGCTCAGCGGCGCGGGCTGGCTCGAGTAAGGGTCGGAGCGGGGCAAGTATGAATCCGTCATGAATCTCTTATATAATTCAGCAGTCATACAAAACAAGCATCAAATTCTCAAATGATTATCTCTCTTCAGTCTCACGCATCTGTCTCACTCTACCACATTCAGACAGGGACCAGCTACATTCAGTGTTCATCAGTGGGATAGCATTTCCCTTTTTTTTTATAGCTTTACCTACAGAATATTCAAATCCATGATTCCAATTGATATAATTTACGTTTAAGCAAATATCAACTTTATTTCACTGTCAATTAAGTTGATTTCAGAAAGTTCCTGTTAGTATGAATAGTACAGTAACTCACGGCACAAGTGACAGCCTTCCTGTGTCCTACGAAATCCTTGTCGCACCTCCATCCGTCTCTTTCTACCACTTGCGCAGTAGGACCGCCTCCGTTCATAGCGTGCGCAGATAAAACATACTGGCCGTCTGGAGACCAGGATAGGCGTAACACGTGAGTCGTACCTGAAAGAGAAGCAACGTAAAAAAGACGGATTGGTATGATTGTATTTGAGGCCTTAGTGCGAGTTTCTTTTAACTATTTTCACTTTACGCATCGACCGCGTTCGGCGCTCCGATTGGCCCTTCACCAGTGAAGGCCAGGGAAGGGCCAATCGGAGCGCCGAACGCGGTCGATGCGTAAAGTGAAGATAGTTTAAAAGAAACTCGCACTAAGGCCTCAGCAATAAGAAATGTTTTTAGTTTTAATTTTATGAATAGTTCCTTCGGTTATCTTTTACTAGCTTTTGCTCGCGGCTTCGTCTGCGTGGATGTCGGATAATTATCGTCACACGGGAACGTACGTGGGCTGGGTTTCCTATTAACTCAAACTGAAAGCATTTATTTCAATTAAACCATTTACAGGCACTTTTGAATTGTCAAAGAATCGGTCAGTTAGTCAAAAAGTTGAAGCTAGTTGCCCATTCCAAATCGTAGATCTCTATGGAGAAGAACGGGCAAGAAACTCCAAGGACACTCTTTTAAAAATGGATATAGATATTACAAAATCCTGGGTACCGTATTCTTGGTGCTTCTATATGTGAGAACAATGTCAAATGAAAAATAATCAAAAACAATTCAAAATATAAGATTAAAAATAAGCCTTGGCAGATGAGAGATGACCAGTCTCAACTGACAGCGCCCGTTCACGAACATGACACGTAGATCAGCACCATCCAGCTCACAAATATACAAATTTTCATCCTCTATATCGTGCCCTATAGGATTATTTTTGAAACAAAAGTAGCCTATGTCCTTCCACAAGATGCCATCTATCTCCTTGATAAATTTTGTCGAAATCCGTTTAGTGGTTTAGACGTGAAAAGGTAATCAATATACAGACAGACAGAGTTACTTTAATATTAGTATGGATAAACAGTTACATAAAAGTGTTATCACACTGGCGATTTGCCAGCGCGTATTCAGCGACGCCTAAACTTAGTTCCTCGTTTTAAAAAAAAAGCGCAAGTCTCTACTCAGGTGTAAATAGAGAATGCTCATTTATTAGTAGCTATCTAATAAATGAGCATTCTCTCTTCATACTAATTAATGTATAGTAAGTATCCCACAGACGTTTAGTTATGGTAAAAAAATCCCATGAGTACGCATGGGATTTTTTTTTACCATAACTAAACGCCACTGGTTTGCTTATGGTTCGTTTTTTAAATAAAAAATTGCTTTTGAGCGCTTGTTTTTGGTAAAAAGCTTCACCAAAACCAATTTCTATTGAATACTTACTAATTCCATACTGCCATGTCATTACTCCGACTAGTAAATAGTTATCTGTGGCGCACATTTCCGCACTAGTGCGGTAATGTAAAGTAAAAAGCACGCTTCCATAATACACTGCATTATGAACCTAAAAGCGGTTCAATAAGAGCCACTTTACGAGCAAGTGTGTTGAAAAAAGGTTTATTACACTAATGACAAAATGACGGATGACAAGTGACGGGCAGTTAAAATAGTTTCAACATACATAACACATAATTTTTATACTTCTAAATAAATCTAGTCTATTTACTAGTAATCAAATATAATTACAGAAACATGCGTTCGGCTATTGCTCTCGTTACGCATACCCGGCGAACAAGCTGCGCATACGGCTCGCTCGTTATCGATGATCACATCTATGCTAACATAGCAGTTGTTACATACCTCCACACTCTTCAAATGGTTCTGTGATTACAATTTCTGGCGCCCAATCAGCTGTCTTCCACACTCTCAATGACTTGTCATCAGACTGTGAGGCTAAGTATTTACCCACCTGGAATTAGTTATGACAAAATAACTATACCTACTGATAGTATAAAAAGAGTACAGTACAACTATTGTCTTAATGTCCCTCGGGAATCATCGCATTTCCGAATACTAAGGAATGCTAATTTCCATGTCCATCAATTATTTATCGTGTATAATAATTTGAATTCAGAACTAAGTACTTTATTGTTGTTTTGTTTTGATTTCCGTGCGAACTATATAGAGCTGAAAAACTATTTTAGACGGCGTGTAAGAGTGGGGCGCGACTTCGTGGACGGCACTATCTATATTGAACATTGCACCACAGAAATAAGATGCATTTTCATTTGTTTTCAGAAATAGGTTTTGAAAGATGAAATACTTACTGGATCCCAAGCCACACCCTTCACAAGTCCGCTGTGCCCGTTCAATACACACACCATTTCTGGAAATTTCTCTGCATTCCAGATGATGATGGAGTTGTCCACGCTACAGCTGGCCAGCCACTTGTCTAACGGTGACCAAGCTAAGTCTAACACATCACCTGTTTAACAAGACACAGTGTAATTTCATGTTAAAATCCTTAAGGCTCCCGCAGACAGGCGCAGCGCAACACCAGTAGAACAGTTTGTGTGGGGGTTTTCATAGAAATTGTTCCACCAGAGTTGCTTGTTTGTGGAAGCCTTTATTGTTAAAAATTTAGGCTTTAATGGATTTCTAAGGCAAGAAATGTATCTTCCAGAAAATATTTACATTATTTACTTATATTTGATAGATGATTACTGATATTTTATTACGTTACCCAACAATTGGTAACATTAGATTCAGACACAAAACATTCATAAAAGTAAAATTACTTATAGGTAAACATCACATGCATAATACAATAAAATTGGAAAAAAATGCTTACTTACTTAGCATTTAAAGCACTGATATTTGATCAAATTAAAATTGATAGTATTGGTAACATCAATACATACTTTTAAATTAAATTAAAATGGAGGATAATTATGATTAAAACTGATAAAAGTAAAATTGATAAATTTCAGTTTGCTTCCATTTGAATCTTAATAGATTCAGGCAAATATTGCGTAATGCGGCAAGCAGGCAAATATTGCATACTATGACTTTAATAAAACTTCAATATGATCCTATAATTGCCACACAAACCTGCGTGTCCTCTCAATGTAGCCAAGCATCGCCAAGTCTCAGCCTTGTGCTTGCCAGGAGTGCCCATAGCAGCCACACTGAGACCCCACACCATAACCAGTCGGTCATCACCGCCAGATGCTAGGTATTTACCGCCATTGCTCCATCGCACACAGTTTACACAAGCTGGAAATTAAATAAATTATTATAATTTTTAAAAATTGGGTATTTTTTGAAATGAAAATTCATGAGCGTAATTTATTGGATCTGCATAGAGGGCAACAGAGCAGGCCTTTGTTTCAAAGGAACATGCTGACTTGATTGATTGGCTGGATTGATTTGGATTAATTAAATAATAATGAATTATACTTTTGAAACAATTCTGTTTCAGTAAAAGGCTCGATATGGGACGTTTATACTTAGGTTTATTTTTTAATTAGACAAAAAATATAATTTTGAGAGAGATAAATGCTGAATAAAAAACTATCAAATATTAACTACAAAGTACTGTGAAGATGCAACATTGTAAGGACTATAGAAACTCTATTCCTACTCCACACACAATTATACTGAAGTACTTAGATACAGAGCTACCAACCTAAATGATTGTCCATTTGACAAAGCATCTTGGGAACATTGGGGTCCACTTCAACTGCCTCAAACAAAACGGGGCTCAGGTTCCAAACCACGACCCGCCCGGAGTCCCCGCCCTGACCCCCGGTTGCAAACCGCTTCCCCGTCGGATGTATATCAACGGAAAATATCGGTTTATCTGAAAAAAATCCACTTTTCGACTACAAATCCTCTCTCCAACTTACGTTACTTTTCCACGACAAATTCAAGAATATTTACCATCATGATTGACCCAACTGGGTTTTAGCAGCTTCATTGATGATGTATTGATTAAATTAAACTGAAAATAACAGCTAATAAATTAATAACGGAAATAAATAAAGATTTCCCCACTTTATTTATTTTATTGTAAAATGACACTGACAGCTTCAACAATTCAACACCGCCCGCCGCCCGGCAATTTGAGGCGTGCGTTCCGTTCGTAAACAAAATGAATATGAAAATTAAACCTATTGGTTTTTTAATAATCTGACAAAAAGATTGGTTTTCAGAACAGAAATTAATTTACTGAATTTATGAAGTCTGCAATTATTTTTGTGTTCTGGAATGGCAGTGGCGAATTATGAAACTAAATAGGAAGTGAAAATCGCAAATCTGCACTTGGCACCGTATACGCGTTCCAGTTATAATTTTTATCACGTTCGTTATCTCTGATAGCAGAAAGAGTAAGTTAGTGTCAACCAAATGCGGAATTTTCAATGAAATTACTGGATTTGAAGTGGAACGCAATTCGTGTGCGCGTTTTGAAGTTTAGCACAGCTTGTTTCTTGTTAAATTGGAAAAACTATTTTTAAAAGAAGCGGTATGAGAGGAGCGGACACTCTAATACCGGCTAGATTTTTAACTTTAACTAGTCATTTATCAGCGGTAATAACTTTGCTATGGGAGAGCCAGGAGAGCACTCGACACTGTTTGCCGAGCCACTTTCACGACGATCATTTCCAAATATATCACAACCGGTAAGCTTTCTTTACCTACATTTACAGAGTACTGTTGTCAGAATAACTGTAAAAGTTATTGATAAAAGAGGCTACTAGATTTATGTTACTTTTTTGTCATGACTTTGACTTTGAGCTATGGTACCACGCACGGCAGATGACGGTAACAACACGATAGTTGATACGGGTTTGTGGAGGGCATTCAGCCAAAATTTAAATCGGGCAGGGGGACAGTTTCATGCAGGTAAAACTGCGGTATTTTGCTGAAGGGCACCTAGTTAGTTTACGCCGCGCGCTCTCATTATATTTTCAAACGCCTGAAGAAATAGCAATAGCAAGTTAACGCCACTATATTGTTTTAGAATGGTATTTTTTATTTTATTTCTTATGCGATAAGTACCTAAAATCTTACTTTAAAACATTGAACATAATTTATTTAGTTGTAATTACTTAATTATTTTATAAATATTTATATCAGTACACAGAAAGACAAAGACAAGATTAGAAAGTACCCAGATTAGAAAATACTCTACATACCTAAGTTTAAAATTAAAATAACACTTAATTTTACATATTTATGTAGGTATCTAATCTAATCAATATCCTATATCGCAAGTATTATTTGATTGGCTTAACAACACCTAAGCAATATGTTTAGAAAACAATTAGTTAATGGTTTGTCTCAAGTAATAGCAGCAATAACATTAGTAGGAAGCTTTGCTCTGCCAGTGTAAACATCTTGTAAGTTTATGGCTACCTGGTACCAGCACGAGGCAAACAGAGAAACACTATTGTTTACGATTTATGGTCTCTGTGGCCATGTAACTGATTTAAACACAACGGTGGTGTTGAGCTCATTCGTTTCAAGTCTACCTAAGCTTGATTAGTTTAAAAATTAAGACAATATTAACATATCCATTAAAAAGAAAAAAAATACCAGGGCCGGTTTTTTTTTGTTTTTGGTGGGTACTTTTAATTTGGAGGGTAAACAATCTCTAATTAAAAACGATGCTCAGTTACGTATACAAATAAATAAAATTGAAGTGGCTGTTTGTATTGTTGAAACATGAGCCCTGAAAACATTACCCTCCTTTTTAGTAGTGTAATGACAGCTTTTTACTAAACCCGACATAAATCTATTTTTTTTTGTCGTTTTCATAAAATTTTAGGGGCCTCCACTTCTTGGTTACCCCAGGGCCTCCACACTTTTAAATCCGGCCCTGTAACTAGGTGAAGTACCTAAAGTCTTAATTAATATAAATAACGAAATTCTTGAAATTGAATCACATTAAAACATAATTAACATAATAATTAAATAAAATAAAACTCCCACCAGATTTTGGACAACAGTGTATTTTCCCATTACACACAATCTTTCTTACAATTCCACAATTAAGTCATATTGTCCTCAGAAATTAAAAACATTAAGTATTGGATGTAATTCAACACCAGATGGGAAACGGTTCACTGTGAGAAGTTAAACCAACTTGAACTGGTATAATGGAGTATGTGTGTTTACACTACTTCTGTGTTTGGGATTAGTGAGCCATTGTAGACCACCTATGTGTGTGCTGAACTCGATTGTCGTTGCGGCGACGTAGGGCTGATGGCTGTTTTTTTTCTTTACCTACAATATCCCACTGCTGGGAAAGTCTCGCTTATGCTTTTTCATTCATCTTTGTCTGTTGCCACAGATGAATACAGATAGTCCACCTCCGCATTTTAGGTAGGAAGCTGCGGGCCCGTCTTGTCGACTATATCTCTGACTAGGTACCCCTTTGGGATAGACGGGCGTGATATTATGTTTCGATCATCATCTTCCTGCTCTTGTCCTATGTTACTTGTGGTCCGCGCAACACGTTCTCTTCTTCCATTCTCCCCTATCAACCGTAACGCTATCATGCACTCCATATTCTCTCAAAATCATTCCTCACACAATCCATTCATGTTTTGTTTGGCCACAGATGAATACAGATGGTCCACTCCGCATTTTAGGTATGAAACTACAATTACGCGGCGTGCCCGTCTTGTCGGGCCAATTCAGTGAGTGTAAAGTAGTTAGAAGATATAAGTGTTACGCGACAGAAAGAGAGTCACTTCTAGGTGAATATAACTGTAGGTAATTAGCGCTGTGCGACTTGAATTGCACTTTATTGTGTCGTAGCAAGAGTCGCTTTTTATTGAAATGATATTGCGAAGTGAACCATCTGTATTCATCGTTGCTGTTGCCTTCACCGCACAATAAGTCAATCAGTTGCGCCAGCGCTTTTAAGGCCTGCCTCTGCTTCGCCTTTGCAACCAATATCGTGTCATCAGTTCATCACACGATTTAATCACTAGCAAACAAAATTGCCAGAATCTTCCTTTTGCCCTTCAATCAATAAAAGCACCTGGTCGACCGAGGTAAGCTCGGGTGAAAATAGATAAATATATCGTCCAGATATATCAACGTTGTAACAAATTCCCGAGGCCGTGAAAATAGAGAAAACGAGTTTTCCCAGATATGAGCTGGCTAGATCAATTTTTCGCCCCCGTAACCCCTATATTGCAATTTTCATCGAAATCGTTAGAGCTGTTTTCGAGATCGTGATGACAAATATTATACAGGGTGTTAGTGTAAACACCGTTATCGTTGAAACCAGTGGTTTGGTTTCATTTATAGAACGTATAAACAATGTAAAAAAACAACTTTTTTTTTAAAAGAAAATCTTCCTTTTTCCACAAGAATATTTCTCCCTATACGCAAGGGCAACGAACTTGCGTCTCAACACGGCGAGCGGGGCGCGCGGGACGTTACATAACCGGCCGTCAGCTGTTTCGCAGCTCTCTCGAACGCGTTTCCATGAGTATCGGGACAGTGACGGATATTTACTTTTAAAAATCTTTTAATGAAAATAAGGTTTTTGTTGTTACTGGGTCATTTATTTTTATATTTAAGTCAACTACCCATGGTTTGAGTGACAACGGTGTTAACCCTTGCATACTGTATAGGTAATTGTGCGGAAATCCTGTACAATGCGAGATCAGCATAAACTGAAAAATGTATAGGTAGCTTGATGTGTAGCCGTGTGCACCTATAGGTATATACAAATATATTTCATTTAATAGTATAGGGTAGGATATAACGTCAATTTACATTAAACCAGCCTTAACTGCATACCTAGTCACTAGTACTACTAGTAGCTACATAAAAAGCAAATATTTAAGCAATTAAGTCAAGTCATAAATCCCATAGCCTGCATTGTTTCTTATTTAATTAACTAATGCATTATTACTTTTCTGTAATCTTATTCAGTTTTATCAGTGTTTGTACTAGCTACTTGCACAGTTTAGTTAGTAGGTACGTACTGAAGTAGGAAAAATTTCTAGTCATACAATTCACCGTTTTATTGCACAAAGACACAGTATATAATAAAGTAACAGTATTAAATCTCGGCAGTAACCTTGAAATAATTATCTACGGTCGTTCGGTAGATAATTACCTTACCTTATAAAACCGCGTCCGTAACGTAAATGCCGCGCACTCGGCACTGTTGCGTACAGTGAGATTTCTAAGCGCGTCGTTCCAGCCGTTTTCTATAAAGATATAATACTGTTACTTATTAATTATACTGTGACAAAGATAATTATATTCCTATGATATCATGTGAAAGAGATCTCTTATCTAGCGACAAAGCAAACAGAAGTGAATGAAGGCAATTTCCGTTCCCTTCCAGTTTTGCCCTTTAACCTTGAAATATCTTGAGGACCTCATGCGGTGTCAGCCCTTTTTTTACACGATTGCCCAAAAAAGAGTGTAATGTTTTCAGGGTTCATGTATGTATGTATGTGAGTTTCTTCAATCCACCATAACTTTTAAATGCCTGAACGGATTTGGATGTATGGGGTATCGTTAGAATCCTTACATCATCCCGAGAGACATAGGCTTTTTTCGCACATCCAGACCCCTCCGTGACTCGGAAAGTATGTTAAGCCGTTTGTCCCGGCTGTCATTTCTAGATCTTTGACAATCGTTACAGGTAGTTATCAACGGGTATCGTGTTACCCAGTAACTGAGCCTATCTGATCTCCACAAGGTCTTATAGGCAGTCGCTCTATGTAAAATACTGGTATTCAGCTGTATCCGGTTAGACGACCCAAATATAGTTGGGAAAAGGCTAGGCAGATTGACCTAAAGGATTTGGTTATGCTCATCGACTTCGGCTTATCCCGGAGTGTCCCGGATGTTACACCAACAACACTAGGTACTGCAGATGCGATCAGAATTTTGGATGGCTCCTGAACAATATTAGGCAATGCTTTTGCTATTGCCTCTCAGAATCTAACTGTAGAAGTCTACCGATCGTTTTCAGTTTAAAAGGCGTTAATATTTGGCCCTGCCTACGACTTCGTACCATCCCTGAACGCCTTGACCTGTCTCAACATCCGATTATAACTGGTTAAAATTGCCACCGGCTATCCAAAGTTTACAAAACACGAGGTGTAGTGTCGGTTCTCCGGACACTAAGTACGGCTGTAGTGCGCCTGCGCAGCTCCGCAGCGGTCAGGCGACCAATAGCGTGCACGTGAATAGTGTCCGTGTAAAAGTTCGATTTTTAAATCAATTTGGCTATATTGAGCTGTTTTATACCTTCTGGTTTTATTATCAGCCAGATTTCAGTTTTTAAGTGTCCCCCAGTTAAATATATGGGGTCAACGGCCTCTAGCGAAGTAAGTATCATTGGGTATTTTTTTCTATTGTTGTACTAACGTTATTTCTTTGGATTTAACGATCGTGCTTAAGATTCGATGTCGGCGTGTAGGTATTTTCCAATAATTTAAAAGTGCGCTCTTGTGGAATATTTTTGCTATACTGACATAAACATTTTGCGGCTGGAATGCTTGTGAATCTCACTTTTCCCGACTCACTGGAAAATATAAATAAACCGGCGCAAAATGTTAACTCGATTACCTGCTATGAATGAGGTACCGATTACAAACGGTACCTTAATCTTATGGGGAAATCACTGATACTGCATGTTACTCAATCTGGCAACACATCGGCTCATAGTACCTAATTGGATAAATACATCCTAATGATCTTAATGATGAACTCAGTAAGACTGATCACGGAGTCTATGTAAAAATTGTCGCTGATTTAGCCTGAATATTTCGCCATAAATGGTTCGTGTGTCCAAGACGGGTCGCCTTAGGATTTTGTGCAGAAATATGTTGAAAAGGCCGATTGATAGGCCCTGTAGCAGCTGGGTATAATTTGACATGACAACCTTAAACCAGAGAGTTTCTACACTTTTTTCGTTACAATTAGATGTAACACAAAATTTCCACCATGTGCTTTTTCTCTTATCTCTCAGCGAGCATAAAATTCGCAATTTTTCTTCTCGTGTCGGATCTCTCGAATATGCAATATGACTTACGAGAAGCTCAGGCCATGGTTATAAGATTGGCTGGTCTATCCAGGATGTGTCAGACAAAAGCTTAGCACCGTTACTCTTGAAGGCTTCTTTATTAATTAAAATTATATTTTTCCCTGAGCCGATTCCCCGAAACTAATAGCAATATGGTATCTTCTGCAATTCTACACAATTAAAATCTTAAATTTATTCATTCACCGACGGACAACTCAATGAGTGAGCTCTACGGAAGGAATTTTGAATATTCACCCCCAAAAGAGGTTAAACAGGGGATGAATGTTTGTATGAAGTTTGTCATTTTTGCCGATGAAAAATCCCATCGCGCAACGCAGCTTTTATCTACTAGAAAGATTAGTCTTAAACACCAGAGGAAAAAAATAAACAAGGTACTATATCCCGAGGCGGCTGTCATTCGTACATCTTTAACAGTTCTTACGGGTCGTCAGAAGCCCGAAAGTCTGACAACTAGTCTTACCAAGGGGTATCGTAATACCCCCTGATATATGAGAACTGCGTGCATCGCTTCCGTGATGCGACCAGTTTCCGTATGATGGTGGCTGCCACAAAGGAGCAGTTACCCAGCCAGTTACTGGGTTGTGGAGGTCAAATAGATAGTAGCTCCATGTAAAATACTGGTATTCAGCTGCATCCGGTTAGACTTGAAGCCGACCCCAACATAGTTGAGAAAAAGCTAGGCAGATTGATGTAGGTTGCGTAGAAACAAAGGAACTAGGCCACTGAAGCTTCGAGTCGGAGTGAGTCATCCTTCGATGACTCACTCCGACTCTCTCGGAGTTTCAGGTGTATTGTATCTGTCTCTACTCATCATCCACCAATGTGAAGAGAAGAGATCAATAGATGTCCGAAAACAACCGTTACATTGTCAAAATTTTTCTCATCTCTCCAAGACAAATAATGAAATTCTTTTGGCTGTCTCATTTCCGCTTTGCTGTCTTTAGTCTTTATTAAGATCTCAGTCCCTAATAACCTAGCGTTTCTACTTGAGCAGTATGGTAGAAGTAGGAACAGTGGGGTTTTAGTCGGTAGGAGTCCGACATAACATCCATGAGGAATGCCCCACGGAAAAATAAAAATGTGGGAGCAGGAAGTGGTATTTGGATCCGCCATCATTGTTATCCCCCCATCCTAATTTATTTTGGGGCCGGCCCAGTACCTACGTACCTTTCTTCCATACATCTCTATCAGTCGTCATCTCAAGAAGTTTTGTATGTATAAAATTTCCCCAAACGCTTCGTGCAAGCTGTTTCGTAACTTGATTGTAAGTTATACGGTGTTACGCGCCTCCGAACAGTTAGGAGAGTTCAAGGTTGATTCCTCCGATCGCACGCGGTATCCGACTATTTACCTCATTCACGATTCGTCTCGCATAAACTTTGGTGGTGTTTATGTAACACAATATTTTAATCATGGTTCGGGAACATGAGGAGAGAAAGGTTGGCAACTAAAAAGTTTTATTTATTTTCATTCTGTGTGATAAGTTGTGTTTTAAAATTTTGTTTGTCTGTGGTGTTATTTTTTTTTTCATTAACTCGGTGTATAAAAAAGGAATGTTTTTTTTTGGTATCGTGTGTTGAATGTGGTTTGTGGCGTCCTGTTTTCGAAAAAGAATGTATGGATTAAGTATTATTTATTTTCTAGGTAAGAAAATGTATTTTTATTTGTGGGCAGCGAAGACAGCCATATCCTTGCCTTTATTTTATTTTTAATAAGTGAAACCTAATTTATTCTTCAATTCTCGCTATTGCACCTACCATTGTTTGTCTCTGCATTACCCAAAAGTTGTCTGGTAGAATTCCTATGGCATTAAGTCTGCCTCTGTACATATGTGTGCATAAAGTATTGAATAAATGAATTTTGGCGATAGGTACTTCTATTGACAACTAGGTCGCAGCTGTAAACTGAAATACTTACGCAATAATAGCTAATCGTTTGTGATTTCCTCGTACCAAATCACAATACCGGGAAAAATTCTATCACTTTGTGGTTAAAAGGTAAAAAATATTTTAAGGCTACAAACATATTATAGAGAACAACTTATTAAAAACAAGTTTCGTGCGGCTGCAGCCTACTGATCTTAATCCCTTTTTATCATTAACCTTGTTAATTTAGGTACACATTATCAAGCAAATGCTTAGATGATTTAATGCTTGTAGGATAAGATCTCATTGTATGCTAAAATCATTAATCATCGTTTTTAGGGTTTCGTAGCCGAAGAGTAGTGCCAAACGACTGTCTGTCTGTCTGTCAGCGGGCTGTATCTCATGAACCGTAATAGGTAGACAGTTGAAATTCACATTGTGTATTTCTATTGCCGCTATAACAACAAATAAAGTAAACAAAATTAAATAAAGTTAATAATTAAAAGGGTTCCCGAATCCCCATACAAGAAACGTGTTTTTTTTCGGCGTTTTTTGTTCTATTTTAATACGGTACGGAAAACTTTCTTGTGCGATTTTTTATTATTTATTTTAATTTAAACAATGGAATCGTTAAAGCATCTACGCCAGAAATAACTAGACAGGTAATAATTCAGGAAGAGTTTTAGTGATGTGCATTGGCACGGCGTAATCTAAAATTAACAGAAGTAGTTTCTGATCTCCTGTAAATTGCGAATTCCAAACAAAAAACGCCCCAGCTCAACTCCCAATGAGCTCGACGACGAAATCTTGAGACGCGACATACGTCTCAAGATTGGATTGGATTGAGAGTTGGGCCATTGTGCGAGCCAATCGAGACAATATAAAAACTTCCACAAAAGTCAATGTAGTTGATATTGTTATGAAACCTCTCGGTAATGTGCCGTATCTACTAAGTAAAATATAATTGAACTAGCACATTACTTAATAATTACACTTACCTACGAGGTAATCTATTCGTAACCGGTGCACCTGCGCTGGTATTAAATAGAAAGGAAACTGATGTGATTGTGATTCTGATCATCAATAATATTATGATTGTATGCCAAGACGTCAAGGCGATAGGTACTCTCCTCTCGTGTGGGGATCTCATACTTTGCACCCAAAAACGAATGCCTAAAGTCCAAAATCATTTATTTAATTAGGCTGAATACAGTCCCCCAAAACGCCCACCCTTCACTACTTTCTAGTGGCTTTAGCTGGGAAGAAGTGTCGCATCAAACTCCCACCAAATAAGGATACTTGTGCTTTCGTGTGTGTGGTGTATATCTAACTACAAACTTCATAACGTTTGTGAGTATCAACCGATTGATTAATTGCCTGGTGATTGCAGGACAATGCAGCAAATTCCTTTGCTTGAATATAGCATATTGTCAATGCCAAATTATTCATAATTATGGTACCTGTATGACCGTTATTGTAAGCGGTCATTGTTAAGGTTCACTTTGATGAGTTTTTTCTTGCATTGTGACTCATCTTGACAGTTTTGAAACTCAACATTAAAGCATTTATTAAAAAAAAAAACAACTAACAGGCACTTTTGAATTGTCAACGGGTCGGTCACTCAGAAAGATGAAGCTAGCCATTCCAAACCGTTATAGGTTCCTATAGAGAAGAATGGTCAAGAAACTCCACGGACCCTCTTTCATCATCATCATTTCAGCCGAAAGACGTCCACTGCTGGACATAGGCCTCCCCCAATTACCGCCACTTCGACCGGTTCTGTGCTTCTCGCATCCAGCGCATTCTCGCGGTCTTCACCAGGTCATAGGTCCACCTTGTTGGGGGGCCTTCCAACGCTTCCGGTACGCGGTCGCCACTCCAGAACCTTTCGGCCTCATCGGCCATCTGTTCTGCGAGCAATGTGCCCTGCCCACTGCCACTTAAGTTTGGCAATACTTCGGGCTATGTCGGTTACCTTGGTTCTCCTACGGATCTCTTCACTACTCCTACGGACTTCTACTACTGCGGACACTCTTTAGGCTGCGTTTCCACCAGAGATGTGCGATGGAAATGTGTCGTGCGAGGATGTCTAGCTGTGCTGTGAAAATGTGTGGGGGTTTCCACCAAAGCTGTGCGATGAAAATGTGCCTACGAGGATGTGTAGCGGAGCTGTGAAAATGCGCATTCATGTGTGGTGCGAGGATGGATGGACTGGCTGGTACAGTATGCGCAAACCTCGCAACACATCCCTCGCTTGTTTTGTATGCGCAAAAATCAAGCTCCGCTGAGCCGTTTCCACCAGAGATGTGCTGACCGAGGCGAGGTAAATGAAGCGATTCTATTGGTTCTTTACAAACACATCCCTCGCTACGCATCCTCGCACATCTCTGGTGGAAACGCAGCCTTACGGTTGCAAAATATTGGTTACATCATTCATCCTCCAACTCCTGGAAATGACAGTTGTCACTTGTCAAAAGTTGACGAATCACTGAGCTCCCGCATCACAACACCACACCCCTCCCGCACCGCGCAGCTATACCTCAGTAGGAACGGACTCAGTTATGCGGTCGGCCTATAGTATCATGTACTGAATTTAAGGTAACAGTTTGTGCGTCGATGACCCTTATCTACACCGTGTATATTAAACGAGGGTTTTCATTCTTACACCGGCCATTGATGAAAAGGTTATGATTCATAACCTTATCGTGTTGTCAAGTGCACGTAATGTAAACACGCTTGTGTCCGCACGTGTAACGCGAAGTAATTGTTTTTACGGCCGTCACGCGAGTTAATGCGATTGTTGACCGGACTTCATTAACAATTTACTAGATTATTAGGGTTCCGTACCCAAAGGGTAACACGGGACCGCGGCAGAAACTAGTCAAGAATATTGCAACAGTCATGATCAGACAATGCTCAGTATTCATTTCTGCTTACTTCGTTCTTTTCTCACAGTAAACTTAGAAACAATAAAATTGATTGATAGATACTTTGTTAGTATTTATTATTTATACCTTTGTTTTACACATAAATACGTACAGTCACGGACTTTAATTGATGAGCCACCTGGCACTGTTCATATTTTAGCCGTGTAATGCAAATCGGGTGTATTCGGTTCCCGACACGCAAAGTCATATGTCTTCGTATTAGAAGAAGAAAATTATATTTCATATCTTTACCGGTTGGCTAACCTGAGAACCAGAACTACAAACTTGACATCAGAGTGACTGCCCAAAGTCAACCAATTGCAGGTCTAGCAACAGTAAAACAGTAACCTATCAACGATAAACAATCGTTGCTAGGTTACTGTTGCGATAGTAACGTTAGCGTGCGGAGAAATACTAATAGTCATTTCGACAAGTTCGAAAGTAACGTCTCTGAAATTGATATTTCAACTGTCACTGTCTTCAGTTAAGTTTTCAGAAATAACGAGTTAATGAGCTATGATTTAAAGGATGTCGGTATCAAATAGATTTGACAATCTTAATGCAACATTGTATTTATTTTTAATTTTTTATCATTGAGAACTTATTAGTCAACCTCTATGGATAAGACATAAGATATTTCTAATTAAAAGTAATTTATTTGTCATCTTGTTTACGATCGTGCGATTTGAGTTCGTGTTTAATCGTGTAATCTCGTGAATGTATGAAACTGCAAAATTGAAAAGTTTGAAGGTGGCTCATCAATTAAAGTCCGTGACTGTACCTACCACTGTCACTGCATGATTGACATTGTGTGTCCTTTGTTGAATTAGTTATACACTCATACGATTGTATTCGTAAGTCAAAGTAAAAGTCAAATAATGTCTTTCTGTTGTCCTAGTATAGGTATTTGTAGTGTGGTAGATAAAATATTAATTATAGGTCATGTAAGTACAGTCACGATCTCCTCATAAAGTATTGATAGGTATTTTGTGGTGTTACGAACATTGTACTCTCGAAGCCATGCTCGAAGCCTGTTTACTTGTAACAAGGCCTACATTGTCCTCCGATACAATAACGTTGTTATTTATAAATGTTGTAAAAGCCAATTATTTTTAAAATAGTAACCGTGGAGTTTCTTGCCGGCTCTTCTCTATAGGAAACGATCCATTGGAACCGTGCGCCTAGCTTCTGACGTAAGTGCCCATGTTTATGTGAAATAAAATATTTTGATTTTGATCATACTTATAGGAAAAGAGGTCTTTGTCAAACTTGCAATCGTTATTCAATTTTTATGAGAAAATCGCTTTTGAATTTCGCGTAGGTACCAACATGATTTATTTATGCTCGTGTATGTCGTGTCGTGTCCCGTCCCGTGCCGTGACAGTACCTATTTTGTATGCGCCAGCTAATGCTACGGCTACACTTCGCGTTATCGCGAATTTTTTTCGTGCGCTCTCTCTCGCACTCCCCTCGGTTACTCGCTGAGCAACAGAGAGCGCACGAAGAAAAGTTCGCGATGACGCGAAGTGTAGCCGAAGTATAAAGGTTATTTTTCATTTTATTGCAAACTCATAAACGAAGCTTTTATGTTCTTAAAAAAAACAATACTTACTTGCATTAATAAAATTCTTTCTTAGCTTTTTTTTTTGGTTACGTTCTATTTCTTCTGTGTACTCCGATGCTAGTTGGTGCCCTTTATTACAATTTACATTAATTAAGTAGTGACTTATACCCTTGTGTTCAGTATTAAGGCATGCGCATGATTGCAGGTTGGTAGCCGGCTTCGGGTCATCGCTAGCCCTAATCCTGCTAGAGTACTTCACCTTCCTGTCCGGACTAACTATGTTCTCCCCTGCAGCCTGTCTTACATGTATCCTTTAATGTTTTGCTTCTGTGTTTGGGTCGCATATCAGTGGTAACAAAAGCAAGCCGTACTTTGTAAAATCTCACTGAGAAAACTTAGGTGAAGTGATCTGTCAATAGTGTCCACCCCTAGCATTAGTGGAATGACAGATCATTTCACCTTCTCCAGTTTTCAAGGTGAAATTGTTACGGAATGGACCTGCATCCTAATTGCGTAACACACTTTCAATCACAAGGTAAATCATTTTGAAGGTAATTGCTAATCGATTGCTTCCTTATGTACGAAAAATTTGTCCGCTCAACAGCGTAAATAACGCATTGCTACAGTTCGATTCAAACCTAATTGCGCCTCGGAAGAAAGCAACTCGCTGCGCAGTACCCGCGCTGACATATGAAATGAACTCGTTTACTGCGCAGCGAATCGCCTCATATTCCGAGCCGCCATTAAGTTTGAATCTGGCTGGAGGTACTAGTTAGTGTATTACGCAATTACCCCGCTGCTGCTGTACCTGAGGCCCTAGTGTGAGTTTGTTTAAACTATCTCGACTTTACGCATCGACCGCGTTCGACGCTCCGATTGGACCTTCACTGGCCTTCACTGGTGACGGGCCAATCGGGGCGCCGAACGCGGTCGATGCGTAAAGTCGAGATGGTTAAAAGAAACTCGCACTAGCTAGGGTCTCTGTATGGCGGCATCGCATTCTATTGAAACTCCGTACTGCGCTTGGAAGCTCAAGGTCAAAGTGTTACCACCGATGTGATATCCTGTACTTGTTGGCTTTCCTGTATTGTGTAGAATGGTATGTTTTACAGTTCGATTCAAACCTAATGGCGGCTCGGAAGAAAGCAACTCGCTGCGCAGTACCCCACCCCTCACCCCGCTAACACATGAAATTGTTACTGCGCAGCGACTCGCCTCATGTTCCGATTCCGAGCCGCCATTATGTTTGAATTGGCTGTACTTGGTGGAAATATCTGAAGGACCAGAAACTCCTAGTTCTTTTTGGCTGTCGCGTCTGGCTCTCCGAATTGCTGGTCCTCTGGTATTCCATCAAATTATTTATTAGCAATTAAATAGTAAATAGATATACTTACTTAGCATATTTTTATGAAATTAACTAATTAAAACTCGCATCATTATTAACTCTTGACTAGTTGTTTACTTAGTTTTATTTATTTTTTGTTCCGGAGCTCTCTTCTGTCTGTATGTTTATGTTTTGGGGGGAAAAAATGCTATTTTCCCTGAGGGCCTATTTTACAATGAACAAAGGTGCTATCTACCAGGCGGGTAATAAAAATAGAATATAATGAACCGGTAATGCCGATCGGATGTCAGCACACCAAACGCGTACACGCGTGTCGGGTGCGGAGCGGGTTGGGTCGCTCAAAACGACCCGACTCGCGCCCGCCACGCACCCGCTTTATGTGTATTTTGAACTGAGTTGGCGAAACCGACAATAGTCTTGCAAGGCGTTATAAAGCGTAGTTAATAAATCCTTTTACACACTAGTAGAACACAAGTGTTCCCAACAATTGATCTCCAACCCGCGCTGGGGCCGCGTGGTGGATTACGGCCCACTCCCTCTCACAGAGAGGAGGCCTGCTTCCTTGCAGTATGATGAGGCTGATTATTATTATACAGTACTAGCTGCGCCCCGCGGTTTCACCCGCGTAAGTCTCGATCCCGTGGGAATATCGGGATAAAAAGTATCCTATGTGTTAATCCAGGTTATAAGCTAATCCAAAGCCAAAGCCAAAATAAGCTAAATCCATTCAGCCGTTTTTGCCTGATTGAAACAAACATCCAAACACACAAACTTTCACATTTATAATATTATATATATATTATAGTAGGATAGTAGGATGTTATCTAACGAAGAACGTTCCCGTTAACCTGCAATATGTAGCGTCTCTTAAAAAATATTACTATAAAAAAAAGTTTTTATTTTTTAAGTTTGTAAATATTCACAAAAAAAATTAAATTAATACGGAAAAGAAACACTGTACACGCACACTTGTCTTTCTACGTTGAAATACAAGTGTGCGTGTACAGCAGCAGGCGTAGCATGAGCACCGTTTGTCGACGGAAGAGTAGACGTTTCCAGTAGACAGTACGAGACGGCAGCAAAGTAGAAAGAGTCAACTGCACTTTTTACGAAATTCACTCTTTTACATAATTCGACTCAGAATTCTTTGTTTGGTCATAGGATTTATCGGTTGTCAGTGTGATTTTGACTGTAAGAATAGAAAACTTTCTTCCGAAATAGTCTACCTACAAAAAGACCTAGACAAAGATCGTTAGAAATGAAAGACAAAATGACAGATTGTAGAAAGATTTCTACGGTGGATGTCAAAAATGAAGAAACGAACTGTCACTTTGTATAGAAAAAGCTATGTCTATTCTTCGTAGAGATAGAAAGCGCCATGCTACGCCTGACATCCACCGTAAAAATCTTTCTACAATCTGTCATTTTGTCTTTCATTTCTAACGATCTTTGTCTACGTCTTTTTGTAGGTAGACTATTTCGGAAGAAAGTTTTCTATCCTTACTGTCAAAATCACAATGACAACCGATAAATCCTATGACAAAACAAAGAATTCTGAGTCGAATTATGTAAAAGAGTGAATTTCGTAAAAAGTGCAGTTGACTCTTTCTACTTTGCTGCCGTCTCGTACTGTCTACTGTCTACAGGAAACGTCATTTTTGTCTACTCTTCCGTAGACAAAACGGTGCTCATGCTACGCCTGCAGAGTGTTTCTTTTACGTATCAATTCGTGAATATTTCACAAATAATATTATGAAAAAAAAAATTGAATTGTAATATTTTTTTGCATAATAAGGACTCTATACTATTGCGGGTTAACGGATACGCTCTTTGTTAGTTAACATACTGTATATTATGTATGTTACACACTAATATTGGCCATTATACAACTCATAAATGAGGTGTCTACTATTCATATGATAATATTTTTTTTAAACGAATGTTATTCATTGATCTTCGAAGGTCAATATTGTTATAATTACGTCATAAAGTCTTACATAAGCAGGTGTTTGTTCATGCTAAAATGGTTGTTAATTCACATTGTTGTCTCGTCTGGCATGTTTACTTCAATTTTGTGACTACAAAAAAAACAAGGTAATATTCAGCGGCTCTGATATGCTTGCTATGACAACTAGCTTGTAAATCGTTGCGGGGGCGTAGGCGTTTTGGGGGGACTGTCTTATGTAATTTTGACGTTCGAAAAGTGCTGATTCTCAGCCTAGTTTGAATAAATGACTTTTGATTTTGGTTTTGATTGAATCCCAGGGGCCTAAACCGGCCACATTAGCAATTCCTCTAATTTTACATAAAAGCAATTAATAATTTTGTGGACCATTTTACGAATCTCCATAGAAAACTGTCAAACATAAATTATTTCGTAATATGAATTACACGCAGATCATAATTTAATTATTAATCATAATATTTTCATATTATGATTCTGCTAAAGTGACTGTTTTAAGCCCCCAGACATAGAATGAGAGAACCAGTCTAAAAATTATTGCTTGAAATCTGATTCAAACTAAAAACATGAAAATTATGACTAAAATTGGTATATACATACATACGGGTCGTCGCGACCCGGAACATGAGGCGAGTCGCTGCGCAGTCAAAATTTCATGTATCAACGGTAGTGAGGGGTGGGGTACTGCGCAGCGAGCTGCTAACTTCCGAGTCGCCATTAAGTTTGAATCGAAATGTACTAAGGGCGTATTCATAATAATTATGTAGAACGCTGAACTCTGGTAACCGGTGCCGATACGCCCTTGCATGGCGCCAGTGAACAAAGTTATACAAAGAAATTCATGAAAAAATGCAACAAAATAATTTCAATACTTTTTAGCACAAATAAACAAATTGCTCATTCCACTCATTGCGTAGTAAATGAAATTGTAGATATGTTCACACCGGTACAAATCAAGCTGTACATATCCAGTATAAGCTGATCTCCCATTGTTTAGGATTTCCGTACCAGCTTATATCGGACATGTATATTATGTAGCTTGATATGTAGCCGTGTGTACTAAAAACCGGTTTCTCCAATCACGCTAATCTAATATGCCTTAGCAGTCACTTTCTCAACTTTTACTTCACAACTTGTTTAAGAGTATCTATAAACTGTGTTTAAACTAGCTTTTCCCGCGGTTTCATCCGCGTCTACGACGTACTACCGGGATAAAGAAATCCCATGTCCCAAGTCCCAACTTGTTTTTTTTTTTTTTGAGGGTGGGAAATCTTCCAGTGACTTCTCCCGCTCTGGGCGGAGCGGAAGGGTGTGTCAGACTTTTACTGACTAAAACCTATCCGTGTTCCTTCAGTTGCCTATTGCCAAGGTCCCGGTATCCCCTTCGGACTAACCCGCAAAACCTAGTATGGGTGCTAGGTTTTTGTTGAACTGTCAAAATGAAACATTGCGATAAATCACATTATACTCCATGCTTAGTCCTCGATAATTATCCTGATTTACTATGTAGTCTCACTACACTCCCATCGTGTGCACGCGAATATTCAGAGAATAAATCCTGCAAGAAAAAACTTTTACGCTGGCAACTATAACCAGCTAATGTCATTTTTTAATTTCATGGTGAAATCACAGATTACAGTATATAGTTTGAACCAACAAACCAATTTTTGCTGTCACCTTCCAGAATGCTGCATCCTTTGCACTGCAGCTTTTTTCCCTGGGGGCCTGCATATTGGCAGAGAACCGTTTAAGAAGCAAATGATACCACATGCCACCATTAAGGTCATGATATCTTCATTGTCAGATAACAGTGTCAGGCAGTATTCAGTAACACACTACATAAGTGGTGGACTTTCTGTAATGGTAAAAATATTCACGATATTTCTATCACTAAAATATTAAAGTTTCTTACACAACAATTCAACAATGACAGTTCATATACGTTCAGCACTAATAGATCTGCATTGTCATTGATCATAAATGCTGATGTAGGTACCGATCCTGTAATTAAGAGGTTCTTTAAAGGTATCTTCAAATTACAACAAAGTTGAACTAACTACAATGATATATAATATAATATAATTCATTTATTTAACAGATCATACAATCCAACTTGTTAGACAATTAATGATAATACACACACATCTTACACACTAGTGTTAGTAAATTTAGTTATATTTGGCAAATCCCGTAAACTAATTAATAACAATGTCAAAATGGATGTATGGGATCCATCAATGTTACTGAATTTTATAGAATGATGGTACCCATTACAACAATTATCACTTGACAAAGTAGCCAAAAAGTATGTAAGAATTATTTCAAGTCTTAAAGAATATAATTTATCTGTAATTGAGACTTCATAACATCCAAATTATTGATTCAAGTGTTAACATAAAAATCACTGATTGGTAAAAACATCTAAGACAGGAAAACGGCTAACAATTATTATGTTATCCTACTTTTCCTATGGAACCTGACATTTATCATGTGATTACATTACAATATTATATAAATTATACACACAAATGGTGTAATTCAGAGATAGGTAATACAGAAAAATTATTAATGCCTCATAATTATGTTAATTAGCCAAACAATTAGTTATTGGATTAAACAAACAATGTTGGACAGTGGCATAGATATCAAAATATTTACTCCTCATTCCACAAGTCATGCTTCAATAGCGACTAGAGGTGTGTCAGAAGATAATCAGTATTTTTAAAACGGTTGTTTGGTCATAAGTTTTGCTAAATTTTTGCCAAGTTTGTTGGTAATGTTGACCTTGAGACTGATGTGATTTTTTTTTTTTTCATAAATTAAGTTTTGAGCCAAAAGAGTAGGCATACTAAATAGGTACATACTTGGTTGTTGATAATTAGAATAGAAGCATTATTAAAAGAGAATTAATTGAAAATGTGGTAAAGTTTTTCCACTTGCAATTAAAGGTTGATTTTATGTTTTAGTGTGAAACAAATGTTTGTAATTTCCAACTTCATCTCTCTAAACATCTACATAGTAAATCAGGATAATTATCGAGGACTAAGCATGGAGTATAATTACTAAATTAAACGAACTTACCTAAGTGAAGTTCTATTGTAATTATACGAAATGCTTAGTCCTCGATACTATGTTCCCTCCCAAGCCCTGAACAAGACCATAGTTTGTTTTTTGACCCTGGGATTGAAGTTGGGGAATTACTGTCTGTTAATTTTAATTCTCTCATTGCAGATTACTCTAAATAGAATGACATTAGCTGGTTATAGTTGCCAGCGTAAAAGTTTTTTCTTGCAGGATTTATTCTCTGAATATTCGCGTGCACACGATGGGAGTGTAGTGAGACTACATAGTAAATCAGGATAATTATCGAGGACTAAGCATTTCGTATAATTACAATAGAACTTCACTTAGGTAAGTTCGTTTAATTTAGTAAATATGTTTCATTTTGACAGTTCAACAACATTCATTGCGTTATTTACGTTGTGGAGCAGACAATTTTTTCAAACATATAAAGCAATGGATTAGTCATATCCTTCAAAATAATTCAGATACAGAACGGATAGACCATGAATTGCACTACGCACTAAGGGTGTAGGTCGTGGTCTATCCGTGTGACAAATTTCATCCAATTCCGTTCAGCCGTAAAGGCGTGAAAAACAGACAGGCAGACAGAGCTACTTCCGCATTTATAATACAGTATGCAAGGGTAAACACCGTTGTCACTCAAACCATGGGTAGTTGACTTAAATATAAAAATAAATGACCCAGTAACAACAAAAAAAAAAACCTTATTTTCATTAAAAGATTTAAAAAGTAAATATCCGTCACTGTCCCGATACTCATGGAAACGCGTTCGAGAGAGCTGCGAAACAGCTGACGGCCGGTCATGTAACGTCCAGCGCGCCCCGCCCGCCCCCGCCAACCGCCGGCCGCGGCCGGTCGTTGCCCTTGCGTGTAGGGTGAAATATTCTTGTGGAAAAATGTAAACATTCTTTAAAAAAAAAAGTTGTATTTTTCCATTGATTTTACGTTCTATAAATGAAACCAAACCACTGGTTTCAAGGCTAACGGTGTTTACACTAACACCCTGTATTGGTATGGATTCAATAATTATCTATATACATCTACACGAGTGACCTTTGTGTTGTGTTGACCCTATACATTCTTAGTTTATTTCTTACTTTAGCGTTGTATAACTAACATTAATGGAGCTTCTGTCACAGAATTAATAATAATAGTAACTACTACGCTTCATTAACGTATTACGTTTTAGCTAGATAATTAATTAAGGGCGTACCCTACCTCAAATTGCTTAGCATGATCGTGTTATGCCGAAAATACTGCAGCATTAATTTTGAAATATATACATATATGTTTAAGTTGAGGATGTTATGAAATTTTCTCTATAGAAAAAAAAAACCAAAGTTACCTCTAAACCGCTGGTATTAAAAAAATACTTCAAATTAGATCATGAAACTTTACATAATCTTTCTTTCTTTCTTTTTTTAATAATAACTAATAACTGAACTAAATATAAAGCAGGTCTTATGTTTTTTAAATTACCTACCATTATTTTCACCGTAAAAAGCAATTAGGTACCCAAACTATTGCAGACTTGAGAGCCGCTAACGCCTCACTCAGGCCGCGAGTAGTATGGTGCGACCGATATAAAATTTGAGGTTGGGTGTGTCCTTAAGTCATTTAATTCAATAATTAAGACTACTCATTGTATAAAAGTGGGCTATAAGGTTATCGGTTTATAATACCTTATCTTTTAAAGTGAAGTCACGTGAACATATTCGTAAGAAGTTGACAGAATCGTCCCAGTGTTGATTTGCTGGATTCGTTTTCTCCTTCACCTATCTTTATTTCTCCCTAAGTTTATATTGTTCAATTATGTAGGTATGTCCAGTTCGATTCAAAGAGGAGCTCGTGATTAAGTAATAACAGCCACACGGGTCGGTCCATCACTTGCCGGGGTTGGTTTGTGGATGGGTCTTTACATCCGAGACTCCTCCTAGCCTCGGAAAGCACGTTAAGCCGTTGGTCCCGGCTGTCATTCGTGGATCTTTGACAGTTAGTCGTTACGGGTCCACAGAAGCCCGAAAGTATGACAACCCAGTCTTACCTTGGGGTATCGTATTGCCCAGTTACTGGGTTGTGGAGGTCAGATAGGCAACCGCTCCATGTAAAATACTGGTATTCAGCTGCATCCGGTTAGACTGGAAGCCGACCCCAACATAGTTGGGAAAAGGCTAGGCAGATTGATTTTTTGTACAGTTCGATTGCTCGGAACATGAGGCGAGTCGCTGCGCAGTAACGATTTCATGTGTCAGTTTTCAATTCTCGTTTTTGCCACAGACTTCCGAAATTAAAGTTATTTTTCACTATGTAGTGTTTTTTTTTTTTTTAATCATTAGTTTTTTTTTTTTGTAAAAAAAAATGGAATAGGTACCTACGTATACGTAATTACGTACCACAACTAAAAAGAGAAAAAAAAACAGTCGAATAGAGAACCTCCTCCTGTTTGTAGTCGGCGGTTAATAATGAAATGCTGTTCGTTAAACACGGCTGGACAGATTTGGCTATTTTTTATTTGATAGAAATCCGACGACGGACGAAACGCGAAGAACTAGTTACACTTTAAATATAATTAAAATCAATTCTATTTTCTTGTAAATTTTGACGTTCAAAAGTGCCTTGTGCCCATTTGAAATAAATGATTTAACCGACTACAATGACGATAATTCAACTGTTCAACACCAACATCCGACTGCACCAACATCCTCAACGCATCCTGTCACTCAAGCGGAATCACGAGACTCCAAAAATAACACGTCTTAACAACAAAATTGCTCCGTTCACAATAATAACTCCTTGACGATGTATATCAGCGATTGCCGGCCACGGCGCAGCGTCAATAGCTCTCACATACTTCGTGATAGAAGGTTGGCTCTGCGACTGGTACTGGCCAATATTCGCCCTGTGTAGCGTGGTCCCGTCAGTAGTGGATATGGCCGCAGCCTTCCTTACTATGTGTTCCGTGAAATGGTGAAAGTGGATGTTTTTTAGACTGTATTTTTAGAATAGTGTTTTAGGATAGTTTTTTTTTTTTGTGCTTGCAAAATGAAGATGAAGGATTTTATTAATTTCTTTGTAAGTTGGTTTCCTGGATTTTCTATTTTTTTTTTAAATTATATACAGCTAAGACATCATAAAAAAATAAACTCATAAAATCTAGCTGGATATTCGTGCACAATTTCTCTTCAAGCAGTTCACAATCATTGCATTATTTCACCTTGAATTTATAATGATTTCTTAAGATGCAATGGTGTCATTATTCTGCACCTGTTGTAGTATCACCATCCTTTTAACTTGGGGAATATTTTACGGACAACCTACGTCCCGAGAAAGATGAATACTTAAACTTCTTCCATTATATGGTATCGCATGCGCACGCGCAGTCATCCGCGATCCCAACCGACCTTATCTATTTTCACATAAGATCTATTTCCTTATAAGTTAAGACAGTTGGTGACTTTAACCATTGACGTTACATGGTGGTGTCCCCAGATCACCACCGAGCATCAACACCTAACCACATCGCACGACTACAAGGGGGGATGGTCCTTCTACTTAGTTCTAGCCGGGATAGTCACCACACTGGGTTCTTCGCTTCCTGTCGGCTACAATATAGGAGTGGTTAATACGCCTGCTGAGGTAAGTGCATATAATTATAAGTCACTAGCTTCCACCCGCGGCTTCGCCCGCGTGGTATGTCGATAAAAAGTAAGTCCTATGACCTATGTCCTTCCCCAAGATGCCATCTATCTCCTTGCCAAATTTTATCGAAATCCGTTTAGTCGTTTAGGCGTGAAAATACAGACAGACAGAGTTACTTTCGAATTTATAATAGTAGTATGGACTAGCTTCCGCCCGCGGCTTCACCCGCATGGTATGTCGATAAAAAGTAGCCTATGTCCTTCCCCGGGATGCCATCTATCTCATTGCCAAATTTTCAGTGGTTTAGGCGTGATAAGGCAACATACAGACTAACAGATAGACAGTTACTTTCGAATTTATAATATTAGTATAGTATCAATCTTATATCCATCAATCTTTTTTTACTGAAACCGTTTGGGGGGGCACTTGCCCTATGCCCCCCCCTGGATCCGCCCTTGAGTACGCTTGCTGATAAGTTCAGTATCAACAAGTCGTAAAGATTTTGGAGCGATTAAAAAAGTAGTAAACAATTAACGTGCCGTCTCGATGTTTATGGTTTGTCAAACACGTGTATGCAAGAACACGTGTATGTGAGACTGCCTCGTTGATCTAGTGGTTGCAAGCGCTACTGCTGAGCATGAGGTCCTGGGTTCGATTCCCAGGCAAAGTGTTATTGGGTTTTTCCAACGGGAATTTCTCAGTAGCACCTCGAAATCTCGATCTGTGCCCGGTCGATGGCAATAGGCTCGCTCCCTATTACATGGGACTTAAACATGGGACTAAAACTGGTGTACTGTAGGTAGACCTCTGCTCAACCCTTTAAGGAAACAAGGCGTGGTGATGTAATATACAGGCTGTTAGGGTAAACACCGTTATCCTTGCAACCCAGTGGTTTGGTTTCATTTATAGAACGTAAAATCAATGGAAAATTACATTTTTTTTATTTTTTTTTAAACTACATTTTACCACAAGAGACGCAAGTTCGTTGCCCTGTGCGCTAGGGCAACGAACTTGCGTCACAACACGGGCGGCGAGTGACCTAACCAGCCGCGAGCGCGACCCCTCCCTCAGTTAGTCAGCTGTTTCGCTAGCGAGCACGGTGCCAGATAGAACTTTTAAAAATCTTTTAATGAAAATAACGTTTTTTTTTTTGTCATTTTCGGTCATTTATTTTTATATTTAAGTCAACTACCCATGGTTTGAATGACAAGAGTGTTTAACCTTACACCCTGTATATGCAAGAAGAAAGCAATCAACTAGAGTCTTCATCTACTGGATTCATTGATTGCTTTTCACTCTTTTTATTGTCCGTCCATGCTTTATTGGATGGAGTGGTAGAAGCCTTATAAGTGTAATGGAAATCTATTCTTATTCATAATTAGCTTCCGCCCGCGGCTTCCCCGCGCGGATGTCGATAAAAAGTAGCCTATATATCCTTCCCCAGGGTGCCAGCTATCTCCTTGCCAAATTTTGTCGAAATCCATTCAGTGGTTTAGGCGTGAAAAGGTAACATACAGACAGACAGACAAGAAAAAAAAAATCTGCTGTTCCCTACATTTGTGTTCACTTAAATCGACAAAATGTATGGAACAGGTGATTTTTTTTTTAGCGATTTCAAGGTTGGTCACATTGAAAAAGTTGTTCAAAATGATGAGTACTATGACCCCTTTTCGGGTTTAGCATAAACAAAAAATAATGTTGTATAGTACACACACACAAAGATTATAAGGGTCTGTGAGTAGTCAAACATGCAATGACTGCAATGAGTAATAGTGGTGATCACTACTCGTGCTTCCTTTGTTTAAAAGGAGGACTTTGCGCTGGAGCAGGAAAAACAAACAATTAAAAAAAAACTGATAATGATAACTTCTTAGTCATAACGCCGGGTCGTAAGGCAAGATTCATAGAGCGTAATTGGAGTTGTTTAGTAAATTAAGCGTTTCATACGAATATGTACGTTAATTCTATACGAATAATGTTCAGATTAGTATGCGACGCTTTACTGCAAAGTCAAAGTGCTTTCTGTGAATCTGGTCTTTAGTCAACTACTGTTATTATTATACCCTGATTAAGGGCGCACCTTACCTCAAATTGCTTAGCATGATCCTCCGTTATGCCGAAAATACTAAAGCATTAATTTTGAAATAAATATATGTTAAAGTTGAGGATTGATGCTAGGTTCTATGTTTGGCGAAAACACGATTACATAACATTTTCTCTATATAAAAAAAAAAAACTAAACAGAACTATAAACCGCTGGTATTCAAAAAATACTTCAAATTAGATCATGAAACTTTGCATAATAACTGAACTATCTATAAAGCAGGTCTTATGTTTTTTATTTTTTTTAATTACCCTTATTTTCACCGTAAAAAGCAATTACCTAAACTTTTCAACGCTTTAGAGCCGCTAGCGCCCCACTCCGTCTCGTTCTCACTCAGGCCTCAGGTCGCGAGTAGTATGGTGCGAGCGGGGTAAAATATGAGGTAGGGTGCGCCCTTAATAGTCAATCTATTCTAATATTATAAAGAGGTAAAATTTTTGAGTTTATATGTAGGGGGTATAATCTTCTGATTCCGAAAATTTTATGTTAAAACAAGGAATTTGGCGCGGACGAAGTCGCAGGCAAAGCTATAGTATAGTACTACCTACTCTGCCCTTCTCATACTGCTGACTTTGTTCATTCTTCTTTTCATATTCAGTCCATTCTTCTTTGGAATGCGCTTCCTCTTGATATCAGGACCGCCACCAGTCGTTATGCATTTAAGCGGAAATTGCGGAGTTTTTTCTCAAAATAAATAGAGTAGAGTCATGTCATCACCTCTCACCCTTGAATTTGTATGTTATATATATATATATTATAGTATTTATTATTGTAAATATATGTGTAAGTATATGTATCATAAGTTTATTTATGTACTGTAAACCTGCTTTATCTATAATGCAATATGATATATTATTATTATTATTTTTTCTCTTTGTTCCTCTCAATTAGAGCACCTGCCATCTAATCTCTTCACTACCCTTGGTTGACTGGTAGAGAATGCCTCAGGCATTAAGTCCGCCTTTGTACCTTTTTTAGTGCGAAAAGTTTAAATAAATAAATAGTAACTCAATTTTTAATATTGCATTCCACAATGTGAACATGAAGTTTGGATGCACGTAGCCTAAATTATGTTACTTTATAACATATCCCAGGTAATAAAACGCTTCTGCAACGAGAGTTTCGTAACCCGATACGACGTGGTCCTCAACGAAAAATGGCTGAACGTGCTTTGGTCTTCCATCGTGTCCATCTTCATTGTGGGCGGATGCACCGGCTCGATACTCGGTGCTGTGCTGGCCAACAGTTTGGGAAGGTAAGAAGAACTGGAATCACTACATCATCCTAACTATATAATTTTACTAGCTTCCGCCCGCGGCTTCGCCCGCGTGGTATGTCGATAAAAAGCAGCCTATGTCCTTTCTCAGGCTCTAGACTATCTGTGTACCAAATTTCATTTAAATCGGTTCAGTAGTTTTGGCGTGAAAGCGCGACAGACTGAAAGACAGAGTTACTTTCGCATTGCTATTTATCCTGATATTCCCACAGGATCGCGACTTACGCGGGTGAAACCGCGGGGCGCAGGTAGTCACATCACTACATATTATAAAACAAAGTGCTCCCGCCGCGTCTGTCTCTGTCTGATCTGCAGGCGTAGCATGAGCACCGTTTTGTCGACGGAAGAGTAGACAAAAATGACTTTTCCTGTAGACAGTAGACAGTACGAGACGGCAACAAAGTAGAAAGAGTCAACTGCACTTTTACGAAATTCACTCTTTTACTTAATTCGACTCAGAATTCTTTATTTTATCATAGGATTTATCGGTTGTCAGTGTGATTTTGACAGTAAGGAAAGAAAACTTTCTTCCGAAATAGTCTACAATATAATAAGACCTAGACTAAGATCGTTAGAAATGAAAGACAAAATGATAGATTGTAGAAAGATTTCTACGGTGGATGTCAAAATGAAGAAACGAAATGTCACTTTGTATAGAAAAAGCTTTGTCTATTCTTCGTAGAGATGGAAAGCGCCACAGAACGCGATAAATTTAAAAACCGAACGGTTTATTTTTCATACGGTTTTCACCAATGGACAGAGTAATTTATGAGAACGGTTTAGGAGTATAATTCATTAAAATGGAATCCGCAGTAGTAGCCCGCGACATTGAAATTCTTACGTTATTTGCAGTATTCGTTATTCGATTCGCGACCGTTACAAATATGTATTTATACATAGAATTAAAATCATTAGAATCAGTAATACATCTCTCTAAGTTAGATTTGTTCCATAAGAACTTTTCCATAAGAGATTCGTTCATGGAACTAATCTAACTTAGACAGATGTATTAATGATTATAATTCAATAAACACTCCCAGGTATAGTCCAGTCCAGTATAAAAAAATATCACAACGACAATGAGAAGTGTTTCTCGGTTTCGTTAAGCGTTTTTTACACCCGTTAACAATATCATCAATGTAGCAGCCTATCGTTATCCACGGCTAGACAAAGGCACTTTCCTAGTTGCACCACAAGATTCTCCCGTATCAAGACTGTCCTCGCCGCCTTTTGTAAGTTTATTCGTCGTCGGTATATTTATCCAGTGTGGTCCAGCTCTAGTACCACATTGCTGATAGGCAAATATTTATAAAAAGTCCCATGCGATAATAGGAATATTCTGAGGAAAAAATAAAAAATACCAGTTTCTTCTTTTTTTCGTGTGGTTTGTGACTAACCAGAGGACCTAGACAAAGTGACATTCTATCAGCGATAACGATGATGGAAAAGGCAAAAATGTATAGAACTGATATAACCTATCGAAAAGCATAATGTCAATCCTGTTGAAAGTCGTTGTAGAAATACGAAACGCTTTCGAAGCGATTGTCACTTGTCTAGGCCCTCTGGTGCCAGAGTGTTAAAGCCGCCAATGGGCCTCTGACTTCACATGCTGTCGATACCGGTCATTGATAGCGAGTGATGCCGCGATGAGAAGGTATCTAATTCCAGTTCTTTCGTAAACCTAACCTGTCAAGACAGGTCTGTTATCATTTCAACCCAACACAATCCACTTATATGCTTTTCTCTCCCAAAGCAAAGCCAATTAGTCAGTATTTACACATTAGAAGAGACATTATTATGAAGACATCATAAGGCAAATCCTTGCTTGTGTCATATGCTTTATATGACACAAACAAGGATCAGATCATACTACGCTAACACTACAATGATGCTTAGCTTCTCGCGCCCCGTGCCAGTTTGCAATAACAAATGACTGGATATATTCAACACATGATGTTCTGATGTAATAGTCGATCCTTTATTTATAGGAACATAAAAAAATATCCTCTGTGTATCGATTTCCTAATAGGTGCATCAGCAGTCATAGCCTAGTGGTGTGACCGTCGGACTGCCAAGTCATAGGTCTCCAGTTCGAACCCAAGGCACACACATCTGAGTTTTTGTATTCTTGTGCGCATTGCATAGTTATCAGTACTTTAAAAACGGTGAAGGAAAAAATGAGGAAGCCGGCATGAAGCCAAGTCGGAAGCCCATAAGCGGCATAAAAACTGTGACACCAGCCATCTTATTGCGTAACACATTTTCGTTTCATTTTGACAGTTCAACGCAGCAGTTCTCCTCGTTTCTCGGAAAGCACGTTAAGCCGTTGGTCCCAGCTGTCATTTGTGGATCTTTGACAGTCGTTACGGGTCGTCAGAAGTCCGAAAGTCTGACAATCAGTCTTACCAAGGGGTATCGTATTACCCAGTTATTGGGTTGTGCAGGTCAGATAGGTAGTCGCTCCATGTAAAATACTGGTATTCAGCTGCATCAGGTTAGACTGGAAGCCGACCCCAACATAGTTGGGAAAAATTTAGGCAGATTGATTGATTGGTTTGCTAACAAGCGTCTCATAACAATTGAGCGAAAACGTCTGGCCTGCCCTCAGCTGCAATCTGAAATCAGAAAAAATCCTAAGCAGTTGGTTGTCGTAGTCATAGTTCTTGCATAGATGAATAAAATAATACACAATTGGCCTTACCACAAAAACTTAGACGCTTGTTCAACGCGTGTCTAATGTCAGTTTTATGTCAAACTCCATACAGAAATGTCATGTTTAAAAGGTGTTTAGGCTAAACACGGTTTTGTGGTAATAAGGAATGCTTTGTTTGTTTCAGAAAAATGGCCACAGTACTAACGAACGTGCTGTCCATCGCCGGAGGACTATTGTTTTTCTTCTGCCAACAAGCTAACTCAGTTGAAATGCTTATTTTAGGGAGATTACTAGTCGGGTTGTCTGGAGGTAAGTTCCTACATACAATTTGAAGCTCTTTATTTTTGATTATGCAATTCGATGAAAATATACCTATTATATATGTATAATTAAATCGCTCGTTTGAGGGCTAGAGCGTAGCAATATCGGTCCCTATAAGATCATAAAATTGCCTATTTTTAACCGACATCCAAAATGGAGGAGGTTATATGTTAGTCTGTATTTTTTTGTGTATGTTCATTATTATTATTATTTATGTACACAGTAAAATACATAGAGAAACGACATACTTAAAACTTTTGAGTACAAATATATCTACCAAATTTAAATTCTGCTGCTTCTAATTGCAATTAAAGTATTTATAGCTTGCGAAAATACTGGTTTCCTCATTTAAATATCTTCGAAAACTGTTTACCTTTTATTATACGGTGTTGTAGATATAAATATTAATATATTTGGTTGCCCCCAGGTTTGACCACCAGCATAGTGCCCATGTACCTGACGGAGCTGGCGCCGGCGCGGCTCACGGGGGCCTTGGGGGTGGCGTGTCCCATGGGCGTCAACGTGGGCGTGCTCGTGGGACAGGTCATGGGCTTAGATGTTATTTTGGGTGAGTAGGAACCTGTACTATTGTGGATTTAAAAATACAAACACGGTAATGGGTCTGCTCGCTACATAGTTTTTTTTTAACTACAAAGTACCCATTACTAACCCAGGGTATGAAAGTGGACGTAATTTTCCCTGGTTAAAAAGGGAAAAAAATATATCTAAAAATCGGGTGTTCATCGGTTCTTATCTGAGGGCCAATGCCCGTATTTTTAAGAATGGATGAAATAAATTTAGCTACAATAATCTACACACAAATGCCAGCAGAAAATCGAGCGGTACAAAAGACAACACGCGGTACCTAACCTAACTTTGCATCCAAACCCACTAGTTACTGAATGAACTGTTAGACCCGACAGCGGTGGTAAAAAGGCTTAAGAGATATTTCATATAGTAATATTGCCAAGATAATCAAAACAGGTAAATATTTGACAGCAATTTGCGACGTTGCCAACTTTCAGAATAAACGCTCTTAAGGGGCCGGCGGAGCGTCGGTTGCAACTATGAATCGAGTGCTACAAATATTGCGCTGGTGTGTGTGTCAGAGCTATACACACAGCTACCGTGAACTGTTCGACCAGGCACACATTAGCATTGACATGACATTTGCTTGACGCGATAGCACTACTGGCTATTGAAAATTTATGATAAATTTGGATGTGTTCCGTAATACCAAAAATGATGAATGAAAACTATTTTTTTTCCATTTTTTTTTCGATAATTTCTTACTATAGGCTATGTTTCTGCTGAAACAGTATTACAAATATTGTTGTTTATAATACAGAAAAAACAATATGAAAACATGTCATTTACGCTGTAAAAATGTGCGAAATTCAATTCGCTACAACTTCATTTTAGTTAGGTTTTTTGAAAAAAAAAAATGTAGGAACCTAGATAAATACTGTCTCAATACGAATAACAACACAGTATGGTGGAAATATGCTCAAATTGCATATAATTTTGGAATTACGTTTGTATGGAGAATTCATCCGTCGCCGCGTTCTTAACCTCTATTAGTGATGCACCCATTTAATCCAGAGATGATACTGTATTTCTCCATTATTTACCGCCTTCCAAAATAGGGTAGGTTCTCAATTCCACCTCTATGTGTTTTAATTGTAATTCATGTTGTATTGTTTCAGGTCGAGATGTTGACTGGCCCTACCTTCTGTCCGTCTACGTGTTGCTAGTCATTATTTGTTTACCGTTGTTATTTATACTGCCAGAGAGCCCAAAGTACTTATTTGTTGTTAAGAAAAATGAGGAGAGAGGTTTAAAAGGTGAATATACATTTGGCATCAAACATTCATCGTTTAAAAACTGATTTATTTGTAAAAACAAATCTAACTGGCGAAATGTGGGTGTACTATAGGTACCCTCTGCTTAACCCTTTGGGGAATACAGTCGTGATGTTTTGTTGTGTTTATGTGTAAAGGAAGCAGTTATGCACAAACCGTGTGCCCGATGCCGATGGGATCTGCAAAAATGACGAACTTCCATAATAGCTAGCTAGCTGCGCCCCGCGGTTTCACCCGCGTAACTCTCGATCCCGTGGGAATATCGGGATAAAAACTATCCTATGTCCTATTCCGGGTCATAATCTACCCCTGTGCCAAATTTCATTCAAATCCGTTCAGCCGTTTTAGCGTGAAAGCGTAACAAACAAATAAACTTACTTTCGCATTTATAATATTATATAATATAAAATAAATATAATATATATATAGTTAGGAGTTAGGATTTAGCTTCTTTAACGGGATGAATTTTCAAAAATCCTTTCTTAATGCTCACCTTCGTTATAAAAGGACTCTTGTGCTCTTCTAGACCCAGCAGCTTAGGCCGTGCGTTTTCTGGCAGTGAGTAAAGGTATCATTCCGAACCCCGCTGCATGCGGCAGTGTTACTGATTCCACCCAGCAGTGCTGCCGTGCTCTGAATGTTATCCATACTAATATTATAAATTCGATAACTCTGTCTGTATGTTACCTTTTCACGCCTAAACCACTGAACGGATTTCGATAAAATTTGGCAAGGAGATAGATGGCATCTCGGGGAAGGACATAGGCTACTTTTTATCGACCTATAACGCGGGCGAAGCCGCGGGCGGAAGCTAGTCTCATATACACCTAAAAAAAATGGACCAGCAGTGACGCAGAACTGCTGCGTTTGGAATTAATTTAAGATTTTAATTAAATAATCTTTTTATAGAACTGAGTCGCCTCCGCGGCGTATCCCCAAGTCTACTGACTGATGACGTGGAACTCCTTCGCGAAGAAGTTCGGTGTGGAGAATCAGCCACAGACAACGGCGAGACCTGGTCCATGGTCCGGCTGTTGCAGGACAAGCGGCTGCGACTGCCACTGCTGCTCACCTGCTCCATGCAAGCAGGCCAGCAGACCAGCGGGATCAATGCTGTGAGTTCTTTTATTTATTTATAAAGGCCAGACTCATCATCATCTGCCTAGCCTTTCCCCAAATCAAGTTGGGGTCGACTTCCAATCTAACCGGAATGCAGCAGAATCCAGTAACTGGGTATTACGATACCCCTTGGCAAGACTGGTTGTCAGACTTTCGGGCTTCGGACGACCCGTAACAACTGTCAAAGATCCACAAATGACAGCCGGGACCAAGTGCTTAACGTGCTTTCCGACTCACGGAGGAGTCTCGATATGTAAAGATGGTAACCCATCCACGGACCAGCCCCGGCAAGTGTAGCTTAACCTGATGGATCGACCGGTTGTTATTACTTAGCCACGAGCTCTTATAAAGGCTAGACTATCCATATAAAAATAAGTTGGAGTCTCATTTTCTACAAAATGTATAGGAAAAGTTTTTGTGATTTCTGACTTTTATAGTACTCAAACCTCTGTTGGTCCCATTGCAAAAACTCTATGGGCAAATGGGCAATTTCCAAAAAAATATTTTGTGGAAATTGTCAATTTTCTTGCCGTCTGTACTTTTTATGCCAGAATCTGTGAATGTAGGTTATAGCGTTACATTTCCTGAAAGTATTCAAACCGCGTAAAAGAACTTCGTTCCAAGAAGTATTTACATCTCAATCAAATTATCCATCCCACTGATTTTTAAATTAAGAACGTGCAAAGGATTTTTTTCTTAAACGTAGCTGTCAATACTGTTTCGACAACTTCATCTGTGTCAAACTGTATTCTCGGTTTATATTTCTAAGCATTTTATATTTTATAGATAATTATATTTTGTGTATGCTATATATTTTCCTTGACCTTATCCAATCAGTCTGATCAAAAATGGAGGATTCAGACAGTAACATTGCGATGCCGGTCGAAGTGATCCTTTCCGTCCATTCCGTGGTGAGTTCCGAAGATCCGCCGATGAAAGAATGGTCTTCATTAGAAATAATATTGCCTGAAGAAAACAAAAAGAAAAATTTGTATAACGAGGGTTTGTACGACCCTGGTAGCGGGGAAATATGCGGGAAAGATATTGCCATGTCTGGCAGTTCTGTGTTCAGACATCCTTACTACAATTACCCGGCGATCATAGATCCTGGAATAGAAGAAGCATTGTTTGGATCTGTAGATGCAATCACTTACCCGATCGACGGGCAAGCCTTGTACCTAGCTCTCTGCAAGGAGATGAATCAGTGCCCAGTCAAAAGTTTCTATAGAGCACTACTTGAAAGCCGAATAGATCTTCAGTATTACTGTATCGATCCGAATGGATTCCGTCCAATGGCCAAAGCTTTGCAACACAATACGACGGTCCAACGAATTAACTTAACTGATAATTTTTTGAACAATGATGCTTGCTATCATATTGGAGAACTGCTTGTGACGAACACCACGATTACTGAAATTAATTTGCGTGGTTGCAGAATTGGCCCTCAAGGTGCCAGTCGATTGTTTCATAGCTTGCACCTTAACAGAACGCTCAAGGTTCTTGATTTGAGTTATAACAAGTTGGGCGATGAAGCGATGACGCCTTTAGGTAACGCTGTACTTTTAGGACTTTCTGTGAAAAAGCTTAATTTAAGCTACAATAACATAACTGGGAAAGGATTCGCGTTACTAGTAGAACCGTTCGAAACCCATAACAATTTTACTCACTTAGACCTTTCGTGGAACTCAATATATAGTGTAGGAGGTTACGCGTTTCTCGTAGAATTAGCAGAAAGCGATAGTCTTGAAATGTTGAATTTGTCTTGGAACTCCTTGAACGGCGAACGAATTAGCCTGGCCATCAGTAAAATTTTATTGTGTCCGCAATTGAATGAGCTAAATCTTAGCAATAACAAGCTAGAAGGAGAAGCTATAACGAACATCGCAGGAAATTTAAAGAAAGCAAAAAAATTGAATACGTTGGATTTGTCTTTTAATCCTATGTCCACTAAGGACGCTTTAAGCGTAATGTACCAAGTAGCGATGAATGCTTCGAAAGTGAAAAATGTAGTAATGGAGAACGTGTTCGTTACTAAAACATTTGTAACTTTGCTTGAAAATACAAAAAAAAAGAAATCAAAGAAAAATTTAGTTGTTACTTACGGGGGCGTTGAAGGTGTTTTTAAAGCTAAAGGGCCAGACCTAAGGGATATAGTTCTTAACAGAATTGAATATGTTACAAAATCGAAAAAGCGCAAGTCTGATATTGTACTGATTGTGCTCCAACTCCAAAAAGATAATCGTCTAATTATGGACGTTAAAGATTTTATTACTGCTCTAGAGGAGGGCGGAGCGTTTCTAGATGAAGACCTTGTAAATGAATTGGTGAACGTATTTCCGTCACCAACGAGGAATCCTAAGGTGACAAATTTAAATGTAACCTTATTGGTGGAATATATCAAACGAAAATGGCCGGATAGGAAATTACCTCCCACTCCTCCTCCTGAACCAGAACCGGAACCGGAACCGGAACCGGAACCCGAACCGAAAAAGAAAGGAAAAGGAAAGAAGAAGTGAATAATTAGATTTACTTCATTGTAAATGTGAACGACATTTGTACAAATGTTTTTTTTTTTTTTAATTTAGTTTTATATATTTTTGTTATATTTTTGTTTAGTTGTATTTATTTTTTAAGATGTAGCTTTAATGCTTTAATTTAATATTTGATGTCAGTTTTGTTTAGATTTATTTTTGAAGCTCATGTTACTTATATATTTTTTAACACTATCGCTGACCGCAAAGCAGACAATAGATAAGTAATTTTGTCCTGAGCCATACGACAGCGAAAGTGTTAACAGTTATTTTTGAAGCTCATTTTATAAGTTTTGTTTAATAAAGTTATTTTTGTTAACATTTTTTTTTATTATGAGTCATCATCGTCATAACCAGCCTATAATATTACCACTGCTGGGAACACAGGCCTGCTCCCTTCGAGCGGGCCCAGTGCGGGTTGCTATATGTCACATGTTTTCGAATTTTTGATTCTATGACACGCCGGTTTCCTCAAGATGTTTTCCTTCACCGTTTTGAGAGCAGTGGGGATGAAATTATTTACACAAAGTAAAGCGCCTGTTAGGGTTCGAACCACGACCTACATTTTTAATTCCCGACAAAAAAAGTGGGGTGTTTATAAGTTTAACGTGTGTATCTGTGTGTCTGTGTACGCCATCGTAGCTGCCAAACGGCTGAATCGATTTTGTTTTATTTGAAAGGTGACTTGATCGAGAGTGTTCTTAGCTATAAAAAAAAAGTTGTTAGATGCTTTGTTATTGTCGAGGGTTTTTTAAATTTTAAATTTAATTTAACTTGTTTAACAACTATTTCAATAGTTCTGGTCATTCTGAAATCAAGTTAATTAACACTGAAATATAGTTGACATTTAAGTGGAAATAAATTAAATCCTTACTAATATTATAAATGCGAAATTAACTCTGTCTGTCCGTCTGTCTGTCTGCCGCGCTTTCACGCTTTCACGCCGAAACTACAGAATCGATTTAAATGAAATTTGGTACACAGATAGTCTAGAGCCTGAGAAAGGACATAGGCTACTTTTTATCGACATACCATACCACGCGGGCGAAGCCACGGGCGGAAGCTAGTATGGAATAAATCAATTGAACGTTTTTTCCAGGTATTCTACTACTCGCAGACGATCTTCAAGCAAGCCGGTCTATCGCCGAAGAGCTCGCAGTACGCGACCATCGGCTGCGGCTTCATCAACGTGTGCACGGCGGTGCTGATGCTGCAGCTGTTGCCGCGCTACGGTCGCCGGCCGCTGCTGCTCGCGTCTCTGCTCAGCGCGGCGCTTATACTGGCTGCGCTGGCCGCTTGCTTGCGGTTTATGGTTAGTGTTTTATTGATTCACTTAGCGCTTAGCGTTCTTTTTTATTTCGTTCGGCTCCTAAGTGTTCTAGCGTGATGTTAATATGATATGCATGATAGAATACAGCCTTCTTCATGTAACTGGGTAATACGATACCCCTGGGTAAGACTGGTTGTCAGACTTTCGGGCTTCTGACGACCCGTAACGACTGTCAAGCGAGTATCAATATATTTCGCATAAATGCTGATACCTCCACGCGTTCCTCAGAAAAAAGGGTCTTGACAGACTGACAACGTAGTGATCCTATAAAGATAAAGAAAGACCCTAAAAATGTCAAAATTTACAAAATTCAAGATAGTGCTGTTTAATAAAGTAAAAAACTACTGAAGAAACTTAGAAAATTGTCGGATTGGGGCCTGTAACCTGTCGATTTCATTAAATAGGTCCCAGATTATAGTGCCATCCACGAAGACGCGCCCCATTCCGCTCCGCTCCGTACTAAAGTACAGCTTACAGAACAGTAATCGCGGGGTAGGGCGCGTCTTCGTGGATGGCTCTGTACCACAATGTATAATTTCATCTGCAGCCCCACTGCGGAGTCCGAGTAATTATTTTTTACTAGCTTTTGCCCCCGTGGATGTCAGGTATCGTCTCACGGGAACCTACTACCGGGATACTTAAGAAATGCTGGGTTTCCTATACAAAGTTTAATCCCCTATATCACCCCCTATAGGATTATCTTTGAAACAAAAAGTAGTCCCTATGTCCTTCCCCAGAATGCCTATCTAACCAATCCAATCTATCTCCTTGCCAAATTAATTAAATACCGACAGACAGACAGACAGAGTTACTTTCGAATTTATAATATTAGTATTGAAAATGTCCCTTGCTGAAATGTGTTCTCCTTGTTTCAGGACGTGGTGTCATGGATGCCTAACGTGTGCATGATAGCGGTGATGTCGTACGTTCTAGTCTTCGGTTTCGGACTCGGCCCGATACCTTACTTTATTGCCTCAGGTGAGTTATAAAATGTTATAAATCCACAATTGACGAAAATATCGATGAACATGTGGCGGCATCTACATCGCCACATGCGAACTACGCATCAACGATCTTTTTATTTTTTCTGAGGGGGGGAAAACATCAAATGACTTCTCCCGCTGTGGGCGGAGCGGGAGAGCGTGTCAGACTTTTACTGACTAAAACCCACACGTGTTCCTTCAGTTGCCTGTTGCCAAGGTCCCGGTATCCCTTTCGGACTTTCCCGCAACCCTGGCAGGCATCGGTCCTAACGGACCCCGTCAAACGCATCAAAGACCTGACGTCACACAAAATCCTGCATCGCGTGATTAGTGTTTACCGTGGGATGGACATATATACAAGAGCCCGACACAAAACGTGGTGGTCGGAGGATCCTCCGCTTTTCTATAGAGGATGAGTGAACTTTACACCCTGTTCCTCATTCCCCTAATATACAACGTGTTCCTTTGGATGTCCTATAACTCTATGGTTATATACTATAAGTAAAAATAATACAAAAAGTCCTAGAACAAGTGTTCCTAAAATACATGTTGTAGGTATAAATTAAAGATTTTTCTTCTACATGACTACCATAGAATATAACTAAATGTACTTCACTAGTAACGGTATTGTAAACTCTAGTCTGTGGTAATTTCTCAAATATAGAACGTTGCAAATTATTTTCACCTGATGTATTTATTAAATACTAGCTGCCCCGCTCCGGCTTCGCACGGGTAGCACTAAGTACCTACCCTACCCCTACCCTACCTACCCTACCTACCCTACCTACCCTACCCCCTACCCTACCTACCCTACCTACCCTACCTACCCTACCTACCCTACCTACCCTACCTACCCTACCTACCCTACCTACCCTACCTACCCTACCTACCCTACCTACCCTACCTACCTACATACCTAACCTACCTGCCTACATACCTACCTACCTACCTACCCTACCTACACCTACTTTACGTTTAAACCTTCCCTTGAGGATAACGAACACAACAAAAAAAGAATTGGCCAAATTGGTCCAGGCGTTGTTGAGTTATGCGCTTACCAACACATTTTGCGATTCATTTTTATATTATAGATAACGATACATAGTTTCGAAGATAACATAAACACTCTCGATGTGTGTATCTAAGTAGAAGTCATTTGATTTTTACCCACCTTAAAAAAAAGGCTGTAACAATAAAACTTCTCCTTTTCTTCTTCTTCTTCTCTTCTTGTTCTATTGTCTCTCGTTCAATTTCCTTGCATGCGTTAATGGAAACGTAAAAAACATATTGAAATATTGTTTAAAAGTCAAATAACCAAACTGATTTCTCCTTCCTACAGAGATATTCGAAGTGGGTCCCCGGCCTGCGGGCATGGCGTGGGGCTCCCTCGCCAACTGGGGCGGGAACTTCCTCGTCGGGATGTCCTTCCCCACCATGCGGGAAGCCATCGGACCCTACTCCTTCTTAGTCTTCTCTGCCGTCACCGCGTCGCTGTTTGTGTTTCAGAAGTAAGTAGATGTGGAAAATTTTTCAATATACGCCTCTAGTTGAGACACTCATAATTTCTATTTCTAGAATGGAAGACGAAGAAAATCCCAACTTAATATAATAAATGCAAAAGTGAGTTTGTTTGTTTGTTTGCTTGCTACGCTTTCACGCCGAAATGGCTGAACGGATTTAGATTAAATTTAGCACATGGGTAGACCATGACCTGGAATAGGACATAGGATACTTTTTATACGATATTCCCACGGGATCGTGACTTACGCCGTTGAAACCGCGCGGCGCAGCTAAATTCGAAAGTAACTCTGTCTCTCTGTATGTTACCTTTTCACGCCAAAACCACTGCGAGGTCCTTAGGGTCCCTTCACACGGTCCAACATAAATAGTGTGTTGGCGTTAGTGAACGGATTTCGACAAAATTTGGCAAGGAGATAGATGGCATCCTGGGGATCCTCGGCTACTTTTTGTTTCTATAATAATATAGGGGATGAAAGTTTGTATAGGTACTTTTCATCGACATACGACGCGGGCGGAAGCTAGTTATAAATATAAGTTAAGATTACAATACAATGACGCTGACGCAACTGACAGGTGTTCTGTTGGTATTGGAATAACTTCTCGCTTTATTCACAGGCACTCACTCTCTCTCTTCTCCGCCCTTCTTGATTGTTATTCTTAAAATATATGTTTTTCCCCAGGATCTACTTCCCAGAAACCCGAGGTAAGACACCAACCCAGGTGACCCAGTTATGCAGTCGTGGTCTCAAGTCGAAGCCCCTCTCCACACCCGACCTATCCAGCGTATGACGGGTAGACACGTTATGTTTTTTATTTGTAATACGTAATTCGACTGCGATGTTATTGTAATCAGTTTTGAAGTGAGAATTTGAGAGATACATGTTGTTTTTTTTTTTTTTTAATGCTGTTGTGTTTAGAGACTCGATAAGAATAATGTAGTACTCTTTTCAACAAAACAGTACAGGAAAATAGGCTCGCCGTCGGCGTCGGCGATACGACGTGAGTACTTAAAGTACGCGGTTTTTAAGTTCGCGACCTTACTCGGTTCGCCGTCGGTGACACACGTGAAGGTTGCTCAAAATGTCATTGTCAAATTGGCGGCTCGCGGCGATGACAGACGTACGAGCCAAGGCGGGCTACGAGCAAAATTTCAAACCTATTGGATCGCTGACGAACTTACTCGGCGGTTTTAAAGTCCGCGTACTTAGCAGGACACACGGGCGAGTAAGCTCGCTGAGCCATAAGTACGCGTACTTGCACGCACGTGTATCACAAGGCGTAAAGGTGTGTCAGTCGCTGCCTTCGAGGCTATTTCGTGCTCTGTTGACTCACTGTTCTCACTTCTGCAGCTGACCAAGTTGGTAGATGAGTTCAAATTGTTAATGAGTAAAGTGCGTTTCATCAAATAGTTCCTATGCCGTAATGTTGGCTCTAGTGTTGTAGGATGAACATGAATACGCTACGGCGGTACCTAATAGGTCCGTTTTTTTTAATTTAACAGTAGAGCCAACAATACTCCATAGCAACTATTTGATAAACGCTAGGGATTGACCATTGAAGAATGACAGTACTCTGGAGACGTATACTGCTGGATACATCAGTAAACATTCTTGACAGATATGGCTCTAAGGCCAAAACGACTAGTGCAGCTTAATAGAAAAAAGTAAAGTATAAAATAATGATTGGTTTCCAAAGATGCATCACAAAAACTATAAAACATCGAAAATTATGATGAAAAGAAATTAAATCTCATTTAAAATGATTCTACTGACATTGTGTAGTGAATAGATCTGAAATATTTTATGAAATTGTAAAACAATTTTTATAAAATCGCTAGTATATCTTCCAAATTATAGTTAATTGCGGAAATCCATTTTAAAATACAAAAGATATTTAGTGAAAAACACGTGTTTCACCTCTCAACGAGGCATTCTCAGGATGAAGATTGACCAGTCGCGAACCAGAACACGACATGTTGCCACGATGAGCGCTAGAGGCAGAGTGTGTTTTTATGACTCTTGAGGAATAGTTAACCGGAAGGGGTTACTAAATATACCTACGACTATTGTATTTTCCAAATTATAATTAAATACTATATGAGTAAGGTAGCATATCGATGCCTAGCATATGTCTTATATTTCAGATATTTAGCGAAATATCCAATTATATTTTTATACTCGTCGCAAGGAGAATGGAATTAATTTTATGTCATGTTTTGATGGGATCTCTAGAGTCAAAATTGTTGATATATTTTTATTATTTTTGTTAATTGATTTTTTGTTTTATATTTAATGACTTCGGAATATGCCCGTTTTTGTACTATTATGAAATACTTTATGGGTAAAGCTCAATACACAAGGTATAATAAATCGTAGCGATTTATCTGAACAAAATCTAGAAACTAGTGTTTTCTACTCTTCTATCCCTTGGCTTACTGGTTAGCTAAATTTTAAATATACAATGTGTAACTAAATTTATGCACATTATGGAACTAGTTTGTTCTTTACATACCTTTTCCGTGGCTCGGAAAACACGTTAAGCCGTTGGTCCTGGCTATCATTCGTAGATCTGTGACAGTCGTTAGAAGCCCGAAAGTCTCACAACCAGTCTAACCAAGAGGTATCGTATGACCCAGTAATTGGGTTGTGGAGGTCAGATAGGCAGTCGCTCCATGTAAAATACTGGTATTCAGCTGCATCCGGTTAGACTGCAAGCTTACCCCAATATAGATGGAAAAAGGCTTGGCAGATTGATTTATTGTGGAAGAAAAGTTCAATTAATTAAACACAATTACAACATATCAGTCGGTTAAACGCTACGATTTATGACAAAGTTTTCGGTTAGTTCATTAGCGGATATAAGGATAGTTATACTAAACTAAACCCGATTCCTGAAAGGCTGATCTGCGGGGTAACACTTTTACAGTAGCAATGGCTTTCCTTCTGACAGTGGTGCCGATTCTGTTGTTCACAAACTAAGCTAAATTTAAGTTCAGTGCATCTTTTTCTTTCTATTTCATTAACAATAGGACAGAAGATAAATTTTAGTTTAGTCCTGTCAAATTAATCAGCGCCTGTCACTACTCCATACAAGTTTAGACGTGATTCAAACATGCCTACTAAAATTACGTCAATTTACGTCAGGCGCTGATTAATTTGGATATTATAGAAAGAAAAAGATGCATTGAACTTAAATGTAGTTTAGTTTGTGAACAACAGAATCGGCACCAGTCAAGAACATTAATTGCTTTATTTACTCTATTGAGCTGACAATTTTTTTAAACATATGAAGCAAAGGATTAGCAATATCCTTCAACATCATTCGGATTGTGATTGAAAGTGTGTAACGCAATTATGGTGCAGGTAACTATACTCCATTTGAAATAAGATTAGACATTTAACTAAACCTTTTTTACAGTCCGTTCAACCGATTTTGACTTATATTGCGTTGGTAGCATGACAAATGGCAGCTGCAGTAGAGAGTTGGTATTGTGTAACCGTTTTTGCTTTGAATGCCATCCTTATGCCTACGGTATAGAAGTCAAAATCGGTTAGACGGACTGCAAAACGTTTTGTTTAAATGTCTAATCTTATTTCAAACGGAGTATAACTATAGCAAAAATCGTTAGTATCGCCGCCATCTTGTTTTAATACAGACCAAATGTGTGTCGGACACGAAGGGTTCCATATCTCCGTACAATATTTAACACTAGCATTCTAACGTATTAAAAAAAATACGTTTCTCGTATGGGGACCACCTTTCATGTTTAACTTTATTTTATTTTTAGTATTTTTTGTTATAGCGGCAATAGAAATACAAAATCTGTGAAACTTTCAACTGTCTACCTATTACGGTTCATGAGATATAGCCCGCTGACAGACAGACGGACAGCGCAGGCTTAGTAATAGGGTTCTGTTACGCTAAAACAAACCGGCCAAGTGCGAGTCGGACTCGCGCACAAAGGGTTCCGTACCATCCTTACATCTACACTAATTTTATAAAAAGGAAAGTTTTGTATTATTGTGTGTATGTTTGTAATGAATAAACTCAAAAACTACTGCGCCGATTCCAAAAATTCTTTCACCATTAGAAAGCTACATTCACCCTGAGTAACATAGGCTAATTTATTTATTTTATAAAGATTACACGCGGGCGAAGCCGCTGGCGGTAGCTAGTATATTATAAAACAAGTCCTCCGCCGCGTCTGTCTGTCTGTCACCAGGCTGTATTTCATGAACCGTGATAGTTAGCCAGTTGAAATTTTCACAGATGATGTATTTCTGACAGCGGAGTCTTAGAATAGGGTCCCGTTTTACCCGTTGGGTACGGAACCCTAACAAGATGGCGGCGATCTTTGTACAACTCAATACTTTGAACAGCTAGATTTTAATTGGGAATCAGAAACCACCCCCAGAGGTGAAAGTGCTATTAACTAACGTTTGCTCGCTGCATTGTGTTATTATATCGTTAATATTATAGTGTAAGTGCACTTTTTAACTATTTCGATAGTATGCCAAGAGTCGGAGACTTTTACATAACTTCCAGCATTTTTGTATTTTGTTAAAGTAGATTATCAAACGCTTCACTTTTTGATCACTCTTGTCTTTCGCTCGAAGTCTGAACACAAAATATATAAAAATAAACATTAGTGAAATAATGAACTTGTAAAATGATGTTGGATTTCGGCATCTTCTTTCTCATCTTTTACTCTCTTACCGAATGGTCGCAACAATAAATTGATGAAAGGAGCAGATGAACGGTTATTCCTATGTTACATCATCGTGTCGTGTGAACGGGGGATGAAACAAAAATGAACTTCGAGTGAAGCGTCTGATATTGCCTTTAATAATGCTATATTTACATTAGTGACAACTAAGTGATCTAACTCACTAAACGGCCACGACTCCGGCCAGTCGTGGTATTGTATGGTGTGCGGCTAGTTGGCCGTTGCGACCAAGTGCCAGAATCGTATCAGTTTCTATAGTTTACTTATTCGCTGCGACCACTGGTCGTGGCCGTCTAGTGCGCGAGATCCCTAAAAGCAAATGGGTATGCATTTTAAAATGGCATTTGCCTGCTTTTAGCTGCTAACTCAAACTGTGACTGATGTAAATGCAACATTATACAACTAGGAACAAATTAGCTATAGGTAAGTTTGAAGAAAGTAGTTGTAATAGTTACCTACTTTGCCTCATCTCCAAGTATCTCAGAGATCCATACTGTTTGGTGCTTGCATGTTTTATACCGACCGAAGTGAGGGTACCGAAATATGAAGTCAACCACTAGTCTCTAAGAGCAGTGGTAGCCCAGTGGTCATGGCCCTGACTTACAAGTTGTAGGTCGTGGATTCGAAATTTCGAACCCAGGCAGGCGCTTTACTTTATTTTAATAATGTCATTACCATTGCTCTCAAAATGGTGAAGGAAAAGAACGTCGTGAGGAAACCGGCATGTCCTAGAACCAAAAATCAAAGACATGTGACATCTACCAACCCGCACTGGGCCCGCTTGGTGGATTACAGCCCACACCCTCTCGATTAGAGGAGGCCTGTGTCCCAGGAGTGGGAACATAATAGGTTGATTATGCACTAGTCTACTAGTGGTGGCAAGTGGTACTGCTGAGGATCCTGGGTAAATCTGCGGGTCGGGAATGGTATTTATGTCCATTAGGAATTTTTTTGTAGCAGTCCAGAACCAGGATTCATGCTCAGTTAATGGCAATAGACCCCCTTACAAAGGTCGTATAACTGGCGCAAGGCCACCCCTATCCTCCCACCTATTCGAGGAATAAGGGCGATAGACTTTTGTAATCATTAGCTTCCGGCCGCGGTTTCGCCCGCGCGGTATGTCGATAAAAAGTAGCCTATGTCCTTTCCCAGGATGCCATCTATCTCCTTGCCAAATTCTGTCGAAATCCGTTCAGTGGTTTAGGCGTGAAAGGGTAACATACAGACAGACAGAGTTACTTTCGAATTTATAATATTAGTATGGATATGGATAAATAGAAGATAGGAGCTCGTGGCTAAGTAATAACAGCCGCTCGGGTTGATCCATCAGGTTAAGCTACGCTTGCCGGGGTTGGTCCGTGGATGGGTGACCATTTTCGCATATCGAGACTCCTCCGTGCCTCGGAAAGCACGTTAAGCCGTTGGTCCCGGCTGTCATTTGTGGATCTTTGACAGTCGTTACGGGTCGCCAGAAGCCCGAAAGTCTGACAACCAGTCTAATCAAGGGGTATCGTATTACCCAGTTAGTTACTGGGTTGTGTAGGTCAGATAGGCAGTCGCTCCATGTAAAATACTGGTATTCAGCTGCATCCGGTTAGACTGGAAGCCGACCCCAACATAGTTGGGAAAAGGCTAGGCAGATTGAGTATGGATATGGATAAAAGTCGGTACTCAAGCTTCGGAACGGTGTCCGTCTTCAAGGCGTTTTAAAGTACAAAATACGTAGTAACAAATTATGGTTCTGTACCAACTTTGTAATATTAGAAATGGATACAGATCTTCCATATCATCTCAAAATGTAATTTACTTTGGTGTTTAGTATGCTAGATAACTTTCGTGACAGGCACGGTCATAAAAATAATGAGCGAGACGACATGACACTCGGTACGTCTAAAGAAATTCTGTCCTGCTCGCTCTTTTTATGACCGCGACTGTCGAAAGTCTTGGCATGTAGTAATAAGGCAGCGTCCTATTTAAAAGCAACGAATTTTCGTCGCGCGAATACGCGATCGGTCGCGTGCGCATGCCACTTTTTGTTCGAAAAACCGGAAAGCGCCCTCTATCGGCGCGACCACTTGTTCAGGTTCACCGAACAAAAAGTTCGAACGATCGTGTGACGATAGGACGCAGGGTAAAGGGTACTAGTGTGATAAATTGAAGCTTCGTTAAACCTAGTTTAAGATTTAATTAACATTGGTACGGAACCTACAGTTTGCTAGTTAGTTAGTATTGCAGTTTTTTATTCGAACATTTTTATAAGGTATCAAAGTGTCTTCAATATCGCACAAAGGTTTTTTGTAGGCACTGAATATATTAGAACGTCCATCAACTGGTGTCTTCGAACATATTTACAATTTTTACTAGGACATCACTTTTAGCGCATAATTTATAACTAAGTAGAGGGATAAGAATTATTTTGTTTTATAATTAATTTGTTTTAAATAATTATAAGTTTGAATGTAAGCTCCAATTGTATGAGTAGAGCATATTTTATCGTGCATTTTTACAATAAACATTGAAGTACCAATTAGTTGTGGATTTTATTTCGTAGCATACCTAAATTGCGTTTGCAATTTATTTTCCAAACATTTAAACAAACACGAGATTTAGGAAAATCAACTGTAATGCCTACACATAAGGTTCAGTTTGCGCTACAACTTCATATTTTTTATGACTTTTTCAACAATACTAGTCAGTCTAAAATCAACTTTATTTACACTAGTATAAAGTTAATGTTTGTGTAAGTGATAATAACATCAATTGGAAACAAGGATTTAAATAAACCTTAAACAAGACTGAGGTACATGTGGCCGATGAAATGAGATGATATCGCTAGCAATAAATCGCGAATTCGCGATAGATAAATGAGCTTGTGTTATGTTATCTTATGTTCCGATGATGTAAATAAATTCACTTGTGGATTTTATTTCGTCTAATATTTCGGGCTAAAATGTTATAGGCAATATTATCTTTTAATAAAACTAAATTGCAGCATACTCCTATAATCGCATATATGTGAGCAAAAAACATTTTGTTACATTAAAAAAACAACCGACTTCCAAAAAAAGTTTTTTACAAAAAAAAAAAAAACGTTTTTTAGTTGTACATACTCCACAAAAATTCGAATACCACTATCAGCTATGTAAATAACAGTGAAGGTTATGAGATGCTTTCCCTATTACACCACACCCGCAGCTCCTATCAATAAGCCAGGCCGTCACACTTGAGGAGTGGCTGGAGAGGCGCCACGGCGTCCTCACCTTCCGCCTGACGCAGATCCTCACCGGACATGGCAACTTCGGGAGGTACCTGTATAGGATTAGGCGGGAGGAAACGCCCGGGTGTCACCACTGTGCGGATCGTCCGGAGGACACGGTGGAGCATACGGTGGAGATGTGCCCTGCTTGGGCGGAGCACCGCCGTGTCCTCGTGGAGACGAATGGCGGCACTGACCTCTCGCGTCCGGCCCTGGTCCAGGCCATGGTACGGAGCGAGAGGGCATGGGAGGCGGTCACCTCCGTCTGCGAAGCAGTGATGCTCGCGAAGGAGGAGGCGGAACGCGTGAGGGAGAGGCAAGGCCTGCGCCCTCACGCCCCTAACCGCCGCCGCTGGAGACACCCTGGGCGTCGGGAATCCCAGGCGGATTCCCGGCCACCATAGGCGCGGGCTTGCGGACGGCGAGCAATGGGTAGCTCGCCGTCCGATAAGGACCAGGCCCGGGTCGATGGCGCGTCGTGTTCCACGCGCGCCTCAAAGAGATGTCAGCACACCTGACGGGGTCCGTTAGGACCGATGCCTGCCAGGGTTGCGGAATAGTCCGAAAGGGATACCGGGACCCTGGTAACAGGCAACTGAAGGAACACGGGTGGGTTTTAGTCAGTAAGAGTCTGACACGCCCTTCCGCTCCGCCCAGAGCGGGAGAAGTCATTTGATGATTACCCACTCAAAAAAAAAAAAGGCCGTCACACTTACACGTAATATTCCGTATTTTGAAAACTGCTGAACCAATTTTGATGAAACTTGCACTGTTCCCTAAGTTGAAGTATTTTTATTTTTATTTTATAACTAAATACAAACATGCATATACCTATAAATGTATATGTGTTTGGAAGCCCTAATAGATTTTGCAGTTCGAGACGACGTTGCGTGTCGACTTGATAACCTCCTTTTTTTTAAGCTAGTTAATAAAAGAACTTGTTTGAAAATAATTGATTTAAAAAACCCTACAATAAAAAATAAAAAATAATTTTATTGAAAAAAAAATATATAAAGCTATATTTAAAACTATAACTCGTTAAAATAATATGATAAAACTTGTGTATAAAACAATGTATAAACTGGTAATAAAATAAAAGATGATTAATAATCATAACAATTAACTTCTGTGATGAATAATTATTATTCATCACAGAAGTTTATTAATCATCTTTTTATTTACATGGGTCAAGTTACAGCCACAGCAACAAATGAAAACGAAGTATTCTAAACGCAAATTCATTTATTTGCCAAAATGTAGCTTTACTACGTAGGTATGATCTTAAAACTATAATGTTAGATACTTAATGTATTTTATGATTTTAATTTAATTTTATCATTTTATATTATTTAAATAATTATTTTTATGTTGTATATTATTTATTGTGATTACAATTTTAATTTCAAATGTACAACATAATGATCTTATAGATTGAAATACATAAATGATATTCGATTTGATGACTAATTTCATAATGATTTTTTTTCACATATCATTACAAATGGACAGCAAATATTGAATTTTATCTTGCACAATGCTATATCTATAGGAGCATTTTTGGCCTCGCACAGGCCACCGCTTTTTTGTTTTCACTATTTTCTTAATTTTAATTTCTTTTTTTATTATTGTTTTAATTAAGTAAGTACATGATTTTGTTAGTTGTAATGTTCTTTCGATAACGTCACATTTTCTTAGCTTTAAATATAATTAATTGGTTTGAATGAAAATTATTAATGTTCCTGTTTTCTTTTCTTTCCACTTACTCGTACTTATCGATGGTTTATTAACAGATTGTATAGATAGATATATATATATATATAGATTTAACGTCAATGGCTTTCTTTTATGCGTTTGAAATTGGATCATTTGGGTTCTGATTTATGATTTAAGGGGTCAACTGCGAAAGTAGTCATCAACATCTTTCAGCTTGTCCCAACAGACAAGTAGCAACACCGTATGGGGGCCAAGTCTTAAGTAGTTGGCCCCTACGCCTTTGTACAAGGACAGTGGTCCTTCGAGCCGGATCATCTTTAAACCGCAGTCTATCATGCCTTTGTAGAGTTTCCCTTTGTTTTGCGCGTCGACAGCTGAAATAAAATGTATGTAATTAGTCGGCTATACAGTTGAATTTAATTAAAAGAAGGTGGAGTGACTTTTATTGCGTAATATCGTATCATTTTTTTTTTAACCTGTACTGCTTAGCATAGATCCCCATAGCCATGCACATCTCTATGTTAATGCCTTTTCTCCCCAACTATAAAGTCCTAACTTTCGCCAGCGGCTTCGCCCGCGTTATATCTTTATAAATTATAATATTATAAAGACTAGCTGATGCCCGCGGCTTCGCCCGCGTGGATGTCGGTCATTATATACTAAAACCTTCCTCGAGAACCACTCTATCCATCGGTGAAAACAGCATGAAAATCGGTGCAGCAGGTTTTGAGTTTATCGCGAACAGACAGACAGATAGACAGACGCGGTCGATGTTTTATAATATGTAAAATATAGCATTCGACTGGTGAAAGAATTTTAAAATCGGTCCAGTAGTTTTAGAGTTTATTCATTACAAACGAAAATACAAATATTTTCTCTTTTTAATATTTAGTAGATTTCTAGCAAGAAATCACAAATTTCTTGCGCAAACCAGTAGTAAAAGATGTTAGAAATCAATCGACAGGTTATCAAGCGATTTATGAAATGATTTTCTTTCCAAAAAATAAAGGTATGTAAGTAAGTACTTTTACTTACGTTGATTACACAGTCTAGTAGCGATTACATCGAAGGGGTTCAAGCACAGCGTCATGACGATTCCTCCGAGGTTCGCGCCGAAGAACGACAGCATCAGTGGCTGTTCAGTAAACCAGTTGTTTGCACGCAGCCAGTCTTTAGCATAGGTGAAGCTTAGGATTTGTGAGGCGCTGCCCGCCATGCCGCGAGGGATTTGAGGACCAACGCCTCGGAACAGACCTGTAACGGTGGTTAACAAAGTGATTAAAATCTGGTCGCGAAGCAGAAAGAATTTCGTACAATGACCCTTCATTACTTATCTCTATCGCTCCCGCTCAAATGTATATTGCCGTCGCGCTCAGCGCTCGCGATAAGGGCGGTCCTTCTAATGTGTGAGCGCGACGGCAATATACATTTGAGCGCGAGCGATAGAGATAAGTAATGAAGGGTCATTGTACGAAATTCTTTCTGCTTCGCGACCGGACTATAGATTTTTTTGACCTAGCAACATTTTTTTATATTAAATCTGGTTCAATTCAATATCTGTGATATCAGAAGCCAAATGGAGTTTAGATACAAACAATGCGATGGATGATAGCTTGTTTATACAATGGGCGTCGAATTCACGACCTGTCACTCATCAGTGCGGTGCCTATACCATTGCGTACCGATTTTTCTTGAATTATTCATTTTTCCCGGGCAAAATATTAGGTAATTCCATTTCCTGACAAGTCTTGCTTCTTTTTTTCGTGTGGTTAGTGACGTAACCTGGTGTCAGAGTTTTAAAGCCGCCCATGGGCCTCTAACTTGGCTTCACATGCCGTCGAGAAATTCTCTCAAGCATGCCGATTTCCTCATGATATTTTCCTTCACCGTTTTTGAAGCAACTGATAATTATAAAATAAGCACATGAATCCGAAAAGTCAGAGGTGCTCCCGGTAATATCCTTACTAATATTATAAATAATTAATAATTATATTTTTAAGTGATATTTATTTTAGAAGTATGTATGTAAGTATATTCTCATAATGTATGATTATATTTAATTTTTGAATTGTTTTTGATTTATGTATTCTGTTTCTCTTCTACTCTTACACACGTTGTCTACATCTCTTTTATCTACTTTCCTATCGCAGGTATGCTGGAAGAGATTTCTTTAGAAATAAGCATTACCTTTGTACGAATTTTTCTGTTCCTTTCTTCTTTTCTGTATTTATATGTGTGTGCATAAATGGTTAAATAATAATAAATAAATAAATAAATGCGAAAGTGTCTGTCTGTCGCGCTTTCACGCAAAAATTACTGAACAGATTTAAATGAAATTTGGTAGACAGATAGTCTAGAGCCTGAGAAAGGACATAGGCTACTTTTTATCAACATACCACGCGGGCGGAAGCTAGAAAATGAATAAATCAACGTCGTACCTCTCACACCTTCCTTTCTAAATATATCAGAGAGTGCGCTCATGGTGCCGCTGCATTCATGCTGGTGTCCCACAGCTATAGCCCTGGCAGCCTGGGACTGCAGCCTGACCTTCACCAGGTAGTACGGAGTGCCGGCTATGGAGCCCAAGGCTCCACCGACGCCCGCGACGCCTGCGCCCCTTAGCAACGATGTGGTGCCAGTCGAGTCTTTTAGTATCCCCCTTCTTTCAGCTATTCGGAAAGAACCTAATCTGCAAATGAGAGAGGGTTAAGATGAATCGATTCCCGACTCCGCAGACTTCGGCTGCCCCGTTGGTCTCGTGGTCGCAAGCGTGACTGCTAACCGTGGAGTCCTAGGTTCGAATCCCGGGACGGGCAGTATTATTGGATTTTTCCATTAGGAATTTTTTAGTAATAGCCCGGAACATGGAAGTTGGCGGTCTGATAGCCTCGTGCCTTGGAAAGCATGTTAAGCCGTTGGTCATGCGCCTGATAACCGGAGATGGGCGGTCGTATTGGAGAATGAGGGAAGAAAGTAAAGAAACAAATAAAGATTGATTGATTGATTGATTGAAAGTGCACCTGTGTTTGCGCATAAACTTGTGCACTATAATATCGCCCGCGCCGAAGCAAGTAACTCTGTCTGTTTGTCTGTCTGTATGTTACCTTTTCATGCCTACACCACTACGGATTTCAACAAAATTTGGCAGGGAGATGGATCCTGGGGAAGGACATAGGCTACTTTTTATTTAAAAAAATAATCCTTTTGGGGGAAATGATGAATTTGAATTTAGGGGATGAAAGTTTGTATAGAAAACCCAGCATTTCTTAAGTATCCCGGTAGTACGTTCCTGTGGGACGATATCCGACATCAACGCGGGCAAAGCCGCTGGCAAAAGCTAGTTTTATTATAATGTAAAATTAAAATAAAACGTTGCGTTAAAAGATATTCACAACAATGATAGGTACTTTTGATAAAATATTTGAAAACTTACCTAAAAATATTCAAAAAGAACTGAAATCCAAGCATGGCCGTCAGTCCACTCTGTAGCGCAACCATACCCTCATTTTTGCCCACAACATATAAGCCGTGGGGTACGTTTTTGTAGAATATAGCATGTGTCCCGCTCTGCTTCAGTTCCCCTTGAAGCTGCAACCTGACCTTCACCACTTCTATGGGGTTCGTGAAGATTGATGCAAACATGGCCGACACACCACCCATTAGCAAGTCGGATATGTCACGACCAAATTCGTTTTTGATTTTCGGTTCTTTTGGTTTCGTCATCTTGTCTTAAGTTCTGTGGAAGATCAGAAATTTTTGTTGGTAGGTCTAAAAACTATACAAGGTTTGATTAAATTAGTTACAGAAAGTCCGCCGACGTGATGGGTAGGTATCTAAACACGATAAAAATATAAAAACTTTTTACAAAAAGAAAACAACCGACTTCAAAAAAAAACTCTAAAAAAGTTAAAAATCTTAACTTTAATTTCGGAAGTCGTCTTTGCTTTTCAATTATCGTTTTTTGCCACCGACTTCCGAAATTAAAGTTATTTTTCACTTGTTTAGTGTATTTATTTGGAAGTCGGTTGTTTTTTTTTTGTATAAAGTTTTTATTTTTCACTTTTTAATTGTGGTACCTACCCCACACAAATTCGAATACCGCTACCTGCTATGTAAATAACAGTGACAGAGCAACTAAGATATCGTCTACATAGACTAAGTGGGAAAACTAGGTACTTAATTATTGAAGCTAACTCAAAAACTACGCAAGAAAAGTTAATAAAATTTATATGGGACCACCTCTGAAGCTGAAGCATGACCTACCAAACAAAAAAAGAATCATCAAAATCGATTCTTAATTGGCGGAGTAATCGCGTAATATATACTACATTAAAAAAAAACAGCCGTATTGAGAACCTCCTCCTTTTTGAAGAAGTCCGTTAAAAATAGAGTATGATTTGTTGTTTTTTGTTATTGGGATCAATGACGGTTACTTGAAGTACATATGAGTTGAGAAAATCAATTTTTATTTTGTTTTTATTGTTTTTGATATTGGAACGAAGTTCCTTTACGCGACTTCCAGAAAATGTAATGCTAAAACAGTTCATACTTGGGACTGTCTTCTTCTAACTCTAAGGAAGAGAGAGAGAATGCCCGCAGAAAAAAAAAAAACGAACAGAGGAAAATGATTACAGTGTCACATGGGATAAAATTGTACACACCCAAGTACCTACACTGCATGCCAGCAGGCGTAGCATGGCGCTTTCTATCTCTACGAAGAATAGACATAGCTTTTTCTATACAAAGTGACAGTTCGTTTCTTCATTTTTGACATCCACCGTAGAAATATTTCTACAATCTGTCATTTTGTCTTTCATTTCTAACGATCTTTGTCTACGTCTTTAGAGATGTAGACTATTTCGGAAGAAAGTTTTCTATCCTTACTGTTAAAATCACACTGACAACCGATAAATCCTATGATAAAACCAAGAATTCTGAGTCGAATTATGTAAAAGAGTGAATTTCGTAAAAAGTGCAGTTGACTCTTTCTATTTTGCTGCCGTCTCGTACTGTCTACTGTCTACAGGAAACGTCATTTTTGTCTTCTCTTCCGTCGACAAAACGGTGCTCATGCTACGCCTGCAGAGAGAGAAATGTGAATTTGGTGCAAATGTAAATCCAAGATGGCGGCTCTGAGATTTTAAAAGTTTTTATGGTTTTCGAGCCGCTAGAGTGTGGTCAAAATGCAAATCCAAGATGGCGCTTGTGGAAATTTTTCTTCGTGAGCATTTTTTCGAGGTTACTAAAGCCGATCGTTAAGCCAAAATGGCGAAAATTTTGTTTTTGTTTTCTACGTGAGAAGGAACTTTGTTCCTGAAGGGGGTAACGACCCCGCACGTTTTTTATATGTTTTATTTCAAGTATTTAAATATCGTTAAACATTACGTCTGTGAAGTATACAACAAAAAAAAACTGATTCCTTATAATGATACCGACCTCATCTAGCTTATTTTTTTTTTAATATGACGTGTAAAAGTGATTCCGATATCCTATTTACAGAATAAACAATTTCATTTCATTTGATATTTCAAGTAAGTATGTACATACATAAATAAATACACTAGCTACAGTCGGCTACCCAATAATATCAAAGAAACATTTTTTTTTTAATATTTGACTCGCACAGGAAGAGTTAAATATGTGGGATTATACGTATTTAGCAAAAAACGCCCAAAAAACACGTTTCTTGTATGGAGACGTAAATTTTAAACTAGTATTTTATTTTTATTATTTGTTGTTATAGCGGCAATTGAAATACACAATCTGTGAAAATTCCAACTGTCTACCTATTACGGTTAATGAGATACAGTCCGCTGTCAGACAGATGGACAACGGAGGCTAGTAATAAATAGGTTTCCATTTGGCGCCCTTCGGGTACGAAACCGTAAAAACTATAAACACGACTGTAAATATACATCACGTTTGTCCTATGTAAATCAAAAAGACCAATTTGGGAAAATAGTAGGAAAAAATATTCTAGAACAAACTTGAACAGGTTGGACTCCGGATTCCGAACATGTCTTTGTCTTCATGTTGAGTGTTACCTGCATATTTAAAAGTTATTACTGAAAAAATGTATTTATTATTGTATTATTTATTCTATTGTTGTGGGAAAATCTGAATCATGTCTGCAATAAGAAATTTTATAGGCTGACTTTCTAGGGAACAAAATTAAGGTAATTTGAGCAATTTATTGCCTGAAATAGCTCTCCAAAAGCCCATCACTATGACAACAATAAATCAAACATTTAAAAAAATAGCAAACGTGTGTACAACAAACAGCAAATGAAACACCGTAATCAATTTAAAACTTTATTGATACTCACATAAAGCTCAAATTTTAATATCACTACTCTATAAACATGATTGTACATTTTTCTACATTTATTTATTTATGGCTAACAATACAGGTTTAAAAAGGCACTGAGATTTATTCAACAAAGGAGATTTCAATATTGTAGCAGCAGATAATTTTTCTAAGAGAAAAACGTATATACTTTTTATCCGATTTTGGAGAAGAATTATATCAATCTGCCTAGCCTTTTCCCAACTATGTTGGCGTCGGCTTCCAGTCTAACCGGATGCAGCTGAATACCAGTATTTTACATGAGCGACTGCCTATCTGACCTCCACAACCCAGTAACTAGGTAATACGATACCCCTTGGTAAGACTGGTTGTCAGACTTTCGGGCTTCTGACGACCCGTAACGTGTTTACCCCCAACGGCTGAACGTGCTTTCCGAGGCACGAGGAGGATTGCCACAGACCAACCCCGGCAAGCGTAGCTCAACCTGATGGATCGACCCGTGCGGCTGTTATTACTTAGCCACGAGCTCTCTCAATTGTTGGAGAAGAATTATAAAGGGTCTTTAGTCCGAAAAAGTATAATCGACTTCGTAATTTGACTTATTTGATCCATTTGACCACAATTATGCCATACGGTTCCGAAACGTGGACACTGACAGTCGGGCTGGTCCACAAATACAAGGTAGCTCAGCGGGCTATGGGGCTATGCTTGGAGTTTCCTTGAAGGATAAAATCAGGAATTAAACTATCCGGAAAAGAACCGGAGTAACCGACATAGCTCGCAGAGTAAGCAAACTGAAGTGGCAGTGGGCTGGCCATGTCGAAGGACCGATGGCCGGTGGAGCAGACGAGTCCTGGAGTGGAGACCGCGTGTCGGTGTAATTTGGGACGCCTTCGAGCTAGATGGACCGACGACCTTAAGAAGGTGGGTGGGACAGACTGGATGCGGAAGGCGGAGGACAGGGTGTTGTGGCACAGTCTGGGAGAGGCCTATATCCAGCAGTGGACTGCGATAGGCTGATTTGATTGATAACAATTCACAGTTTATTAAAACTTCACTAACTGTGCAAGTGACATTCAACTTAGGGTGGTACAGAAATTACGAGTTCGGCTATACTTTTTTTTTCTATACCAGTCAAGCGATTCAGTATATTTAAAAAAATAACAACAATGTTTACAATAACAATTTAACTAATAAACAATACAAATATAACATGGTAACAAAATTATTAGTCACATAACTTTGGTTGCAACTTCAATCATAAAAGGGTTCACATATACAATAATATCAACTATTTTATTTGAGGTCAACACAATTTGTACTTTAATTCAATTAAAATAGTATTTTGACTTCAATTTTATTTCAATTAAATGCTATTTTTTTGTTAAGAAACACTAATTAAGTAAATTAAAATGCTTAGAATAAAGGTATTCGTTTGCAATAATACTGAGATACACACGGTTCGGGGTTATTAATAATGATAAAATGATCAGGTACTAAAATGTACGTAAAAACTAATGTGTAACAACAGCACTTTCATCTTAATATTACTAATATTTACTATCAAGCAGTAAAACAGTCACTAATAAAATGTAATTTAAGTAAACAGTTTTTTTTAATACATGATAGCAACGTGTAACGTTAAATGCACAAAACCTCAGACACCCCAACTTATTTTTAATTCAATTGACCTATTTCAGAGAGAAAAAAAATCATTAAAAAACATTAAAGGTTTTATGTGCTGTTTTAGTTTTGGAAGATTCGTATTTGCATTGAAATAAAAGCTATTATCCCGCGTATGAGAAAATTTAAATTGGTCGACAACAATTTGTGTTTGTTTACCTATTTTGGCGGGTTTGCGCATGTGATGGCTTTACCTATTCATAAATAGACACGGCAACGTTTTTAATGAAGATTTTTTGAAAAATGTGACCTGTATTAAAAAGTGGTTTAATTGATTCTACTCGTTATTCTGATCAAACTATTTTCAGGTTTTGCGCATTTAACGTTACACGTTGTATAACACTATTTCGACAAAGGACTTGCCAGCAGGCGTAGCATGAGCACCGTTTTGTCGACGGAAGAGTAGACAAAAATGACGTTTCCTGTAGACAGTACGACGGCAGCAAAGTAGAAATACTGCACTTTTTACGAAATTCACTCTTTTACATTATTCGACTCAGAATTCTTTGTTTTGTCATAGGATTTATCGGTTGTCAGTGTGATTTTGACAGAAAGGATAGAAAACTTTCTTCCGAAATAGTCTACCTACAAAAAGACCTAGACAAAGATCGTTAGAAATGAAATGACAGATTGTAGAAGGATTTCTACGGTGCGATGTCAAAAATGAAGAAACGAACTGTCACTTTGTATAGAAAAAGCTATGTCTATTCTTCGTAGAGATAGGAAGCGCCATGCTACGCCTGCTGATATACCTTTACTGATTACAAGCGGCAGTGACAATACACTACGTAAATACATACCTATATTCCATAAGATATAGTCACAAATATAATGACTAAGTAAAAACTAATATCAAATATATTGCCCACTCAAGGTCGTGACACAAACTGACGTAAAATAGGCTCATAGAAGACATTTTTGAATACAATATTAATATTTATCAAACGTGTTTGATAAATTATCACTTGATTTACAACATTCGCGATAGTTATGTTTTAACATTGAAGTTATATCTGTAACACTATAACGATGAAAAAATGGGATAAAAATCGATTATAAATAAATTACCTAACTATGTATTTAAAAACTTAATAAAAGTAAAAATGTCGATAACATGGTATAGACAATCTTAAATCCATCAGAATAAATATAATCTCACTTTTCTATTTCACACCTCGAATCGAGGCTTACGCCTTTCCGCGAGGCATAAACAATTTCACCTACAAAATTAAATAATAATAAAAATTACGTGTGCAATTCAATACTTTTTTGCAGATCTTTAAGCATATCCCAGAAAACTAATAGCAGAACAGTGTGAGGCGCTTGCCGTAAGTAGGAGGGTCCCATGCCTTTACAAAAGGCTATAAGGCCTTCTGCCTTGACGATCTTTCTCGCACAGTCGGCGATGCCGCCGTACATAACGCCTTTGCCGTTCGCGTCCACAGCTGAAACAAATATTTTGGATTAGATTTGGTTGTGTATGATAACCTATATTTTTATACGTAAAATAGCTGATGTCCGCGGCTTCGCCCGCGTGGATGTCGGTTATTATATACTAAAACCTTCCTCGAGAACCACTCTATCCATTGGTGAAAACAGCATGAAAATCGGTGCAGTAGTTTTTAAGTTTATCGCGAAGAGACAGACAGGCGCGGCGGAGGACTTTGTTTTATAATATGTAAGGATGATACAGTTCTTTATGAAATGATTGTGCCTTCGTAACGCTAACAAAACAATAACAGATTGTTTCATGACAAGAAAAACAGAAACATTTTAGTAATCCTGACTAATATCACAGTCTCTGTGCTAAAAGGCTATAAATCCTCTATAAAAGTTTCTGAAACAGTTAGCTTATTGCCAACATTAAAACAACCAGTGTCATAGTAACCATAATATCATCCAAACGGGTGTTATAATGTTGTACTGAATTTCATAATGCAACTCATTTCAAAAAAAGAACATTGTCATTCACGAGCGTTTCACTAACAAAGCACTGTAATTTAAAAACAAAAAACATTCAAATTCGAAAAATTCGAATTCGCGTCGTACCGCGCCATTTTTGTTCGATATTGGTATTGCAAAGACATTTTTATAGAAGATTCATATCATGGGTGTAGATAAAATCTTGTATGCAACCATAAATAATTAGGTATTAAAACACTCGTGTGATAAACCCACATTCGTGTTTTAATACCCCTTATTATATAACAGTTGCATAAATAACTAATATAATATGTATCGAGACGTGTGAGGAGTTCGTGGCTAAGTAATAACAGCCGCACCGGTCGATCCGTCAGGTTAAGCTACGATTGCCGGGGTTGGTCCGTGGATGGGTGTGATATCGAAACTCCTCCGCGCCTCGGAAAGCACATTAAGCCGTTGGTCCCGGCTGTCATTCGTGGATCTTTGACAGTCGTTGCGGGTCGTCAGAAGCCCGAAAGTCTAACAACCAGTCTTACCAAGGGGTATCGTATTACCCAGTTAGTGGGTTGTGGAGGTCAGATAGGTAGTCGCTCCATGTAAAATACTGGTATTCAGCTGCATCCGGTTAGACTGGAAGCCAACCCCAATATAGTTGGGAAAAGGCTAGGCAGATGATGTAGATATAGATGTATAGGTAGATTACTTGGGTAAAATTGCAGAAACTTTTAGAAAAAGGATGCTACATCTACCTTGGTTATAAAGCCGCGTCATAATGACGTCCATAGGGTTCAGGAATCCGGTCTTCACCAGCGCTCCGATGTTACTCGCTATGAACGCTGACAAATACTTGGATTGTTGAAACACGTCGTTATTGTCCATCCATTCCTTACACCTGAAAAAACAAGTTGTTTTGTAATATTAGTTAAAATTAATTAGGTAATCATTCTTAAGTTTTATTTTGGTGAAAGTATTGTGGCGCGTTGTGGTGGTGTGTGTATCTACATCGCCACATGCGCATCAAAGACCTCACACAAAAATCCTGACGTCACAAAAATCCTGCATCGCGCAATTAGAGTTTACAGTGCGATGTACATTTATACAAGAAACCAATATCAATCGTTGGGCAGTTGCCCGCCAGATACAACACCCGTCTGGTCGGAGGATCCTCCCTTTTCTATGGTGGATAAGTGAACTTTACACCCTGTTCCTCATACCCCTAAAGTATTATGGAGAATCCATTTTACGGCAGGTAGGTAGACTGATCAGATACTTGTAGGCCTCCAGAAAACAGGTTAGAGTCTTATCTTATCTAAAGCCATTTATTTAGACATGTTCACAGATGGACTTAACATAAGGCATTAGTTGTGGACTGTGGACCTGTGGCCGATTGAGGGTATATTACATAAAGCGACTGATGTTTACTATAGTTCGATAGTAAAGGTCAGTGTTACATGTCTTAGCTGCAAATAACCGGGTGCTGTTACTAAGTAATCGCTAACGGGGCCCGTGGAACAAAGCATATTATGTATTGAACGAGATAGAGCCGTGATTCCTTCTGACGCAGTGTTAGCCAAATAACAACTCATTGTGATTTGATGTAGTCCTGAGGCCCTAGACAAAGTGACATTCTATCAGCGATAACGATGATGGAAAAGGCAAAATTGTATAGGACTGACTTATGACATGGTAGACCATGGGTTAGGACATAGGATACTTTTTATCCCGATATTCGGATCGAGACTTCTGTGGGCGTGTGAAACCGTGGGGCGCAGCTAGTAAATAATAATTAGATCTATACTGTGGCTATCTCTGACGCAAGATGAAGGCGTTGTCCAACAGTAGCACTGCGATAGGTCGAGTTTAAATGATAAACGCATACGCAACTCAAATAGCAACAGTTTCATCAGCTGACTCTTGCAATAACTACATCCTTGTTATTTTAGTACGTACACAAATTTTTGGCCCATTCTCTTTTTAACCGATTTCTTATAAAAAGGGAGGTTATTAGAACTGTATACGTATTACGAAAATGGACATTGTCTTGGATGTTTCCTACAAATTATTGCTTGGCTTCTACAAATTCAGTCTTCAATTGACAAAAAGAATTACATAACTAACCCAAGTAGTTGCTGAGATCTCCACGGCCGCGCAATCCTAACGTTACGTTCGTGCGGCCAACTAAACTACAACTAAAACCCTTATTGACAAATTATTGGTTTGTTCCCTTCGATTTTGACAAATTTCGAAAAAAAATTGGGCGATTTTTTTTTTTTTGGTTAAATTGGCGGCTACAAAAAACACAAGTTTTTGGTCCTTTGGTACAAAGTATGAGAAAACTTACACAGCAAACGAAGCAATTTGCGACGCAGACCCAATGGAATTCCTCATCATCATTCCGTGGGCACCTCTCCACAATCCCAATAGACCATTATTGGTGTAAATCTTCTTCATAGCATCTATCATGCCTGGATGAGCGTGCTGGGTCCCCACAGCTATCTTCTGTGAGGAGTAAGACATGAGCTGAGTCTTTACCAGTTGTAGGGGGCTCCCGCAAAGTCCCCCACTCATTCCCGATATGCAGCCGAAGAAGAGACTGTTTAAGAATTTAGTTTTGTTTTCCTCGTCTCGGAGGAGACCATAGTCATCTGCATGTTGGTAGATCCCTAACCTAAAATGGAATTACTTATCAGTGAAAATTTTAGAATTATTTTAATCTTATATTTTATTGTGTTTTTCGCAGATATTTTTTTTTATGTTGGACAATCATAATTGTTTTGAAGAAAACCAAGTTCTTGGTTTTCACATCTTTCAATACTTACCTAGATTTATTTATTATATTTACAATCGATCTTTTACTAAGAATAAGTATTTAAATGACAATGCAAAAGAAAAATTAATTAAATATAAACCACCTGTTTTATTATAAACATAGAAACCATACAACTTTATATCACAACATAGGACATGCTTTGGAGATTCAATTGGAAATAACTGACAGCTCAAATTCACTCAAAACATTACCATAAACAAACAAAAAAAAAACATTAACTAAACAAAACCAAAAACAGCTTACCTTACCCCGTTTACAACAAGTTGGAAGCACAAAGCAGGTGCGAGTCCCTTCTGCAACGCAGCAAATCCATCATGTTTCACAATGTTTAACATCGCAAGGGGCACGTTTTTATAGTGGATAGCGTGCTTTCCCCGGGCCCTGAGCTCCCCTTGCAACTGCATGCGGGTCTTCACAACGTCGAATGGGTTGCTGAAGAACCCAGCACCCACCCCTGCCAAACCACCCACCACGAAGTCCATTGTACTACGGAAGGTACGTTCTTTCAGCGCACAATTTTGGGTAATACTACCGTAAGGCAATAAACTAGTACTTATTAGATGCTCAGAAAGTTATAGGATTCTGAAGCAGGCTTATTTATTACTTTGGATATTAACATAATTATAATAACTTGATGCATTGGAGAGATTGGTACATATTGGTCCAGGATCGGGTCGAGTGGGAAAAGGAAAGGAAGGCGTTTGCCCTGCAGTGGGACAATACGGACTAATTATTATATACATAATACTTTTTAACATTAAAACAATATTAATATTTTTAAAGAGAACCACCATGCAATCTTTTTTTTCACATGTAAAGTATTAGTATTTAAATTGATCTCAAACAATACACAACTAAACAAGTAGGAATGCTAATAACAGGTACCCTAGGTTATCTAATAATGACACATCTGAAAGGTAGCTTTTTCTCATTGGTTCTGTCTGTTTCTATTCCTATTTGTTATTTTAAAAAGACACAAAAGAAGTGTTGTTTTATAATGCACTAGCTGATGCGTGCTGCTTCGCCCATGTGCAAGTCGGTTATTATATACTAAAACCTTCCTCGAGAACCACTCTATCCATTGGTGACAACAGCATGAAAATCGGTGCAGTCGTTTTTGAGTTTATCACTAACAGACAGACAGAAACGGCAGAAGACTCTGTTTTATAATCATGTAATGTGCGCTTAGTGTCCCTCAAAGTATGAGCACATTTATTTTATTTAAAAAGTGTCTACTTGATGAATCAATCATTCATATGATTTATTTTATTTATGTTCACACAGTTCTAACTTAACATAGACCGTTTTGCTACATAATTGCTGAATGACCTAGTTTTTTTCTAATAAGTACTTAACTATAGGGCAAATAAGTATTTTATTTGTATTTTGGTTTAAATATGTATGTATTTATAACTGTCCCTTTTATTCATAATTTTAGTTACTGTAAGTAATTGGTTGTATAACTGTTGTAAATAAATAAATGTATTAAGGCTATTAGGGAATTTAAAAAAAAAATAATTAGGAATATTTGTATAGGTACTTTAATTCAGTTTGGTCATGCCGAGTGAGAGTAACTTTAACTTTCATTAGAAAAGAATCGGACAAGGATAACTTTAACACTTTAATAAATTGTTTATGACTTCAAATGCATTTTATATTTTTGCACTCTCATGTGCAGTTCTTGTAAACACGGCTACACATCAAGCTATACATTTCCAGTTTATGCTGATCTCGCATTGTATAGGATTTCCGTACATTATATTTAATATTTTTGCACTCTCAAGTACAGTCCTTGTACATTATATTTTTAACAGAGTATCAGATCAGGCTTCTCTGGCTTATATAGGTTTATATATTAAATACTGCACTTAAGAGAAGTTTTGTTTTATAGCTTTTTTTAAGTTTTGTGTCTGATCAAACACACCTTGAACAGCGAAATACACGGTATACAACGGCCAAATGCATCAACATGCCAATAACATCTTCAGAATTATTCGATCTTGATTTTGTTCACCACAGGATTTTACATTACATATTATATTTTTCAAATGAATAATTAGAGTATTGTTACACAATCTTTTAGTCGAAGGATATTTTTAACAAAGTTTAAGGTATATTTCATATGAGTAACAAGTACTTTTAATTCATAAAAGCGAAATATTAAGATTTCCACACGGTACCTTGTTGTGGTGGCAGTCAAGTGTGAATTGAATCGCAAAAATTAACGAACTGTGATGAACCGTTAATTTACTCTGTATTATCGCACATGCGTCACTCAAAACAATGGGCTATATTATCAATATTTTATTTAGAGAACAAATAAATACGTGAAACTCACTTACGGTTTAATTTAATGTAAAGTGTCGGTGAAAATATGTTGCAGTCATCTATTGTATTCTATTAATTATATATGAGTCACCATCATGGGTCGCTGTAAAGTCGATTACGCCACGGAATACTTATTGGAAAATGTTTTATTCTATTTCCACTATGATTTCGTAATACACTTTACAGGGATTTTTCGTATGTCAAACAAACACCGAGACAGACTTGTCAAATTTGAAATTGACGGCAAGAAATCAGCTGATAAAAAAGTGCGTTCATTTATCTAAGAACTGCCACAAACTAGCGTTCGAATTCTAATGTATCGTAATCCAAACTAATATTTTATATACGAAAGTGAGTATGTTTGTTTGTAACGCTTTCACGCTAAAACGGCTGAACGGATTTAGATGACGGCAGAGACGTAGCAGACATCATAGATCTTTTTACTTGTTCTCTGAGTGAGTTCTCAAAAACCGCGCTGTACATTATATGTTATGGTGAATAATAAAGCTGTAATTATGGCCACACTATTGAATTAGGAAATTCCTGTAACGATAGTGATGATGAGTTAATAAATAAATAAATAAAAAAGATTCAAATTGGAAAATGGGTAGACCATGACCTGAATAAGACATAGGATACTTTTTATCCCGATGTTCGCACGGGATCGAGACTTACGCGGGTGAAACCGCGAGGCGGAGCTAGTATAATATTATAAATGCGAAAGTGAGTTTGTTTGTTACGTTTTCACGCTAAAACGGCTGAACGGATTTAGATTTGTGGCAGTATCTACATCGCCACATGCGAACTACGCATCGAAGACCTGACGTCATACAAAAATCCTGACGTCACATAAATCCTGCATCGCGCAATTAGAGTTTACCGTGCAGTGAACATATATACAAAAACCCAATATCAATCATTGGGCAGTTGCCCGCCAGACACAACACCCGTCTGGTCGGAGGATCCTCCCTTTTCTATGGGGGATGAGTGAACTTTACACCCTGTTCCTCATACCCCTAAAGATTTAATTTGGCATTGGGGCCTTCCACCACCGCTTACAGCAGTAGGTACTAAAATCTTACTTCAGTGGGGGAAAGAGATGGAGCTATACGTCCTGTAGAGCTTTCATCTCTTTTCTAAACTGAAGTAATATTAAAATAATACTGCTAAAAGCGGTGGTGGTAGGCCGCCTGAATAAGACATAGGATACTTTTTATCCCGATATTCGCCGATATACTTTTAAAAAACTAGCTTTTATTGAACTAAAAAGGAGAAGTTCCCTCGTCTGAAGCCTACTGGGTGCAGCAGCCAGGTCATGGTGGACTTTAGAACGGACTATCATATTTCACTTAGAATCCTTGTGGCAGTTATAGGTATCGGTTTCCGCGCGCGCGCGTTGAACCATCCAAGTACGAGTAGCATCTCCGGGCGCCAGGCGCGCGACACCCGCTACCGGCACGGGGAAATATTAGCGTATTTAAAACGTGTCTGTAGGTACTGTTGACCGTGGAGGAGTTCCTTCGTTTAGATCTAGAGCCAATTCTAGGTCATGCTTATCATAAAAATACATTGTCTTCGGAACTGAACCAAGATGTGAACTCCGTAGGATAATGAAAGTAGTTTTAATTCAGCTTGCAAGATTCGAGATTATAAGCTTGTTTCAAGATCATTGTAATTTTATGGAAATATCGGAAATATCTACAAAATTTTAGAGATAGGAGAAATGCTTTTCACTCAAATCGAAGAACCAAATAACACTTTTTTCCATCCTAGAAATCAAACCCAGTACTTCATGTTCAGCAGTACTGCTTGTGACCACAACGAGGAGTATAAAGTATCGAGGTACTCTGTGGGGACCCGTAACGACAAAATTCTCAGGCTCTAGACTATCTGTGTACCAAATTTCATTTATATCTGTTGAGTAGTTTTGGCGTGAAAGCGCGACAGACAGACAGAGTTACATTCGCATTTATAATATTACTAGCTTCCATCAGCGGCTTCGCCCGCATGGTATGTCGACCTGTTTTTGTAAATCATCGCGGATTCATACCTTAACACGATGATATGATGGATTGATAGAGGTCGATAATTCTGGGTGGAGGTCGTACTCGTAATATTTACCTGGCTGTAAATTTGTAGTAACCTACAGAAAAAAAATGTCAACAGAGTAAACAAATAATCGTTTGTCAAATAATTATATAATTTTAAAAGGTTTTGGACTAAAAAAATAATAAATTTACACAATAATGTAATTTACATTACACATTATACAAACCAAATTTCTAAAACAAAAAAATGGCTGTTAAGACTGCAATGTTTCTATTCGAAGTGGTGGTGGAAAACATTACAAGTGTGAGTCTGGCAGGGACTCGTGGCTTGGTTATAAAAAGTGATTTTGCAAACATATTTTCTTTGGAACTTAAGGATCCGAAACAAATGCATATAGTTATGCCAGAACCGCTCCCTCTACCACCTGCGCCAGTTGGAAAGAAAGGCAAGAAAGCCAAAAAACCCAAGCCCAAAAAAGGTAAAAAAGGTAAAAAAGGGAAAGCGGAGTTACCCCCACCTGAACCAATTATACAATCCGGCCAGTCTGTGTTATTCGCAAGTAGCGCAGAGGTATTGATACAAAATATGACGAACTCCCCTCTGGAACTCTCCTTATGGAGTAAGGAAGATAATTTAGCTTTCATCGGCACAACTACTATACCTTGGGACCCGTTATTTATTACATATTTATCACAGATCGCTAATTGTGTGGTGCCTCCTCCCGTCACCTTAAAAGACGAATACAATATATTTGAAGAAGGCAAAGGGAAAGTCTTAGCGAAAATATCAATTCAAGTAAAATTGACATTCTTAAGCGATAAGCTTACAACAGCATTCCGCACACTTTCAGAGGATCCTTCTATTAGAAAATTTCTCTACACTGGAATTAATTCAAAAACGACATCTTACATGTGTACTATGAAGTCGACCGATGAAGATTTTGAGGAAAATTGTAAAAAGATAGAAAATCAATATATTGTAGACAAGCCAAAGCCCACTAAAATGGTGTTTGCCGATTATAAAAATGCTCCTGGGGCCAATCTTGCCTTCTTTAATGAAAACGATTACTGTTGTATGGGTCATGCGGATAAACCTCCCGAATCGATTTACAAATCGCCTGAGACTTGTCCGGACATCGATTTTATTATTGATTACGTTAGGAAGATCATTGTGTCCTGTAATGATAATTTGAGAATGTTAACACCTCGGCCAACAATAACTCCGAGAGTGAAAGCTACTGATATTGACAGACTTTGTTACTGTCGGGAAACAACATGGCCCAAGGGCGCATTCGCTGAACGATTTAAGAACGAAGCACAAACTGGTCCGTGCCCACTTTGTATCGATTCTGGCAAAAAACCCAAGGGATCTATCGCCGCAACTTTCGACATTGCTAATATCCGAGGTCCATGCGGTAAACCAGAATGTAAAATAGCGAGAGATATAAGGGCTTACATTGAAAACCTCGTAGATGAGGACAATGAAGAATTTAAAATCGAAGATCTTATAGGGCCGTGTGGAAGTAAAGATTGTACATTAGTTTCAACAATTCAAGACTTTCTGCGGCATGAAGGCGTATTTACACACGGAGCAACACATGAGGGCTTGTCTACTCAATGTGCTTGCATAGAAAAGATGAAGGATTCACTGAACAAGAGAGAGACATGCGAATCTGTTTGTAGTAAAGATTGCGAGAATGCGTCGAGCGGAGCGAGTGTCTGTGAAGGGAAAGGGTGCCCTTTTAAAAAACAGAAAGTGTTTGATGTGTTTTATTTCACAGTGGAATATGATTTCGAAAATAAATCTGATGTTAGTCCAGTGCCATCAGGCAGTAGAACTCCTGATAGTAAAGCATCCGGTTCAAAATCTCCCGAAAGTAAAGGATCACGTAAAGCAAAAATTTGTCATCCTGATTGCCCTTCTGGACAACCGGATGACACGATGCCATGCTCTCAACCCGTGTGTGGTGTCGACAGTTATCAAGAACATGACCCCGAGTCTCTAAAGTGTATCGCACCAGTATGTCCATTATTCAAATCCGATTGGCCTCCTAGTCCTGCGGACAGTAACATAGAACTGCGACTAGATGAAATTCACAACCTGTGTTGCGTAAAGTCGTGTGACACAGCCGAAAGAGTTAAAGATTTTATCGCTGAAGGGGCGATAAAGAAAAAAATATGCAGAGATGAAGAAAAAGAGGATCCTTGCTTCTGTGACTGCGTATGTACATTTAAATTTTCTAATAAGACTACATACTGTGCGGTTTGCGGAGGATACGAGTGTCTGGGAGACGATATGCGGTACCAGCCAGAGCATATTAAGCCTCATCCATGTCCGGTGTACCACAAAATGTACGATAAACATTACATAAACGTTAAAAGTCCATGGGATGACGACGATCACACGAAGGAAACTGGGAGTACGAAGAGTTCAAAAGGTGGTTCAAGACCCGGAGATAAGAATAGAGCTGCAAAAGGAGTTGTTGATAAAAAGGGTGTTCCCGAAGACAAAACAAAAAGAACTATAGAGAAGAAGGAAGGAGAGAAGCCGGCCCAAGAAGGTCCTGAAGAAGAAAATGTTAAGAAGCAGAAAGCTAGCAAGGGAGAAGGTGATGAGAACAAACAGAAGAAATCTAAAGTTGAGAAAGCTGGTAAGTCTCCTGCCCCAACAAACCCTGTAGTGCCGCGTTGCGTCGTAACTCCTTGGTTAGGTAATCGACTTATTTTCATATTATCTTTCAGTTGTGCAAAAAGTGCCCATAAAAAAGGAAGATTTGAAATATAAATATCATTATCCTCCCGTTCCCGGTAATATGGGTTGGAACTGGGTAGCGGAAGACATACCCGGAATGAAAGTAAGACACTTCATGTTTTGTGCAGACGACATTGACAGCGTATATACATAGCGCAGGCCACACTGAGAACGACACGAAACGAAGACAAGTTCGTTTAGCTTTCCTCCGCATCTTTTCATACTTCCATTGTTTCGCATAAGTCGTAGCATTCAGCACCAAAACCTTTGCATAGCATTAACACGTAGCATTCAGCACCTTGTGTGTAGGGAAAACCTTTTTTTCGCGATTTTAGGTTGGTATGGGTCGCTAATTACCAGTATCCTTTGATATATACCTACCAACAACGTCCTTGTCAATGTCATCAGTCGCCAAAAGACCACTGGAGCACTATACCGGCGATTTTCATAGTTTTACTGATTGAGGTTGAGTGTACATACTATGTTACTACTGACTTGTGGTGGTTTACGTTAATTTTATTTTCCCGCGGTTTCAGCCGCATAAGTCATGAACCCGTGAGATAAAAAGTATCCTATGTCCTTTTCCAGGTCATGGTCTGCCAAATTTCATCCAAATACGTTAAGCCGTTTTAGCGTGAAAGCGTACCAAACAAACTTAAATTATGCGTAATCGGTTAGGAAAGTTACGCAATTAGATTGATTCAAACTTAATTGCGGCTCGGAACATGAGGCGACTCTCTGCGCAGTAACGAATTCATGAGTCACCGGGGATGAGGGGTGGGGTACTGGGCGGCGAGTAGCTAACTTCCGAACCGCCATTAAGTTTGAATCGAACTGTACCTGCTTAGTTTTATATGTAGATCTCAATCTAAGTTGTATGTGTAGAATGCGTAGATTTCGGTTTGGTGGTGGTGTTGGTTTATTTACACCCATGCAGTATTTAATAATTTGATTACCTAAGTATTACAACAAAAGTGAAAAAAATATATACATAAAAAATTACCGAATAAAGAACAAACAAGCAGTAGGTACCTTTACCTACTCAAAAGTAACATGTAAATTGATAATATTGACCGTCAAAAAATAAATATACCTACCTACAACGTGTTCCTTGTTTTATGCTGGTAAGTACACCCTTCTAACCCCAACTAACTAACCCTACCTAAAGTACCTATTTTTTTACCCGACAATCCGGAAATTCCGAAAATCCGGAGTCACACGTATCTGTTCAAAGTGGACAAGCTTTTACCTTTCACGACGTCTGGTGCAGAGTAATTAGCCTCGCTCTACCTCTACGAACTGGATAATAATCTTAATTCTACCTCGTCATGAGCTATAATAACCATGATATTCGTGCCGAAATAACAGAAGAAAAAGAGTCGAAGGGCCATTTTCACGGAAAAGTTTCTAGGCCATTTTGTGGCGCGTGAAATGAGAAGGAGGCATTTAGTTCTAACTATGTATACAGTGTGATCAACCCTAGTGCGTTTCATTAACTTAATTTTAAACTTTTTTAAACCTAGGTAATTAAAACGTGAAGTTGGACTGTTGGAAACAGGAAACGAAATGGAAGACTATGAAGAACCTCACTGTACAGCAGATATACGGGGACAATTAAAATTAGTTAGCTAAACTCCGCAGAGACCGCAGATAATATCGGGGGTAATAAGTAAGGGGTCACCTGTCGATATCTAAACATGACAAAATAAAACTGAGTTTCTGATCTCATACTTCAAGTAAATACACTACCAGCGGTCGTTGACCCCAACAAAAAAAAAACAAATTTTTTTTGAGAATGTATGAAAGGCGAGTAGCAAAAGGTATTTATTTACATGCCACGTTTGAGTGAAAACGCGAGAGGGGACGGGAGGGACGTCCTAGAAGGACCACCTCCACCTTATTCGTGACCATCAGCTTATTTGTGATGTTCTTCAGAAAGTTCAGGTGCATGTACTCGCAGCCGGCGTGCGTGTATGACGATATCCATCATGAGTGCGGAGTTCCGCTAGCTAATTTCATTTCACCCTGTATAGTTCGGAGTTTTGTACGAAGGAGGATATAGGCGGGTTCAACTGCAACTGCTGCAAGCTCTAACACTCACAGGATATGTCATCATCTGCCTAGCCTTTTCCCAACTGTTGGAGTCGGCTTCCAGTCTAACCGGATGTAGCTGTATACCAATATTACTCACAGGATATGTTTTGGTTTATATTGAATTATTTTCTCTATAGGAATTCTGAGCCTCTCAAAACGACTGTTACCGTTGTGTTTGTTTTTATGGGTTCAGTAGAAATGTCTAACGTCTATTTTATAAGCTCGTAGAAACTAATTTGCGCAGGAAACCGTTGGTTGCGAGAAGCACAGAACCGGTCGAATTAGCGGTGCTTGGGGAGGCCTATGTCAAGCAGTGGAAGTCTTTCGGCTGAAATGATGATGATGATGATGAGTCTATAACTTGACATTTCAAGTGATTGTTGTTTGTTTTTTCAATTTGCATTTTGACATTTGCTTCTGTCAAATTAGTTTACGAGATTAAGAACAGACTTTAGATGAAAACCTTTTACTGTAGCATTTTTTTTTTTTAAATTAAACTAATTTACTGAAAAATTTTTGCTTTTATTATTTATGTTTTATATTTGTTTGTTTTGTATTTGGTAATAAATACCTACATAATGAAAACAAGATTATAATGTGATTGTGTGAAAGACACACACGAATCAAATAATCAATACAATAAATAAATAAAAAAATCCTTGTTTTTTTATCATTAGAATTTATAACAATGGGTACAAATGGATTTAATTAAATGCCTACGCGACATACGTAAGATAGGTAATAAGTACTTCTTATGTAAGTATAGCGTTATAGTACCTATTTATATTTTTTAGGTTCGGCCAAACTGGAAACCCGGTGCAGCAAACGCAATCTTGGTTAGAAGGTACAGAGCGCAAAGAATGGGCGGGGACAGCTTGAACAAGAAGAAGCGAGCTCTGATGCAGCGAAAGAAGAAAATCGAAATGAAGCCCACATTGGTCGTTACAAAGCGTGACGGAGAGTTCACCGTCCAAATGGAAGTGTTCAAGAAATTCTCTAAAGAGCGACTCCTATTTCAGTATCCATACGATGAAAAACCGCCTCTTATATACACCATAGGCAAGACGGCAGAAGAGCAACGCAAAATTCAGAGGAAACGCGATAGAAGAGAACGCAGAGAGACCAGGAGAAAGAGTAAAATATTGCAGTCCACGTTCAGAGACAGGTGCCAGGAAATTTGTTTAAAAGCGTACAATCAAGCGATGGGGGTACTTCCTTTACCAAATCCTAACTCACCAGACTGTCCCTGCGCAGGTAAACCTTTAAATGTCTCTCCGCCTATTATAGATTCCTGTTCGTGCTCTGATATCGGTAGTAACATTTCGACCAGCGATACTGATAATGATGAGTGGGTCATAGAATTTACACCACCTGCAGCAAGATGGGATGCCAAAGCTAAACATCCACCCGTAATGGTTGAAAATGAAACTCTGTACACTTATTTAGATTATAAAGTGAAAGTACTCGACAAGTCTGGCAACCAAGTGCCTAGGTATTTCAAGGGTCCTGATGGTAAACAGGAATGCAGCGATTTGGGCGGGTTCTGGGCTAAGGTAAACAATTTGAAGACTTGGTTGGAGATAAATAAAGATGGTTATATAGGGCCAGATGAACGGTGGGTGCCAATGAACTTTACAGGACCTGATGGAATGATGTATTCATCAGAAGAAGGCATTTTCACAGACGCTCAGATGCGGGTATGGAAAATAGGAGTAGACGGATATGTAGACAAGGATGGTAAGTGGGTATTCTATTCAAAGAAAAAAGGACCAAGTCCACCAAAATCAAAGTCTACCCCCACGGGGTCAGTAGTCGATGGGAAGAAAGGGGCAAAAACTTCTCCGAATGCATCAACGAAGGCTGGTGATGCCAAAAAAAATAATAATAACAATAAAGTAACCACAACTCCCAAAGTGAAAACATTGAATGAGAAGAATAAAACAGTAGTAACTACTGCGACATCACCCCCAAAACTGAAATTCACAAAACCCTTGGAAAATGTAAAGCAAAATCCTCAAAAAAATAAAAGCCCTGTAGTCATGAGTATTTCCACGAATTTCGACAGAATGCAAAGTCCAGTACCACATGTCACACGGGTCAGTAAGGCATATATGGATCGGAAAGCACTGGCAAAGTATCGTGAAATAATAGAAGAACTAAGAGCATACGACGATATAGGAGAACTAAAGCCCCCTCGAAAGGCCAATAGAGCTTCGAATACACCGCTATCTCAGCTATCTAGCTTCACAATGCAGAATCGATGGTGCGATAAGAGGGCGCGAACATTTACAGCGGATAGGTCTTATGAATTTGGGACAACAACCACTTTGTCACCCGTTGATTCGCAGATGGGTAAATCAATGTAGATTAGAGAATCCCGAACAAAATGATGTTGTTTTTTTTAAAAGATTTTATAAGTATTTTAAATACAAAGACTATTATGTATGAGATTTGCCTACTATATTGTTTAGCTTTAATCTTCATTTTTTAGTAATAGTTTGGCTGACATACCACAAAATAAAAGTTCTCTGAATGTTTCATCATAATCTTCCTTACTCCTCTCCCCTGCACTCCTGTATTTGCCTCCACTCCGGTTCCGAACGTCTGGCGTCCAGGCAATACAGGATATTGTGCAGCTCATGACTGTCCCACAACTGGGCAAAGGCCTCTTCTCATACAGATGATACGTCATGGTACTAGTTAGCTACTGACACAACTGCATTGCTATTCTGTAACCATCTTACCGTGAAAACTTAGGTGAAGTGAGCTTGAAGTGAACTGTCTCTGTCTTAGCATCAGTAGGTATCGATGACAATGACAGCTCACTCCACGCTCACTTCACCTAAGTTTTTACGTTGAGGTGTTTACAGAATAGACCGGCTGTACACAAAGTCATCTAAAAAGTTAGCAAAACCTAGCAAGGCGGTAAGGTTAAAATGGGTTGAATCCTTTTTGTATAAACATTAATGTCAAAACACGGCTGTCTCGATTGAAGCCTTCAAAAATTATAGAAAATGAATTTCAAAATTCATGACACAATGTTTTTGGCAAACTTTTAAATTGAAAACATTTTGAAAGCTAAATTTTGTAGTTATTCGTTTAATTCTGGAAGTGTAAGGTTTGGAAAGGCGCATAATTTAAATAAAATACCAGTCAAGTTAAGATAAAGAGTAAATAATAAAAAATGGCTCCCACGGATTCGATGTTCTTGTTCGAGATAATAGTTGAAGAATTGACAACCTTTGTCAAGTGCAGCGAGTTTTGCATCAAAGGTCAATTTGCAGATGTATTTAGTGTTAATCTAAAAGATCCCAACGAACAAGAATCATCTTCACCAAAGCGTCCTGAGAAACAGAAAAGTAAGCGGAAAATAAAAACAAAGAAGGGCCCGGACAGGTCGTCAACGGCGGCTACAGTGCAGACGGGACAAACCATCTTATTTGCGATTAATGTCGACACCTTGATTACAACCATGAAACAGTATCCATTGGAGTTGTCGCTGTGGAGTAAGGTTGTACCTGACTATAAAATAGGATCGACTCACATTCCGTGGAGTGGGTCGTATTACGAATATTTGAATAAACTCCACAGGAAGCAAGGAGACGAACCCATCTGTATTAGAGGCGATTACAATGTATTTGACGAGGTTACCTCCAAACGTATGGCCGTCATTAAACTTAACATAAAATTGAGGGACTTTAAAGATAAAATTACTACTCAATTTAGGTCTATATCTCAGGAAACTCACCAAACTGTTGTGAACACTGGTTTAAATTCTAAGCCCATTAGCGTGTTAAGCAAAATGATTAAAGATAGACCAATAAACATATCTCAAGAAACTGGTACTATGAAAACTACATACAGTGATGACAAAAGACATATTCGCACCACAAAGAGGAACATTAGAAAGAAAGAAACTAAGAGTATTGACGACCTTAGCAGCAAGGAACGCGTCACTAAACTCGAAAGTGCTGAAGTTGGTAGTAAAATCAATAATAGAATATTAAAAAGTCGCATTAACACTTTCATAAGAAGTTATACAAACATAGACAAAAATCCAACTTTAGCTGTTATAAAATCTAAATCATGTTCATCAATTGCTCAAAGAAATACTAACATATTAAATAATTACATTTTCGGGGGCAAGCCCGCAGGCCCGCTGGCGCCGGTTAACCCGGTCTATTGTGTTAGTTATTTTACAGTAGAACACGACTTTGCTGACTCTCCATCTGCACGGTCTGCATCTCCAAAGTCTGGATCACCAAGCTCACCAAAGTCTGAAAAATCTGTGATAGTTGCCTCTGAAAATACGAAATCGGACGAATTGCAAGAAAAATACAGAATTAGAATATGCAAGAGTGAATGTGTTAACATGGAAAAAGCAGCTGGCGTGGCTGGCGTACAAAGTTCTTGTTCTTTGGATTTACCACAAAAAGCATCACATTTCATTACAGTGAAAAAATGTAATGATATCAAATGCGGGTATGGAAAAATGAGAGAAGTGCCCACGCCGCCAGATGATCGCATTATGTTAGACTTGAGTACTCGGAGAGCAGACTGTTGCGATCTCTCCGAGAAAGTGGAGCAAGTGGTAGCGGGAATAAAAGCGAAGATGAAATTTGGAACCGAACCTTGTTATTGTGAATGCGAATGTCAATTTAACTTCATGAAGAAAACAACATATTGTGAAATATGTGGCGGTTTTGAACGTTATGGTGAAGATGAAGGAAGAAAACCTGCATACGATTTGCCTTTTCCCTGTCCTATCTTCCACAAATTAAACAAGATGAAGGTGGCTGCATCTGGAAGCGACACAAAGAATAAAAAAGATACTATAATTAAGAAAGAGCTAGAATCCGAGAAAGAAGATGCAGTCGATCCCAGGGCAAAAAAGGGAAAAAAGAAAAAAATTGACAGCAGATTCAAGTTTAACTACGGCTATTCAGGTATACGTACGTATATTTTTTTTATTTGACTTCTTTTTACTTCTGAATATTTATTGATTATTATCGTTGCAATTTCCTTCACATTATAGCGCCTCATATTGGTCACAGTCGCTGCGCATTGCCTTGTGTTGGCAATTTGAATGCGGTACCCAAGCGCATGGGTTGGCTCTGGAATTGTGAAAACGTACCCGGATTGAAGGTACGTACTGATGACTATAGCTTTACACCTATTGGAAGTAGAGAAGATTTTTATTTATTTTTTTGTTTATAGTTCCGTCCGTCGTATAAGCCTGGTGCGGCAAATAAGCAAGTAGTGAGATTACTTAAAATGGCCAAGAATCCTGACGAGTTCTTGGCTAAAAAGAGAAAGAAAGTTCCAGGAAAGCCAAATAGAGCACTAAAGCGGCCATTACTAACTGTGCATAAGAAAGATGGTGAATACACTGTGACTATGGAAACCATGAGAACTTTCGTAAAACCGAGGACTTTTAATCAATACCCGTATGAAGACAAGCCTTTGGTGACTTACACGATCGGGAGGACTTCAGAAGAAAACCTACAAAGAAAGATAAAGAAAGAACGTGCACGAAGACGGCTCGAGAGACTTCAACGCGACTTCGTTCAGAGCGCATTCAGAGATATGTGTCAGGAGATTTGTATAAAGACCTACCAACAAGCGCTTGGTATGCTGCCCGATGCCGAAAAACCCGACTGTACCTGTTTCCCAGCTGAGCCTGGTCCTGACGACGTAGACGAGGATCACTCCTGCTCTTGTTCTGAAGATAAGGACTTGTCTGAGTCTGACACTGACTCTGATGAATGGATTGTTGAATTTACTCCCCCAACTGCTACATATGATCCGAAGTTTAAAACCAAAAAAGTACTAACTACAGATAATACAACTCAATATACTTTCATGGACTACAAAGTAAAACTATTAGATAGGTTAGGAAATCCAGTGCCAAGATTCTTTAAAGGTCCTGATGGTAAACAGCAATGTAGCGATTTAGGTGGATTTTGGGATCCAAATCATAAATGGTTAGAGATTAACGGGGACGGTTTTATAGGACCTGACGAGAAATGGGTTCCGCACATTTTCCTAGGGCCTAATGGAGAGACAGTCGATGGTGAGCCTGGAAAATTCCAAGCCGCAGATGGTAAGTGGTTGGTTATTGGAGTTGATGGATATGTTGATCAAGGCAAATGGAAGTTCTACCCCAGGTCAAGAAGTCCAGTGCCAAAAAAGCGCAGGCCCTGGAAAAAATCCGCCGGTGACACAAAGGAAAAAAAACAAGAAGACAAGCGATCCGAAGCCACTTGGAGTTGCTTCGGCAGTGTATCTCCGAAACAGTTATCCAAAATGGGGATTGTCGGACATGGACACGATAAGAAGGTATTATATACAAAATTACAAAACATGCTGGCGCATGGAGAAGATGTAAACATTCCACAGCCTACAACAGTACCGCGGTCAAATAGGTCTAGAGGCAAACATGGCGCTGCTGCCGCTGCTCGAAAACGCGACTTAATTGAGAGGTCAAAATGTAAGCATGCCACTCCTTCAAATAAAGGAATCGTGGCCGTAGATGGCCACGGGAATAAGACATATTTTAGATTGAAAGATTATGATAATAGAAGGGCCAAAGATAGGATGACCTCGCTTACAGAAAAGGGTATTAGTGTAAGCTCGTTCCATATGCCATGTTTCCATTCGTTCATTAGTAGTGAAATTATGAAAAAGCAGCAATATGACCGCCTGGTGGCGCTCGCTGAACGTCGAGCGGGGGGTGCTGGCCTGAGCCAACCAAGTCGAAGGGAAAGCACTGCCGCATCCACACCAGCTGCTGACTATACCGGCCGTTACGTAATATAATCAGTTCTGGGTTCATTATATGAAACGATTTGGTGTAGGAATTTATAAGGTTTAGACAGTTGAACTTATATGTAGAGTTTATTTGGTATAATGTCCTAAGTCAAATTTTGTAACGTTATGGTAACTTGTAAGATAAATAAATTATTTATTTGAATTGGCGTTTCATATTTTTAGGATTTATGATAATTGTTATGACTTTATCACACAGGGTTTTGGCATTGATAAAGTGATTTTTTTGTTTGAAGCTTTTGCCGGCTGTGTCGATAATTCTTTTAATACTTAACAACATACACACACACATAATCAAAATAAAATCTTACCACAGCTATGACCAAGCTATGACTCAGGCTGGCTACCTCTATGAGAGGGAGTGGGGCCATTCAAAAAGTGATTTTCTTTAAAATTGCAAACATAATCACACTTTGTTCAACATTCGTATCCATGGTAAGACCTATTCCAAACTACCAGTACCAAAAAACCTACCCCATTGATGTTTGAATCAAGTAAGCTATTTTATTTATTTTATTGTTTTTTTCATTTGGCGAAATGTGGATACACAATGTGTTTCCAAAATTGCACCTCTTCCACCCTTCATGGAATAGACGCTTGAAATTGTTTAGTTATTTTTATGTTTTCATAAACGCTATTTAAAACTTTCGATCGTAGAGAATTAATTATCTTTTTCTGTAATTTCAGGTGGCTCAGGGTTGGAAGCCTGGTGCGATATCCAATCGTCTTCTCAAGAAATTAAACAAAGCAAAACGGCAAACGCAACCAGAGCAAAGAGTGAAACCGACAAAGAAGACGAATAAGAAGAGGGTTGAGGATAAACCGACCCTCATCATTTGTAAGAGGAACGGGGAGTACCGCGTCGAGATGCAAATTTCTCCCGAGGACAGTGACGCCAATGTGGACCAGCAATGCAGTCCACTGGTATACAGGATCAGCAGAGAAGACAATGAGGACAGGATTCAGAAACGGTTGAGGAAACGGCGACGTATTGTCAAAGAGGCCGTTGACAAAGTTTGGGTGGATCCCTATCATCCCGAGGTTTGCGAGAAGACGTGTCTTAGAGCCTACAAAGAGGCCATAGGACTGTCTGACCCTAACAATCCCGAGTGCACATGCAGCGTAGAAGAAGAAGAAGAATATGAATGTAGTTGTTGTAATGGCGAAGAGAACGACGATGACAGCTCTGATTGTAGCTCCTTAGATGTCGAATGGGAGATACACTTTTCTCCTCCAATTGCGGCCCAAGCTTAATTTTTTTTGCATTCCTTGTTTTAGCAGTATTTTGAGGTGAAATAAAACAAGAGGTTAAACGACTACTTTACTATCCATTTTACTGTTCGCCAAGAGATTGTTCAGCATGTCCCATATGACGAGTGAGAGGGTAGTGTGAGGTGCTGTCCTCAAGTACAGTGGTCCTAATCCTTTGTACAGGCCATGGATGCCTTCGGTTCTGTATATTTTGGACAGGCAGTCGATTATTCCAGTGTATAGGACGGCACCAGTTGCTGCAGACCCTGGAAATTGAGTTGGCCATTAAATTAGCAGTAATATTATGTTATTGTAAAGATAATGGTAATAGCTGTAGAGAAAGTCAAAGGAAAGCAGTTACCTAAGATTTTCAATACATAATCTCAAGTATAGTTACAATAACTTTAGTAAGATCGAGAACACAGTCTAGTATTGCAGCTCTAATAAATTAAGTATATAACTAATTAGATCTTCTTCCCTGCTTAGAGAGAACATTTTAGTATTTTTTTTTGGATATCGTATTGAAATATTTAATTAGGTAATTAATGTAAAAAAAAACCGAGTACAATACAAAAATTTCAAAAGAACAAGTAGAATAACCCACTAGACAGATAAACGTAATGGATAATGGACCACTTAGACTGGGCCAATCCCCGAGACAATCGCTAAGGGCTCTTTTCCTGTCATGCGTATTTTCGTCCGCGCGAAGATCTGGTCCGCGTGCAGGCTGCCCGCATCCTATCATTTCATACATGTTTTTCCTATCGGAACGCGGATTCGCTGCGGGCGCGTAGCTCGCGTGCTACCTAACCAGATGCGGGTGGCGTTCTCTGCCTTTTACTGTGACGAAGGTCGCCCGCATGGTTATAGTACGCATATAATCGTTCATCTAGTGCACGAGTGCAGTCACTGGCGACACGCACGACACTGCAGCGGCAAACGAAATCTTTGTTCTGCGTGTGGCCAGGAGCCTGCTATCATCCGCATGCGGATCAAATCCGCGCGCGGGCGAAAATATGCATGACAGTAAAAGGGCCCTAAGCCAATCCATTGTGCCGGTACAATGAAAAGTGCAAAATTCGAGTCGTCGTACGTTGGTAACACATAGGCCAGTTCAGTCAGATTCGGATGACAACTTCCCAAAATCAAAAAGACCCGCGTCTGGCTATTGAAAACAAGCAGTGGAATGGCTAACTAGCTCGGACTGGCTGGACACGCGTTTATACGAAGCCAATCCACTGCAAGCGTGGTGGGAGAAACTATTGGCGCCAGCAAATTTGAAATCGTTCAATTACAATACACACTAGGGCCGTGGGGTCCGAGTGCTTATCGAGTATTTCGGGACATCGCTAAGCGATTGGTCGACTCTTCACGTGACCAGAGGGCTGGCCTATTTTTAGCCCAAAGAATCAGCATTGCCATTCAACGTGGCAATGCTGCCAGCCTTTTGGGCACCTTTCCCATTGACAGCGATGCGGACGAATTCTTTGATGCTCAATGAGCCCCTCCCCTTTATTTTTTCTTTTTAATTTGTTATATATGTAATTGTTTTTTAGTTAATTTAGTATAATAAATGTAAAATAAAGATAGAATATTACAATACAATACAATGGACAATACAATGGACTGGCTTCATCAATGGCTTGAGGTCAATCCAATGCAGTGGTCTTTATTTACACGATGCTATTATTGGATTGGCTTAGTGGATTATCTCGAGGATTGGCCCCGTCTAAATGGTCCATGACGGACTAAAGTATCATGAGGAGATCGTCCATCTACAACTTAGGCCTAAAACCCAAAAACTTTTATCTACATAAAGGAAACATTCAAAACAAGTATTTCACTTGACGAAAGCTTTCCCATAGTATATACTAGCCGATGCCCGCGGCTTCGCCCGCGTGAATGTTGGTACCTTCCTCGAGAACCACTCTATCCATTGGTGAAAACAGCATGAAAATCGGTGCAGTAGTTTTTGAGTTTATCGCGAACATGACGACAGACGGACGCGGCAGAGGAATTTGTTTTATAATATGTAAGGATACTCCCCATACGCCAGAGAGCTCCCGACCACCAAAAAACAGCGACAACGTTACCCTGATTATAAAGCCGCGTATTCGCAACATCCATCGGCGTTTCAACACAGACAACGATCACACCGCAAACGATGCTCGCCACGAAAGACAAAGTCAGTGGCGACTCTTCAAAATACCCCCGAGCAAGCAGACTTTCCTTGAATCTGAAAAAAACTTGAGAATGTAGTGTACGAACCCTGGTTGTATAAACGGACGGTGGTGACGTCGAAGGGGCAAATTGTGACGGATACTACCACCCCGCTTACAGCGCTGGCGCCGAAGGCGAGTCCAAGCGGAGAGTTTGAGAAAAAGCCGTGTGACAGCAACTCTTCTTTGGCTCTGAAGTGGAAAATATTAGTTGAGTGTTTGTATGATCTAATATTTTCCTGGACTGTCCTTTTTTGGCAGGTTTCTTTTACGTACTCTGTGGCTGCGATTAGGTGACATGCAGCTCAGAGTACATTTTTAACATGCAGTTAGTCAGTGGTGACATGGCACAAATGTTCCTTGCATGGCACTTTTTGATTTTGATTTCTTTATTTTCACACATTTTGGGCTCATATCTTTACTGTACCCTATCATTTTATTGTTTAGCCTGCCATGATGACATTTACCAAAAAAATAGTCTTGGTTCTCAAATGCGCGAAGCGTCCGTCCTCGACAATACAGATTATTACAGGCATGCAAATGTAGTTAAGCCGTCCGTCCTCGACAATACAGATAATAGACATGCAAATGTATTTTTGTTTAGAGAACTTGGAGTAGGTGAATGATTATTAATTAGGACATTTTAAAACTGGCAATTCGTTATCTGTCCTGTTTCGCATTCAGGCAGTTGGGTTGAATTCTAGTTACGTAAGACGTGTGCTTATTTACCTTCATCATCATGATTGGCAGAATGGCAGCATTGTTACACCGAATGCTCAGTATAGGCGTTCATACAGAGACACAGAGATATATAGAGTTCACTGTACTTCTGCAGTAAAGGGAATCTGTCTTAATGCGAATGTCTCCTAATGCGAACAAGTGGTTATGTAATTGCAAAGTGCGCAGTAAGTTGGTCTCTCCTATTGTTATGCCAATATTTCCTTTCTGCCTACTGTTACCGGGTCTTTCCAGCAGTGGAGGCCTATATAGGCCATAAAGCTTTCTTACTTGGAAAATGTGGGGAGTTGAGCAGCGGTGCCTATTGCCAGCCTCGTGCAGGTCGCGGAGACTCCCGCGAAGAAACCTCTCATACCTTCAGTCTTGTAGATCGTGACGATGCCGTCACACATTCCTGAAACGATAGGAAACTGGTGAAATGTACTATTTTTTTTGTTCGGAAAGATTGGCGCCGATGCCGCGATGTTTGGTAGGGAAAGGACCAGGGGTGTATTTACCCTAGGGCCAAAAGGGCCATGGCCCGGGGGCGGTAGGCTGCGAGGGGCGGCGTATTCCGCACCTCAGCTTTGTTAGCCTTTGTTTTTGAAGAAATTTAAAATAAGGTTGGTTATATAATGTGGAATAATTTGGTTGTAAATTTGATAGACATCAAGACGCGGGATTATCGTATACTCGTATAGGCCGAATCACACCGGAATGGTAGCGGCCGGCAGCGACGCGGCGAGCACTTTCAGTGTGAAATAATTTTAAACTTTATCTACATACTTAAAAGACCAGTATCGCTTGAAAAGCTTGAAAAGGTAGAAACTAAACTAGTCAAGAGGAGACTAGGCGCGTGGGGTCTGGAGGTCGCGCGAGTCCGCCAGCGGATCGCTTGAAAAGGTAGAAACTAAACTAGTCAAGAGGAGACTAGGCGCGTGGGGTCTGGACAGAGGCGGTGGAAGGCGTGGGCGGTGTGGGCAACCGCCTACGGCCTCGCGGTCCGAGGGGCCTCGCACCACGACGGTTTATGCATTACTTAAAAACCGTGGACGCGAAGAAAAAAATGTACTTTTCATAAAACGATAAATATATTGACATGCTTTTATTTAGTTTAGCAACATTTTCCACGTTTAAATAAGTGTCAATGTATGTGTACTTTTTTACGTCAAATAAATATATTATTATTATTATTTTTTGTTTATATGTTTGTACATCTCGGGACCCTGGGGTCCCGGACCTTTGGAAGGCGTGCGAGGGGCCGAAGCCAACTCGCAGAGGCCCCTTAGATAATTTTAAATGGAATGAGGCACCAACCGACGATTATCCCTGTTCGCACTATGCAAGTGCAGCCAAGAACAACCCCCGGTTGGTATAGGACTATTGCAGAACATGGAAACAAAGATATTGGACTATGGGTTTAGGTAGCTTGGTGAACTGGTTATCGTGAACTATGGAAAGACTATGGCCCCTGCCTGACCAATGTTTTTAAATATAAAATACATAGATAAAATGGCAGGGGGTGACTTGCACACTCAATAATGGGCCCCCCAAAACGGTCGCTAGCACAAAGTGTCGTAGCGACAAGGGGGCAACATGTCCTGAGGTGCTTAAGAGGAGTGGAGAGGTATTCCACGGCTATCAGGACAATCCCGGAAGTACGGTCAAGATCCCTACCAGCATCTTACTGGAATACTTCCTCCCTCCGAGCTCGTTTGCTCTTGCGAATCTCCACTCAAGCCGGCCAATCAAGGCAAGAATGAGGTGGGAGCTCTGTTCCTCGTCAGTGTTCACTCCAGCCGGCCAATAAAGGTAAGCCAGAGGTGAGGAACAAGACTTCTCCCGGGAGGTAGGGTCCGTGGGGTCGCTACTGCCCAACAGCTCGCCACATGCTGCCCTGCGGGTTTTTGTATCTCTCTTGGTCTGGCTCCTCATCCTAGACCCATTCCGGCAAAGTAAACTCTACCGGCACAGACCTAGAGTTTGGAGCGCGCAAGCCCCACCACGACGTCAACGTAGAGATACAGCGGTGGGGTCAACGTAGAGATACAGCGGTGGGGTCAACGTAGAGATACAGCGGTGGGGTCAACGTAGAGATACAGCGGTGGGGTCAACGTAGAGATACAGCGGTGGGGTTATTATTATTATTATTATTTGCTAGCGTTGCTTTGCTATCGTGGGGAGTCCCCGCCGGCCAGAGCTGGGGATTTCCCATTCTGTTTGTTTACGTTGCTTTCAACGGCTAGGAAGTCAATCAAAGTATCCGGTGCAGTCCAACCAGGGCCCCTGATTCTGGGGGCCCCCAAATCTTTAGAAATACTTTTTAATCAAATCCCAAAAAACGCCAAAATATGTTCAGTAAGTAAAAGGCAGTATTTGTTGGGGACCCCCTAAATATAAAAGTAGAGTGAAAAATTTTCGAGCTCGCTTCGCTCGCTTTTGCATCCTACTTTGTCTTTTCTCAGATTTTTCTGTAAAAGCCGACAAAGTAACTCCTATTTATGTATGAACGTATTGTCAAAGAAAACCTTACCTATAAGGGGCGGGGTCCTAAAATTTTCGAGCTCGCTGCGCTCGCTCTTACATCCTACGTTCCCAGACTATTTTGTATGGGTCGACAAAGTAATCCTATTTTTATATAAATGTTCAATTCTAAATGCACCCTATCCAGAGTGCATAAATTTTCGAGCTCGCTTCGCTCGCTCTAGCATCATGTATTCGCTATTCGTTTAATGCTCCAACTTTTTCGTTTAAGGTTGATGCGCTAGGGTAGCCCGCGAAATTTAAATTTTCTTACGTTTTTTGGGGCGGCAAATCTTTCAGGCCCAGGGCGCTGAATCTTAAAATATGTCTCTGAGTAAGCCATATATGTCTGTCTGTAAGTATGTCTCTAAGTATGCCTCTGGAAAGGACGTATTCCAAAATATGAATAATTTATTTTGGCGGTGATATTTCGTAGCTTATAGACCAGCGTAGACCCTTGACTGATCAACGACCAGCCTATTCGTTGTAATTTCTTATATTTCTGCATCTTTGTTTCGTTTATGAAATATTTTTAATGTTTCGCGACCTCGAAGAGCTCGTGGCTAACTAATAACAGCCGCACGGGTTGATCCATCAGGTTAAGCTACGTTTGCTGGGGTTAGTCTGTGGATGGGTAACCATCTTTACATACCGAGACTCCTCCGTGCCTCGGAAAGCATGTTAAGCCGTTGGTCCCGGCTGTCATTCTTGGATATTTGACAGTCGTTACGGGTCGTCAGAAGCCCGAAAGTCTGACATCCAGTCTTACCAACGGGTAACGTATTGCCCAGTTACTGGGTTGTGGAGGTCAGATAGGCGGTCGCTCCATGTAAAATTCTAGTATTCAGCTCCATTCGGATAGACTGGAAGCCGACTCCAACATAGTTGGGAAAAGGCTAGTCCTTTTAGTTTACTTTTTAATGACGACAAGACCACGTCTTATAAATTAGTTTCAGGCACTCATCGTTCACACATTGGCTCTTCGAACCGGGATCAAACCCTGGTATTCGCTTGTCGCTTTATAGAGATCCCTAAAATAGAACTACTAGATAAAGTCCTAAAGTTACCTTTATACTTATGCTGCCTTCCAACAGCTATGCTAGGGTGCGCGCCTGCCTGTATCCTGGTCTTCACTACTGACGCAGGGTTGCCAGTAACTCCACCCATGACACCACTCACGCCTGACCAGAAGATTGCCTTTTCTATGCTTATTTCTCTATCTTTGTTTTTAGTCCAGCCATTGACCTCTGCGACGTGGTACATGCCTAGCCTGAAATGATATTTGGCTAGTATGAAATTGATGGTATTTTACGAGAAAAAGGTTCTTAAGTTAAGATTTAGACAGATTTTTTCATCAGATTGTATCTTTATTGCTAAAGGTCTTAATGTTTTTGTTGTCATATTTATCACAATTTATTTGGTGTCGGCACAGCACGTCTTCTTTTCCCATACATCTCCTAGACTGAGCCGTAAGCATCAGTTCCCTTGATAGCCGTTTCGTCTTGCACTCAATCTACCCGTTTAATTGGTCGTCTAGAATCTTTATAAAATGTTTAACAGTGGAAAATGCGTCTTAAAAATCACTTGATAGGTTTTCCAGAAGAAATTATATGGGCAAGCCTGCGATTAGGTACTTAATAATTTAAAAATACAATATTGAAAAAAAACCCTGTGCGATGCGAAAGGGGCACATAGGTAATGCCAGATGCCGGTAATATTACCGGAAAAAAAAAATTGAAAATGCAAACTTGTTGTTGCAATTTTAAATTCACAGTATCAAAATTACCACAATTTCATTGTAAATTAGACAATTTTCTACAGAGGTCTTAATAAGTTATGACTTGTAGACATCCACTATATGACGGCCGGACGCGCCCCATTAATAAACCGGGAGAAGGCCCAATAGAAAAAAAAAATGTGGCGATTTCTTTTTTACCCACAAAATAGTCTCTCATTATGATTCTTTACAACACCCTCACGGATCGGACAGGGTTTTTGTTACACGCTGTATATACAGGGTGTTAGGGTAAACACCGTTATCCTTGCAACCAGTGGTTTGGTTTCATTTATAGAACGTAAAATCAATGGAAAATTACAACTTTTTTTTCTTTTTTTTAATTTTACATTTTACGACAAGAGACGCAAGTTCGTTGTCCTATGCGCTAGGGCAGCTATACTCTAAGTGTGTTCCGCGGAACCCTAGGGTTCCGTGATACCTCTGTCGGGGTTCCGTAAGAATTTAGAAAAAAAAATCATAACACCTCTCTCTGGTCGCTCCGCGGCTGCGCGGACTCCGCGGCCGCGCGGAGACAAAGCGCTATGAACGTTATTTATTTATTTATTTGTATTTGTAGAAACATGTGTTACAATAGCTGGTACAATATCTCATAAGTTTGGTATCAACAATTTTATACTTGTACAACCCGTTCGCTCTAAGTTTGCCGTTCTGTGGAATGCGCGTACCCTCCCCCACGTGACAACAAAACTTATAATGTGTCATAGTTTTACCCAAATATTACAATTTTTATTGTTACAATTAAATAAAAAATATTTTTATATTATGTTTTGCTGACGCTACTTTTCGAACGTCATACCTATCGCCAGCGGCAAACTTAAAACGAGCGGGTAGTATACTTGTGAGCGCGTAGTCTCTTTGATAAAAGCCGCCTCTGAATTAGACGCTATAGTTGTCAACAAGCGACTTTCGACTCTAACTTCAAAGGATAAAGTCGATATTGTTTACAACGCAATTTTTAAATTTCTGTTTTTATTTTTGCTTTTTGTTTATCAATGGTGCCGACTCGAGTATTTTCGAGAATATTTGAGATCGAGTCTAGGACTAAGTATAAAAGCGTCGCCCGTCGTCAGTTGACGATTAGCGTTCAGAGCGATAAGTTACTGCCTACTTACAAGCTCGCTAGCGAGAAACTAGTGTTCATTGTTTTACTGCCTGCTGTATTCTGTTGTCTCAGTTTTGTACATTTCTTCACCGTAGGTACTAAATTTAGTCTCTTATACGCAGTAACGATTGGGATTACTACCCCACTATCCTGACGTGTAACATTATAAATAAAGAAGAATGGAACGTTGGCTTAAAGGTGTTAAACGTGTTGCAACAACATCTTCTAATGACGCTGAATGTTCAAAAGCAGTGCGCGCGGAGAATATAGCAATCACCGATTCAGAAGATGATGCCACGACGTCAAGTTCGACGGTTTCAAAGACGAAAAGAAGGAAGTATGATGAATCTTATATCAGTTTCGGATTAGTTGATTCCAACGGCTCACCTCTCTGCATGCTCTGTAGTAAACTGCTTCCTAATAGTTCCATGGCACCTGCCAAATTGCGCCGACATTTAGAAACTGTACACCCCGAGTCTAAAGACAAGAATAAAGAATTTTTTGTTCGCAAAAAAGATCAGTTATTAGAAAGTCAAAAAAATATGATGCATGTAACACAAACTATCAACGAAAAGGCCACGGAGGCATCATATTTAGTTAGCTATCGCATTGCACAAGCAGGTGAAGCGCATACTATCGCTGAGAAATTAATAAAACCATGTGTATTAGACATAACAAAATGTATGCTCGATGAAAAATCTGCAAAGCATCTTTCTACTGTTCCGCTATCAAACGATACTGTTTCACGACGAATCCATGATCTGGCAAGCTACGTCAAACAAGAACTAGTTACACGTCTACAAAATACACGATTCGCCTTGCAAATGGACGAGTCGACTGATGTCGCTGGTTTGGCTATCCTGCTGGTTATTGTGAGATATCCATATAAAAGTTCTTTTGAAGAAGACATGCTTATGTGTTCATCGCTGCTTACAAACACTACCGGGGAAGAAATTTTTAATAAAATAAATATATTTTTTGAAGAAAATAATCTCAGTTGGAACAATTGCATTGACATTTGTACAGATGGGGCCAAGGCGATGACAGGTAAAACAGCAGGAGCAGTGTCACGAATTAAAAATAAAGCGCGTAATTGTAGTTCCAGTCATTGTATTCTGCATAGACAAGCACTTGCGATGAAGCAAATGCCGTCAAATCTAAAATTAGTTATGGATGAAGCGGTAAAAATAATTAATTTTATCTAATCACGACCACTACAATCCCGATTATTCTCATTATTGTGTGAAGATTATGGCAGCAAACATAAAACACTGCTGCTCCATACAGAAGTGCGATGGCTGTCTCGGGGTGAAACTTTAACAAGGCTATTTGAACTTAGAGCCGAGTTACAAATGTTTCTTTCAGCAGATACTTCTTTTAATTTGAAGGACCGTTTGTATGATAAAACTTGGTTGTTCCGATTGTCTTTTATGGCGGATATCTTTCAAAACTTAACGAATTGAATTTATCGTTGCAAGGTAAACAGACAACAGTGTTTCAGGCCTATAATAAAATAACTGCTTTTAAAAGAAAATTAGATTTTTGGATCATTTGCATTGGTAAGAAAGAAATAGAAAGCTTTACGTTACTCAGTGAGTTTGTTAGCGAAAACGACTCAGTAATGTTTGAAGATGATGTGTTTGAATTGGTCCAATATCTCAGTTCGATGCGCGCATCTTTTGAAAAGTATTTTCCCGAAGAACACAATACAAAAATTAAAGTGAATTCATGGATTCATAATCCTTTTTTACCCAACTTGGAAAAGCCTGAAAACATGTCAAACGAGATATATGAATATCTTTTAGAAATGTCATCAGACTCAAGTATGGAGTCACTGTTCAAAACGACGCCTCTCAATGATTTTTGGTGCAGAATCCAAGATGAATATGCAATGCTTGGCCAAATGGCTCTGGATATTCTGCTCCCGTTCCCAACTACATATTTGTGCGAAACAGGATTCTTTACCTACGCAGCCACGAAAACAAAATATCGCAATAGACTGGACGCCGAAGCTGATATGAGACTCCAACTTTCTTCCATCAAACCTGATATCAACCAATTGATGAAAAATAAAAAACAGTTTCATACCTCCCACTAGTTAGATTTTTTCTTTTTTAATGTTTTCTATTGTTGTCCTTGCCAAGTGGTGAAGTAAATAATAATTAGTAACTGTTACATTGTACTTTTATTATGCTGATTAATAAAAAATACACTTATAAAAACAATTGTTTTATTGTAGGGTTCCATCAAGTATTTTGCTTCCCAAAAGGGTTCCGTCATTTAAAAAGTTTGAGAACCACTGCGCTAGGGCAACGAACTTGCGTCTCACACGGGCGGGGGGTGCGGGATGTGACCTGACCGGCCGCGAGCGCGACCCCAGCCTCAGTCAGTCAGCTGTTTCACTAGAGAGCACGGTGTCGGATAGAAACTTTTTAAAATCTTTTAATGAAAATGACGTGTTTTTTTTGTTGTGTTCGGTCATTTATTTTTATATTTAAGTCAACTAACTACCCACGGTTTCAATGACGAGACTGTTTACCCTTACAGCCTGTATAAGTAGGTATTAAATTATGATTACCTGACTGAATTCATAGTGAACCCCAGCACCATAGCTGGTGCTAGCCCCTTCTGTAATGCCATCGGGCCATCGGCCTTCGCGATCACATACACCGCGTGAAAGATCCCTCGATATCGCGTATTAGCCTCGGTGCGCGGCCGCAGCTCTCCTTGCAGCTGCAGCCGAGTCTTCACAACGTCCATCGGGTTTGTAAAGATTGTTGCGCCGGCGCCCGCTAGGCCGCCAATTACGAAGTCCATTTGTAAGTTACTGTAGTTAAAGGCCAGAAAAAGTTATAGGTTTTAAGGGCGCACCCTACCTCAAATTGCTTAGCATGAAATAGCATGATCCTCCATTATGCCGAATTAATTTTGAAATAAATATATGTTAAAGTTGAGAGTTGATGCTAGGTCCTATGTTTGGCGAAAACACGATTACATAAAATTTTTTCGACAGAAAAAAAATCCAAAGTTACCTCTAAACTCCTCTAGTTTTTTTTTTTTTTAAACAGAACTATAAACCGCTGGTATTAAAAAAATACTTCAAATTAGATCATGAAACTTTGCATAATAACTGAACTATATAAAAAGGTCTCATGTTTTTTTTTTTAATTACCATTATTTTCACCGTAAAAAGCAATTACCTAAACTTTTCGAGGCTTGAAAGCCGCTAGCGCCCCACTCCGTCTCGCTCTCACTCAGGTCGCGAGTAGTATGGTGCGAGCGAGATAAAATCTGAGGTAGGGTACAGCCTTAAATATATTCTATTTTTATTATTTGCAATAGAAATACACAATCTGGGAAAATTTTAACTGTCTACCTATTAAGTTCATGAGAAACAGCCCGCTGACTGACAGACGGACGGAGGGAAGGACGGATAGCGGAGTATTAGTATAGGGTTCCGTTTGGCACCCTTCGTCGGGTACGGAACCCTAAAAAGAAATTATTTAGCTATCAATAACGTCAACAACGAAACTGGCAAATCGCCATTGATCTCATCACCACTAACAGAGTAACAGATACTCTTAGATGCCATTATTTAATTACTCACAAAGATAAACAACATGTTTAATAAATACACGTGGCGTTTTGAAGTTTTTACACATTTTTATGTGATACCTGACTTGTAATAAAAGGGCGCATAATGAAGCCGAAAGTCACGTATTATTCCCGTCATTGTGATATATATTTTTTTATACTGGATCATACCTGGGAACCTTCTGTTTACGGAGAATTTAAGGTCAAAGTTCTAACTTTTGTAGACGTTTTAAAGCAAGTTTTAAATGCTATAACTTAATTTTAAATACCCCCACAAAAACTGAACTGTTGCATTGCATGCACCCATAAACACAATGTTTTGCGTGCGTTACGTTGCGCACTACCGTAAGCAGCGATTTTTCACTCCAAAAAATAAAAGTCGTTTCCCAGCAATTATTTTTTTGCAATTATTTGATGTAGGTACAGAATGCGTAATTCACGGCTATGTGATTGGTCTTTTTACACCCTTTATGCAGGCTGTACCAGAAAGTTACATATACAGGGTGTTAGGGTAAACACCGTTATCCTTGCAACCAGTGGTTTGGTTTCATTTATAGAACGTAAAATCAACGGAAAATTACAACTTTTTTTCATTTTTTTAGATCTAAATTTTACCACAAGAGACGCAAGTTCGTTGCCCTATGCGCTAGGGCAACGAACTTGCGTCTCAACACGGGCGGGGGGTACGGGATGTGACCTGACCGGCCGCGAGCGCCATCCCTCCCTTAGTCAGTCAGCTGTTTCGCTAGCAAGCACGGTGTCAGAAAGAAACTTTTTAAAATCTTTTAATGAAAATAACGTTTTTTTTGTTGTGTTCGGTCATTTATTTTTATATTTAAGTCAACTACCCATGGTTTGAATGACAAGAGTGTTTACCCTTACATCCTGTATACCTAACTAGCTGACCCGACACACGTTGTCCTGTCTTAATTTTTCTAATTTTCCGCGTAATTTCCTTAATTTTTTCTTTCATAAGAACCTTCTCCTGACAATAACAAACACAACAGAAAAAGAATTAGCGAAATCGGTCTAGCCGTTCACGCGTGATGGCGTGACCAAGGGAAATAGGGATTTATTTTTATAAATATAGATTAAAATTTATGAGTTGGTGTCAACTGAACAATGAGAAAAATAAAACTACAAATGAGATTATTAGATACCATCTGCGTGAATACAATATCTCTGTCCTCTGACGTATTCTGTTGTAATAGATATAACGGTGTTCAGTATCATTCATTACAATATCTCGTCAAGAGTCATCTATTTAATATCTCGAGAGAGAGGCCAGTGATGATGCTAGCATGCAATAAAATTGATTTTGCAGTTTCTGCGCACGTGTCAAAGATAACACGAAGTGAACAAACATTTTTGCCAAATCCTTTTTCGAAAACGGATATATACTACATGTAAAAAATGTCTTGGTAGTTGTATAAGTATGCCAAGTTTCAGCTCAATCGGATGCCAGGAAGTGGCACAGAACAGAGCAAGCTAATATAAAGCTTGTAAAAAAAACCCTGTCCGAGAGTCTATTTATGTGGTAATTACCAGGAAAAATGAAAAAAAAAATCGCCACTTTTTTTTTCAGTATGTTCCCAACATTTATGTTCGCATAACTCGTCAAAATGTAGGGAACAGCTGGTTTTATTCCACGATTTCAGGTTTGGTCCCATAGTGACAGTTGTTCATAATGATGAGTACAATGACCCCTTAAGAGCTTTCGTGTATGAATAGATACACCTTTGTATAGGTATAACGAAATTAAAAGGAAAACTATGCAGGCAAGTAAAGTAAAGTAAAGTAAGTAAAGTTTATTAATCAAAAAGTAACAATACAATTTAGCGAAGTTCGGTGAGCCACAAACTAAGCGTTGCTTGTATCTTGTGGCTCGCTAGTACGAGTACCTAATTAATAATCGACCAACTTACATTTGCTGTTGTTCTGTAGTACCTACATTCCGTATGGGAGAGCATTGCATTCGTTGTTAAGTGTTTCGAATAGGTGAACTCAGACCACTAAAAAAGTATTTTATGGGTCTGAGTTGGTGAATTAGAGATTTGGTTATTCAAGATTGCTTGGTTACGGGCGGCGTTAAGTTTTTCGTGGTAGCGTGCATTCGTTCATTAAGTGTTTCGTATTAGTAAACGTACGGGGACGTGTTATTCGGTGTTAAACTTTTCTAAGACAGGTATATAACACTCGATTTTATTGCAGCCGCTGCTCAGGCTAGTTCTAAAACAAAATCAATAGTAGCTGTTCTTACTGGAGATGAGAAAGGAGAAACTTCGGTGAAAATTTACGACTGGGAAAATTGTTTTAAACCTGATTCTGTGACTATCGACTATCTTTTACGTTTCTGAAACGCATGAAAATAATAGAGAGCACTTGTTTTGTTATGAAAAAACGAGCGAATCTTACAGTAGTCGCATATGATGATCTTCATTTTGGCTGACAATATCAACCTCTCGGAAAATGGGTTGGTAGGCACTATCTGACAGCCAACTGCACCACGCGCGCTCATTGGTGTAATCAAATAGCACGCGCTTCCCCGGCTTCCTGTTACACACTTCCGTCCCTTTTCACGAAATCACTCCCACAGATTGCAGGAAAGTGAGAGAAAAGATGTTACACATAAAAAATACTGAACTGTAGCAACCCAAATAAGTTATACGGTTTCCTTCAGAAAAATGCCCTTCAGGCATGACTTTCGAAAGAAAACCGTATCTTTATAACTAAATTCGTGAATTCGTTAGTGAAGTACATCTGAAAATATTTTATCCCAGAAACCCGTTCCAAATAATAACGAACCAAGTCGTCTAGCATTCCTAAAGATCACAATTCAGTGCCAAAAACATCTGAATGGAATCAACTACTGAAAAAAAGAGTAGCTACTCGACAAAAACTAATATGTTGGTATTGAAAACAAGTTGGTCATAGGAGTATTAGGAATCAGGTGTCGAGGAGAAATTTATGTTTTTCCAAAACGTAAGTTGGTACTCATACCTATTTTTTATTTTATTTTATGCTGAAACAATTTTTATGTTGATCTTTGGCTACTGTTACCTTTTATATAATTTGTAATGAATCATTTCATTTGCTCTAATAATAATAAAAATATTCTCGTCTTGTTGTTTTTTTAGTTCGTAAATAGACTAAGAATACTTACATAGAGGAGATCATCCACCGTCCATACATTTCTGGGCTAAAGAAGTGAAAGAAAAAGCCGGCCAACCAAAAATAAAGCTACTTATATTCTGAAAGAGTGTGTTTTTCCCTTCATTTTTTATTACTACAAGCTATTAATTTAATTAGATTACTATTAATTATTTTAACTATAAAATATACTGAAAACAGTACTTGTTTTTCAAAATCGTATAACAGCGCAGGGAATCGCCGTACAGGTTTGGCCCAATATTCAAAAGTGAAGAGAATAACATGTTCTAACGAAATTTAGCATTGTTTTTATTTGCACTTTAATAATTTAGCCCAAAATGAATAATGTCCTTTAGTTTTTTATAGCAGTATGTTGTCGTATTTAGGTATTCACCTAAACTAAACACCGACAAGTGGACCTTTTTACTGAACCATCAATATTTATAGTTTCGCCATGTCCGTCTGTCTGTCTGTCCGCGGCTTAGCTTAGAGACGCTTATTAGAAAGCTGTAATTAAGTCTGGGATACCTTTTTATTAATCACGTCGACAAAGTGGTAAGAGAAAATCATGTTTTTTTTATCATTCATGTGCATCAATTAAAAAAAGTATATTTAAATAATATCCAATTTAAGGGTTCAATAAAATTATTTGGATCCTTTAAATAACAGCATTTTTCTGTTTGTGTTGTGTTTGATTATTGAGGTCAGCTACGAGCCGTCTACTGCTCTAGCATTGAGTGCTACTGCATTGCGGATACTTGCACCGGTCTTATTTAAAGGTCATAATAATTGTTTTACATATTCGTATTCACATTAGTTTGTCCTTAAACTTTATTAAATATATGAACTAATGTTTGTAGCCAAAGGAATCATTTGATCAACCCCCACTACTCAACATTTAAGATAAGTAATATTCATACGCAGTTCATTAGACTACAGTACTATATAAAAACTCACCTTCTATGTATGGTAATAAGCGTTATTTAATATCACAATCAATAAATTAATTACTAAATAAATTAAAACAAGAACCGCATAGATGTTACATCGTCTAAATAAATTGAATTTATTATTTTTACACAAAACACACTAGTACTGAAATAAGACACAAAATTTCAAACGCCCGTGACATTGAAAAATACATAAGCAGGCGTAACAGACACGCGAGTTTTACAATCAAGCGATTGTAACTATTATTTTTATGAATACACAGTTAAAATTCGAACTTAAATCATTTGACAGGTACCACGTGTCTAGGTAATGACGTACAGCCGACGTAACAAATAATTTTGGCGCGCGAATGCGGATATGTGCAACGCGTTACATAACTCAGTCGACGGTTCGGTGGTAGAGCGTATACTGTACTAACGACTTGGCGAGATTGCACGGCACGGCCACTCGAACGCGGTTGAATGAACGATTTTCTATTCCCAGACATGGCATGTCTTTTGACATTGGGGAGTTCCTGCATGGGGAATTTCCCTTCTGCTATTGATTTGTGGAGTCGTCTGAGGTTCAAAAACTTTGCAAGGTAGAATGCAGACATAGCCTTGGTACAGCCTGTAACGTTTTATCGGCCTGTAACGTTACTCACTAGGTACACATGATATAAGTAAATAATATTACATAGTATGCAGAAAATGCATTAGGTAGGTATAACAATTTTGTTCATGGGCGTCCTTTGTCGATTTGAGGAAAACAGGGGCTGTACTATGAAGTATTAATGCCAACATTATTCCACTGCGAAAAAAGGATGGTGTTAGCGGCCTTATATAGCTCCATCTCTCATTAATACTGGAAAAATGGTGGCATTAATACGTCGTAGTCACCCAGGTCACTGTACTTCAGGGTTACTAGATTCGTGATAAATAGGTTAGTAGGTCACAGTACCTGTAGGTAGTGCTATTTCTGTAAAAATCTCACCGTGAAAACTTATGTGAAGTGAGCTAATAATGAGTTGTCAAGTGTCTTTAGCATTAGGTGGAATGACAGCTCACTTCACCTGAGTCTGTTCACTGGTCTTAAAAGGTCGCTGCGTTGGCAAGAAAAGGGAAATATTTTTTCGTGGAAAATGTAGGTATCACATTGAACATTTGAAAGAAAATAAGAAAGATAAGTATAAACTAGCCGTGCCATATTGTCCTGTACGACGAGTAGGTACTACGACGCCACGCAGCGCAGAGAAACAAAGAAAGAAAAGAGAGGAGGACCGTAATGCGTTGGTGGGATGACCACTAGCGCCCCCCTGGCAGCGCGAAGTGCAGGCGCGGGCGCGGCTGGCCCAGCGGCATGGCTACACAGGCATGACGATGGTAAGTTCTCCCGTGCGCCATCAGGCGGACCATCGCGGCCCAAGCTTAATTTTTTTGTCATCCAATATTCCTTGTATTTGAAGTATTTTGAGGTAAAATAAAACAAGAGTTTAAACGACGACTTTACTATCCACTTTATTGCTCGCCAGGAGGTTGTTCAGCATGTCCCATATGACGAGTGAGAGGGTAGTGTGAGGTGCTATCCTTAAGTACAGTGGTCCTAATCCTTTGTAAAGGCCATGGATGCCTTCAGTTTTGTATATTTTGGACAGGCAGTCGAGTATTCCAGTGTATAGGACGGCACCGGTTGCTGCAGACCCTGGAAATTGAGTTGGCCATTAAAATAGCACTAATATTATGTTATTGTAAAGATATCAGTAAAAGCTTTAGAGAAAGTCAAAAGGAAGTAGTTATCTAAGATTTTCAATACCTATACTCCATTTGAAATAAGATTAGATAATTAAATAAACCTTTATACAGTCCGTTCAACCGATTTTGACTTCTTTTATACCGTAGGTATAAGGATGGCATTAGAAGCAAAAAGGTTACACAATACCAACTATCTACTGCAGCTGCCATTTGTCATATCACCAACGTAATGGAAGTCAAAATCGGTTGAAAGGACTGCAAAAATGGTTTATTTAAATGTCTAATCTTATTTCAAATGTAGTATATACTACTAGTCAAGTGGGTAGGTACTGAATTTTAGTAAGATCGAGAACAGAGTATTTTTTAGTTCTTCAGCTGTATTTAATGAACTACTTAGATTTTTTTCTACTTTGCCTTTACTTACAGAATAATTTAGAACTGAAAGAGTAATAAAAGTGCAGTAGAATAACCACTAGACATTTAAAAATAAGACAAACTGTATCGTCCACTACAGCTTAGGCTTAAAATCCAAAAACCTATCTACATACAAGAAACACAGAAAGCAAGTATTTCACTTGACGAAAGCTACCCCATAGTCATGCACCAGAGAGGCACCCGACCACCAATAAGCAGCGACAACGTTACCCTGATTATAAAGCCGCGTATTCACAACATCCATCGGCGTTTCGACACAGACAGCGATCACACCGCAAACGATGCTCGCCACGAAAGACAAAGTCACTGGCGAATCTTCAAAATACCCCCGAGCAAGCAGACTTTCCTTGAATCTGAAAAAAACTTGAGAATATAGTGTACGAACCCTGGTTGTATAAACGGACGGTGGTGACGTCGAAGGGGCAAATTGCAAGGGCTACTACCACGCCACTTACAGCGCTGGCGCCGAAGGCGAGTCCAAGCGGAGAGTTTGAGAAAAAGCCGTGTGACCGCAACGCTTCTTTGGCTCTGCAGTGGAAAATATTAGTTGGGTGTTGGGTTTTAATATTATCCCGGACTGTGTTTTTTTTTAATGCTCTTGACTGCGATTGGGCAAGGGCAACCCATTCTTTAGGGCCACCTGCCAAAACGCTTAAAAAAAACACAATACACAGTCCTTGGTTCATAATTCATATTATAATATATTATGTCGGCGCGAGACGATGGTGTCAGCTCGCACCTCGTCCAGTTTCTTAACAGCGTGAGACGAAGGCGTCAGTCACACCTCGTTTAACTCTCAAGATGACCGTGGTCTTTGTTAGCGCGCAATTTTAGGAACATTATTATTGTTCCTAAAATTGGAAAATATTTTGTAAATATTCAAATGTAGGTAATAAAATAACCATTATTTCTATTGTAATAGGTACTTCAAATAATGTTCAAAGCAGATTAAATAAAAGTACTGACAGGACTCGTAAGTGGCGCCAACTGGTAAGCACAAAAACCATAGCCCCCTTTAAATGCGATGTGTGACTGTTTATCCTTCATCATCATCATTGTTCCATTCCTTGCTGAGTATAGGCGTCCGTAGGCCTTACATAGTTGCAAAATCGCAGTAACTTCGTTCTTTGTTATCGTTATGACAATATTCCTTTGCTCCTTGTTTACGGTTACAGTTTACGAGGACGCCGTCCAGCAGTGGAGACCTATGGGTGGGCCTTTAAGAGGGTGGAGCTATGGCCACAAAGCTTTCTTACTTGGAAAATGTGGTGAGTTGAGCGGCACTGCCTATTGCCAGCCTCGTGCAGGTCGCGGAGACTCCCGCGAAGAAACCCTTCATACCTTCAGTCTTGTAGATCGTAACGACTCCGTGACACATTCCTGAAACGTTAGGACATAGAAGTGAAATAGACTGACAGGAACATTTTTGGTTTCGGGACGATCATTAGGATCTCGATAATTTAGCAGCGAAAGGCCGCAATCCAAAGATATTTTGTTTTTGGTCAATTTTATGTAAATTTAATTAAGGTAAGTATTTCGTAGCACATATAAAAGCATGGACCCTTGTTGATTGATCATGGACCAGCCAAGTCGGGGCAATATCTTGTATATCTTCATCTTTGTTTCGATTAAATATTTTTTTTACCCGGACTGCCAAGGAAGGGTTATGTTTTTCGCGCGTATATTGTATTTATGTATGTTTGTTTGTAAATTTCTTTATTACCTCGTATCTTTCAAACGTTGGATGGATTTCGCCAGTAAAGGTATCATTATATTCGTCTTAAGAACCCAAGTGTCATGTACATATTTTCTTAGGTTACTTTTGTCGCTGTCGCTTGTCACTGTCACCTGTCGGTGTCGCTTGTCGCTGTCGCTTGTCGCTTGTCGCTGTCGCTTGTCGCTGTCGCTGTCGCTTGTCGCGGTCGCTTGTCGCTGTCGCTTGTCGCTGTCGCTTGTCGCTGTCGCTTGTCGCTGTCGCTTGTCGCTGTCGCTTGTCGCTGTCGCTTGTCGCTGTCGCTTGTCGCTGTCGCTTGTCGCTGTCGCTTGTCGCTGTCGCTTGTCGCTGTCGCTTGTCGTTATCGCTTGTCGCTGTCGCTTGTCGCTGTCGCTTGTCGCTGTCGCTTGTCGCTGTCGCTTGTCGTTGTCGCTTGTCGCTTGTCGCTGTCGCTTGTCGCTTGTCGCTGTCGCTTGTCTCTGTCGCTTGTCGTTATCGCTTGTCGCTGTCGCTGTCGCTTGTCGCTTGTCGCTGTCTCTTGTCGCTGTCGCTGTCGCTTGTCGCTTTTCGCTGTCGCTTTTCGCTTTTCGCTGTCGCTTTTCGCCGTCGGTTTTCGCTTGCCCTGAGATCCCTACTTTAGAACTGGAAGGTAAAAGAATCTGAAGTTACCTTTATACTTATGTTGCCTGCCAACAGCTATGCTAGGGTGCGCGCCTGCCTGTATCCTGGTCTTTACTACTGACGCGGGGTTGCCAGTAACTCCGCTCATGACGCCACTCACGCTTGACCAGAAGATTGCCTTTTCTATGCTTATTTCTCCATCTTTGTTTTTAGTCCAGCCATTGACCTCTGCGACGTGGTACATGCCTAGCCTGAAATGATTTAGGATGGTATGAAATTCGAGGCAGTTTACGAGAAAAAGGTACTTAAGTTAAGATTTAGACAGACTTTTTCATCACATTGTATATTTATTGCTGAAGGTCTTAATGTTTTTGTTGTCATCTTTTCTTATCACAGCATCCTAATTGCGTAATGCACTATCAATCAGAATTCGAATCGGTTGAAAACCTGTCTAAGCCATTGCTTCATAAGTTCGAAAAAAAATTTGCTCTAGAACGTAACGAACTTTTGAAGCAATGGATTAGGCATTTACGCAATAGGGTGCGCAGGTTTTTGTTGTCATCGTTTCTCCTGCCGATATCCAAATTGATTTGGATTCGGTAAAGCACGTCTTCTTTTCCCATAAGTACATCTCCTTCACTCAGCCGTAAGCATCGATAGCTGTCTCGTCTTGCACTCAATCTGACGTTTATAATTCATCATAAATATACAATAACATTCCGAATGACATTAAGCAATTGAATTTTAATTTGTTCAAGAAAACACTGAAAAAGCTGCTTACTGATAAGTGCTACTATAATATTGGTGATTTTCTAAATGATACATTTTGAATTTTATTTTTAACTTAATTTTATTATTTTTTGGCATATTTTGTTTGTTTTATTTGTTTTTGAGTATTGTATTGACTACATTTTGTACTGACTCTAATTGTAAACTGAATTATTGACTATATTTTGCACTGATTCTAATTTCATATTTGAACCTTACATTAATAATTAATCTATAATTGCCTATGTTAATAAATATAATTTATGAACATTTTGTACGCCGAGTGAGGCAAAACATGTTGGTCCGCTAAAATTATGTTTCCACCTATATGTGCATATTTTTGTACCATGTAACACATGTTTGAACCAATAAATTTATCTTTATCTTTATCATCTGCCTAGCTTTTTCCAAAGAATGTTGGGGTCGCCCGGTCGGCTTCCAGTCTAACCGGATGCAGCTGAATACCAGTATTTTACATGGAGCGACTGCCTATCTGACCCCCAAAACCCCAATAACTGGGTAACACGATACCCCTTGGTAAGACTGGTTATCAGACTTTCGGGGTTCTGACGACCCGTAACAACTGTCAAAGACCTACAAATGACAGCCGGGACCAACGGCTTAACGTGCTTTCCGAGACACGGAGGAGTCTTGGTGTGTAAAGATGGTCACCCATCCACGGATCAACGCCGGCAAGCGTAGCTTAACCTGATGGATCGACCCGTGCGGCTGTTATTACTTAGCCACGAGCTCCTCTACTCAACGTCAATCATTTCAATATTAAGTATAGTTAAGCACAAAATTATTATTACCTGACTGAATTCATAGTGAACCCCAGCACCATAGCTGGTGCTAGCCCTTTCTGTAATGCCATCGCGCCATCGGCCCTCGCGATCACATACAGCGCGTGAAAGATCCCCCGATACCGCGTATTAGCCTCGGTGCGCGCGCGCAGCTCTCCTTGCAGCTGCAGCCGAGTTTTCACGACGTCCATCGGGTTTGTGAAGATCGTTGCGCCGGCGCCCGCTAGGCCGCCAATTATGAAGTCCATTTTTAAGTTACTGTAATTTGTACAGAAAAATGGATAGTATTAAAATGGGTCCACAATATCGACCGACACACGGAAGATTAATAAAAAAGGACATTGACCATCCATATATGGGAGTTGGACCAAGTGCTGCCCAGAATGGACACATAGTGCATTATTTTCCTTGGGTTTATACTAGTCTGTAAACCAAAGCTCAATAAAATCTATCCGAGGAGTTTTGAGAAAGACTATTTTTTGTTGAGTATTTTTATTGATGAACACCAACCAACCAATGGCGCAATTAATTAAATAATGGCAGTAATTATGTTAAACAACACATTCTTATTCTATTTTTATGCATATCATTCACATTGTAGTGTAAAGTACTTGTCAATGCATATTCAACGAGTCCAAACACGATGGGGCTGTCTTGTTTGGTTGAGGAGTTCCTATAGGTACTTTCCGGCGCCATCACCAGACTCTGGATACTACCTTGGACTGTACTAAGTACTTGTCAAGACAAAGCCAACGAGTCCAAACACGATGGTGCTATCTTGTTTGGTTGAGGAGTTCCTATGGCCACCTTCCGGCTCCATCATCAGACCCTGGACACTGCCTAGTGTAAAGCACTTGTCAATGCATATTCAATGAGTCCAAACTCGATGGTGCTGTCTTTTTTGGTTGAGGAGTTCCTTTGGATACCTGCCGACTCCGTATAAAGGCAATAACTTTTTAACCCGGGGACCGATTTTTTTTATTTTTTATTTTTGTATGTATAAATTGATGCAAGGAACCATTTGGAAGCACTCCCATGGCTGGGCAGCATTTGGTCCAAATTGGTCAATATCCTTTAAAAAGCTTTCAGACGAATCTCCTAGAAGTCGGTTAAAAAGTGGCAGAGTAGTGTACCATCAAGAAGGTTCAAAATTGCATGTAACGTAATAACCTAGAGTGTTTATAAAATGTGAGAAAAATTACAGTAATTATGCTAACAGTCTGAATTTGGAAAAGCGCCGCGGCGTCTTTTATTTACAAAAGTTGTTGGGTGGTGGTCTAAAGTACCCACCACCACCACACTGTCAAGTTGTAGTCAACTCGGTTAGGGTAAATCAAGCGAGTTTTCTATTAAAAGAAACTATTTAGCTATACTGTCGTATGTCGTATTTATAAAAGTCGTCATTGATCTCATCACCACTGATTTACTTACAAAGATAAACAACATATTTAATAGTACACGTGGCGTTTTGAAGTGTTTACACTAATTGGCGTGTTAGAAGGGTACCTAATTACAAATAACGTAATATTTGTTAGTTTATAACACCATTTGTAGGTATTTGGTTTTGTATTCTGTGATTCGGCACCATTTCTTGTGAAGACGGGTACACAGGATAGGCGATGGGGAGGCCTATGTCCAGCAGTGGACGTCTTTGGCTGTGTGATGAAGATACTGACACAGGAGAGACATGTTTAGGATAAAGAGAATTCGTCCACAGCATTATTTTATGGTATCTTGCTTGGTAGATATTTGGGCTTCTTGTATGCTATTGCAGGCATTCGTTTTTTCCTCATCATAAAGGCTCCATTTCCTATGACCCTTTACAGCATCATTTCATGTTATGGATTCAAGAGATTCAATCTTAATTGCAGTGAATGAATGAATGAATGTAAGATTTAGGTTTTCAGGTTGTTCTGTCTGCCAAATTTCATCCAAATCCGTGCAGCCGTTTTTGCGTGATTGAGTAACAAACATCTAAACACAAACTTTCACATATTGTAGGATCCATCTAAATAATATAACTAATTTACATATACGAGTTTACGTCAACTTAACAACGAAGAGAAATAAAGTTACAGCTTTATGATTATTTTATCTGCGTGACTACAATACCTCCATTGATTTACCGTCCTCTGACGTACTCTGTTAGCATAATTATCTTGACAATATGATGAAGAGTCATCTGTCTATCATATCTCGTGGACCCGTGATTATGGTGACATGCAATCAAATTGATTATGCACTTTCTAACGCACGTGTCAAAGATAATTCAAAGTGAACAAAAGTAGGCGAAATTATTGTCTTCGTGTTGTGGATTCAAGGAGTATACATACAGGGTGTAAAATGACCCATTACATAGCCGTCAACTATACATTCTGTACCTACATAAAATAAAGTAACATAAAATAAATGCTGGGAAACGACTTTATTTTTGGTGTGAAAAATCGCTGTTTACGGTAATGCGCAACGAACGCACGCAAAACATTGTGTTTATGGCTGTATGCAATGGTTCAGTGTTTGTGATACAACCTGGTAACAGACAACCAGCCAGACAGACAGACATACGAGTTCCGTTTTTTCATTCGGACGTACGGAACCCTAAAAAGGGGTCGTGAATAATAACGATCATTAATGTTAGGTACCTCAAGTTACAAGGTACCTACTGCATTGCGGATATTTGCACTGGTCTTAAAATGTCATAATAATTGTTTTACCTATTCATATTTATATTAATTTGTCCTAATAAAATCTTTAATAAAGATGTAAACTAATGTCGCGTCTTTTATTAGATTTTCTCACTTAAATAAGCAAGAAATAGTAGCCAATGGAATCATTAAATAACCCACACTACTTAACATTTTAAGATAATTCATAAATATTCATACGCAGTTCATTAGAGTACTTATTAAAAAAAAAAAACTCACCTTCCACAACAGTAATAAGCGTTATTATAAATCACAATCAATAAATTATTTAAGTCCTAAATAAATTAAAACAAGAACCGCATGGATGTTACATCGTCCAAATCCATTGAGTTCATTATCACATTCACAATACAAACTATACTGAAATAAGGCACAAAATGTCAAACGCACGTGACATTGAAAAATACAGGTATAGGCGTAACAGACACGCGAGTTTTACAATCAAGCGATTATAACTATTATTTTTATGACTACAGAGTTGAATATCGAACTAAAACCATTTGACAGTTGAAGTAGCACGTGTCTTTGTATCTTGTATTTGAGAATGACGTATCGCTGTATCAAATGATTATGGCGCGCGAATGCGGAAGTTGTGCGACTGGTTTACATAACTCAGTCGACGGCTCGGCGGTTGAGCAAATACTGACGAGATTGCACGGGTTATCACGGCCACTCGAACGGTTGAATGAACGATTTTGTTCCCAGAAATGGCATGGCTTTTGGCATTGGGGAGTTCCTGCATGGGGAATTTCCCTTTTATATTTAATGCGTAGACTGTACATTCTATACACTCTATTCTATACATTTTTATAGATTCTATACTACATTATTTAATTACTTAGTCTACACAAAAGGTTAAAAAAATGACTACATTATTAACTTTATTCATCACGTCCTTTGTCGATTTAAGGAAAACAGGTCACTGTACTTCTAGGTCACTAGATTCGTGATAAATAGGGTAGTAGGTCACACTCACTGTAGTCTTAAAAGGTCGCTGCGTTGGCAAGAAAAGGAAAATATCTAATTTTCGTTATTCTGTGGCAAATGGTTTTAAAGGCTACGTATCACATTGAACATTATGCAACGTAGCATTGTAGGTATAAATTGAATGTTTTTCCTGCACGTGAAAGAAGCATTAGTTAGCGAGCTATTGAGTGTCACTCCTTACGCGTTTTAGGGTTCCGTACCTCAAAAGGAAAAAACGGTACTCTAACAGGATCACTTCGTTGTCCGTCTATATGTCTGTCAAGACTCTTTTTCTCAGGAACGCGTGGAGGTATCAAGTTGAAATAAATATCAAATACGTAGGTCTGCGGTCTCTTGGAGCTCAAAAAAGTCTTATAAAGTCGCAAAAAAAAATACGTCCATCGATGCCACATATTATTTGATAGTCGCAAATAAATCAAAACCTAGAAATCCTAGAACAAGGTCTCACAGCACATGTAAAGGAAAATGCCTGAAAATCGATAATTATTCACATTAATTATTTTACATTACAAACTAACATTTGCAGTTGGAGAATTGACCGTGAGTCTGTGACGTAAGTATATCAATGTATGTTAGTACAATGTGTTTGTGTTTCCAGTGTTTTCAACTACAATGTAAAATATATTTTTGGCATAATTTATGCCAACTAGTACGGAACCCTTGTTGTGCGTGGTCCGACATGCACTTGGCCGGTTTTTTAATGTGTTACCTTACAGTGGGACAATTCTAAGTATATAGATAGGATAATTACATAAATATATTGTTGTATTATATCACTCTTACCGACACCGAGACTTCGAAGTAGGTACGGCAGTAGTTCACAACATTTTGTATGATAATTGATAACAATTATCGCCCCTGCTGACTACTTCTCTGATAACAATGAGTGACAAGTGTAAAAGTCCAGATTGATTATAATTAACTCCTAGTTGTAAAGATAAGAGTCATATTACATACTTAAGTTTTTTTTTTCTCATCAGTACTTACCTAAGTTTATTAAAAACATGTAAAAAAAAAACTCTACATGCCTACTATTCAAAACAGGTCTGTATAAGGTTTATCTTTTCATATACGATATTTTAAGGTCATTGTACACCTCATTATGAACAACTTTCACTATGGGACCAAACCTGAAATCGCCAAAAAAAATCTGCTGTTCCCTACATTATTTTTTTTTTTCGCGTTTTGACAGTGACAGTTCACTTCACCTAAGTTTTCGCGGTGAGATGGTTACAGAATAGCTCAACTGGTAATTTAAACCAATCAATCGATAAATTATCGAGGGGCTCGTGGCTAAGTAATAACCTACGCTTGCCGCGGTTGGTCCGTGGATGGGTATACATACCAATATTTTACACGGAGCGACTGCCTATCTGACCTGCACAACCCATTTACTAGCAAGACTGGTTGTCAGACTTTTGGGCTTCTTCGGGACCCGTACATAGCGATTGTCAAAGATCCACGAATGACAGCGGGACCAACAACGGCTTAACTAGCTTGCTAGCCACACACGTAACGATTTATTTGCGCAAGTTTAGGCTTGCGCGAGTCTATCGTGACGTGTGTTGGAAGAAATTTGCGCAAAAATCTTCCGAGACACGTAACGATTTACTTGCGGAAGCCTAAATTTGCGCAAGTTAATCGTTACGTGTGTCGCTACCTTAAGAGGCACGGTGGAGTCTCGATAATTATTTAAAGATGGTCACCATCTACGGCCCAACCCTGGCAAGCGTAGCTTAACCTGATGAATCGACCCGTGCGGCTGTTATTAGGTATTTAGTCACGAGGACCAAACCAAATGTTCCACAGTTACTTAGTCAGTAATTTAATCATGATATTAGTTGTTTAAAAAATAAGCATTATTGCTCTAATGAACTGAAAAGTAATTAGTATCGATGTGTTATCAAAATACAAATAATGTAACGGTGATAATAACTTTCGTTCAATTGTCGGTTCGACCTCGACCCAACACCTCGACAATATTGCGATTAAACTGAGCTGTATGCTTCATTACTGTTTTTGTATGTATTTTAATTACATGTTTGTTTTATCACATACTAGCGAGCCGTTCCTGCTTCGTACGGTTGATACGACTTGACAAAACATCGAGATTTCTTAGTTATAAGTAACTATAATATTAACGTATTACACTTAAACTTTCCGGAATAAATTCTTTAAACGATGGTGAGAAACTCATCAAAATGTGTTGCGTGGTTTAGAAGAAAAACGCGGACATACAGACAAACACGAAAAGCGACTTACTAATCCTAACTAATATTATAAATGCGAAAGTGAGTTTGTCAAGTTTGTTTTTACGCTTTCATGCTAAAAGGCTGAACGGATTTGGATTAAATTTGGCACAGGGGTAGACCTGAAATAGGACATAGGATACATTTTATCCCGATATCCCAGCGGGATTGAGTCTTACGCGGGTGAAACCGCGGGGCGCAGCTAGTTTATAATATGTATATAGATTTTCATTTATTTACTCAGTCAGGCCCCCCACAATGTGGACCAATGACCTGGTGAAAGCCGCAGGAATCCACTGGATGCGAAGTACAGATCCGGTCGAAGTGGCGGTGCTTTAGGAGGCCTAAGTCCAGTAGTGGACGTCTTTCGGCTGAAATGAAGATAATGAGTCAGTCCTGATCAGTAAAAAATACTCCATACTAATAACTGTTTCTACTCTTTAATATTTAGGAGCTAAGGAGCTAGAGAGGCTAAGGAATAACAGCCGCACGGGTCGATCCATCAGGTTACAGAATAGCACAACCGGTAAGTTAAATCAATCAATCGTTATACAATCGAGGGGCATGTGGCTAAGTAATAACAGCCGCGCGTGTCGATCCATCAGGTTAAGCTACGCTTGCAGGGGTTGGTCCGTGGATCTTGACCCCTCCGTGTCTCGGAAAGCACGCTAAGCCAATAGGTTCCGGGTGTTATTCGTGGATCTGTCTGAAATTCTGACAACCAGTCTTACCAAGAGGTATCGTATTACCAAGTAACTGGATTGTGGAGGTCAGATAGGCAGTCGCTCCATGTAAAATACTGGTATTCAGCTGCATCCGGTTAGACTGGAAGACGACTCCAACATAGTTGGGAAAAGGCTAGGTAGATTTTGACTCTGTAATATTGGTAAAGCTTTTGCCCGCGATTTTCTTCTGCGATCTAGGATGAAACGTAGCCTATGTCCTTCTCCAGGTCATGGTCTACCCATGTGCCAAATTTCATCCAAATCCGTTCAGCCGTTTTAGCGTGAAACAAATAAACTCACTTTCGCATTTACGCTATATTATAAGTTAGGGTTAGGTTAGTACCTATGTGGCGGTATGATGTGGCGGTATCTACATCGCCACATGCGAACTACGCATCGAAGACCTGACGTCACATAAATCCTGCATCGCACAATTAGAGTATACCGTGCAGTGAACATAATATACAAAAACCCAATATCAATCATTGGGCAGTTGCCCGCCAGACACAACACCCGTCTGGTAGGAGGATCCTCCCTTTTCTATGGTGGATGAGTGAACTTTACACCCTGTTCCTCATACCCCTAAACCTACCTACTTAAAATAATTTGGCTTTTCAAGAGTTAGGTATATATAGCACATCATACAATAGGGAAGTACATACCTAAATATTAAAAAACAAAATCAATATCTATCGGACTAAGTAATATGATAATGTCATGTCCTTGAACTTAGGAAGGTCATAAACCCCAAGGATTTTGAACTTTTAGGGAGGGTTATGTCAACGACAACCACCTTTTTCATTATGTTCCCTATCTCTTTTGTTTTACATTTACTATCTTTTATAAGTAATAACACTGATTCATACTCACACTCATCCATACTAATATAAATTCGAAAGTAACTCTGTCTGTCTGTAACCTTTTCACGCCTAAACCACTGAACGGATTTCGATAAAATTTGGCAAGGAGAAAGATGGCATCCCAGGGAAGGACATAGGCTACTTTGTATCGACCTAGCACCCGGGCGAAGCCGCGGGCGGAAGCTAGTATTTTATATGCGAAAGTGAATTTGTTTGTTACACTTTCACGCCAAAACGGCTAAACGGATTTAGGTGAAATTTGGCACATGGGTAGACCATAACCTGGAATAGGACATAGGATACTTTTTATCCCGATATTCCCACGGTATCGAGACTAACGCGGGTGAAACCGCGGGGCGCAGTTAGTCACATATATAGATAGCAAATGACGTTGAATTGTGTCTGGAAAGCGCGAATGAAGCGTAGACGTACCACGTAGCGCGTCATAGACGTTTCGTAGGCGCATCGTGCAACGTAAAATAAGTGTAGGCGAACCGCAGGCGAGTCGTAAGTAAGCGCACCGTAGCCGAGTAGACGTAAAGGCGCATCGTAGACCCATCGAAACACATCGTAGAATAGAATAGAATATTTGTTTGCGTAAAACATGGTATACAGGGTTGTTAAATATGAATTGAGGCACAAGCATGTTTCGCTAGGATAAAACATAGCATGCAAAAATTTTAAAGACAGGTTAAGCAACAAAAATCAACATTTTTTATCTATAAATTCTTTTAAACTATAAAAACTACACTCGAGTAACCACTTATGAAATTTAATTTTAAATAATTTTGTATTTAAAGCTTTGAAATGCCTTGGTATTTTATTATAAATGCACACACACATTGCCAAGCAGTTACTATTATATTTAGACAGTCTAGGCAATAGTCGGTTCCGAGGATTGACATCATTTGCAGTCTTAAATAGTTGCTTATTTTTCATAACAAACACAGATATTTCGTAAATGTAAAGCGACGGCGCTTCGTAGGCACACGTAGGCGCAACTTAGATGTGGCGTGTATGTGTCGCGGCATAAACGAGTACCTTCCTGAACCGATCCTTGTTGCTTGTAGCGTGAAAACGTTCACGGCTCATCTATATCTATATCATCTATATATATAAAAATGAATCCCTATTTCCCTTGGTTACGCCATCACGCGTGACTAGACTGATTTCGCTAATTATTTTTCTGTTGTGTTTGTTATTGTCAGGATAAGAACTATGAAAGAAAAAATTAACAAAATTGCGCGAAATATTAGAAAATTGACAGGACAACGTCTGTCGGGTCAGCTAGTTAAATATAATACAGTCATAAATGAGACTTCAGATATGACTCGGTCGTAATAGATGATAGATAGGGTTACCCTTAAAAACCAGATGGGTGACTACGTCAATCAATCTGCCTAGCCTTTTCCCAACTATGTTGGTGTCGGCTTCCAGTCTAACCGGATGCAGCTGAATACATGTATTTTACATGGAGCGACTGCCTATCTGACCTCCACAGCCCAGTAACTGGGTAATACGATACCCCTTGGTAAGACTGGTGGTCAGACTCTCGGGCTTCTGACGACCTGTAACGACTGTCAAAGATCCACAAATGACAGCCGGGATCAACGGCTTAACGTGATTTCCGAGTCACGGAGGAGTCGATGGGTGACTACGTACTTACCTTACATTTAAATAAAAATTGAATTAAAAAAAAATACATTTTGTGATATCTTACCTACCGCTAAAAGTGTGCACCGTACACAAACAATAGAAATACAACTGACTATTAAAGAAAACATATCATAATGAAAGTATAATTAAAAACACGTCAGAAACACAAAAGCTATAAATATAATTCATTTGATAGGTAAACACTATTGTTACCATGTGTATTGATAACAGTTAAGTACTTTACAGAATATCAGGTGACTTGTAAGAGAAGTGTTGTGGTCCTGACGCGCCTTAACCGCTCTTTCACGTCCATCACGCTATTGTGTCCAACGTGTCCAATAAAGTATTAACTCGGTGACGTCGTCGTGGCGCCAGATAAAGTTACGTTATAGTTACGCCTAAAGTACTTTTGATTCATACATAAAAATAACGGTCAGGATAGGACTTCAGAAGGGATATTTACTCCTCATAATCTCTGCAAGAAAACTAAACCTAATCCAAAGACGGTTTGTTAATTTGTTAAAAAAAACGAGAACTCTACTGTCTTACAACCTTTTGCCATAATCAGTAACACCTAAAACATAAATTCATAAACCAGATTAGGCCGAAAAGGTCTTTACGCATCAATTTGATTGTATTTCTATGCAAATTTTCAGATATCTTGGTCTGAGATCGCTAAACGTGGAAGAATTATTCAGACTCGTCTCCGGTCTACACGCAAAGGTTAGAAGGTCACTCATTCATGATGAAAGTCAAGGTCAATGTCATACTTAATCGTTTCAAGGTCACAAGTGCTCTCGATTAATACATTTCCCTATTTAGATAGTTGAGTACGGTCTTAACTTAATATGATTACTGTCGTTTTAAATACTACTATTCAAGTTCGGATAAGTGGTGTCGACATTTGTCGATATTTGTTATTATTCATAGATACGCGCAAAATACGCGCTTTGACGCTTTGAGTTGCGGATACCAGCCCGTATTACCTATTTATTACCTATTATTCATAAAATATTATTATCATAGCATCAGCGAGCGGTTCACTGCGGGACTCAAGCCTCTCGAACGAACTTGATCGACGCTTTCACTTCAGCTAAATGCTACTTCGGTTTCATGTTAAATAAATAAAATAACCTTTCAAAAATCAACTTTAAAAAAAAAGTATGTAGATCTTCGGATTTATTTAGAGACAATCTATTGATTTTTCAGCGTCACCATACGGATTTTTGAAAATCTGATCTAATCTGACAACACTGCTCCCGAGTCCCGCGCAAGACGCCATCAAAATATAATTGGAAATTGTTTTTCGCATTTGGGGTTTGGCGCCCCTTGCCGCCTGACGCCGAGACCGCTCCTCTCGCTCTACCCCAGAGTGGGCGCTATGGATAGGCAACTATAAATCATTATAGAACAAGGATCCAATACATTTGTGATGGGAACGTACGTAACACGTCCTCGACATGTTATCCGAACTTGACCCAATTAACGTAACTTCTACTATTTATTATCGATTTTATTGAGTTTTCTAATATCTATTACCTACAACAGCGAGGTTAAAACGAGTTTGTCCCTGTGATTAAATAATTAAGGAGTGAATGCCCGTGTGATCGAATCACAAATATGAATTTGTGGAAGAATCAAAGTAGCCGACATGGCCCGAAGATTACAACAGGTACTATACAGGATGTCAGGGTATCTGTTGTCACTCAAACCATAGGTAGTTGATATATAAAAATAAATTACCGAGTAACAACAACAAAAAACGTTATTTTCATTAAAAGATTTTAAATAGTTCTTATCCGACACCGTGATCCCTAACAAAACCGGGGTCGCGCTCGCGGCCCGTCAGGTCATGTCCTGCGCCCCCCACCTGTGTTGAGACGCAATTTCGTTGCCCTAGCGCATAGGATGAAAAGGTGTAATACTCTTGTGGTAAAATGTAATAAATAAATAAAAAGTTGTAATTTTCCATTGATTTTACGTTCTATAAATGACAATAAACACCGTTATCCTTGTAACCTCTTTTTTGGTTTGGTGGTTTCAAGGATAACGGTGTTTACCCTAACACCCTGTACTGAAGTCATGGCAGCGAGCACATTGGTTGCAGAAACAATTGCCCATGGGGTTGACCGTAGAAGAGTTCTCGATGCGATCTGTACCTACCTGAAGAACTGGGATGGACTAAGCCTGTCGGAGACCCGTGGCGGCAGAATTAAATGCCCCCCCCCCGTCCCTCTGCCCGCCTAGGTACGCAGAAAAGTTTTAGAAGTAGAAGAATGGAAGATATAAGAGCGAGCGAAGCGAGCTCGACTTTTTTAATACGTTGCCTCGAAAAGGTTAGGTTTTCTTTTGTCTATTCATATAATAGGAAACGCTTACTTTGTCGCAGACATTATACAGAAAAGCTAGAGCATCAGAGGAATATAGAATGCTAGAACGAACGAAGTGACCAGTAAATACCGGGTTGCGGAGGGCAGATAGGCAGTCGGTCCATGTAAAATACTGGTAGGTATTCAGCTGCATCCGGTTAGGTTGGAAAAAGGCTAGGCAGATTGATTGAGAACGAGCGAAGCGAGCTGTAAGCCAACCGGTCAAGTGCGCGTCGGATCACGCACAATGAAGGGTCCCGTAGTTGTATGAATATATACAGGGTGTTAGGGTGAACACCGTTATCCTTGCAACCAGTGGTTTGGTTTCATTTATAGAACGTAAAATCAATGGAAAATTACAACTTCTTTTTTCTTTTTTTTTAATCTACATTTTACCACAAGAGACGCAAGTTCGTTGCCCTATGCGCTAGGGCAACGAACTTGCGTCTCAACACGGGCGGGGGGTGCGGGATGTGACCTGACCGACCGCGAGCGCGACCTCTCCCTCAGTCAGTCAGCTGTTTCGCTAGAGAGAACGGTGTCGGATAGAAACTTTTTAAAATCTTTTAATGAAAATAACGTTTTTTTTTTGTTGTGTTCGGTCATTTATTTTTATATTAAGTTAACTACCCATGGTTTGAATGACAAGAGTGTTTACCCTTACAGCCTGTAGATGTATAGATATCCCAATGACAAACACCAGTGTAGTTGAAAAACATGTTCTCCCATACATTCCAACTGCAAATTTAAGTTGGTCGATTATTACACGTTTACTTGTGTAGAGCCTACTTAGCTGTGATAGTTGTCCTTTAACTTCGTTGTATCTATTCATACACGAAATATTTTAAGAGGTTATTGTACTGATCATTATGATCTACTTTCACTACGGGACTAACCCTAATCGCGCAAAAAATCTGATGTTCCCGTTGAATTAAATGTGTAAAAGTACGTAGTACATTTTTACTCAATGGATGCTCCCTACATTTTGACGAGACTTACTTTAATAAGACTTTAAAATTTTCTTTAATTCAACTGTTACCTTTGACAATTTCTATACGATTTGTCCCTATACATTTCAAATCAATTATACTGAAAGCTGTTTGTCCATACGCGTGTGTCACCTGACAAACAATATTTTTCTGACTTGCCCGCCCGAAGGTCATCGCAGTCGATCGATGGTGGTAATAATGGTCATTACTCCTCGTCCCGCCGTCCCGCCCAGCGGCAGCGTGACGATGTTAAAGCGTGACAGGTGATAAGTATTCCATACAGTACGCTACTAAAGAAACTGTTTTTTTAGTAACATGACGGATTTTTGGCTGATGTTATTTATCTGGTATGAATATTGCTCCCACGGCAAAGTGTGAGTCAGTTTTTCCATCGTGAAATTCTCAGTTACATACTAACCTAATAATCTTGCCCATGATTATATATATGGGACTCATCATCTGCCTAGCTTTTTCCCCACCAAGTTGGGGTCGGCATCCAGTCTAACCGGATGCAGCTGAATACCAGTATTGTAATAAAAAGAGTTACTCAAAACTTTCGGAACATCATCATCTGCCTAGCCTTTTCCCAACTATGTTGGTGTCGGCTTCTAGTCTAACCAAATGTAGCTGAATACCAGTATTTTACATGGAGCGACTACCTATCTGACCTCCACAACCCAATAACTGGGTAATACGATACCCCTTGGTAAGACTGATTGTAGAGGTATCTATTTAGTCCAGGAGTTCAACAAAAAGGATTTGTACGCAACAAAACCATACTGGCCACTTTTTAGACCCCGTAACAGTTACTTTGACAATTAATTTTAGAAAAAACTATGAATTCGTCCAAATAACCGAAATACAAAGAAATACATTCTTCGACAAAATTTGGAAACTGTAGCGGTCACGGACCGTTGAGGGATACGGTTACATGGTGCGTTGTTCGTTCAGACGCCGTGCGTTGTTGCAGCGGTGTGCTTGTGTGCGCACGTGGTCAAGCGAAGGGCAGCGCGCGTGAGCGACACAGCGGGGCGACGTCAGCCAAGGTCGGACGCGGCTGTCGGCGGGCAGGCTCGCGCGCCGCCGCACGCCCCATGCTGCCCGGGCCACTTGCGCCGCTCGACCCGCACAAAACGCGCGCGCTCACCACGATATACGCGCCGCGGAAGCTCAACACGCGGAAGCACAAAACGGCACAAATGAGAATGCTCGACAACGACATTCAAATCAAACCGTCCCTATCTCCATTCCATCCTCTCCCGGCCATCGGACAGAAGCTGGAGAGGTCCAACACAAAAGTGATCGTGTTTGACCTCAACAAGAACAAATCCGGCACGTTGGACCGCTCCGTCAAAATTCGCGATGTGCTGAAGCCTCTAACTCCGTTGCGGATACATGGGCTGACGAGGAACAGTTCCCTGGACCAGCTGGACGTGAAAAGGCCGCAACAGTTACTCAGAGAGAACACTTACGACGTTATAAAACCGATATTCGTGACTGCAGAAAATGTTAAAGTGAGTAAGGATGACATGTCCATTACAAAGAAGACGCAAGTGATACAGCCGGCGTCAAATTCAGAGAATATGATAAAGAAGGCAGAACAGCCAAAAGCTTCACCGAAGACGAGATTTAAGAAAGCAGCTCTACAAGTAGCGAAGATGTCGACGATGCCGGAGACAGGGAAGCTGCTCTGTTTGAGAGAGCGACAGACGTTCAGGGTCTGTAGAGTGGGAGAGGACAAGAGTATATGCAAACTGCAGGAGTTGCCGCAGAGTCCCGCGCAGAATCTAGACAAGCTATCCGAGATATTCCAGAGCCTAGAAATGAAAGGTCGCCACAGAGACAAGATGAAAAAGGAGAACAGTTGGTTCTAACACTTACATAGATTATGAGAGTGCAATCATTTACTTGAATATGTGAACATCCGTTGACAAACGTAGCGATAAGTTACCATGTTTAAGTAAAAGTTTATTTTTGTTAACGTTGAATGTGTACAAATATATTGATATTGCTCAAAGTGTAGTGTTGTGTCTTGTTGTGTCCGATTTGGTATTTTATTAAAGTGTGTCGAACTTTCTAATAGAGGCTCTTATTTAAATCCTTGGAAGAGTAATTTTTATAATCTTTCCATCGTTGATTTAATGGATGTGTGAGAAAGGACACGTGTACAAAGTATATTCAATGTCGTGACCTTCGAATGAGTTTGTCAACAAGTGGGAGTTTGAGGCTTGCGTGATTTTCCACCAGTTCTTAATGAACTTTTTACACAATCGCCAATGTTGGCCACACTTCTACATTCATTGAGGAATTATTAACAGGTTTGATTGACCTTTTGTAAACAAACACCGCGATGGATATCGAATTGACAAACAGCGTGGGTGTACGACAGCACAAAAAAACGCTAGTTTATCGGTAGTTTAGGTGCTGATTCATTTTTCCAGCAAATTATTCATTCCTGTGGTTATATTCGAATAGGATTAATCGATGTGAAAACGGAATAACTATAAAAGCTTTAAATAAATTACACTGGGACGCTATATTATGGAGGCGTACCTAACCTATGTAACCCTTTTTTTTTTTTTTGAGTGTGTTAAATCATCCATATCTTCTCCCGCTCTGGGCGGAGCGGAAGAGCGTGTCAGACTTTTACTGACTAAAACCCACCCGTGTTCCTTCAGTTGTCTGTTGCCAAGGTCCCGGTATTCCTTTCGGACTAACCCGCAACCCTGGCAGGCATCGGTCCTAACCTATGTAACCCTGAGAAGTCAAATCATTTGTTTCAATTAGGCACTTATAATAAAGAAAATACAATTGATTCTTCCGAAAGGTATTCTTCCGAAAGGTAGTTTCGTAAGAATGGGTAAAAAACTCATGTGTGCGAAAAAAAAAAAAAGAAGTGTGTTACCCCTGCCAGAAAATGTCGAATATCGTCATTTGAGTGTCAGAGATAATAAGGACATCAGTAGATTAATATTACTAGAAGAGTACCTAGAACTAAAAAACTATTACCACAACAAAAATCTACGGAACAATTACAGAAGCTGATGTCCTATAATTATCTATTACACTTACATGTCGATATTCGACACATTGACGAGACACTACGTGCAAGCCCTCGGAGCGTAGGCACTACGTAGGGTCTCATAGCGTAGCGGCTCGCGTAGCACGCCCGTAGCGCATCTTGTCGCGTAGTAGCGAAGCATCTCATTCGTAGCGTGTCCGTAGCGTCTCATTCGTAGACGCTCTCGTTTCGTCTCATTCGTAGACGCTCTCGTTTCGTAGCAAGCTCGTAGAAGACTGGATTTTTTTGTAATTTGTGATCTAAGCTGTTGGTATATTCTCATATTTACTTCTTGTTTCGTATTTTTTAGAAAAAACACCAAATTAAACGTTTAAAAATAAAATTGTATTGTCTATCACAGAAAAATATAAACGGGTGCCCTTGCTTGATAGCCTTGAAGGGGCGATCCTTACATAACTTTGGTGTAAATTGGCCAAATTAACATCGAGGCATGCGGGTGATGTTAAGTTACAACATTTCACCTTGTTACACTTGTTCAGTAGATAAAACAATTTTCTTGGGTAATAAAGATAAACGTTATGGCCTGTATCGCTGCGGTGAACTTATGAAAGGACTGTCAGTAATTATGCATACCTAATTTACACACGCCAATATTATTATGAAGTAAGTATAAACCGATAAATTCTGACGAAAACTTCACACGCCTTGAACGGTTATGTTGAAAAGTAAAAAAAAAAAAATCTATCACAAAAAATTCAATCAACTAAAAAGCTATAAACAAGACAACACAGACAGAAAAAATAAAAATCCGGAGTTACACGGTGTTAGGGCATCGCAATCGAACAGATTACGTGTGACTCCGATTTTTTTATTTTGTTTTAGCACTTTGTCAGTGTGATTTATATGTATACCCATACCAAATTAAAGCTTTCTAGTACTAAGAGTCTCTGAGCTAAGCCGCGGACAGACAGAGAGACAGACGGACAGACAGACGGATATGGCGAAATTATAAGGGTTCCTTGTTGACTACGGAACCCTAAAAAAAGCAATTTAAACTAAGTGCGGGTTTTTATGCGGCGAAATGTGGGTGTCACTGCCCAACCTTTCAGGGAATACAGGCGAGATGTTATGGTATGTATTTATATAATTTCCTTTAATACATTTAATTATTACCTAACTATAGGCCTCATTATTGTTGCAGTTTAACACTATATCCCTAGAATTTCGTCGACTACCTACACAGCTACACAGCTAATAACTAGCGCGATATCGCTATAAAAGATATGTGCACGCTTCATGTCAGCATGTTCACGCGATCTGTCGAACGAAGCTCTTTGCATAACCTAGATATAGTTAGCGTTTGTTGACCAAATTAAACGTTGTTCCGAAAGTTTTGAACTCCATTGTTCCGAAAGTTTTGAAGCTCGTGGCTAAGTAATAACAGCCGCACGGGTCGATCTATCAGGTTAAGCTACGCTTGCCGGGGCTGGTCCGTGGATGGGTGACCATCTTTAAATGACATTTGTGGAACTTTGACAGTCGTTACAGGTCGTCAGAAGCCAGAAAGTCTGACAACCAGTCTTGCCAAGGGGTATCGTATTACCCAGTTACTGGGTTGTGGAGGTCAGATAGGCAGTCGCTCCATGTAAAATACTAGTATTCAGCTGCATTTGGTTAGACTAGGAGCCGACCCCAACTTGGTTGGGAAAAGGCTAGGCAGATGATGAATGATGATGTTCCGAAAGTATCGAGAGTTGTGTGTTGTTCTTCTAGTTCCGAGCACGCTTGGTGATCGCGGGCTCGATTACCAAGCCGGGAAAAGTATTCTCAATTCTTTATTGCATTCCAAATGTTGGTAGGCTATTTCTCAACGGCATGTGAAGCCCAGTCAGAGGCCCATGGGCGGCTAAAACTCTGACACCGGGTTAGTCACTAACTACACGAAAAGAGGAGAAGTTGTTAGGCTTAAAATTAAACAATTATGGGCCCTGTCGGGCACAACATAGCAGGAAGGGGGAGCAAGAGCGCTTATGATATAACGCTTAGTAGGTATATTTAGCCAGTTTATTGTGTTTTTGGATTACCTCAGTAGCAGCCCGGAGTCTGTCTCAATTTGTGCCAAGTTGATGGCAACAGCTTCGCCACTAATAAGTAACGGTATATCCTATACTAGCTGCCGCCAGCGGCTTCGCCCGCGTGTAATCTTTATAAATTATAGTCTATGTTACTCAGGGTGAATGTAGCTTTCTAATGGTGAAATAATTTTTGAAATCGGCGCTGTAGTTTTTGAGTTTATTCATTATAAACATACACACAAAAATACAAATCTTTCCTCTTTATAATATTAGTGTAGATTACTGGCAAATAAGTTATGGGAACACTGTGACTACCCGTTTGAGGCTTACAGATGGTTACCTATCACACAGATTAATATAGATGGTTCACTTCGCAAATAACAAGCGAGTCTTGGTATGACACAATAAAGTGCCATTTAGGTCGCACAGTTCTAAATACTTACCTACAGTTATATTCACCTAGAAGTTGCCTCCCTTTCTATCGCGTATCTCCTTTCCGGCTCTTATATCTTCCGACTACGTTATGCTCACTGATTTGGCCCGACAAGTCGAGCCCGCCGCTACTTGTAGCTTCAAACCTAAAATGCAAACTGCGCCTTCTGTACTATTCTGTGGTGATAGTTACTTATCACCACATACCCATATAATGCTATTTCATTTTGTTGGCAAACTGACGAAAAACTCCATTAATGTAATAACTCTTTTGTGTGGCTTTCCTATTTGAATGCAACGATGAATGTTTTCATTAATGTGGGTCAATCAGGTACCTCAGGTACGTGTTTGCCAATTCTATTGAATTGGGTAGTTCAATGTTCCGAGGTTTCAAATCAATATATAATTTACAAAATTAGCTAATTAAGCAGATAACAAAATAAAAAGACGAAACAAATAAAAAGTGTAAAAGTGTAGGACATTATCAGGGGAGTGTGCCTCACGGCTGCGCCAAAAAGGCCCAGTTCAGCAAAAATGCCAGACAACTAGTGCCTGACGCTGGTTTTCAACCGGACCCGAAAGTGTGAGGTGACGGATGCTAATCGGTTTTATAATAATTATAATGTGTGTACAACCTCGTAGCCAGGATTATCCATCAGCAACTTGCTCTTGCTCCTTGTGGAATCGGAAGTGCCGTACTACGTATGTGCGCGACCCAGTTCTCGAAAATGGACATACCACACTGTACTGGGATCGATCCATCATCACTGACAGGACTATTGTTGCCAATAAGCCTGATATAGTGGTGGTGGATCGAACAGAGCGGCGCGCAATGATCATTGACATAACGGTCCCGCATGACGGAAACCTCGTGAAGGCCGAGAAAGATAAACAAATCAAGTATCTTGACTTGACTCACGAGGTTGTCGACATGTGGGATGTGGACTCTGCGATCATTGTGCCGATAGTCGTATCAGCCAATGGCTTAATTGCCAAGAGCCTCGACCAACACCTAAGGAGGCTCTCGTTGGGCAGCTGGATTAAGGGCTTGATTCAGAAAGCGGTACTCCTGGACACGACTCGTATTGTTAGGAGGTTCCTCTCTCTGGAGCCCTGACTGCCGGTAGCTTGAACCCTGTTCCCGATACCGGTGGGCTACTATTTTTTATATTTTTAAATGTTTTTATACATTGCTTTATTCTAATATTTAAAAATTTATATGTACTCAAATTGAAATAAAGAAACAATAATGTGTGTATGCATACCTACTTAAATAAAATAAAATAATATTAGGTATTTTATTAAAAGTAGAGCTAGGTAAGTGGGTCCTTTTCACCGCACAAACAATAGCTATTACCTACATAATATTAATACATAGCCTCTAGAGACCAATTTCTCCATTTCCCTTCAAACTTCATAGTCAATTCAAATAGCCGTGATTCAGTCTGAGCGAAGTCCATAACAGATTGACATAATAGCTTGTGCGGCCACAAGCAAAGGCCACGCGTGGGAGTGGTACCTGCAATATGAGTAACTATATAAGGTGTTTGAATGTGAAGGCCCCGGCTATAGCAGAGTGCATGAATCATGAACTGTACTGAAAGTAATGACTGGGTTTCATGTTGGATATTGATCAATGATCGTACATAATTATAAATAATAGGAGTATATAATAGACCACCTTACCACAGTATTATGTTTTCATATAAAACGGCTGAAACGACGCGCTTCGAACTCTCTTTACCAGTACGCAACAGTCTCGGAGTGCGCGGCATTTACGTACGGACGCGGAAGGTTTATCTACCGAGCGGCCGTAATTAATTATATCAAGATCACTGCCGAGACTTAATACTGTTACGTTATAATACTGTGACTACAGCATACGAAACGACGTGACTTTGTGTCTTGTCAGACATTCCTACAGTACGTATAGTACTCGTAACCGGGGCGCTTGTATAAGCCTGGATGTATGAACGTAAACCAAGTAAAATTAGTAGAGTTAGGTGGCGTACTGTTGCTGCCTGCCTCCATGGGAAGAAAGCGTGAGTTTATGTAGGTATGTGTATATAAATTCCTGCTGGAAAAATTACTTTATCCGTCCTGGGGATCGAATTTCGGACCGTTTAGCACTCGCGCTATAGACCACAAGACAAGTGAGGTAATTACGTAAAACACATAAAATGACAGGCTGTTGGTCTACTGTCATGGCAATCTTTGCCTAAGTACAAGTAACTACCTAAGTTACTTAGGAATGTTGAGAATAATAAATCAATTTTTGCAACGTTGAAGTTCAGCGGAACATCGATCGGTATCAATATCAAGAGTGGCAGCTAACCGCTTATAAAGAAAAACATCATAACATAGCGACTGTCATCCCCGAAGGGTTAGGCAGAGATGTACCAAATAGTGCACCCATATTTCGCTAATTATGTAATATTATTGCCTATTGCCATCAACCGGGCACAAATCCAGACTCCGGGCTGCCACTGAGAAATTCTATATGAAAATCCCAATAACACTTTGCCCGACCTGGGAATCGAACCCAGGACCTCTTGCTCAGCAGTAGCGATTGCGACCACTAGACCAGCGAGGCAGATGGTTTTGGATTCTAACTCTTCGAATCCAAGCGCTTTACTTTGTGTAAATAACTTCATCACCACTCTCAAAACGGTGATGGAAAACATCGCGAGGAAATCGGCATGACCTTGCACCAAAAATTCGAAGACATGTGACATAATTATATACCAACCCGTACTGGGCCTTCGAAGTCATTGTGACATCTACCAACCCGCACTGGGCCATGGTAGATTACATCCCACTCCCTCTTGAAAAGAGGAGGTCGGTGTCCCGTGGCTGATTATACTTATGCAATAATATGGCTGCGTTTTCCACCAGAGATGTGCGATCGAAATGTGTCGTGCGAGGATGTGTAGCGGAGCTGTGAAAATGCGCATTAATGTGTGGTGCGAGGATGGATGGACTGGCTGGTACAGTATGCGCAAACCTCACAACACATCCTTCTCAACACACATTCCTCGCAACACATCCCTCGCACACATCCCTCGTACACATCCCTCACTTGTTTTGTATGCGCAAAAATCTAGCTCCGCTGAGCCGTTTCCACCAGAGCTGTGCTGACCGAGGCGAGGTAAATGAAGCGATTCTTTACAAACACATCCCTCGCTACGCATCCTCGCACGTCTCTGGTGGAAACGCAGCCTAAGAAAGAACTCTGAGGTTAGTTTCCAAATACTTATTTGTTCAGTGTATGTAAAAATATCGCGCCCTTTCCTCTGAATGGATTATGTCAGTGACTACCGCCGGACGCTCATATTTGCAAAAGTGTATAAACACTGAGCGAGTCTATGGCCATTTACAGGGCAATGTTAGGCTGAGTCCTGAGTGACGGCGCAACTCCGGGTTACAACTTGCCCGACCTGGGAATCAAACCCAAAACCTCACGATCACGGCAGCCGAACTAGCGAGCACTGGACTAACGAGGTTGTTTTGTTTACATTATGAAACAAATTAATATTCATATCTTGCTTGACAAACTCGTATTACCTACCATTGCGAGCGAGTGTGGATCGATATTAAACAACCAATATTGTATTGTAGCTAAAAATAGGACCTAATGATGGCTTGGGGGTAAGTTAAATAGTGATGGACAGTCTGTTTAGCTGTTGAAAGACCATACTTTGCTTGTTCGGATGAAACAACTGCTCAAAGTGCAAAGTGCAGTGGTATAGCCTAGTCGAGACCGTGAGACTGCCAAGCAGCGTTGCCAAATGCACCGTAATTACGGTAGAAACACCGTATTCAGCATTGATTCACCGGCTACCGTAGTAATTTCATTACGGTGTCAAAAAACACCGTAATTGGGCAGATGGAATATTCAATGTATTTTTGTTGTCATCATAACATGGCAACATTTTAAATAGCAGTGAACTAGGGGGAATTGCTCAACCATAAATAATAGTTTGAACCAATAGAATACGTACAAATTAAAGAGTTGCCTTATTGAGAGACTTCTTAACCATTTTTATTACCAACTTTCTTTATTCAGAAGTACCTTGCGTAATTCTGTTGTAATATATATCTGCGTTGAAAGGGTATCTGTTTTGCAAATAAATTAAAATGAAAAGTGATCATAATGAATCTGATGGTGGAAAAAATTGTGTAAACTTTCTGCCGTCAGAAGACATGCGTAGGAGAAAAATAGAAAAAAAAAAAAAAAAAACAGACCAATTGAGAACCTCCTCCTTTTTTAAGAAGTCGTTTAAAAACACTGAAATGTATAAAATTGATCATGATCACACAGTTATTTTGTCAAATTCCGTTTTTTTTTTTTTCATACAACTAAGTCATTTGCACGACTTTTTAAAATCTACCGTATTTTTTTAAAATCTACCGTAATTTTAAAATGGAAAAACCGTAATCCATTATTTGGAGGTAACGCTGCTGCCAAGTCTCGAGTTTAAACCCAAGCCACGCACCTCTGACTTTTTGGATGTATGTGCGTATTGTATAATTAATATAATTATCACTTGCTTCAAGAACGGTGAAGGAAAACATCGTGAGGAAACCTGCATGCTTTGACGTGTCCCGCTCTGGGAGAAGCAAATTCAAATTCAAAAATTCAAATCTTTATTGCATATCTCATGTGTGTAGGTACATGCTCTTAAAATGATAGTTACAAAGTTCACATGGACCCTGTCGGGCACAACAATTTATCATAACTAAGGAAAGTAGCATGCTTTAAAAAAAAAAGTAAATAGAAATTAATTGTACGTCAATTTAAAAATATTTAGTTTTCATTAAAAATAAATCAATTTAAATAAATAACATCAAATAGTGATTACGTCATTACAAATTATATCATTAACATTCAATTAGTTAAAAGTAAATAAATAACAAAATTCAATTCATATAAAAATAATAATAACAATGTCAAAGAGCAAGGCGCAGGAGGGTGTCAGACTTTTACTAATTAAAACCCACCCGTGTTCCTTTAGTTGCCTGTTGCCAAAGGTCCCGGTATCCCTTTCGGACTTTCCCTCAACCCTGGCAGGCATCGGTCCTAACGGACCCGAGAGATATTTCTCGACGGCATGTGAAGCCAAAGTCAGAGACACAGGGGCGGCTTTGAAACTGTGACACCAGGTTAGTCACTAACCACACGAAAAGAAGAAAGTAGGTTTTATAAAATTACGACTCGCCCCGGCTTCGTACGGTGCACCAGACAGTCGTGTGAAAACGTTATTCTGTTGTGCAACAGTTCTGAGGCATAGACAAAATCCCTTTTCTGTAAGCGTTAACGCCAACGGAAATCGTATGGAGTTGACATTAGCTTTAGAGATGTCACGTGACTGCTGCCGTCAACTCCATACAATTTGATCTTTCCGTTGGCGTTAACGCTTACAGAAAAGAGATTGTGTCTAGGCCCCCTGAGCAGTAGCTAAAACCTAACAAAAAGTACTAGCCTTGCATGAATTCAAGAAGGTTTTTCATAGATTCTTGCTTTTATCCTTATTTCACGGACCGGTATTACACAGGAACCGCTGCGAACTATCACGAAACTACTAAAGCACTACCAAGTGTTTCCCGAAATTATCAGGAATCGAACTTAGGACGGCACACCGGAATACAACTTTTTATAGAATAGTGAGGAATGTTAATAAAACGACAGTTTCTACATCTTAAGTTTATTAAAATTATCACTTATGAGAATACAACTTTCAGTACCTAATATAATAATATTCTTTCCTAGACCCTAATATAAAGTTTAAAAAACACGTTGCTACACTCCGTTTTAGGGTTCCGTAGCCAAATAACAAAAACGGAACCCTTATTTTGATGTGTAACATCTTTCCTCTCGCTTTCTTGCAATCTGTAGGAGTGATTTCGTGAAAAGGGACGGTAGTGTGTAACAGGAAGCCGAGGAAGCGCGCGCCATTTTATTTGAGCAATGAGCGCGCGCGGTGCTAGAGTTGGCCATCAGATGGTAGCAACCCATTTTCCGAGAGGTTGTAAAAATGATGACGATGATAATATCGTAGATACTTCAGCCAAGATGTCAGATGTTACACATCAGATGCGACTAGAATGCGTATCATCCAATAGTTCCTTTGCCGAAATGTTGGCTCCATTGTAAATTTAAAACACGGACCTATTAGGTAGCGCCGTAGCCTATTCGTATTGGTCCTGTAGCGGCATCTGCATCGCCACATGCGAACTACGCATCAAAGACCTGACGTCACATAAATCCTGCATCGCGCAATTAAAGTTTACCGTGCAATGGACATATACAAGAACCCGACATCAATCGTGGGACAGTTGCCCGCCAGACACAACACCCGTCTGGTCGGAGGATCCTCCCTTTTCTATGGTAGATGAGTGAACTTTACACCCTGTTTCTCATACCCCTAAAGTCCTATAACAGTGGAGCCAACATTACGACATTGAAACTATTTGATGAAACGCACTCTACTGTAAGGCTCGCTCGTTTTTTTTTTAATAATCAGTTTCAAAACTTACTTTTCCATCAAATATCGGATGTTTAGTCTTACCCTTATCAGTCTTCTGGCCAGTCAGTACAGTCACGAGCAAAAATATGTATACACTCAGCAAAATTCAATAAAGATTTTCTCGTGGAATTAAAATTGTAACTTTGAGATGATAATTTTCATAATAATAGGGGTTCCAAAATACTATATTCGTAATATCATAAAGTTACAATCAATACAGTAGGAGAAAATCACTTTTAAAAGTTGCTAAGTGTATACATATTATTGCTCGTGACTGTACAACTCTACGACGTATTCAGATTCTTTCCAAAATTCATGTACTTATACATAATTATATTATGCACTTGTAAATTATTATTAGGCACCTGCCCCACCGCTGGCAATCAATGAGAAGCGAGTAGAGCTAGCATGTAAAATATGGCGAGTCGGACTAGCTCAACAAAAGCATTCTCGTACAATATTTAACACTACTTTTTACTTTAGTAAAAATAAGTTCCCTTTTATTTTTATTAACTTCACGTGACCAGAGAGCTGGCCTATTTTTCGCCCAAAGAGTCAGCATTGCCATTCAACGTGGCAATGCTGCCAGTCTTTTGGGCACTTTTCCCATTGACGGCGATGCGGACGAATTTTTAGAAGCCCAATGAGCGCTTACCCATACTAAAAAAAATGTTTTATAATTATACATAAGTACTATACATATTTCTTTCTAAGTAAAATTATTAAGTTCCTAGAATTTGTATAATATGTACTTATACTCTCTAAGAAAACACTTTATTTTATTTTTATATTTTTTTTGTTATAGTGGCAATAGAAATACACAATCTGCGAAAAAAGTGTTCCATTTGGCACCCTTCGGGTACGGAACCCTAAAAACGAGTTCGCGAGCAACGAGCAGCGTGTGAGCGACGGCACTAACTCGCTGTGTGCGTATGTACCAAGCTGAGTCTCTCAGCGAGTTTTCTGCCCGCCAAGCGAGAGTAGCTGAGCGGGTACTATCTTTGATAGCTCCTGTCGCTGCGACAAACGAGTACTCTATCAACTATTAATGTATATATATGTTTCTCATTTACTTACACGGGGACCTACAATCTTTTGTACGTTTCTTGAGCGAGAAAATCGTTGATTGCTAGTCCCTTACTAGCTTTTTCATCGCCCGTGGGACAGGTACCTTAAGTCTACTTAAGATGGATAGGAGGTGGATTCTAATCCACCTTACCACAGAGGAATACAGATGGTTCACTTCGCAAAATCATTAAAATAAAAGTGCAATTCAGGTCGCACAGCGCTAATTACCTAGTTATATTCACCTAGAAGTTGCCTCTCTTTTTATCGCGTAACCCTTATATCTTGTGACTACGTTATACTTACTGAATTGACGCCCGACAAAATGGGCCCGCCGCGTACTCGTAGCTTCATATCTAAAATGCGGAGTGCGCCTTCTGTATTCATCTGTGACCTTACCTCTAAAATCTACGTACAGACATATTAATATTTATATTCCGATCGCTTAACTGAGACCGTTCCTGAGGTACCAGCGCGGTGCGGGAGGGGTGACAGTTGTCACAAGTTGAGGAATCACCGAGGTCTCGCATCACGACACCACACCCCCCCCCCGCGCCGCGCTGCTACCGGTCAGACTATAACCGCTCAGGAACGGTCCCAGTTAAGCGGTCGGACTATAAATGAGCATAAAAAAACCAAATGCTTGAGATGACTAAATAAAGGTTGCAATTTGCTACAGTTTTCACTACAGATACTATTGGAAAATATGCTTGTATTCATGTTTATGTTATAGAAGAATTAAGATTTACATCAAAATACATATTACATAAAATCACGCCTTCATGCCATGGGGGTAGGCAGAAACTACAGAATGCCACCTTTTACACTCCTTATATATCCCTTTTTTCTCGTTTACGTTCACATATCTCATCATACATGCACGCCGGTTGCAAGTAGTACACACCTGGCCCCCTACCACCACCGCTTACAGCAGTATTAATTTAAGCTTACTTCGTGGGGGAAAGAGATGGAGCGTCCTGTAGGGCTTCATATCTTTCTTACACTGAAGTAATATTAAAATTATACTGCTGGAAACGGTGTTGGTAGACCCCCTGACCTTTCTGAAGCGCATCACAAATAAGGTCTGTATATAGGAGGCCCTAGGAAGACTCCTAGGGAGTCCCCTAGCGGCGTTTTCTAGTCCCAAAGTAGTATAAGTTACATAAAATGCAATATTGTTGAGTCTAATCACAGTATAATAAAATAACAGTATTACGTGTCGGCAGTGACCTAGAAATAATTACCTACCACGTCCGTGCGTAACTGCCGCGCATTCGAGACTGTTCCGTACTGAGGCCATAGACAGTGACATTCTATCAGCGATAACGATGATGGAAAAGGCAAAAATGTATAGGATTGACATAAGCCATCGAAAAGCTTATGTCAATCCTGTTGAAAGTCGTTGTAGAAATACGAAACGCTTTCGAAGCGATTGTCACTTGTCTAGACCCTCTGATATACACTGAGATTTCGAAGCTCGTTGTTTCGGCCGTGTTCTATAAAGGCGTAATACTGTTACTTATTTATACTGTGCTCTAGTCATCTATCTAAATTCACAATCAAAACATTATAATACCGTTTTACTTTTATATTATTCTTTCTTATCAAAATAACTTATATGCCAGTCAACATACTTCCGCCTCCACTATTCTGTAGCTTGGCTATTTCGTCTTTGAACTTCGAGATGGTTTCTTTAGCCAGGTGTAGTTTATCTTTAAGGTCTGATATCTCTGTGCGGACCTTTGTTTGCGATGCCATTATCTTTTGTAGAGTTTTATCTTTCTTGTCTTCAACTGTAACAAATAAGAAAAGTTTATAACAAAACATCACGCCTGTATTGCCCAAGGGTTAGGCAGTCAGTACACCCTCATTTCGCCAGTTATGTTTAAGTCCCATGTAATAAGGGACGAGCCTGTTGCCATCAACCGGGCACAAATCCGGACTTCAGTACTGAGAAATTTTAGATGGAGAAACCCAAGGACACTGCCCGGCCCGGCAGCCGAAACCAGGACTCTCATATGTTCAGCGATAGCGGTGCCTGCCTCACGAAACAACATTACCAAGGCCCATTATATATCTAACTTACAATCAGTATCATGGTTCCAGGGTCCATTGGTGATGGGCTTCACACTGTTGAGCAGATGCTGCATCAGCTGGGTCGGCTCTTGGAAGACTATCTCCTCATAGGACTCACTGACGAGGTTCCGGCCGACTGTAGGTTGAGCACTGGCGCCCTCTGTTGCTGGTGATTGGAACAACTTCAGAATGTGGTATAGGGTTACCTGTAATATATTGTTAGTTTAGTTTTTATTGCAAATGTCTACTGTTAGTTTGACTAATGTTAGGTAAAGAATTTTGAGTCTTATATTATATATAACTAGCTGCGCCCCGCGGTTTCACCCGCGTAAGTCTCGATCCCGTGGGAATATCGGGATAAAAAGTATCCTATGTGTTAATCCAGGTTATAAACTATCTGTTTCCCAAATTTCATCCAAATCCATTTAGCCGTTTTAGCGTGATTGAGTAACAAAGTAACAAACATCCAAACACACAAACTTTCACATTTATAATATTAGTAGGAATTAGGATTAATATAAGGTAATTAGAGAGGTATGGAACATAGCATGACAGGAACAAGAAGGCAAGATAGTATTAGCAATGTGCAAAAACCAAATTAACCGATATCCTGGAAAAAATAGACCTCCACAAAAGGAGATGGACCGGCCATATGTTGAGAGTCAAATTACAACGAATTGGTATCGGAGAGACGGCAAAAGATGTCGAGGACAACAAACAACAAATGCTGGGAAGATGAGCTGTAACTTACTGCGAGACCCTAATGGACGAGAGCTGCTCAAGACAGGAAGCAATGGAAACTACTGATGGAGGCCTTTGCCAAAAGGCATACTGAGTTGAGAGACATCCTATAGCCAAACAAATCAAACAATGCAGTCATAAAGATTAATCTCACCCAGTTTAACGGGCTAAATAAATAAGTATAGTTTTCAATTAGTATAGTAACAAACATCCATCCATTGGTATTAGCGTTTTGCTGACATATGGCAATTAATTTAATGTTTTGTGTTGCGTAATGTAAATTATTTTGCATACTATTGTATAGAATCAAGTTTTTCTAACTGAACAGTAAGCTGTGCTGCTGGGGAGTTTGTGGCGCCACTTTTTCCCAGCTAAAGGAAGTGCGGGCGTTTTGGGAGACTGTCTATAATTTTGACAAGTGAAAAGTGCTGATTCTCTGCCTAGTTTGAATAAATAACTTTTGATTTTCTCTATCTATAATAATGAGAGTAATGACTAGCTAGAATGCATGTTGCAGAATGTTAGGGTCAGAGGATCATCTTAGGGTCATTTAAAGTTATTTTCGATGAACATTTATACAGGGTGAAATTAAATTACCGTTACCTCTTTGTATTTCTTGTTGCTTGCAAACAAATTGGCTCAGATATTCCCCACCATTGGGCTAATATACCTACCTAATTTTTAAAACTTTATCGTTTTTTACTATAAAATAAAAAAAAATACATTAAAAGATACTCACAGGCCTCTCATTAGGGTCATGGAAGTATATTTTGATGACAATCTCAAACTCTCCCCAGCCAGTCTCCGTTAACTCATACGGAGGCTTTGTTATTATCCTGTTGGGGTTAGCATAACTCTCGTGCAGTTTGAAGTGAATCTTCTTGATGTACGCTGACATGTCCTCGTTGTCATAAGGCTTGACATACACTGTCCATTGATGAGTATGCCCGTCCTCTTCACGTTTTTTACCAAAGTATCTTGCTATGTTCCCATATATTACAGGTTTTACAATGACTAGCCCCTGAAATTGATATGAAGTATGTTTGTAAGATGCAATAGTCTATACCATTCTTTTCACCACTCTTCTTGGGCTATCCAGGAAGAGAGTTGAAAGTTTTCCCGCCCGAATTTTACCTTTTATGGACATTTACGCAAATACAGAACTGCCAAACCATTGTGTATTTATTTGAGAAGACGTACTATTTAGAGACTGTAATAACTCATTGTGGCGATGTACTCGATATGGGTATGTTCAGTGAAGATACCAGCTATTTACTTTCAAGATTTGGAGTATATTTCTACTATTGTAAATGTCAACAAGAGTAATTAATTATACATAAGTAAACAACATAGTTACGGTAACATACCTTGACCCTTCCCCCTGAGTCGGGTCCAAAGTCTGTTTGCAAGCTCATATCGAAATCTTTTTTGGCCGACAGCTTGAGAACTGTAATTTTAGCTCTTGTGTATACAAATATAACCTCACTTTTGTGAGAAATTCGTACAACAACACAGATTCGCACTTTGACACTATGTTTTTTTTATAAAGTGCTTGGGATCATGCATTTTGTGATACTAGTATACGTATCCAAAAAATTGTGTTGCCAGCAATTTTTAATTTTACCCATTTTCGTTGTGCTGGGTACTGTATATATTGAAATACGTATTCCTCGTAATGTATTCAGCTAGGTACCTACCTAAATATATATTTGAGCTTATCCAAAAGTTTTTTGGGTGTCATTACTTACATATGTATTATTATCCGTACTGGTTATATTTACTAAGGGATATTGTTGGTAGTATGGTCGTGTGGAGCATACTTTCAAATGAAATACGCGGTTTATTTTTCATATTTATTGTTACATCTTATTAGAAGGCAAGTGAACAATGGTCCAACAAGCTCTTTTCTTAATCGCGATATTATATTTGAATAATTAACATTAAACTAACTACATAATTGCATAGGCTCTAAGATATAATGAGCACAGTAAACAATCACAACATTAAGAATTGAATGTGTTGTCGTCAGCGTCACACGTCGGCTACGGTGGGGGGCTCACTGTTTAGGCCGTTTGGCAAAAAATACACCAATTAAAATCTTACGCTATTACATGCATCTATTAACATCGATGGGGATCATAATCAAGGGTGTGATTAGAGCACATTTACAAAAAGTAGGTATATAAGCGATCATTAGCCTCGTGTGACATTTAAAATTTGTGGTCCGTGCTTGTATTTTCTAAATCTGCCAGAAGTGGATCGCTCTCCTCCTTGAACTTTGACGAGCGTGAGCTATGTCGCGACGCTGATACTCTCTGCGAGAACGTGAGCAGGGTAGGCACAAGAGAACTGCATGGGGTGGCTGGTGCAGAGCGCGATGAAGTTCGAGTTCCGGGTGAAATTCGTGAAGTCCTAACGGGGTAAGCGACCGATAATGGCATGTATAAGCTCGTTTTTCTTTGCCTTGGCGTCTTTTTTACGCTTTCAAGGCGTCTATGACGACGTTCGTCACTCGTCCTCCTCAAAGTAGAATCCCTGGATGTCTGTGTGGGGCTGGTAGGCTGCGGGGGTGACTCGGGTGGATCAGGTTTACCGGTGTAGTACTGTCGTAAGCTGCCGTATGCCTCATGCATGTACATATTGTTGTCATCGTCTTCATCGAGGTTCTGTTGAATTGGCGGGGATGACCCGAGTCTCGGCTTGCACCCTCCATCGCAGTACATCTCGCAATCAATAAGCTCCAATTCAAGGTCAAAGTTAGATTCCTGCAAAAGTGAAAAAATGTGAATTGATAATGTGGCAATTTGGTTGTCGTCTCTTTTGTTAACATCAATCGTGACCTAAACTATTTAGGTGTGAAGTGTAATGTTTATCGCTACATTTTTTTTTTTGGTAAGAAAATACATTTCCAGCTGTAGACTAAACCCACTAACCAAGGGTTGGACTGGCGAAGTAATAAGATTGTCCCGGAAGGCGGCGGGTGGTTCACGGGGCCTAGTGGGCGTGGGTTCGGTGTGGGAGCGCTGGGGGGCAGGGGCTGCGCTGGTGCGTTGCTCAGTCAGCGAGGACAGGGATCGTAGCAGCGGTCCGCACCCCACGCCGCACTCTTCGTAGTTGCTGGCGCACGAGTACGGTGGTGGAATGATTGAATTTGCCTGAAGACAGAATGGAATTCCATTATTTTCGCCCTGGAGCCCCCAAAGCTTACGTTTTCTAAAATAGCGGTAGCGAAGTCCCTAAACGCGAACTGCACGGTTCCGATCGTGTCATGACGGCCTTCCAGTGCTCTGTAAGGCTTTCATTGCGGCCGAAAGTTGGCGGCCACCAGTGCGTTCCTAACCTCAACCTAAGCATTCACAGTTAGCCATGAGCCTAATCTAAATAGGTATTATGTTGTTGACAATCACCATGCGTAGGAATTAAGTTATGTAAGAATGGAATATGAAACAGTAAAATATCGCATCGCATAAGTTTTCCAAACTCAAGATTGAAGATGCCAGTATGTATAGATAGGTAGATGAAGGCTGAAGACCCACTATGACAACAAAAGGTATGTAGATACCTATGCATGCAACTGCTAGGTAGGTACTACCTACTTACCAGTTTTTTCTAGTTACTGAGACATACGTACCTAATGAATTTTAGTAGCGCATCCTTTCGTATTTCATGACAATTAGTTTAGCTATCTTATTAATTGATGGATCTTATTTCCGAAGCTGGACATTCTGTCATCTTTTACTGTCACACGACTGTTTCAGACCCGTTCATGAATTTCATAATGACCCTGGCGCATGTCAGGCCAATCAATCGATCAATGCGGTTGAAATGTTAGATTCAATATTTACCTCATTTGCCGCATTGCATATGAAACTGGAGTTGAGAGATTCTGCAGTACTCGTCGCTGATAGAGAGCCTGAAATGATAAAAAACTTTTTATAACACACATTACTTTTAACCTTAGTTGTTGACCAATTTCATACTGACTGTGGTAACGTTAAGTTTGGCGAGTCTCAGCACTCCTTCACGTTTTTTAAAAGCTTTTTTGACGGGGTCCAACATTTTTAAACATCGCAACCGTTTGAACTATCTTCCTATTACACGTTTTTACAACGACTGTTTACGCTGAGAGCGTAGTTACATTATGACTACTCAGTAATTCAATTAGGTTGAACAGTAGTTGCATTCTCTACTGTCTCGTCGGTATAAGCCGATTAGATGCAGATCGCTTGGCTGGCTTTTTAATTATAAGTATGAAAAATAAGTAGGTACAGGATGGCACGCATAAGTTATAAGCACGCGTTTTTTTTTTTGTCAACAAGCCACATATTTGCCTTAAAAGAAAACATCGTAGGATAAATGGTGAAATGGCGAAGAAATCTATCACCAGAAGTACTGAGAAAAGTAATGCAAAATGATCTAATTAAAGAAATCGCGAAAATATAAGTAGGTACCTGGTGCACGAATTACGTAGTTTCTGAAGTAATGAACCATGAGATAGTTTCCGGCTTTGCCATCGCCTTCTCCGCAAGTGATGACAAGTGGGTAAAGATCTGGCTTAGATGCAACCTGCGACAATAGAAGATAAAGAATACAGAACCTTCTTTTTTATAGTCAGTTAATAAAGATGAATAAAAAAACTATTATTAAAATAATGATTAAAAATACACTACTATAAAAAGCACTTTAACCCGTTATCATTCTCATATTATTTAAAGAATTTAAAACGTCTAAACAGTCAGCTGACAATCATGCAAACATCGAAAACAACAAACATTCAATATTACTTTTCCCAATAATGTTATGTAGATAAGTATCAATAAAAATAAAACTGGCGAAAACAAATAAACCTCCAACTGTAGTAGTTTCACAATAAATCACTTCAGAATAGGGCGGCGGTGCCTGATGGAAGGACCCGCAGCGGCTGTAGCGAGGCGGAGGGTACACCGAGCCGGCTGAGTCGTGCTCAGAGGTCGGCCGACGCACGCAGCATGCCATCGAACACATGTACACCCCATGAGTAGAAGACCTCTTGAAGAATAAACACCAGATGCAGCAAATCAAAATACCGCCTAGAGTTCCCAGAAGAAAAAGCACGGGCCTGTGAAATAAAAAACAATGTATTTAAGTATAAAACATTTAAAAAAGTAAATCTCATGAGGTAGGTATGTGCCACATTTTGCAATTGTCGTTAGTTTGCGACAACAGAGGGCCAAGTCCAAACAGTAAACATTACTTTAGCGCATAGAATGACTGATTGTTATCTCTTAAAAAGGGTATTTCTCAAAACATGACAACACACATGATTTCACAGACTCAAAAGCACAGGAGAAAAGTTTATTCAGCTAAAAGCATGAAATTAATAAGTACTATCGTAAAAAGCCGAAACGAGTTTTTCAGCAAAAAACGTCTTTTCTGCTTTTTCTATATTTGAAACCCTCACCACTGCGTATACCAAGCAGTAGTATATGGTAAGCTTTGCTCTTTCAGCGGTGTATTGTCGGCACCTCGCGGAAGCGACGCGGCTGGAGTGTTGTTGAGGTGCGCCTGTGTCATGTTGAAGTGCCGCGGCATAGCCATACCAGTCTTGATCTCACAGCAACCGAGGTCGCAGCACACCCAGTATTGTGGACATCGATGCCCTTCCTTGCATTCCAGTTCAGACACGCACTAGAATAAAACGGGATTTGTTAGACTTTTTTAAGATATTCGTCGGCCTATTTGGTTTTATCATCAGTGCAGCGCCGGAGCGCACCGGAGGGCACCGTGTGCCATACCATACATTTTTGACACCGCTCCGGAGCCACGCCGCCGCCGCACTGCATCGTGTGGCATGGCTCTAAGGTCTTCCGCATAACCACAAACGGCCGCCATGGCCCACGCACAATGGTCCACCTTAAGGACTGCGTGCGGAAACCAAATCCCAAACAGCCTTCGCTGCAACCTGCCTGACGGCATTAATATGCTCGCCACCCATTAGATACATGGGAAGAATGAGAGACGATGTCGCACAAGCCGCACAACTGATTAAATCCATTAGTAGCCTACCATAGTAGAATCCTTCATTCACGAAATAATGTACATTAACTAGTACTAATAATGTCCTCAAATAAAACCTATCCATGCATTAGACCTTTGTGACCAGGCGGCCAAGTCTACTAATTTACAAACGTGTCGGTCTCACAATGATCAGTTTTTGACAGATATGCCATACAAAATCTGTCAAAAAATCATCATTGCGAGACTACTGACACGTTTGTAAAATATTAGACTTGGCCCCCAGTACCCACGCTGTGATGGTACGGTGGTTGTCATTAACTTCAAATATTTCTACTTACAATAGGTACAAGGTACAACTGAATCTTCTAGAGGCACCTATAGGTAAAAGAGCACTGGTGGCCCAACAGAAACGGCTGTGACTTACGAGTTGTAGGTAGGTCGTAGGTACGGACCCAGTCAGGCACTTTACTTTGTGTAAATTATTTCATCTCCACCACTGGTCTAAAAAAGGCGAAGGAAAACTTCCTGAGGAAACCAACATGTCCTAGAAGTAGAAATTCGAAGATATGATGACACCACCAACCCGCACTAGGCCCGCGTGGTGGATTACGGCCCACTCCCTGTCACAGAAAGGAGGCCTGTGTCCCAGCAGTGGGAACATTATAGGCTGCATTTGCTATTATTTGCTATAGGTACCTGAGCCAAGTGCGTCATTTCTTTTCCATTTCCAAACAGACGATCCATTTTGGTTTTTTTTTTTGTTTGAAAATCAAAGTAGGTACCAACGTAAATAGGTACGTAGACGTATATTTATCTCATTTAATTTCTGAAAACCCATTAGGATAGGACTGTTGTTTAAACCCCAATTTCCCGCGATTTTTATTTCAATTCGATGTCGATATTTTAACGGAAATGAATTGGAAAACGCGGCGAGCCCTCATTGATTGATATGAAACTTTTAGCTCTCTGAAAAGCACATGAAGTAGGCTCTTACATCAGTGAATGTGACCTATAAATACGACAGAATGCAGACTGGCTTTTCGTATTGAAAGCTTTGCATTTTCTAAAAGATGCTTCAAGGGGTTGACTTCTTTTAGAGTGACTTCGTGTGAGCCAAAAGCTAGTAGGTAAGTAATCGTTTTCTCATCTGTGACTTGTTTACTTTTCTTGGTTCTTTCGGTATTTATTTTTGGGAAGACTTGGTTTTAATGGCCTTTATACTTAGATATAGGCTAGGCTAGGCTTAGGCTAAGTATTACTTTAGGTAAAATAACTGTGAAAGGACCAATGATATTAATTTAACAGATATGTTATAAGCGCGCAATCGTGAAGACTCGAAAACATTCCAATTGTAACGTTTTTACTTGTAGTGAAATGTAAAATGAATGAAACGTGGGTATGTGTACCGCTGCTGCGCGGAACACTTTTTTCGGTTGTTTTGTGAGTGTATAACATATCATAATATCATTGGAAAGGACAAGACACTGCTAATCTCCCCCATATACTGGATAATTGATTTTATTTGTAAAATGTAGGTAGGTACAGTTTCGCACCTACTGGCTACTACGACTAAATTGAGTCTAAAATAATAATTTTATTTTACAAGTATAACGGATATGCCGCTATAATAATGTTTCAAGGGTTATTCTCGAGGGATGTAGAAATTAACTATGCTCGGAATCGGTATAACAGTTTATATTGGCAACAGCACAATCACAATCAGTACTAATCAACGTTAAACAGAAAAGTATGGCGGCCGGCGCACGATCGCAGCGTGCACGGACCGAACTATCTTAGCGCGTGGCGGGGGCCGACTGGCTACCCGAGCGAGTCCGAGCGAGCGCGGGCGGCGGGAAGGTACCTATCCTTGATGCAGCGACGGGGTTGCAACAACACAACGCTACACAAGTATAAGTCAAATCCATAAAATCAAGAGTGGGTCCACTGACCAAATTACATTATAATGGTTAGATCCTTAGTCGGTTCCGTTGATTAGTCGATTTCTAAATTCCTTAAACAAACAATAACTATCATAAGGTCGCACATAAAAATAATTCAAAATGTAATTGAAATTAGGGTGAATTATTACGAGTTGCCATGGCAACACACTGTGTTTGCAGTTACGTTATTCATTGTTTTGTAGAAATATTTTCAATTAAAAAAATTAAAAAATAAAACTTAAAGAGAGAACTTGTAAAATGGCTTTCATAAAACCTATGAATCGTAATATTGCGGCTTTGCGAGATGCAAGACTTCATTTGAAAGGGTACAGTCATGTTTTCATCTACAGTTTTCAATCCGCACAAATTCAACTCCCGCCACACGGAACACAGCAAAGGGCATAGTTCATACAACCATAAATCAATACTCCGTTGCATCCTTGTTAATAATACAGGTGACCAATGATAACATTATATTATTATTGTACGTAGGTAGTTTTAGCGGGAAAACCGGGCGGCCTGCAACGCGCATGATTTCCACCGATCGATCGCGCTATCAAACCGGGTACTACAGACAAAGCTACAAGTGCTTCAATCTGAGCTAAAATTAGCTTTTATATCATTTATTATGTTTAATATGTATTTCGAGGAAATGTTTTGGTATAAAAACTGTTTTAGAATGAGGAAATATGGTTTGAATTAACGCGATTCGTTTTACGATAAATGTTGGTAAAACGTGACGGATTTGATAAAAACATTGCCTTTGAAACGCTAGTTATATTCTTATCAACTATTAGAAAACTACAGCAAAAAAGACAAAAATATAATATCTAAAAATAGAAAAACACAAAATACTTACAGGAGCAGGTCTTGTCATTAAAATCCCGATCAAAGCAATAGCATATAAGACGAAAATCATTGTGAATGCAAGGAACAGCAATTTATGGCATGACATGGACATAATTATTCAGATCATTAATTATAATGAACGAAAGTACAGTGTGCACTAACACAGGTCACGGGGCGGCAGTAAAGGCTATGTTTTGGTCGCCATATTGACATCTATCCTCAACGCGGGCGCGCGTGCCACTGGGCACTGGCTGGCTCTCTCTGCCGTTATGCCGACGCCAGTACGTATCACATGCAGAGCCAGAGAAGGCCAAGTCTGACCAATGTTACACTACACAAGGATCTGCTGGCGCTTGAATGACGTTGACGGGGGGGGGCTGTAAATAGGTAGGTACCTAATCATTGTGGAAATTGCTTTGTGAAATGTATTGAAAAACCAAGATGGCGGCGTTAGTTCCGATTAAGGCCACGCGCCAAAACAACCTGTTCCTGAACGCTATGAGTCTCACTGTTTTGATTAGACCCCATCAATCTTGCTACACGCTGCAGTATGATAGATAATTTTACAATCAATTAAATAGCTGAAGCAAACCCATTTGCTAAAAAGGTAAATAATTGTACAGGCAAATGACTTAGTTTCAAATAACAAAAACAGTTGCAAGTTGTCTGTCAATTTAACTTTATGGCGTTTTGAGCATATCCCCTATAAGTATGGCCATAAGCTGCTACACGCTCAAGCGACGTGAGCGTGTAGCGAGAGTGAGACTGTGACGGAAAAAACAAATGAAAGAAGTTGTTTAGAGTAGAGCATGTCACTCAAGCCACTCCACTAGTCACTGTGACGCGACTTGGACGCAAACAGGTGAAGCACGCGCATGTTGCTTGACGAAAGTCGCGTCTCAAGTCGCCCTGGTTGCCCTAGGCGCGGTCGCAGCCCAAGATTTGGGGAGGGTCACCATTGGTGCCGAGGAATATTTTTAGGGAAACGGTTAATTGATAAGTAGGGCGTAAATATACATAAAATAAGTCTCTCGACAGCTTGAATGATTTTGGGGGGGTCATGACCTCCCCCTCGGTCCGCGCCTGGGTTGCCCTTCTGTGTCCATTTAGCAGTGATTCGATATAGTCATCCCCTTCCACCCTTGTTGTATGATGTTACCGCCAACAAGCGTGGGTCTGTCTCTGTAGGACTGGACACTTGGTTTTTTTCCACCAACATAACATCTGCGGCTGGGAAAGAGAAAAGTTTCCTCTGAGTGGTTGTTTATTGCGGGAACATTGTTCGAAACATGTTCAGTGTAAAAGCGAGCTTGTTTTTCGAATTGTGTTCGTATGACTCTGTTTGTTGTGTACCAGGAGTCTAGGAATGGTAGGCAATAAATTGTTTACAGAGTACGGAGTAGGTAAGGAGGTTTTGCAAGGTCGAAGGAGGACGCATTAAGAAAGTCGTAAAAGATGGAATTACACGTACAAATTACAATGTAAGCGCTCTTTGGTTTTTATCGTGTTTACTTAGGTGCGTTCCGAGGGGAACAAGTTACTAAGATTATTATGTTGCTTTGAAACAGAATAATAAAAAATAAAATTAAAAAAATCATACTTCTTATAATCAATTTTCATTTATATTTTCTTTGGTCTTCCTCTCCCATTCCAATCATCAACATTATAATCATCATTCAATTCGAGAAGGTAAAATTATAATTGGTAGGTATTTACTTTAAAGAAAATCAGCTACGTGATGATTTCGTAGACAATGTAAATGACATGCGTAGACAACGTACCCACGAAGACCATGTCCAGTCAACAAAGAATATAATGATCTATAACCAAAGAAAATAACACATTAATTTCGTAGAAAAATAACATCTGAAATGTCTAAGAGGTTTTTTACCTAAGTTTAAAAAAATATTAGTTCCTGTTCCACATCGCTGTCAGTGCGGTGAAGCTGTCGACCGCCTTGGAAACCACAGCCTGTCGGCGGAACTGGACTGGGTTTTGTCGACGGAAGAATAGAGAAAATGATAGATTGTTTATCTGTCATTTTGTCTACTCTTCCGGCGACAAAATCCGTTTCTACGGTGGTCATACCACGCGTGCTGCAGTATGAGCGCTGGCCGATTGACACAGCACACAAGCATTAATGGCATCATCCGTTGGGCTTCCTTTTTCCAACTAATATCTTAACTAGAAAATAACACCTTCATTTCGTAGAAAAATTAAACAGAAAAATACGACGAGGCTTTGTAACCAACTAATTCATTCCTTTACTTTTCCCAACTTTGTTGGGGTCGGCTTCCGGTCTAACCGAATGCAGCTAAAAACCAGTCTTTTACATGGAGCGACTGGCTATCTGACTCCACAACTCAGTTAAAGGGTAATACGATACCCCTTGGTAAGACTGGTTGTAAGACTTTCGGGCTTCTGACGTCCCGTAACGACTGTCAAAGGTCAGTATATTTTTATGCAAGCAGAAATAATCTTATTATGTAGTTTACTTGTATACATAAAAACATAAATAGTTGGACTACGAATACATAAACTCCTTCAAAGTATATAACCATAAAACCAGATGTCCTCTGGCCTCATTTACGTACCCAGTCTGCAAACTTGGCCTTGACCTCTGCCACATCCAGATTAAATTTGGTGCAATGAAAGTCGTATAAAATACATAAAATATTTTATTCAGGCGCCGCGCTGGCTACGGCGTAGCGTTCCTCGTAGCACCGTAGCACCGTAGTAAACTTACTGAATTACTTATTCAATATGTAGTTTGTAGGAAAATATATGTCCAAAGTAGGAGGCAATCCCTTGAGATGGAAGGTTTGGCTGTTAGAGGAAATTTGGGTTTTCTATGTAAGTAGTTTTGTACTTAATAAAAAAGTTAAGAAATATTTATTTCTTAGTAAATATGCTGTAAGATAAAGATAGGAATGCTATCCCACTGCTGGGCAAAAGCCCCCACCATTGCTCAATCAAGTTTCTTCGACTAAGTACGCTTCTCTAATAAAACTACTTATACAGGCTGTAAGGGTAAACAGTCTTGTCATTCAAACCATGGGTAGTTGGCTTAAATGTAAAAGTAAATGAACGAACACAACAAAAAAAAACGTCATTTTCATTAAAAGATTTTAAAAGTTTCTATCCGACACCGTGCTCTCTAGCGAAACAACTGACTGACTGAGGGAGGGGTCGCGCTCGCGGCCGGTCAGGTCACATCCCGTACACCCCGCCCGTGTGAGACGCAAGTTCGTTGCCCTAGCGCATAGGACAACGAAGTTGCGTCTCTTGTGGAATAATGTAGATTTAAAAAAATGAAAAAAAAGTTGTAATTTTCCATTGATTTTACGTTCTATAAATGAAACCAAACCACTGGTTGCAAGGATAACGGTGTTTACCCTAACACCTTGTATAGTAACTGGAGAGGTTTTTTTTTTATTAAAAGCGATCATCGCGCGAATACTCGTCACTTTTTGTTCGATGAGTCTGTGTCACATAGAAAACGCTACTACCACGTTTCTGTATCGAATAATAAATGTATGAAAACGTAAAAAGCGCCCCTGGCGGAAAGTATTGTAAACTGAAACAGCGAGTGTCAGATTTTTAACGATACTACAATAGTTCGGTATTCTAAACGTGACTCACATAGTAGCGTTTCGGAGAACATTTTGCGGGTTATTGCGAGTGTCAGTTTAAATTTGACTTTTATAAGCGGTGTTCAAACGTTTAAAAACGTAAACTTTGTAGTAAAGTCACTCACTTGGTGTGTGACAGGTGAATTGTTGTTTATATTAGTTACGTTCGTAATAGTTGCGTGTATTTTTGTGGTAAATTGTGTTTGTAATGGGTGCACGTAATTTTTTCGCATGGAAAATGATGATGACTGCTCATCAGCAAGATGAACGGAATCATCTCCGAAAACAAAGAGCCGGTTTTCGTGCCTGTTTTAATCCAGTGGAAGATCTCAACGATACTGAATTCAGAAATAGATATCGTTTGTCAAAGGAAGCATTTCTATTTCTATGTCAAGAACTAGAAGAATTGGCAAATTTAAGGTCCACACAACGAGTTAAACTTCATACCAAGGTATTGTAATAGGCAATAATGAAATACCTAATGAATTCCTTGTAGGCGCTTTTAGGTAAATGGGTACATCTATTAACATTTTGTTAATATTTTTTAGGTACTCGTGGCTCTATTCTTTTATGCGACAGGTTCGTATCAACGTCCTGTGGGAGTGGCCAAAGGTCTGTCGCAAAAGATGTGCAGTGTGTACATTCATGAAGTGACCCAAGCTTTGACTCATGATTTAGTGTTGGAAAAGTACATACAATTTCCAAAAACTCGTGCTGCTCAACAGGCAGTAAGTCAGAGGTTAGTATTTATTTTAGCACTTAGTTACCTACTCACATGAACCTAACAATAACAATTTGAGTTAAATTATTAATAAATAATTACAGATTTTACTCAAAATTTGGAATACCTGGTGTAATTGGGTGTATCGATGGGAGTCATTTTAGAATACATGGCCCACCTGAAGAAGAGGAGCATTTATACTACTGTAGAAAACATTATCATTCAATGAATGTACAAATGGTATTTAAGCAATAATTACCTATACCGATTTATTCTGAAATCCATTAATGAGCTAGCATTCAATCATGAAAAAACTAATTTTAATTATTATATTTTAGGTATGCGATAGTGACTGTAAAATAATAAATGTCAACCCTAAATTTGGTGGTGCTAACCATGATTCATTTATTTGGGAAAACAGTCAAGTCAACAATTATATGCAATCTTTACATGCACAAGGTGAAACACGTTGGCTGCTGGGTATGTGTTCTTTTTATTTTTTAAACATTAAGTATTGTACACCTGTTGGTTGTGTTAAGTATCTTTAAATGAGTGATATTTGTTCCAAGTAGGAGTGTTTGTGCTTTAATAATTTATTATGTCACATGTATATGTTAACACCAACATCACTATGGAAAAATAATTTTAATACAATTTCATTATTTCAGGTGATTCTGGATATCCATTGCGCCCATGGTTAATGACCCCATATTTAGAAGCAACTGCAGAATCTATAGAAGCAACATTCAATGAGAAACATATAGTTGCAAGAGTTCTCATTGAAAACACGTTCGGTCGATTGAAAAATCGTTGGCGTTGTTTATGTAAAGACAGAGTGCTACATTACAAGCCTCAAAAATGTGCACAAATCATTCAAGCCTGTTGTGTGCTCTATAACATTGCTTTAGATTATGGTGTACCTGAACCAGATGATTTTGGTAAGAATATAAATATTTCACTTGGATACAACTGTTGTAAAAAAACCAGCTGTTGCATAGATTTATGTTCTCTTAACTTGACAAAAGCGATGTCAGGGTTGAGTCCATTCAAACCACTTTTATGTTCTTATTCATGATCACGCCCTAAAAGATAGCCAATGAATTCAGTGACCCTGCTTATTCATTATGCCTACAACCTCATCTTTATTTTCAGGTCAAATAGAATGTGAGCAACCAACATCAGATAATATCAGATATGATGACAGAGATCAAAGAGCAACCACCGATTTAATCCGAGGAAGAGCTTTGCGTGATCAAATAGCCCGAAGATTACATCAGTAATTTCATCATTTTCATTTTAATAAACATATTATTATTATTTTTCTGAGCCTTTATTTCATTCTACATGTGTATACATAAACGAACTATATTTATTTACTTCTTAGTCCATACATAACACATTTAAACCATTACAATAATGATGAAACACGTCAAATAGAATTGTTATTTGGTACTTAAATAAAACATGGGTACTTTTTTATCACATGGTAACGGTAGCCTTTATTTACGATCAAAAACAAAAGTCATTAATCAAATTAGGCCTAGAACCAACCTAATTCCCCAGCAGCACAGCTGTCTGTCTGAATACCTAAATAAAAGCCTACAGGCATAAATTGTAAAAAAATTAACAATATAAAATTACATACACAACAAAAGAAAACACAAAAATGCCAAAATGCTGCTGTGCACAATGTAGAAGCATAACATAAGATAATAAATCATTGTTCTCTGCATAATCTTGAATCTATAACCTTATTTAATGCTTCTACAGCAAGCAATGCAACATCTTGCCATTTCCTGTGAGTTTCCAACTAATGCTCCCTTATGCGTAGCTTTTCTCTCTCTATATTGCAGTCATCCTCATGTTTCTTTCTTAAAAAATGCCTCCATTCCTCGTCAGAGTTCAGGAACTGCTCTGTTGCTCGTTCCATCTGATTGGGTTGTCTGATAACCCGGCGTCGTGGAGATACTATTCGACGTGAAGTTATACCACGTCGCCGACGTTGTGGAGTGTGCCCCGCTTGTGTTGGTCTTAGAGAGGCAGGTGGTGGTGGACTGTCCAAGACAATTTCCTCTTCTACTGCTACTCCTTCTACTGCTTGGTAGGTGTCGGTGGTTGGTGATGGTTGAGGTAAGGGTGTTATGATGTGGGATGGTCCAGCTTCATTCCATGTATCAATATCCACTAAAATAGAAAAAAATAAAAATTAAAAATCTGCATGAATAGATATGACTGTCAAGTCACAGGCAAGGAACATATACTCACCTATATGGTCACAGGTCCCAATATTTAAATAAAATAAATAAATACAATTTTGAACCACAGACAATACTTACTTAAATTAATAACTGGACTTTCTTCAATAACTGGAACCTCATAACTGGCAGCCTGCGCAGGGGGTGTTGGTGACAGAGTTACTGTTCTATTGGGACTGTCAATTCGGTTCTGAAACATTTTTTAAGTAAATTTTAATATTTTGGTGGAAAATAAGAAAAAGTATTTTGTTATAAATCTACAGATGTAGGTACTTGAAGTACTTATATACCTATATTTTTTTGCAGTTAGTAAACAATTATATTATGAAAGCACCATAACCAACCTCAGAAAAGCCCGCTTCCCTTACACCTGTTAAGCCTGTAGCTGCCTGAGGTAAAATTATATTGAGGACACGATGTTCCAAATCAGTTAAATGTAAATTAAGTGCAGGCCCACCACCAGTACCACCAGCAGCCCTATTTATTCTTGCTGCCTTCTTTTTTGTATTGTTTTTTAAATCGCTCCAAACCTTTGAAAGACAATATTACCATTGAAGTACTTATATAAAATGAATTAAAATCCACAACCCAGTAACTGAATAATAGGATACCCCTTGGTAAGACTCCAAAACCAAAATTAAATATTCACTTAATACATACCTTCTTCCATTTCTCTGTACTTTTAGTTTCCCCAGTGGGATCACTATTTAATAAATTTGTTAGGCGTTCCCAATCTTGGATCGTCTGTATTCTACCTTTTGCGTGTTTATTCAGTTTGTTTATGTCACCGTGTCTGTAAAATTTAGAGAAAAGATTTTTTTATTTGAATGGTTCACAACTATGTTTTTATTTTCAATATTATGCTCAAGTGTACTTACTGTTCCATGAAGTTAACTAACATTTCAAACTGCGATGCACTGGTCTTCATTATGAAAAGCAAATAATCGAAATAGAATAAGTTTAGTAATGTAACACAAAAGCGCGAAAAACTTTGAAGGCAGAAGGAATGTTTATATTGACATGACGCGACGCTCGCCACTTGAATTTGACGCCACACACACCTAATTTCACATCTCCCTTACTCACTGCTCGTTAAAACGAAATAGGAATATATCATTCATAAGAAAAAATATTCGTCTAAATTACGTAGGGTACGCATAGCGCTTGTTAACATGGTTGCGATATGATTTGTATTTTAGTCGTATTATTTCACCGAAACCATTCTAAGTTCAAGATAGGCAACATTAAAAAAATAACAAACGTTTCGGCATACTATCGGACAAGTGACGATACTAACTGATGTTAGTTAGACGTTTTTGAACTCACACTCGCAACATTTTTAAATACCATTGCTCATTAGTTAGCTCGATTAACTTGATCGTCACGTATTTCGTGATACAGCAAGAAACTCACACTAGGGGTACTGAACGTGTGGTCGATTCCGGTTTTCCAAACAAAATGTGACATATTTACTTATAAAAAATGTACTTTAAAATACTCACAAAAAATATTTATTACTATTATGGAAGTTTGTTTGGGGGGGGGGGGGGGGTAAATCTTGTTGAAAATAAAACAATTTTTTTTTGTTGGTTGCCTTTACTGAGATCATGAAAGTTCTACAATATATATTAATTATAATTATGAGTATTTCACTGAATAATATCAATTTATTGTTGTTTGACACATAGCCTTGATGTTAATTGCTTGCTTGGCAACGAGTTTGGTATAATAGTTCGATAATTATGGGGTAAATCGATATTAATAATTATACATCTAAAACATTCATACTTTCAAAATCGCTATCCTATTATACTATTTAAAATGTGTTAATATTTACGTTTAACTTACTAAGTACTTAATTATTAATAAATGTTTTAAATAATACCTACGTAAAAAGTTGTATATTACAACTAAAAAAATCACAGACATTTTTTATAGAGCTGACCCGAAAATACAATAAGAGATAATTAATTAAATGAATATGAAATTGAAACACACTAATTACGATTTCATGATTACCTTATCCTCTATGAACATTGATAATGAATTGCTGATTATAAGACTGACAATAATAATAATATAATTAAAATGCGGATATATATATATTTGGTTTTCGCCCCTGTATGTTTGTCCAAAATCATTCGACATTCCACCTCATTCATTCCGAAATATTAAAAGGCCTTTTATGAAATTCTGCCGATTTCGCTGATTTACGTGATTTTACAGTTAAAATACTGTATGTCTATCAATTTTAATGCACAATATGAAATATCAGTGCAATTATGATAATATATTTAATGAACTACTTTTTTTATTTTATTCTATAATTTTGATGAATCGACCTAAAACCGGCGACTGTTTTGTGAATTTTTGCTGTAAGAGGTTTAGAATACCACATAGTATCTACAAAATCATGTAAATTAGCGAAATCGACAAAATTTCGTATAAGTACGGCCTCTTAACACACATTCAATGTGATTCATTCTGCATTGAAAACAATTTTTATATCACACAAATTCCACCCTTATCATCCACCCTGATCAGTCCGAAACAATCACCCTCCTCATTCACCCACATCCTCCTTCATCCACACTGGTCCCCCTCCATCCACTCACATCCTCCTTCAACCTCCTTCATCCTCATCCATCCATCGCTTAATTGTCGCCGCAGCGGTGCTTCCACAAGTCCTTAATCATGTGGATGCGGCTCTGGATGGTAGCAATGTGCTCCTCAAGCTCGCGGGACACTATCTGGAGACGGTCCAGTTGGTTCTCCAGGATTTGCTTTTGAGGCTCGCCATCATCTGTAAATCATGACAGCCGTTATATTTTTGGTCATAACATTTTTGTTCCTGATGTATTACTCCACCCCAAAAATCTAACAATAGATAATTGTATTAAGAAAAGGACTTGTCTTCATCTTTATAATTCATTGCTTCTTGTTTCTCGTCACCTCTACTATCTATAGTATATTATCGTAGGTGAACATACTAACGAATCTGTTTTAAGAAACTGCATTATTAAGTTTTTAATATCAGTTTAGGCTTACCGATGTTTTCATCAAAGATGATCTTGAGTTTCTTTGTCACATCAGCTGGATCTGAAACCAAATTATGTATTTATTTTACATTTAGTGACAAGTAGGTAGACGTTGTAGGTACTTAATTTCCCTAGTTCCCTACTCTTTTTAACCGAATTCAAAAAGGAGGAGGTTCTCAATTCGTCGAAGCTTATTCAGCCTATAATGTTCCCACTGCTGGGACACAGGCCTGCTCTCTGTGAGAGGGAGTGGGCCTTAATCCACCACGCGGGCCCAGTACGGGTTGGTAGATGTCACATGTCTTCGAATTTTTGGTTCTAGGACATGCCGGTTTCCTCACGATGTTTTCCTTTACCGTTTTAAGAGCAGTGGTAATGAAATTTTTTATACAAAGCCACGCTACGCCATCTTGGTCAAACATTAGCCAGCGTTTTCAAAGTTCAAATATAACAGTGGCGACGTGGATGGGATACGACATAGAGTATAGTTATAGATTGGGATACGACTTCTTACTAGGGTTTTTTTGGAACTCGATTGTATTTTGGAAAGCAGGACTTGAGTTTAAATTGCTTTGAAAAGATCAGTCTCTCACCAATAGGATCATCTTCCTTCACGTGAATGGTCCTCTTCTTAGGGCCATCTGGGCAGGCGTTCTCGTCATTCGTAGCCTGGGTTACATTCATCAGCTGGACCTTCACCTTGATACAATTATCTGATGCGCCCGTGATGTCATGCTTAGGCTGCTCTGCACCGAAATTGCCTGTGTAAGTCACATCCTGGAAAAATATAATTATGTTCTTTAGAGCTAAGGCTGGTAAGTTCGAATAAGATATAAGGGGTAACGAATCCTGAATTTCTATGCTGGAGGGTTTGCCTAACCTTATTGACACCTAGCTAGGCGTGTTAAGGTTCTAGATATAGCAATAGATGTCCTGCCTCATCAAAAAATGGGATCCGTTGTGATATGTGAGCTTTAATTTCTCATCAGCTCAAAAATGTCTGTGTGGGTAGTAACATATTTTAGACGGTTTAAGACCCGCAGGCACTTCATCAACCATCACTTGTCCATTGAGCGGTTCTTAACTGTTGATTGGACTTTAGAAGGCGGATAACAATTAAAATTCTATTGTTTCTCATTAATGACAGTTGGAGGTTTTTACGTAACTATTTTGTCCACATTGAGTTACTTGACTGTGGAAAACCTCACTGTGAAATTATTTTATAGATAAACTTACGACAATCTCCTTGGCATCCTCCCTCTTCATGAAATTGTAGAACCGCCTCTCCAAGCGAGTCAGTTCCTTCGCCTCTTTCAAGGTAATCGCTGGATTCGACTTGTTAAATGTAAGCCGCTCTCTGGACATTACATCTACCCCTTTCTTTACATTTTCGGCCCAATAACGCAGCACCTGTTTTAGAATTTGTATAAGATTTTAGGCTCGTTTTAAGTTTATCCAGTATTTTAAAATACATTATGCAATCTTATACTAAAATATTTATAATGTACAAGTATATCTAGTAGGTATTTCAATCCTGCGTTTGAATTCAGTAGCGTTTGATCGGCCACCGGCTTTAATCAGCATATAAACGTTCCCAATGCTGGGATACAGACCTCCTCTCTGTGAGAGGGAGCCACCGGGACCTGGCGCTAAATACTGGATGCTGGACTGGATTGTGGGAAAATGTCGGTACATTGGTCCAATATTGATCTAGCGTCTCTGGATTGAAATAAAGTATCTAAAGGGTGATTTACATTGATCCACAATATAAATATAAATCATCGGATCGACCATAGTCAGGGACAAAGGGAAAATCAATGAAAGCAATCTGTAATTTTATTTTTTGTGGAAAATTGCTGAATAAAATAAAAGCTTTAGGGTTCGTGTAGACGGCACCGCAGCCGCGCCGGCACCGCTTCGCATGGTTATCCTTACATAAGACTGAACGCTGAAGCGCCGCCGTCGCCGTCGCGCCATCGCCGAATCGTCGTCGCACCGTCTCCGCTTGATTTGGCCCTATCACTCTACAATCCGAGGTGGCAACGTAGCTTAGAGGCGCGGCGGCGGCGTGGTGGCGGCGCAGCGACGTCGTCGTCGCCCTGAGCACTTAGGGTGTAAATGGCTAATATTTTTATCCTCGCAATGAAAAATAGATTTTGTGTTTGTATGAGACGTTTGTATGCACGTCTGCACACAATTTGATGATGCGATTCTTTATGTGCAAAATTCGACAGAATTTTGACAAATTAGACAGCAAAGCCGGCCCTAAGCAAAGCTCATGTTCCATACTGCCGTATAATCCAAAAGACTGTAACTCAACCTTGTTACAGTAACAAGTTACAGTGTATTGGAATGGCAGGGCAGCATAACAAGAACACATATAAAGACTTACATATTTCCAGCTCTGAGTATTAAGTAGTGCGCCGTCGAAACATTCGTTCAACGTATCAGAAAGTTTCAACCATTTCTGAATGTTGAGGAATGTGATCATGTCGGACTCTGAGGCATTGTACATCGACGGGTCGCGCTCGACTGCGGATAACAGTATGCGTAGCTGAGATACCGACACTTTCGGCTTGGGTCTGGGCCTGAGTCCAGCTTTAGTGGCCATCTAGAAGTAAAGCAAGAAAAAGGTTTAAGGATTTTTTTTGTCAATTAGAACATGTACCTAGATATATTGTCTTCGCCCAAGAAGATGCACGCGCCGCATTCAACGAAATAAATAACAAAAATAGGTAATACAGATCGACTCTTCTCCGCTCCGCTCATCTCTGCTCTCCTCTGCCTCAGGGGAAACACACCCTAAAATTGAGCGTTACATAACGCCTTTAGGTATAAGTGCCATTTTATAACAACGTAGTAGGTATCAATACCAATATAGGTACCCTCGTGGCTATACGTATTGTCAGCAACGAAATATGGTTAAAAATAACACTTTTTTTATCATACCTGAAGCATAACAACCATAAAGCGCAGGCCACATTGGGAATTAAGCGAAACGAAGCTAAGTTCGTTTAGCTTTATTCCGCGTATTTTCATACTTCGTTTCACACCTTCACATTGCGTACTATGAACGAAAGTACGAAAAGACGCGGAGGAAAGCTAAACGAACTTAGCTTCGTTTCGCTTCGTTCCCAGTGTCTCCTGCGCGGTCCTGTGTCTTATGGTTGCTGTTATGCTGTAAATATGATAATGCTTTCTGTCTGTCTGTATGTTACCTTTTCACGCATAAACCACTGAACGGATTTCGATTAAATTTGGCAAGGAGATAGATGGCATCCCGGGGAAGGACATGGGCGCGGGCGAAGCCGCGGGCGGAAGCTAGTGGGGATACAAATGGGAATACGAGGGGGAGGGGGGATGGGCGGCTAAATAATTTTAGCCTTTAAAATATCTTGTAGTTCCAGTACCTAGTACCTAATAATGTAAAGCGCTGAGCACGTATATATTATATACAAACCATAAAAGAATGGCACTTATAAAAATGGATAAGTTTATATATGTACTTTGATGGGGCATTTCATTTGGGAGAAAAATTTATTACAAAAGGAGTAGGTAGTAAAACTGAATTTATAGATGGAAACAAACAAAAACAATAAGTACTTAGGTACCTACTTATTTTCATGAAATTATATAAAGAAATATTTAAGTAATTAACATAAATTACCTTTAATATTTTGTCAGGTGAAAAACGCAGCAGCAAGGAAAAGGAAAACAGTGGGAAACGCTGAAAACAGTATCAGAGATTTATCGATCCAAAAGTGAAGGGACAATGCATATCATTTTTATTGCCAATGTTTGGTAATCAAAATATTGGCATAGCCTGTTTCTCTGATTATACCACAGTAATAAAAACCGAGAAGATGATACCGAACCATTATCATTTGTGACATGCAAGCAAGAAAAGTACTGTGGAAAAGTAGTTGACATGCGAATAAATATGTGAAACTGTAAAAATAGGTACTTTGATTATTAGATTTTTGTTATTAATCCTAAGATAGGCAAAATTACCCTATAATTTGAGCTATAAAGTTACGCTACGCTAAGTTAGTCTACGCTTTTGGATTATAAAAAAATGTTTTATTATTTTAAAATTCTGCGAAAATGGTATTAGTCGATTAATCAATTTGTAAACTTATTACTATTAGTTTGATACCAGTAGCATCACTATGGTCCAGCCAGCTGGTGAGTTGTCATTGTCAAATTCATGTGTGGTAAATCTGTCAAAAAAGGGAAACCGCAAACCTCAGTTTTGTCCCAATGTTGCACAAAAGTATCATGATTTTTAAATTAAAAATAGATTGAGCTAGGCTTTATAACATGCGGTGGTGTTTATTAGTATTTTGTACGCTCATTTTGGGCGTGAAGGCCTGGGATGACGGTGACTTGGAAGTGTTCGACGTGGTCGAAGAAATTAACCAGAACTTTTACGAATTAATAGGTGTTGCACAGGTAAGAGCTAAGTTTAGCTTCACAGAGTAACTACAAATCGTCATTTTACATAGGATGAACCCATTGGATATGATAATAGATGAGTTTCAGACGTTGAAATAACTAACTCAACTGATACTTGGCCAGTTTCGTTTTCCTTTGGCAGATTTAGTCGTTATCGTTATATACAGATAATACTCTTGTATAAGATAATTTAAATCTTAATCCAAGTATTAATTAAAAGAGTTTAGTGATTTTTAAATACTTGCCTAATTACAATGGTGTTATGATTCATACTCATTGTTCAGCTAGCTGCTACACTTTTGATGCCATTGTTTCCCAATTTATCTCTCAAGATAATCAACATTCATTTACTATAAGCCAAATGGATATAGTATATACACACCTTCTTTCTGGAAGCCTGAACAAGTGCCAGACCTTGATTGGTCAATCTTACACTGGAAAAAAAAAAAGTGCCATATTCTACAATATTATTAATTCAATTAACATTGCAGGATGCATCACCATCAGAAATTAAGTCTGCATTCAAGAAGCTCACATTAAAACTCCATCCGGATAAAAATGACTCTCCCGATGCAGATGTTCAATTCAGGAACCTGGTGTCGGTGCACAACATTCTCAAGGACCCGGGGAAAAGAGAAAAGTATGTAGTGTCAAGTTATTTTAGAAATGTAGAGGTCAAAATATCAAATAACCAAAATAATTGGTTGGCAGACAATGGTATTTTTTGTCATTGTTCAATATTTTTTGTCCATGACTTGTTTTCATGATGTCACTATCGATCTCTCAGAACTTATTTTCCATCATAATGAATTTGCCCTGAGTAAAACACCATGACAATCGGTTCAGGATCAGCCATGCTATAATGTAAAAAAAAACCTTCAGTGAAGTGAGCTGTCAATCCCATCAGGTGGAATGACAGCTTAATTCAAGTAAGTTTTCACAGTAAGATTATTACAGAATCGCACGGCAGGTTAACTTTATCCAAAATAAATTCTTCAGGTATAATGAGGTGCTCAAGAATGGTCTTCCAAACTGGCGCTCTGCCATATACTACTACCGCCACGTTAGGAAGATGGGCTTGGCTGAAGGCTCCATCATCCTGTTCATCATTATCACATTCGGGCAGTATGCTGTTGGATGGGCTGCTTATGCTGAGAAACGGTTTACTGCAGTACGTGCATAGTTTATGTTATGTTTGGAATCTCATAGCCATCTTATAAATCTGTTTATAATGTGACCTAGTATTGTTTTGAAGAATTGATGATTCTTTCACCATTTTTCACAAACAGAATGTTGTAAGGTGAATAAAGCATTATGCTTGAGTTGAGCTTTTATAATACTCATTATTAAAAACATGTTGAAAATCTACAGAAAGGCAGTGTAATTCTTCTTGAGTGACGCAATCTTATGAGCAATTTTATCAGTGTTGATAAGTGATCATTATCAGCATCATTGGCGGCGTTGGTCCAAGGGCTGCCAAGTGTGGACGAGGCATGAGCCTCCTCCCTTTTGATAAGCTATGTACTGTTTAAAAACATTATTAATACATTTTCCAGGAGCAAATACTGAACAGTAGAGGCAAAAGACACTCCAAAAAGTCGGGATTCGACCAGGGCTTGTCAGAAATCTTAGACCAGCTCCCCAAACCCAGTGTTAAAGACACATTGCCGTTCCAAATACCGAGATGTGCGTGGTGGATGGTGACAGCCATACCTTATGGAATCATAGAGCTTAGGAGAAGATTGAAAGAGCAAGAGGAAGAAGCTAAAAGGCAGAAAAAGAGGTATGTATGTCTTATAAAAGTTTATTTATGTTTGAGGTTGACCTATTCCTTATTCAAATTATGGCCAGTTTCTTCATCAAAAGTAACAATTCTTTTGCACTGTTGTATTTTCAATCCTTGGTGCTGAGGCGAGGGTTGTAAATCCAACAGCACAGAAGAACAGTTGACTGTTGCTTTTGATGAAGAAACTGGCCGTTCGTGTTTCCAAATTGATGTTATTGCCACACAAATGACAACTTTAAACTAGTGTACATTAAGTTCAATTCAGAATTACTAAGTAGTAATTAAAAACGTCATTTAAAAAATGGAAGTAGTAGCGCAAACTTTACTTTGTCAGTGGGGATTAAAGTATTTTTTTTTGTAACTTTGAACAACTTTTTCTATGGGACCAAAGTTGAAATCGCGAAAAAAAAATCAGCTGTTCCATACATTTTGTTGATTTAAGTGAACACAAATGTACGGAACACCTGATTTTTTTTTCGCGATTTCAATTTTGGTCCCATAGAAAAAGTTATTCAAAATGATGAGTACAATGACCCCTTTTCGGGTTTAGCAAAAACAAAAAATAAGGTTGTATATAACATATTTGGAAAATAAATCGCGAAATCAGAATGTGTTTATTAAATGATTATAGTTACCATTTCTATTCCTATTACTTAGCCAAATACTCAATGAAACAACTCAATTTTAAGTAGCCGTCAGAACTAACTTGCTAAAATCATTTAAAATGGGTTGACATTGATCAATAGTTGCTGCACTGCAATAGTTTCCATAGTGACGCATGAATAACTTTCATTGGAGTATTGCAAACAGTTGAATCAATATTATGTACTTAACAAAAGCCACGCAGAAGTAGGTGCTATAGTTGTATTTATAATAAACATGGCGGCTAACGATTGCCAATTTTATGATTAGTCAAGGTAATGGCGTTGCTATCATAATGTGTAACGAAGCGTATCGCGACGGATTTACTCAAGTTTTGACACAACCACGTAACGTGTTATTGTTTTTTTTTTAAACTGTTTTTGTGTCCCACTGTTGGGCCTCACTTTTGTCCTTCCAAACCGTTCTGTTTTGTGGGTTCTCTGGCAATGTTGCCCACGCAAACATTATCAGGATGTTGATAAAAATCGCGAGCAAAAATTCCGGGGCACAACAGAATGAAATAATATTTTTCTCGAAAATATCACTACAATACAGATATGGGGACGTGGGACTACCCCATAAATGAATAATTGTAGTCACAAAAAAATCTAAAACTTTACTAGGTACAGTCGAAAAAATTGAAATCTGACCCACCATAAGCTTATTTTCTTACAGACATTCAAATACAATTAGGTCGACATTCGCATAAACATACATTTCCTTGGTTACGAACTTGTCATCTGCCATCTTTGTTATTTTGACGGTTTCAAACGATTTATCGTCAAAGTGGGTCATGATTCACTTAGCTTGACTGTACATCACTATTGATTCCCGAGATTAAAATAAATCCCTGTCGTCCTCAGGGAGGAAGACGAAAGAGCACGTGCGGACCGTGAGGCGGCCGCAGCGGCCGAAATCAAAGCAGCCGGCGGCGGCGTGCGCAAGCGACGCGGGTTCGTGCCGCCCGCGAGGGATGCGGACTGTTTGCTGGATCCGGCCGACGAGCCTGAAGGGGGACCTGTCGTCGTGGCTGTTAAACAGGTAACTTTTAAGTTTATAAACTCTTCAATATAATACTCACGAAGTGCGCAAGCGACGCGGGATCATTGAACAGGTAATATTAAAGTTCTAACCACACTATCCTTAACCACAGACTGCCAAGGGATACTTTCTTTGGTTTTTCTCAGAATTCATGATTATTTTACTGCCACAGAAAATATCGTTTCTATATACCTGCAAATTACCCTGAGAATCCTGAGATACAAGCGATTACTGTAGTATAAGCTGTATTTTAGTACGGTTCGTGGATGGCACTATCTATAACAAAATTTGTTATATCTTGGCGTAATGGGCAGCTTAATTTCTCCCGCGAAAATCTCGCAGATGTTTTGTGTATATGAACAGTTTATCATTACTGGAAATTCATTGTGGTCTGTACACTTCTGCACTGCACGTTGACCTAAAGATTAATTTAAATACATAATTATATCGTTCTTAACCGACTTCCAAAAAAAAGGTTATCAATTCGACTAGGTACTTTAAACAATTTTGTGAGTGTTTTGTCTAGAATACTGTTACGTCAATATCCTAAGCCATAAGCTCAAAAAGTTAAATTAGACACACAATCAAAACGAATTTTGGCAGTGTAGCGGAAAATGAATATATTTCGCCTGTATTAACAAATAGCTTGTTCAACTTACGTACCTATGTAATAATTTCGGAAGTTGGTGGAAAAAAAGAAAAATACGAAAGACACCGATTTCCGAAATTAAACTTACTTTTCACTTATTTTTTCACTTACTTTATACTTAGTGTTTTTTTTTATGTCGGTTGTTTTATTTGTAAAAAGGTTTTTATTGTATCTTATGTTCCAGCCCGCCGCCCCATTGGTAACCGGGGGTCTCTGGACAGACGACGACTTAGCCGAGTTAGTGCGCCTCGTGAAGAAGTACCCGGGCGGCTCCGCGGAACGATGGGAACGTATAGCGGAGGCGATGTCCCGTAGTGTGCCGGAAGTGACGCATATGGCCGCCAAAATGAAGGTATTCAAATTAATTATTTAATTTCTTAAAATAACACGCCTGTTTTTCCCGGAGCGTTCAATAGAGGTGTACAGTCATGGACTTTTAATTGATGAGCCACCTTCAAACTTTTCAATTTTGCAGTTTCATACATTCACGAATAAACACGAACTCAAATCGCACGCTCGTAAACAAGATGACAAATAAATTACTTTTAATCAGAAATAGTCTTATCCATAGAGGTTGACTAATAAGTTCTCAATGATAAAAAATTAAAAACAATGTCAATTAATTAAATACAATGTTGCATTAAGATTGTCAAATCTATTTGATACCGACCTCCTTTGAATCATAGCTCATTAACTCGCTATTTCTGAAAAGTTAACCGAAGACAGTGACAGTTGAAATATCAATGTCAGAGTCGTTACTTTTGAACTTGTCGAAATGACTATTATTATTTATCCGTATGCTAACGTTACTATCGCAACAGTAACCTAGCAACGATTGTTTATCGTTGCTAGGTTACTGTTGCTAGACCTGCAATTGGTTGACTTTGGGCAGTCACTCTGCTTTCAAGTTTGTAGTTCTGACTCTCAGGTTAGCCAACCGGTAAAGATATGAAATATAATTTTCTTCTTCTAATACGAAGACATATGACTTTGCGTGTCGGGAACCGAATACACCCGATTTGCATTAAACGGCTAAAATACGAACAGTACCAATTGGCTCATCAATTAAAGTCCGTGACTGTACCTATAGTATACCCACATTTCGCCAGTTATGTTTAAGTCTCATATAATAGGCGGCGAGCCTATTGCCATCAACCGAGCACAAATCCAGACTCCGGGCTGCTACTGAGAAAAAATAATAATAAGTAATAAAGTAATTATCTCGCACGCCGAAATTGAAGGCGGAATAGGAAATCTAAATATTCTTGAAGAACTGTATCTTATTTATGTCAATACATGATATAGATTTTTTTATTTTTTAAAGGAAAACTGCTATAAGATTCCTGGACAGGAGCCTGAAGTGCCGGTAGTGGTGGAGGCGCCTAAGAAGGTTAGTATAAATATTGTGTAACCTCATCGATCAATTAGTATGCAGTTTGAGAGTTCCAGCGTAAAGTAGCAACATTATGTTGAATAACGAGTTCCTACCCGGTAGTCGCCATTTTATTTAAAGGGAGAACTACCGCCTACTTTAAAAAAAATTGCAGATTGTTGAAAGTTTCCATGTACCCTCCTATTGTATGGAACATTCATTGAATGAAGAGGTGGGAACTGCTTTGCCTTAATTATTATTCAAAATAATGGCATACTCGCAATCGGTCGTTACATTATCTAGGTTTACATTTGATTTTTTATCACTAGCCAATAAATAAAGGATTTTTTATGTCTTAATATCTTTCCTCTCGCTTTCCTGCAATCAAAATAATAAAATCTGTGGGAGTGATTTCGTGAAAAGCGACGGAAGTGTGTAACAGGAAGCCGGGGAAGCGCTCGTTATTTGATTTTACCAATGAGGTGCTTGAGTTGGGCGTCAGAAGGTACCAACCTATTTTCCGAGAGGTTATAAACAGGATGACGTCGAAGGTGACGGTGATGGTTTTTTTTACCAGACCAATCTATTTATTTATTTATTTTATTAGGTTTACCAACAATTGATTACACTGATACAAACAAACAAAACATTCAAAAAATAAAAATAATAACAGTGTATCAGTTACTTATAGGTAAACACCACATGCATAAAACAATGAATCGGTGAAATAAGCTAACTTACTTAGTAATAAGCGCTAACACAGAAAATAATTGGTAAAATAGGTAAAATTGAATACTCTTTGACATTATAACATTAGTAAAATTATAAAAATTAAAAAAAAAATTAAGTAAAAAATTAAAAATGGTTAAAATAATAACATAAAATAAATTCATAATAAATGCAAATAGGATTCATTAAACATAAAAATTGATAGATTGCTTGAATTAAATTGACAAGATGAAAGTAAATGCTAAATCATTCATCATATTTGCAGGTAAAAACGCGCAAAGCAGAGGAAACGAGTAGCGGCAACTGGTCGCAGACGCAGCAGAAGGCGCTAGAGAACGCGCTCGCCAAGTATCCCAAGGGCGGCGCGGGCGACCGCTGGCAGAAGATAGCCAACACTGTGCCCGGGAAGACCAAAGTACGTAGCGTTTTACACAAATAGATTGCGTAACACAATATTAATAACAATCTGTTTCATTTTGACAGTTCAACAACATTCATTGCGATATTTACGTTGTTGAGCTGACAAATTTTTCGAACTTAAGAAGCAATGGATTAGTAAATCCTTCAAAATGATTCAGATTATTATTGATCGTGTGTTACGCAATTAGCTTGCAGGTTATGGGATCACATGATGTTTCTTCAAGTAAGCAGTACCTACTTTGGTCTCACGAACTTATCATAATATTATTATTCAATAGTTATTTATGCAACTGTAATTTATTTACAGTTGCATACAAGATTTTATCTACGATGATCGATACTATATGAATCTTCTATAAAAGTTTCTTTGCAATACTAATATCGAACAAAAATGGCGCGGTACGAAGTGAATTCGAGTTTTTTGAATTCGAATGTGTTTTGTTTTTAAATTACGGTGCTTTGTTAGTGAAACGCTCGTGAATGACAATGTTCTTTTTTTGCAATGAGTTGCATTATGAAATTCAGTACAACATTATAACACCCGTTTGGACGATATTATGGTTACTATGATACTGGTTGTTTTAATGTTGGCAATAAGCTAACTGTTTCATAAACTTTTAGAGAGGATTTATAGAATGGGTGTAGATAAAAAATTATAAGATAATTAAGCTTGGTTAGTTTCAAGTAAGATTATTCCAATTACAGGAGGAATGCATGCAAAGGTGTAAATACCTATCAGACATGGTCAGAAAACAGAAGCAGAAGGAAGAAGAAGAAGCTCAGCAGAACGCAGAAAGTGACGTCATAACAGAAGATCAACAAGACGAAGAGTGATATAGAATTAGGCACTAATTGAAACTGAAACTCGACACACGATTCACAACTTTATGATGTAAAGCATAAGGATCAATATACTTTTTATGAAATTGAATCGGTTTGATATGTTATCGCATGGTATCCGGTTTTTTTTGGTACGGTTGAATAAAGTATTGAAATGAAACTCAGGATGTTTTTTTTTTTAAATCATATTAATACTCTTAATCCTTTGTTCACCCGGAGTTGCGTGGCAGAAATAACTATGGAATTAGCGTCTACACATTGTCTTTATAAGGTTTTCTCAAAATCATATCATGGACGCTGAAGTATGATTACATAAAACAATGTTCATACCAAAATTTCTCAAGATTGAAGCAATGTGTGTTACACACACATTCATAATTAATAATTTAAGACAGTTGTCTAGCCATAATGATTTCATATTTCCATACAGTAATATTGCTAAATAAATCAAAACAGCGAAATATTTGACATCTATTTGCGACGTTGCCCACTTTCAGAATAAACGCTCTTAAATGTAAGTGATGTCAGTGATGCGGCAGTACTTTTCTAAATAAATGATCCGAGTCGCCGCTTTGTTTGGAGACTAGTCTGGCTGTCGAGAGAATGCGTTCTTGACACCAGGGGGCCTAGACAAAATCCCTTTTCTGTAAGCGTAATGGCGCAATTTCATTGGTCGTTAACTCGTTCGGTATACAGCATACGGGGAGTCCCCGCAGGCGAGATAACAACCAAAGAAAGTTAACAAGTCGATACGTGTTCGTCACCGTCTGCAGGGATTCCCGCTTGCTTTATATCGACCAATGAAATTCATCGGTCGATATACAGCTTGCGGGTTGTGAGTCAAATACTTTTTCGGTTCCCCGAATGCGGGCCCTGTGGCACGCGTTCCAGAAATCTCTCGCACCTGGCATGCGCGCCCTATCGACTAATGAAAACGGTTCACTTAATGCGGGCCCTGTGGCACACGTTCCAGAAATCTCTCGCACACGGCATGCGGGCCCTATCGACTAATGAAATTGCGCCATTAACGCCAACGGAAAGATCAAATTGTATGGAGTTGACAGTAGCAGTCACGTGACATCTTTAAAGCAATTTGATCTTTCCGTTGGCGTTAACACTTACAGAAAAGGGATTTTGTCTATAGCCTCAGCACAGAAGAATAACCAAAATTACAGATAAACAATCATAATCTGTCAGTTTGTCTATTCTTCCGTCGACAAAACCCGTTTCTACGGGGTTCATGCTACGCGTGCTGTTAGTTTCATACTCACGATTATGTGTTTTGTGAATTTGATCCTTATTACTACTAGAAATAGGCCAACTGACAGGTGTCAGGAACGCATTCTCTCGACGGCCGGACTGTTCGGAGGTTCGTCAATATTATGTTGGTCACTTAGTTGGGAGAAAAAATTCGATAAATTAAACGAGCATTATTTTTCAATCATTGCTGTATTTCTTATTTACAAAAATATACATTATAACTTATTTTACTAAAACTATATGAGCACAGTATCTATTTCCGATTACATATTTCATTTGAACTTTATTGGGTTGTATTAAGGAGTATTATCGTTTATCGTATCGGGCGAGGGGACGATCCAAATCGTTGGTATATCTCGGGTATTATGTCCTCGTCGTAACTGTGTGGTCTTGGAGGAGACTTCACTCCAGCGTAACCTGTAATTAAAATTATAGTATTTTGTTAAAATAGGCGAGAAATCTGTTGCTGAAATTGTGAATTAATAATTATTTTTGTAAAATCTGTACAGAAGTTGCAGAAATCTTGCTCAGCTCAGCTTTCATTTCACCAAAAAATGATAATAGAGAGACTTGCTTGCACAACACTAGCTCAAAGGTTTCTTTAAATTCTCCATTCCAGACATTACAATTTTAAGTTGACTCATGCAAGCTTGCATTGAATAATTGTAGTTGTAGTTTGTATTATAATATGTCGGCAATATTGTCATGGTATAGCACGTTACCTGGTTTAGTCTTGCTCGGCAACAGCGGCCGGTCGGGCCCCCCGCAGGCTGCGCAGGCGCAGGCGAGCGGCGACGCCACGCGGTGCGCCTGCGCAGAGCCGTCCTGGCAGCTCAGCGTCACGTCCAGCGGGCCGTACTTAGTCGCCTGGCAACACTCGCATTTGGAGTCGTGGGCACCGGTTTCTGGAAGATAATAAATAGATGAGTTCTGTAAAGTTATAAAAGATTTTAATAAAACTTTGGAATGATGAGAGACACTAGTGACTAGTGGATTAAATCGATAAAAAGTTCACAGGCCAAATGGGCCCTAAAAAACTTTGGATTCTATGATAATACAACATAGTATAAAACAAAGTCGCTTTTCATGTTTGTCGGTGTGACCGCTGAGATCTGCTAAAATACACAAACAACGGATTTCGATGTGGTTTTCACCATTATGTAGAGTATTTATTCCGGAAGGTTTATGTGTATAATACATTATTATTTAAGATTTAGCATATAAATCTTGATGTTTTAACATGACGCCATTGCACCCGTGCGAAGAAGTGAAGGGTTCATCATTTCAGCTGAAAGACGTCCACTGCTGGACATGGGTCTAGGCCTAGGGAAGGGTTGTAATGAATACTTACGGTTATTATAGAGAGTGCCCGAGTCGCAAGTCCCGCGACACTCCTTGAACCCTTTGAGCGGCTGCTTGTTGACGCACAGGCCGTGCGCGCCCAGCTGGATGCGCAGCAGACCCACCGAGTCCGCGGGGGCTATGCTTGTGGGTACGCATTTACCTGGAAAAGAGAGTTTTGTTACAGTTTAGTATTTATTTAAACAGAAAGAAAGAATTTATCTATACATATAAAATTCCATATTGAAAAAAAACTTTTTTAAAACAAGCTTTTAATGACCTAAGGGTTTTCCCAGGGCCACCTTCCGGCTTCATCATCAGACCCTGAACACCACCTAGTGTCAAAGCACTTGTTAAAATATAGGTAATGAGTCCAAACACGATGGTGCTGTCTTGTTTGATTGAGGAGTTCCTATGGTCAACTTCCGGCTCCATTATCAGACCACCAGTTCCATGATATCATATTTTCAAAATGTCTCGGTAGTTACATAAGTATCCCAAGTTTCAGCTCAATCGGATGCCAGCAAGTGCTTGAAAAATGGATGACCATTGGAGTAACCGGAAACATACGAACAGAGCAAGCTAATATAAAGCTTGTAAAAATCAATTGCCTTGCATTAGTCTGGCAAAAACCGGAAAATGGCTCGACCGATTTGATTTTGTTTTTGATTTGTTCGCTTCAATACTGGGTTGGTTTAGGAAAACAGCAAATTTCCTAGACATCTTTTGAAACATTATGTTGCAATGTATGTAGGTATGATCGAAATATATAGCCTCAAGAAAGTATCATTAGTACCTACCGAAAACGTAGGACCATATTTCTTTTAATTGGGTTACGATAAAATAGGGCTGCAAACTTGGTTGCAAGTTATGGTACAGTATATTTATCAAATTCACTTAAAGAATGCTTGATTAAAAGTAGTTAAAACTGTTTAAAATTCCAGATTTTTTTTTTTCAAAAATTAGAAAACTGTTTACTTGAAACTGTTGTTGGTTGTACAATAAAGCTTCGTTTTTTCTACATTTATGTCATTTTAACATTTTCAAACACTATAATCAATCAAACATAATCCAGCAGTAAAATATTGCTCCAGGCGAGGCTCGAACTCGCAACCCCGGCATCGCTCACGAACACTGTCTTATAAGTACCGTGCGCTAACCAATTGCGCCACTGGAGCTATGTGTACCCTCCTCTATTATAGTTATGGTTTCGAAACTATTGTTGGATTCTGAACTATTTCATTGTTAGTGTACTATTGAAATGTAGGGTGGAATGCTTAACGTAATAATAAGTAATCCAATGGATTGTGTTTTATGTCAGACCAGGCGCACTCCGCATTTTAGGTATGAACAAGTATGCGGCGGGCTCGACTTGTCGGGTAAATTCAGTGAGCGTAACGTAGCGTAACGCGACCTGACGGAGTGGGGCGCTAGCGGCTCTAAAGCGTCGAAAAGTTTAGGTAATTGCTTTTTACGTTGAAAATAATGGTAATTTAAAAAAAAATGACTCACATAAGACCTGCTTTATAGTTAGTTCAGTTATCATGCAAAGTTTCATGATCTAATTTGAAATATTTTTTGAATACCAGCGGTTTATAATTCTGTGCAGAGGTAACTTTGGTTTTTTTTCCATCGAGAAAATTTTATGTAATCGTGTTTTCGCCTCACATAAGACCTAGCATCAATCCTCAACTTTAACATATACTTATTTCAAAATGAATGCTGCAGTATTTTCAGCATAACAGAGGATCATGCTAAGCAATTTGTGATTGGGTGCGCCCTTTAGAAATGTTTTTTTTTTTACATTTCTCAACTCAAATGTCTGGAACGGAGGATGAACCACTGTAAGTAACACTATCCTATAATATAAGTTCCACTTACTCAAAGCCTCAGGATGCTCCTCGCACACTTGACAGCAGGTGTCGTTGACGAGGTTCTCGGGCGCGCACGACGACACGTCGGGACAGAACTGTCGCGATGACGTCACGAACACTTCATCGCCGGCCTTGTCGCACGAGTAGGTGGTGCAGTTGTCCTCAGAATGCCATGTTGTGCCTGGAGGTGGTGGAATTGAGGGATTAACAGTGAATGGTGGTGATATTAATGCTTAGGGCCGGCGTACATCTGGCGAGGCGCAGCGCAGCCAATTTGACACTGCTAAACAAATATCGACCCTGCACCAGTTGAAATAAAGTTGAAAATAAAAGCTCGAGAGCGCGTCTAAGAGGAAAGAGGCACGCGTCTCAGGTTATTTAATCTCAACTTTATTTTTAGGTACGCATCGTTGATATTTGTTTGGCAGTGACAACCGCGCCGCCCTGCGCCTCGCCAGTTGTTGATTCTACATTCAATTTTGCAAAGAGTAGTTACTTGAGCTGTCCCTTGTCACCAAACTTATCTTAAATGCCGAAAAGTCATGGTTTATCATAATAAAAAGCGATAATCATGCGAATACGCGATAATGTTTTATCGGGTGCGCCGACTCACCAGGTTCCACCACCTTCTCATCGAGCACACAAGCAGTCTGCTGGCAGTGCCCGCAGCAGTCCGTCGCAGGCGGCAGCTGGTAGGTCCAGCCCCTCTTGCAGCGAGTGTCGCAGGTCGCAACACGCTCCGTGTGCGCCAGGCGGCCGTTGTAGTCGCGGCCGCACGTTATGTTCTTGCAGGGGTCGCCCCGGGAGGGCCAGGTTTGTCCTTCCTGGGGAGTGAGCGGAGACGGTTAGAAGAGCAGTGTTGGGTAAGAAATCCACACTATCGCGTGAATGATGTGAGCTTTACAGAATTATAATTATTAGAATCAGCAATACATCTCCTTAAGTTCGTATAAGTGCCAAATGTTATGATTCCATTAAATAGTCATTCAATACACTTATATGAACAAGAGATTTGTAATGCTGATTCTAATGTTTATAATTCTGTAAATCCCTATTTTATTTTTAGATTTTTTAATTAACATACAACCTAATACTGTCTTGCAAGTTGCAAAAAATCTTGAGAAAAAAATGTAAGGGACGCGTCCCCAGCGACCAATCCAATAATAACAAGATATAATGTCATTGAAAGGTCTTAAAAAAGAAAAAAAGAGCTTTTCAACGATATACTGACTGACTGAGGTTGACTGGTAGAAAATGCCTATGGCATTAAATCCGCCTCTGTACATTTGTGTGCATAAAGTATTAAATAAATAAATATACGTCCAGTTGTTTTTCGTCAGTGGGGACATTCTGTCGCAACATCCTTTGAATTTCGCGGGTTACTCTGAATGTTTCACCTTAAGAGCGTTTACGCTGCTAACAGCGTAAACGCTCTTAAGGACTCGACGTTGCCCACTAATGGGCAACGTCGCAAATACATGTCAAATATTTCGCTGTTTTGATGAATTTGGCAATATTACTGTATGGAAATATGAAATACGGCTAGACAACTCAACAATATCGTTACCCCGAATATTTAGTTTTAGTTGTAAAAAAAGGATTTGGGAACTTTCCAAATGCCTTTTTTACACCTAAAACCGGTTACAACTTAAATTCAGTGTTATAATTGCAATTCATAATCAATATTTTAGACAGTTGTCTAGTCATATTTCATACTTCCATACAGTTATATTTCCAAATTAATCAAAACAGGTTAATATTTGAAAGTTATTTGCGACGTTGCTAACTTTCAGAATAAACGCTCTTGAAACATTGTTAAAGATTACCTGATAGATCTTGTTGCCCACCCTGCAGGCGACGGGCTCCTCGTTAGGACAACACTTGCCCGGCAGCTTCTCCTGCTTCAGCACGAACTGTTTCTTGGTGGCGTCCGATACTTCTGCGCACGTCTCGTTTGAGCATTGTACTTGTAACTGTGAGAAGAAATATGAGGATGGTCAGATTTCGCAGTCTTCTTCTTTTCGTGTGGTTAGTAACTAACCTAGTGTCAGAGTTTTAAAGCCTCAACACAGGTGGGGGGGCGCGGGACGTGATCTGACCGGCCACGAGCGCGACCCTTCCCTCAGTCAGTCAGCTGTTTCGCTAGCGAGCATGGTGTCTGATAGAAACTTTTTAAAATCTTTTAATGAAAATAACGTTTTTTTTTGTTGTTACTCGGTCATTTAGTTTTATATTTAAGTCAACTACCCATGGTTTGAGTGACAACTGTGTTTACCCTGACACCCTGTATTTAGTAGCCACTGGACTCTGCGTCCAGCGCTCGGCGTGGCAACACGTCTTCTGGTTCGCGACTGGTCAATCGTCATCCTGAGGATGCCTCATTGAGAGGTGAAACACGTGTCGATTTCTTACAGGGTATTTTATGACTCTTGAGGAATAGTTAAGTGGTATTCCACTAAATATATTTACGTCTATTGTATTTCATTCATCAAAAGACGGCGGGGATCTTCATTTAAAAAAATCTGAAAGAGGTGTATGTGAGAGAGGTGAGAGGTGAGTGTATCTTACTGTAGAGAACTATCTTACTGTAGTTAACTATCTTACTGTAGACTACTCACCGTCCCGTCCAGGTCAACACAGGTGTAGTTAGCACAGAAATCTGAAGAAGTCCATTTCTCTCCGATGGCTCGCTCCTTACCGTCAACGACACATGCGACAGGTTTGCAGTTTCCGCAGCATTCGTTACTCTCAGGAGTTGCTGGGAAGTACTTCGAACCCTGGAGGAGAAGGATAGCCTTGTAGAAGGTTTGGGTAGGTTGATAAATGACGGGATAATGTTGACGACGATAAAGCCAATAATAGTATAAATTTGTGGGTAGAACTCAGCTAAAGTTGTTATCGAAATTGACGTGTCGACAGATACAATTTATTACACACTCAGTCACTGAAAACTGTTTTAAGCACGCGTAGCATGACCACAGTAGAAACGGGTTTTGTCGACGGAAGAATAGACAAAATGACAGATTCACAATCACAATATGTCATATTGTCTATATTCTTCCGTCGAAAAAACCCGTTTCTATGTGCCTGAGAGGCACACGGCCTACGGAAGGCGAAAGCTGTTACCGAAACATGCGCCGAATCTCCGATGCATTGCATAGAATCCAATACTACATTTGTGGCAAGGCATGGCGGGACCGAGTCATGATAATTATCATGGAGGTATTCTTACCAGCTTGCATTCAGTGTGGCATTGTTTTACAGTGGTGATCTTCTCAAGTTTGCCGCCCGTGTCGGTCTGCTCGCATTTGTAGCTCTCGCACGGATTCGTGGGAGACGTCCAGTTCTCGCCGACCTGTCGAAATAAATTGATTATTTGTAAAAAATGAAATTATATTTATTTCTGTAAATAGGTTTATATACAAACACTTTTACATGTCAATAACATTTTATAAACTAGATGAGGAAGAGAGGAACTGAGAGGAGCTCATGGCGTGGTTTGTCTGTTGAAGATCGTGGGATGCTTTAGGGAGGGTTATGTCCAGCAGTGGACGACTGATGATGACTATGATGTTTTTTTTTTTTCTATTAGCTTATATTGTGTGTCCATGCTGGACATATGCCTTCCCTTTTTCTAAATCTCTCTACTTTGTGCGATTTCTGGCCATGTTGGCCCCGCAAACATGATAAGATCGTCACTCCACCTTCACCGCGGTTTACCTCGACACCGATGTCCTCCTTCAGGTGTCCAGTGAGTGACGATCTTTGCCCATCTCTCCGGGTGCATTCGTGTGACGTGGCCGGCCCTCTCCTACTTTAGCCTGGCTGTTTTTTCTCCAACATCCGCTACATGAGTTATGGAGCGCAGGGTGGTGTTTCTAACGCCTTACCTTGTAAATATTATCAGCGTCTCTGCAAGCGACCTGCTGCGGCCGCGGGCAGCACTGGAAGGGCACGGCGCGCGGCTCCAGCACGAACTGCTCCGTGCTCACGACGGCCGCACACTCGCTCACGGCGCAGCGCGCTGCTGCGCCTGCGGCCGCGGGCTCGCAGCGACACGTGCGGCACGGGCCGTCCAGCCACACGGCGTCCGTCTGGGGGACACAATTGGAGTTAGGTGTATAGCCTGCTTTAATATAACATGAGAAAGCACAAAAGCGGTTATGAGTGCATTCTGAAAGTGGGAAACGTTGCAAATAGCTGTCAAATATTTCGCTGTTTTGATTAATTTGGCAATATTACTGTATGGAAATATAAAATACCGGTAAAGTTTTAGATGTTAAAAAGTATTTGGAGCTTTTCCAAATACCCTTTTTACCCCTAAAACAGTTTTAATTATTAATAATTATTTTGTTTACTATATATTTAGCAATATTTCATATTTACATACAGTAATATTGCCAAAATAATCAAAACAGGTAAATATTTGACAGCTATTTGAGACGTTGCCAACTTTTATGTAGAATTAACGCTCATATGTGTGTCATATTCATCATCTATGTCTGTTTATGTCACGTTTAACATAAATAGGGAAAAAGTTGTTAAAACTCTGCTTGATTTTGGACTACCCTAAAGTTTTATACAAGAATTTAAAATATCATTACCGATAAGGTTCACTTTTGAATTGGTTTTCTTAATTTATAGTACTTATCACAACTGGGATGTGTGCGGTAACTTACATCTTTCAGAATAGTTTGCGGTGTGGTACGCGACTTCTCGCCGCCCTTAGATGCAGCTTCCCATTCCAACGTTACAACACATTTGTCCTTAGGTAGTTCTGAAAAAAAAAATAAGGTAACAATTTTAAACAAACCATAATAAATCTGCAACCGAAAATTTTTCCAATTCATCGAATATTTATTTATGTATTTGCTATACCAACAGCAGTACATAAAACAATAATTTAAATGTAATATTACACTCCCTTTTGGGCAGTCGTGTAAATAGTCAATACTATTTACACGACTGCCCAAAAGAGATACCAATGTATGTATGCCTGTGGCGGTATCTACATCGACACATGCAAACTACGCATCAAAGACTGACGTCACACAAAAATCCCAACGTCACATAAATCCTGCATCGCGCAATTAAAGTTTACCGTGCAATGAACATATCTACAAGAACCCAACATCAACCGTTGGGCAGTTGCCCGCCAGACACAACACCCGTCTGGTTGGGGGATCCTCCCTTTTCTATGGTGGATGAGTGAACTTTACACCCTGTTCCTCATACCCCTAAATGCCTATTATAGCATTTACCAGAAAAAAAAACGATGTAGATATATTACTCCCCTCCGGAGACTGGAGGTCTATAGTGGGCTGAGTCGTGCATCTTGCAATGCTTGCCAGGGCCCACGATTGATGTCGGGATGTTGTATATATATTCTTTGCGCGGTAAACCCTGCTTGCGCGCAAATCCTGCATTTGTGTAATGTCAGGTTTTTGATGCGTAGTTCGAATGTAGATGCCACCACAATACAGATGGAAAAAATCTGATTATAAAATGCCAGCTCTATTATCATCAATGAAAAGAACGAAATGTTCGACGAATACCTTGCTACTTTGCCACTTACCACACTTATGCTCCGCGCAGCACTTCCCAGTAACATTATTGGTCTTCAGGTCCTGGAACTTGGGGCACTCCGGTGGTTTAGGACAAGTCTCCACTCGGCACAGGTACTGCACACGCGGACAACAGCCACTGTTGTCTACCACACGCTCCATGCCTGGTTCAAACACTTCTACGTCTTTCTCGTTGAGAGAGGCGCATTGGTCGGTGGGCATGCATTCTGGAAATTACAGAATCGTATAATGTTTGTTTATATTTTTGTGCCACACTTAACACTTTGGCGGACAGTAAACGCACATAGACGTAATAACAATAAAACTTCAATAGGGAATATGCATGTATTTTTTTAATATTTTTATTCGATAGTGTACATCGTCAAATAATAGTAAAAAGAAATTCGACGGCAAAAAAGCAATTTAAAGTAGTAAAAAAAATGTTTAAAAATATCCAACCGATACGGGCTATTTAAACGCCCTCCATTTGGCGCGCTTGGTGTGGTGACGTCACAGACCGTGAAATCAGACAAGCAACTGTCAAGTCAACGTCAAACACTCCTTTTTCTATGATTGTTTGACATTGACTTGACACTTGTTGATTGACTTGACATTGACATTTTGATTGTTATCCCAGATTGTTACGTTACATCCGCTCTTAGCCTTTTCAAGTATTTGAATTACCCACAGTTTTTTGGGACTTTTTAAAAATTAATATCTCGCTCAAAAAGAAATTTTATTCAAAAATATTGAAGGAGGCATCATTCTGAAGTAACATAGTTTATAAAAAAAAATATTTGACTGTGACTGCAACCTTGCACCTTGTGAAGTACTCCCACCATACCTAAGCCCTGTACATAGGGGCAAACGCCTAGGGCAGCCGATCAGATTAGTAAAAAAAAATCGGTCGTTAGAAAAACGATCGATTTTTCGAGCGCGTCAAATTAAGGTAAGGTAAGTTGGTTACATGCAGAAAAGTGTGCATTTCAATAATCTGACAATTTAAGCGTGAAATAAGGAAATGGGAGAGTTTTTACTACTCTGATCGGCTGCCCTAGGCGTTTGCCCCTATGTACAGGGCTCAGGTATGGTGGGAGTACTTCACAAGGTACAAGGTTGCCCCCCGTATGTTATTCTGCCGCGCTCGAGTAACTCCCGAAATCCCCGCTTGGGCTCCCCTACCATAACTAACTTCTTGTACCAGAAAAAGCACCGCGAAAAACCACGGGGCAAACTAAGTTTTAAATAGAAGATGAGTGCCGGTTTTAGTTGCTTATCGTTTTTTCTGCAGAATAGCATAATTTTTCTCAAATTGTATAAAACCGTTGTTGTCAAATGTTATGTTGGTAATTTTTGTGGCTCAATCTGCCTAGCCTTTTCCCAACTATGTTGGGGTCGGCTTCCAGTCTAACCGGATGCAGCTGAATACCAGTATTTTACATGGAGCGACTGCCTATCTGACCTCCACAACCCAGTAACTGGGTAATACGATACCCCTTGGTTAGACTGGTTGTCAGACTTTCGTGCTTCTGACGACCCGTAACGACTGTCAAAGATCCACAAATGACAGCCGGGACCAACGGCTTAACGTGTTTTCCGAGGCACGGAGGAGTCTCGATATGTGAAAATGGTCACCCATCCACTAACCCCGACTAACCCCGGCAAGCGTAGCTTAACCTGATGGATCGACCCGAGCGGCTGTTATTACTTAGCCACGAGCTCCTCTGCTGCGGCTGTGGACATATTTGTATGACACGCTTACCGCAAGCGAATTCAGTGCATCCATCCGGGGTGGTCTTCTGTTTCAAGACCTGTCCGAAGCCGCAGTCCATCTTCTTAGCTTCAGTGCAGTTCTTCTTCGGTTTTGGTACTAGAAGAAAAATAATGTTTCTATGTAAAAAAGTTCTTGTTGAATATGGTTTCGTCACCAGATATTCGCAAGAGTCGTCTATCCATCTAATATTCAGCAGCTACCTAGAATCAACAAACGCAAACTTCCACTTCAGCAACATTCGCTCTAAACTTTATAATAATACTAGCTGTTGCCCGCGAGTTCGTTTGCGATCCATGATAAAAAGCCTATGTCCTTCTCCAGCTCATGGTCTACCCATGTGCCAAATTTTATCCAAATCCGTTCAGCCGTTTTAGCGTGACTACTTAACAAAAAACTCCCACATAGGATCATCAGGATGTGGACATGTTTTTGTATCTTGCTTCTGTTACCAAGCACAGCTGCATATAATTGGAATATTCTTGCATGGACGCTCCATGAAGTTCCATTGGAAGCAGACCTTGGTTGGCAGCGGACTGATTGACTACTTCTCTTCTGCTTCTGTAAAGACTTCTTTACTTACTGCATAAGTAGTCAGCACAGCAGTCTCCAGGCTTGGCAGGCTTGGTGATGAGGTCCTCAAGCTGTGAGCACACCGGCGCCACACACGTTTGTGTAGTGCACGACACGTGCGCTGTGTTGTCACCCGATAGTTTGCTGCACGTGCATTTTGTGCAGGCATCCTCCTGTTAATGGTTTTGTATGACCGAAAAGTTTGAAAAAAAAAAAAGTAGCATATGGGATTTTTTTATAAATGGACTTATAAATGTAACGTGTTGCCGCCGATTCCACTCAAAATACTAATGTCGTTTGCTTTTCATTGTAGGACAACATTTATCGTCTAGAATTTGTCGATATAGCCCGCTTGCGTTTACAAAAAAAAAAGGAAGTAATTTAAATACACACAAACACACCAGTTATTTATATATATTTAAGTAGCTGTGCCCCGCGGTTTCACCCGCGTAAGTCTCGAGCCCGTGGGAATATTGGGATAAAAAGTATCCTATGTGTTAATCCAGGTTATAAACTATCTGTTTGCCAAATTACATCCAAATCCATTCAGCCGTTTTTGCGTGATTGAGTAACAAACATCCAAACACACAAACACACAAACTTTCACATTTATAATATTAGTAGAATTACAACGGTTGTTACAACCAATTACAGTTACTAAAATTATAAAAATAAAAGAGACAATTACAACACATATTAAAATAAACAAAATAAGAACATGAAAACAGTTAACCACACTCATAAATTCCTCTCACAGTACTTCTGACATACCTATAAAATCTTCGTCCATCCATCGGCAAACAGCAACCATACCTTACAACACCTTAAATCACCTCTCTAGTCTCCACTCTGGAGTTCGTACCCATATAATTCTTACCCATATAATTCGTACCCGTATAATTCGTACCCGTATAATTCGTACCCATATAATTCGTACCCATATAATTCGTACCCATATAATTCGTACCCATATAATTCGTACCCGTATAATTCGTACCCATATAATTCGTACCCATATAATTCGTACCCGTATAATTCGTACCCATATAATTCGTACCCGTATAATTCGTACCCGTATAATTCGTACCCATATAATTCGTACCCATATAATTCGTACCCATATAATTCGTACCCATATAATTCGTACCCGTATAATTCGTACCCATATAATTTTGTAACCTAGCTGTAGGTTATATTTTAAGCTACTCATGTCGTCTCAACCTGGCTGTGCAAGCCTTTTTTATGATAATTTACTTTTATATCTTTGTCTATGTTACTTTTATATGTTTGTCTATTTTTCCTTGTTTTGATTGACACATTATACTTTTGTTTTCTACCAGAACCAGCGCCTTTTTCCTTTTCCTTATATTTACGACGCCAATACTGGTGTTAACCTTTAAACCTGCTTACTGTATTACCTAGTCAATATGTAACATTTTTTTTTCTTCTAAGTATTAAAAGTTGGTAAAAACCTTATTTCTAAATGGTTTTAAATAGTTCTTACCTGCCATTCATCGCCAGCATAGTGTTCCTTATTGGCGTCGCATGGGAAACATTTCGTTGGTTCGATACACGTGTTGTTCACTCGCACCTAGAAATTATAGACAATTTAATATTAACTGAAAGAGGCATTTGTCCTTATCCAAATAACCGTCAGTGACCACTTACTATTTGGGCAACCCGTTAGCATAAACAGCTTATAATGTTCCCACTGCTGGGACACAGGCCTCCTCTCTGTGAAACGGAGTGGGCCGTAACCCACCTCGCGGGCCCAGTGCGGGTTGGTAGAAGTCACATATTTCCGAACTTTTGGTTCTAGGACATGCCGGTTTCCCCACAATGTTTTCCTTCACCGTTTTGAGAGCAGTGGTGATGCAAATAATTTACACAAAGTAAAGCGCCTGGCAGGTTTCGAACCTATGTTCTACAACTCATAAGTCACGGCTGCTACCACTGGGCCACCCGTTTAGTTTCTATCAAATAACATAAATAAAAACCGGCCAAGTGCGAGTCAGACTTGCGCACGATCTATAAAAACGGCAAAAAATCACGTTTCTTGTTTATGAGCCCCCTTAAATATTTTGTTTTATTTTAATTTAATTATTTATTTTTAAAGTGAATATAAAATATGTATAACTAAATATTCTGTGAATATTACAACCGTGTACCTGTTGCCGTTATCAATATCGACCAAAAACGAGCTTAAAAATCACGTTTGTTGTATGGAAGTCCCCTTAAATATTTATTTTATTCTGTTTTTTAGTATTTGTTGTTATAGTGGCAACAGAAATACATCATCTGTGAAAATTTCAGCAGTCTAACTATCACGGTTCATGAGATATACCCTGGTGACAGACGGACAGACAGACAGACAGACAGCGGAGCCTTAGTAATTGGGTCCTGTTTTACCCTTTGGGTACGGAACACTAATAAAAAATTGAAAAAAATGTTATTACCTTTCCTTCAGGACAGAAGCATCCCTCTACAGCTGGCTTGTCACACTTGTCAGGGTTCTTGGTCAGCTCGTCACTGTTCTCGCACGTCATCTCGCATTTCACACACGTGCGGTATACTAGAGGCTCCTCACTAAAAACAATACAGTTTTAGGGGTATGAGGACCAGGGTGTAAAGTTCACTTATCCTCTGTTGTAAAGGGAGGATTCTCCGACCAGACGGGTGTCGTGTCTGGCGGGCAACTGCCCAACAATTGATATTGGAAACTTGTATATATGTTGATCGCACGGTAAACTGTAATTGCGTGATGCAGGATTTTTGTGTGACGTCATGATTTTTTGTGACGTCAGGTCTTTGATGCGTAGTTCTTAGATTTTAAAGGCAGGCTGGTGGCTTAACAAATTGTATTCTTCCGTGTGGTTAGTGACAAACCTATTGTCAAAGTTTTAAAGCCGCCCATTGGTCTCTGACTTGGCTTCACATGTCGTCGAGAAATATCTCTCAGGCATGCATTTATCAGGTTTTTTTTTTTTAATAGTAAAGTAAGTCATTTTGTCAGGTCACTTACCAAGGGAAAGGACAGAGGTCGGCCCTCCAGTCTTGCAGACAAACTCCTTGCCTCCTGCACTCCGCTACGTATCGCTCCGCAGCGACACAGAAGTCCGTTGCGTTTGCGCACAGGTCCACCTCGCAAGCTTCCACGAATGACTGCGGTTCTACTAACGCGTGGCACTAAACATACAGAGAATATAAATTATGAATAACTATTCTGCGTTCGCAATTTATTTGCGAAACATGTAAACAAACACGAGTTTTAGGAAAAACAACTGTAATGCCTACACATAAGGTTCAGTTTGCGCTACAACGTCATATTTTTTTATGAATTTTTCAACGGTAGTAGTCAGTCTAAAATCAACTTTATTTATACCCCCATAAAGTTTATTTTTGTTTAAGTGGAAATAACATCAATATTGGAAACAAGGATTTATACAGGGTGTTAGTGTAAACACCGTTATCCTTGGTTGGTTTAATTTATAGAACGTAAAATCAATGGAAAAATACAACTTTTTTTTTTTTAAGTAAATCTACATTTTTCCACAAGAATATTTCACCCTACACGCAAGGGCAACGAACTTGCGTCTCAACACGGCGGCCGGCGGTTGGCGGGGGCGGGCGGGACGCGCGGGACGTTACATGACCGGCCGTCAGCTGTTTCGAAGCTCTCTCGAACGCGTATCCATGAGTATCGGGACAGTGACGGATATTTACTTTTTTAAATCTTTTAATGAAAATAAGGTTGTTTTTTGTTGTTACTGGGTCATTTATTTTTATATTGAAGTCAACTACCCATGGTTTGAGTGACAACGGTGTTTACCCTTGCATACTGTATTATAGACAATAGCGACCCGCTCCTGCTTCGCACGGTTTTTACGACTTCACAAAACATCGATATTTCTTAGTTATGTGTAACTTTAATATTAAACGTATTATAAACGTAAACCTTCCGGAATAAATTCTCTAAACGATGGTGAAGATCTCATTAAAATTTGTTGCGTAGTTTAGAAAAACAACGCAGACATACAGACAAACACTAAAAGCGACTTTAATTAATAATATTTATAGATATGTATTATCTGTGTATACATAAATATTAGGTTCTCATAAAAACTTTACGAGAACACTAACTTATTTCGTAACTTGGTAATCATACACGGTGACTTTTAATTCACTGTTAACCTTTCAGGAGGTGAAAGTACTCATGATTATAAACAAATTTCACTATGGGACCAACTATGAAATAGCAAAATAAAATGCATCTGTTTAAAATAAAATGCATCTTTTTCCCGATACTCATGGATACGCGTTCGAGAGAGCTGCGAAACAGTTGACGGCCGGTCATGTAACGTCCCGCGCGCCCCGCCCGCCCCCGCCAACCGCCGGCCGCGGCCTGTCGTTGCCCTTGCGTGTAGGGTGAAATATTCTTGTGGCAAAATGTAATTTTCGTCTTTTTTTTTTAAGTATTATTTTTTTCCATTGATTTTACGTTCTATAAATGAAACCAAACCACTGGTTTCAAGGATAACGGTGTTTACACTAACACCCTGTATAAGCATGAGTACTTTCACGCCCTGGAAGGTTAACATTAAAAATCACCGGGTATGTGAAGACGATGCACCTAGAATAATAATACAGATATCCATAGCCCACGTTGACCTCTTACCATCAAATAATAAAGAAATACTTACGGCTCCAAACCTATCCGCGTTATAGAGGTTGTAGCAAGGGTTAGACTCGGGCGGCGGCAGGACACACTCTGGTATGAGAGGCTGGTCACACTGCGCTTGTTCTGAGATGTCCAGGGCTTTCAGCGTGGTTGGAGAAGCTTGCCAGGATTTGCCATACTGGTGAGGGAAAGATAGATTAGTCTTTGATTACAGCAGTGATCCAGTGATAGCCTAGTGGTGTGACCGTCGGACTGCAAAGTCATAGGTCTCGAGTTCGAACCTCAGGCATGAACCTCTCCGGACGGCGAGCAATGGGTAGCTCGCCGTCCGATTAGGACCAGGCCCGGGTCGATGGCGCGTCGTGTTCCACGCGCGCCTCAAAGAGATGTCAGCACAATTGGCGGGGTCCGCTAGGAGCGATGCCTGCCAAGGTTGCGGGTTAGTCCGAAAGGGATACCGGGACCTTGGCAACAGGCAATTGAAGGAACACGGGTGGGTTTTAGTCAGTAAAAGTCTGACACACCCTTCCGCTCCGCCCAGAGCGGGAGAAGTCATTGGATGATATCCCACCCTCAAAAAAAAAAAAAAAAAGGCGTGAACCTCTCGACTTCTCGGATTGTATAATTATCACTTGCTTCAAAAACGGTGAAGGAAAACATCGTGAGGAAACCGGCATGCCTGAGAAATATTTCTCGACGGCATTTGTTCTTGGAATATATTCATCCCAACTACGGAACCTTTCATTGTGCGTGGTCCGACACGCACTTGACTGGTTTTATTTAACTATATATTTATTTTTATATACTTTATTGTACACCACAAAATACACCCCTTTGCAAAAAAAACGGGCACCTTAACAGTCATTGGCTTTTCTATGGATAATATTAATATTTTTACTATGTCATTACCATAAATAACTAGTAATTTGTTATAACCAATAAGAATATAGTTTTTTGGCTACACCCCTCTACAGCGCTACAATTTTACTAGCTCTTATTGCTTTTTCTGCCATTACAATCAACACAAAGATATCACTTTTAAGTCACAATAAGGCTGGATTATGCGACAAACATAAATTATTCTACTAAAAATAACGAGAAGTTAGTTTTAGTTGCCAGGATAACCTTCTAACCTGCACCTGCAAAATGTTAGTAAAAGTCACAAACGGAAAACGGGATTATTATTGTTTTTAAACAAAAGTTTCGAATTTGGAATTAACTTTTTTCTTACCCAGACTCTTTATTAAGTGCCAGTTACATAGTTTGGTTATTAAAACCTCTTTATAACTAAATGATTACCAATAATGTACAAAAATCAAAACCGCCCGTTTTTTTTTGCAAAGGGGTGTATATATAACGAATAAAATAAAACAAACACTAAAAAATATAAAACAATAGATACTACTCTCATTGTCTTACTCTTTTCTCTTTTAAGTTGGTGAGTCTTACCTCTTCAAAGTCGTCAGTTTCCGTGCCGTTGCTGGTGAGCAGGACCTCCTGGTACCCTGCGCACACGCCGCACAGACCCTGTGTCTTGTTAGCGTACACGTAGGAAGGCACGCGGACTCTAAACTCCATCTTGGATTGGAGGACTGTTAACTGTTGAGTAAGATTAAAAATACTGTGTTATTATACAACTAACTGATGCCCGCGACTTCGTATGCGACCCAGCCTGATCTCTCTCCGGTCGTGTCGGATTACCGTCCCATTGGACTATGAGAGTGAGGGAAGAGAGAGTGCACTTGTGTCTGCGCAAACACTTGTGCACTATAACATCTCCTGCGCCGAATGCTAGTCTCCGTTGAGATTGGCCGCCGTAGCCGAAAATACGGTCTGGAGGACTATTATTATTATTATGCGACCCAGGATGAAAGTGGCTGTCCAAGTTTTGCCGATAAAGTTTTTTTGGGTAGATACCAAAATCTTTTTCTATTAATATCCTTACTAATATTATAAATGCGAAAATGAGTTTGTTCGTTTATTACGCTTTCACGCTGAAACGGCTGAACAGATTCGGATGAAATTTGGTATGGGGATACTTTGAAGCATAGGCTTCATAGGAAGGACTTTTTATCGACATACTACGGGGGCGCAGCCCCGCGTAGTATGTCAGAAACTTGTAATATTATAAATGCGAAAGTGAGTTTGTTTGTAACGCTTTCACGCTAAAACGGCTGAACGGATTTGGATGAAATTTGGCACATGGGTAGACCATGACCCGGAAAAGGCTAAACTTTTTATTCTGGATCGTAGACAAAATCGCGGGCAACAGCTAGTCTAAGAAATATTTCCAACAATAAGTCTAATTTTCATAATGGGTAGCTAGTTTTTCCGCGTCTTCATGAACTTACCTCAACATGTATATCCGGTAGCAGTATGGTGACGTCCTGTCCGTTGTCCTGACTGATGGTCACCCAATCTTTCTTCACCGGGTACTTGAACAGTGCCTCATCATCGATCGTTGTTAGCAACTGTTCAAGCAAAAATATTGTTGTCTTAGTTAATGTTATAATAATTTCCTAATTATGTATGAATATACCTAAAGTTCAAAGAACAGAGACAAAAAAAGTGGAGACTTCCTTACGACTAAAATATTTTTTTGGGACTTATGCTTGGCAAGTTTATGAATTTTACATGACTTTTAAGACATTATAAGCATTAAACTATTTAATAATTTTATTCAACAAATTTTTGAAAACAATGGAAATCGTGCATACTTTTTTAGAAAATAATTTGTCGTAAGGCGTCTCCACTTTGTCTCTGCTCTTTTTGGAACTTTAGGAATTTTAGCTCACGTATTTTTGATGCCTGATGATTACTCTACATAAAGCAATGAAAAACCATCAAACTCACCTTTTTAGTCTCTGGATTCTTGGTGACATGTATAACCTTCTTCTCATAGAGCAGATGTACAACCTTCGTACACACAACGTCACCGTTGTCATCGCACGGTCCATTCGTAGAGTACACTTCGTACTTGTGCTGGCCACTCTCGTTCCTGTCTCTTGAGGCTAAGTAGGTGCAGTTGCCCAGGAATGGAAGGTCGTCACCTTCGAAGGTCACGTACTTGGCTGGGGTTCCTACTCCATTGCAGGTGCCTAGGAAAATGTGGAGGGTATTTAGCACCAAAATTTTAGTGTATGAGATGGTCTTTTTAACCGACTTCTTCAAAAAGAAGGAGGTTCTCAATTCGTCTGTAAGTTTTTTTTTTGTTTTTTGTGTGTATGTTACGCGATTACTTCGCCAAATATGAATCGATTTTGATGAATCTTTTTTGTTTGGTAGGTCATGCTTCGGTCCCATATAAATTTTATTTACTTTGCTTGCGTAGTTTTTGAGTTAGCTTCAATATTGCGAATTTTTTCCACTTCAGTTTATGTAGATGACACCGACTTCCGAAAAACGACTTCCAAAAAAAACACAAAAAAGTTCAAAATTAAGCAATAAAAAATTGAGTATTGAATAGTGAAATAAAACATTTTTACAAAAAAAAAAAAAAAAAACAACTGACTTCCAAAGAAAACACTAAAAAGTGAAAAATAACTTTAATTTCGGAAGTCGGTGGCAGAAAACTGAAAAGAAAAGACACCGATTTTTTCACGTTTTTTTTAAGTCAGTTGTTTTTTTTTTAATGAGATAATGCACCTTTCTACCGACAAAAAGTGCTGAATCTCAGTCATATTTCCTCAATACTTACAATCTAGACATTCAGTAGGCGGTATGCACTGGTCTTTCATCCTCAGCTTGCCCTCGGGACAGTAGCAGCCCGGGAAGCACTGGCCGTCCTCAGCGGCGCACGAGCGGGTCACTGCGCCGTGCTGCGAGCACGTGGGCTCGCACTGCTTGCGGTAGCAGTCGTAGTGGACCAGGGGAGCTGGGCAGTCCGCAGCTGTGGGAAAAAGAGGGGTAAATCAAAAAAAAAAAAAAACGTGCGGGGCAAGACTTTGAGAACTGCTGATAGAAATGAAAACATTTCTTCAAGCGTTCGGTGACGATGACGCGAGTTCCATGATTTTTGTACACCCAAAAAGTGTCATTCATTTCCTCAAGCGTTCGGTGACGATGACGCGAGTTCCACGATGTTTGTACCAAAAACTGTTATGGTCGCTGCACACAGCGGGCGCGGCGCGGCGTGACCGGACGGCGACGCGACGCTGAGCAGTTGTAATGTACTAGTTATTATGGACGACGCCACACAGAGCTGCCGCGCTCGGCGCGACGCTAACCGTCGCGCCGACCTCGAATACAGGTCCGACGAGCCGGGGCGCGGCGAGGCGCGGCGCGACGGGACGATTTTGATTTATTTCATGCAGCCATTTCTGTTTACGTTGTTTTTCTTAGCTAGCGCAAATAAGAGCAAGAGCGTTTCCACGTCTGAATCGCTCAACATCTTTTTAATGAATGAATCGCGTCGCTAAACGGTCGGCGTGAATGGGCGCGGCGGGACGTGATCGCGCCTAAAGAAGTTTTTCCTTAAAAAGATTGTAAGAGAACAAGGTAAGTAGTTTTAGTTTCCTACAAAAAGGAGTGTTTGACGTTGACTTGACAGTTGCTTGTTTGTTTTCACGGTCTGTGACGTCACCACACCAAGCGCGCCAAATGGAGAGCGTTTAAATAGCCCGTATCGGTTGGATATTAAAAAAAAAAAATTAAAGACTTTAAATTGCTTTTTTGCCGTCAATTTTTTTTTAACTATTATTTGACGATGTAAACTATCGAATAAAAATATTTAAAAAATACATGCATATTCCCTATTGGCAGCAGCGTTCTCTATGCATTTTGAACACCATACTGCGATCGTCAACCGCCTGCCAAACGTGGCGATTATGACAACCCATAATGAAGCACAGAACCGGTCGAAGTGGCGGTGCTTGGGGGAGGTGTTTCGTTCCGAGGACGTATGCGCTGGAGCGCACTTGCATTACCTCTGGTATTGCGATGTCCAAAGGCGGCGAAGATCACTTACCTACGGGTGAGCCGCCAACTTCTTTGCAACCATAGAGATATAATTATAGTATAGAGTGCACGCAACAAACGATGAACACTGAACAGTAGACACGGGTTTGAACAACACGACGTTCCTCACCACACTCACTCACTTGTCAGTTCGAGATTCATTCATTTGTATGTCACAGTGAAGCGGTACAAAATGTTATTTTGAGGTGTTGGGACATTCACTCATTTTGTATGGGACATTTGAAGTGCCTCTTGTATGTCCTACTCAACACTAACCTATAGCTCACTTGTCTACGATGCGCATTAATCGATTTGTGCAATACGCGCACTCTATGTAATATTATATGTCTGTGTTTGCCACCCATTAAAATTGAAAAAACAGCCATTACTCACGGCAGTCCATCATCATCCTCCAGTTGGACAGGTCCACATTCTTGTCTGCGGCGAGACACTCGGCCACCAGCTGTTCCACCAGCAGACAGCGACACTCCTCCTCAGTACGATGGGTTCCATTCACGATCAGTTGTGAACACTCGCAGATCTTCTCTAAGCAAATGTTGCGCCATTTGTGGAGATTTAGGACGTTACCGCATTGGGAGAGGGGCTCTTTCCTAGAGGGCAATAGAAATAAGGTTTATCTTTTCATACACGAAATATCTTAAGGGGTCATGGAACACATCATTATGAACTCCTGAAATCGCAGTTGCTCCCTACATTTTTGTTCGCATAACGCGTTAAAATGTAGGTAACAGCTGATTTTTTTTCGCGTTCAGTTGTTGATTTTGAAGAGTACAATGGCCCCTTAAGAAATTTCCTGTATGAAAAGATACATCTTATACTCATATGTTTTTTTTTTTCAAATGTATAACATTTATTAGAAAAATAGAATAAAAACAATTTGGGACAAAATTGCCTCAAATGGACTGGTCTGGTCTGATTTCTAAAAATGGATATCGTCTTGTTCATGATACGCTAGTTATGAAATGTCGGAGAAATATATGAGTGTAAGTTACTCCATTTTTTTTAACAGACCAAACCGACGTCCGTTTGGACACCAAAATCCAATTGAACTTTGAAACCGTTGAAGACCTGTTTGTTGTACACATCTAGTTCCCTTGGTATTTTAATAATTATGGGTCCAGACCCGTGCTTCACCTAGATTCTCCACCTGGGTGAAGCACGAAGCTCCAACTGATGACGTTATTGTACAGTGATGCAGTTTTCCCTCAAAGATCTAAACAATTATTTAAGGGAAATAATGAGTGTAACATCAAAAGTTTTCTTTAGCAGGACCTGCAACTGCACTAAAACCGATACTGACTTTTTAACCAAGGAATCATTAAAATATACTTAGGAAGACATACATTTTTATTTTGAATGGCTATGCTTACGTTATAACTTCACACAGCTCCCAAGCCTTCCTCTGCTTCTGATCGGATATGATCTTGGTCTGGCACGCGTTAGCGGGCAGGCCAGGCTTGGCCCAGGCGCGCCCGAACTCGTCGATGCTGGCGGCCAGGCGGCCGGCGGGCAGGCGCCGGTCGTTGCTCGGTTCACCATCGAAGGCGCCGCAGAGCCCGTCCACAGCGCCGCTGTAGCTCTTGAAGACCTGGTCAGATTCGGTGATATTTTGAGAACGGAAATATTTCCATTTGACACATAACAACATGTCACGGCTTGTTTCCCCGAAGGGTTAGGCAGAGGTACCTCTCTCCGAAAGGGATACCGGGGCCCTTGGCAACAGGCAACTGAAGGAACTCGGGTGGGTTTTAGTCAGTAAAAGTCTGACGCCCTCCCGCTCCGCCCAGAGCAGGAAAAGTAATTTGATAATATAATACACTCAAAAAAAAAAAAAAAAAAGATGTGTACGCATAGTATTTTATTTTATTTTATTTTATTTCTTAAGAAAACTTACAGCTAGGATACAGATAGTTAACAATTAGTGAGAGAAGGCCAGTTAAAAGTTTTCACTGACAATATTGGGGTAGCACAAGAAACAGCAGACAGGCAAGCGAAAGTAAGAAGAAGTAAGCACTCGGAGAGAATTAAGAGAAGATTTAAAAGTTAGAGAATTTAGTGATCTTCAAAGAAGGTTTTACATAGTATTTTTTTAAGTTTAGGAACACTGGTGGAGAATAAATCAAGATCGTCAACACTCTGACACATCGAGTTGTATGCCCTGCTAGCTCTTATCATATAAGAGTTTTGTCGGTATATGCACCGCACAGAGGGAACATACAGAGGTTGATGATTCCTTAAGGTGAAGGATGGAACACGCAGCCCAATTTTGCTCACCAATTTCGAACAGTCGGTTGAACCATTAGCCAAATTGAACAAGAATACCATGTCGGCAATTTTTCTCCGCTCAATTAGTGGAAGAATATGAAACTTCCTGCAGCGGCTGTAATAATTAGGCAAATAGTTTTTGGATCTAAACTGAATGTACCTTAAGAACTTCTTTTGAATACTTTCGATGCGATTAACGTAAGTATTATAGATAGGATTCCATACTGGTGAGCAGTATTCGAGATGACTGCGTACAAAAGCACAATAAAGAATTTTGAGTGTTTTGATATTTTTAAAATCGGCTGATATCCTCAAGATGAAACCTAGTGCCTTAGAAGCTTTTTTAATAATATTATCGATGTGTGTGTCAAAAAGAAGTTTCGAGTCAAAAGTGATGCCTAGGTGTCTAATCGTGTTAACTCTGGCTATTGAAGTGTTGGCTAGTTTGTAATCGTAAAGGATAGTGTGGTACATCGTTAGTAAGCATTTTGTATGTAGGTCAAATATTATAATACTAAATAAATAATTATACATTTCAGTTATGTACTAGCGCTCGCCGAAAACAGTTGTTTTATTCACATGACTCACACCACCTAATAAACACGTACGCAGTAGGTACACTTACATCTGGTGACCCCGATATCGAACAGTACAAACACGCGCCGCGATTTAAAATGTGTTTCTCGTGATTTTCTCGTGTCGTGGTAACTGCACTGCACAGCCTTATCAGCCTTCCACAAGCGGATCTCCCTGGTTTGGTTTTCAAGAGGCACATAAGTATCGAAGACATGACGGGCGGAAGTTGTGGAAGTGGGACACCAATATGCGGGGCGACGGGCAACAGTCAGGCCGAAGTTGCAGCTCTAGGAATATCCTCAAAGATACCGGATTTTTGGATCGAGATGCCCAGAGTGTGGTTCGCTCAGTTCGAGACGATGATGGCTCCCCAAAAACAGGGGGACGAGGCAAAATACGGCGTCGTGCTGTCCAAGCTCTGTAAAGACGCTGTAAGTCAGGTGGCCGATATAATAATGTCACCCCCTGCCACCAATAAATATGGCGCCATTAAGGAAAGACTTTTAACCGTGTACGAAGAGTCAGAGGAGCGACAGTTCCAAAGACTGGTCAGCGAAGTGGAATTAGGTGACCAAAAACCCTCGCATCTGCTGAGACGAATGAGGGAGTTGGCGCGTAACAGTCAGGTGGCCGAAAAAACCCTACATAGCCTGTGGATGTCAAGACTCCCCGATCACGTTCGAGCAGTGTTAATGGTCAGTCAAGATCAAAAGCTCGACAACCTCGCTGCTATAGCGGACAAGATTTTGGAAGGAAGATCAGGTGAAGTGTCGGAAATATCAAGCGGTCAAACACAGCTTATGGTTGAGTTAGTCAATCAAATGAGTAAGCTAACCATGGAAATAGCAGCTTTGAAAACCAATTCGTACAATAGCGGACATCGAAGTTATAGACGCAATCGAAGCCAGTCGCGCTCAAGATCCCGCTCAAGGACAAGCATTGCACCCGACAGCCCCAATTGGTTATGCAAGTATCATTTTCGGTACAGGAATCGAGCCCGGAACTGTGAAAAGCCATGCAATTGGAAGAAACCGTCGGAAAACTGAGTTCAGCGTTGACAGAAGCGGTCGTCAGCGCTATCATTCCTGCAAACCGCCTGTGCGTTACCGACCGAAAAAGTGGGTATCGTTTTTTGGTAGACACTGGCGCTAATATTTCAGCAATACCTAGAAAAGGAAACCGTTTAAAGACAGACGACACATATAAAATATACGCCGCAAACGGAACTCAAATTAAAACATATGGCGACAAAACGCTGACGTTGAATCTGAATATGAGACGGCCGTATCGTTGGACTTTCATCGTAGCTGACATTACGCAACCAATACTGGGAGCCGATTTTCTAGAAAAAAATAACATTTTGGTGGATATTCGGAATAAACGTTTAATAGATGGTACGACTGGATTTCAAAGTGACGCAAAGTTAATGAAGTCAAGCACACCAACACTTCGGACCGTAAATTTAACCGAGGATTATGCAGACATTTTAGCACAATACCCGAACATTTTGAAACCTCTTGACGCTCAGTCACAACCGAAGCACGACGTAGTTCATCAAATCATCACCAACGGACACCCTGTTCACTCCAAGTCAAGACCTTTGCCGGCGGACAAATACCTAAGAGTGAAGAAAGAGATAGAACAGATGCTAGAGACAGGGTTATGCAGGCCTTCCAAGAGTCCGTGGGCAAGCCCTTTGCACGTGACAACAAAGAAAAACGGCGACTTACGACTATGTGGTGATTATAGGAGATTGAACGCGATCACTGTGCCGGATAGATACCCGATTCCAAGAATACTAGATTTCACATACCTATTACCAGGAACCAGTATATACTCAAATGCCAAATGTAAAATGTAAAATTCAAATGCCAAAGAGAACATCAATCGTAACAGTGGACAGATTAAAACCAGCTTACATTTTAATGGATGAAAAGGTAAACGAACCTTTAGCACACATGAAAAGTAGCAGTAGCCAAGTAAACGACCACAAGAAAGATGAGCCAGCGGAAAATAGTAAGACCGCGCCAAACACAACACGTTCAGGTCGCGTCATACGTCCGGTGGTACGATTTGCAATACAGCCAGATCAGGAAAAGAAAAAGGCGAAATGGAATAAAACATAATCGCCAAACATGTTGCAAATATCCTCTCCTTTGTTTGATGTGCTATTTCTATATTTAAGTAGGGAAGGATAAGCATTGATTTGATTTTTTGATTTTACGTACGACCAAAACGCTTTAGGTGTCTTAAAAATGTCTTCTTAAATTTTTGAGATATAGCAGCTAAACATTTCACTTTCAACTTCCTTGGCACGCTGTCGGAGCATAGCAAAAGACTCATAGTCAGACAGATTTCCGTATTTTTTATATTTTGCATGGTACTTCGCTTTTTCTTTAAGAATTTTTATCAGAGGCTGTTTGAACCAAAGAGGGTATCTGCTGCTCGGAACTGCCGTCTTAATAGGTACAAAAGATTCACGTAGTTCATTGAGAGTTTCGTAGAAAAATGATACGGCATCTTCGAGTGTCCTAGTGCTCACTTCGTTGAGCCAGTCGATCTGGCTCAGCCGTTGATTAATAGCCGTATAGTCGGCCGACCGATATAAAAAAATTATACGAGGACGCGCAGGAAGAGTATGAAGTTCCACGAAATCAGCAGACACATAGAGAGCCCTATGATGAGGATCTTCGGGCACCAGCGGATCGGCGCAACTTGCCACCGAAACCTCGCTATTAGATAAAACTAGATCTAGTATTTTATTGTTGACATTTACGTGCGAATTGTATTGCGAGATATTGCAGACTGTAAAGTTATCAAACAAATTGACCTGAATATGACCTTGGATATTACTAGGGCAGACAGACTGACCATCATCATCTGGTTCCCAGATTATATTTGGAAGGTTAAAATCTCCAAGAACCAGAAATTTATCAGCGGGATGCTTCTGAACGATGTCTGTTAGGTTAGTAGAAAAATTACTTAACTGACCTGCTTGGGAGTAGCCAAGATTTTGATTGCAGATGTACACTACACAGATATGCATTTTATACGATACTCGCGGTCTCTTCCTGTGTAGGGTAAGAGTAACCCATAAGTCCTCGGCAGGCGAGAACCATTCGCTGCGGAGATCACTGATTACTTCACGTCGCACTGCAATAAGCACACCACCTCCCAAAGTTTGATTCGTGCTAGAATAGTTTCTATCGCGCCTCCACACTATGTAACGGTCGTCAAACAATTCGCTCCCTAATACCCTCAATAAGCCATGTCTCAGTTAAGCAAATGATATCGTAGGAATTAACACACACATTACGATAGAATATTAACGTTTTTGTACGCAATCCCCGAACATTTTGGTAAAACACACTAATAGGTGACATCGCAAACAGAAAGATTACTAATGAATAGTTCAATAATAATTGTAATGTGAGGTACATTCAGTTTAAAGCAAAAGGTTAAATTATGATAAATTAAGAAAATGAGCGAGATCAAGCCGATTAGAACCTTAGTTCCAGGCAAATAGGATTCAATAGACTATGGTCAACACCGATCGATAAGAGAACAAAAGGGCAGCGGTAAAGGAATGCGCATAAAAAAATGGCACCAGTGTTTCTCAAACTATTAGCGTAGTGCGTGCGAGTACACAAGTACGACAAATTATAAAATTGACACAACATTTTTAATTCAGAAACTTTTTCAAGTCCTGCTCCGTTTTTATGTGATGTGTTGGAGAAGTAGTATTTTTCTTTGTAAGGATTTTGCAACCAACTACCCAAGTGTATAAAAAACCTCGTTCTTTAGCAAGTTTTTTCGTTTTGTTCAACAGCATTTTATTCTCAAAAGTTAGATGATCATTGACGTAGATGACACTGTCGGACTGCAGGCCCAACCTGCTTGCAGTTATAGATGCTTTAAGTTTTTTCGCAGCGGCCACGAAATCATTTTTGAGGTATCTGTTATGAACTGAGCAGATAATATTTTTATTGTGTTCGTTGTTTCGCATCGGTACTCTCGCAATGAAGTTTATCTGCTCTTTAGGGATACTGCATCCAATGATATCTCCTATCTTGCCAATGATTGTGAATAGATTTTCTGAGTTGGTTGCTGGAACACCCTTAATTTCTAAGTTGTTCATTCTTGATCTTTGTTCCGTTTCGCGCTGTAGATTTTCAATTTTGGAGCATCGATCATGCAACGCCGCCATCGTATGTAGGTATACACACATTTCGTCAGTTATTTTTAAGTCCCATATAATAGGGGGCGAGCCTATTGCCGTCAAACGGTATCAATATAATGATTAATAATTTGTTTTGACAAAGGATTGTTAACAAAATAAACGACTATCGGTTGATCGTTGAAAACTGTGAAGGAAAACATTGTGAGGAAACCGTCATGTCTTAGAACCAAAAATGCGAAGACATGTGACATCTACCAACCCGTAACGGGCTCGCGTGGTGGATTACGGCCCACTCCCTCTCCTGGAGGCCTGTGTCCCAACAGTGGGAAAATTATAGGCTGATTATGCATGGTTGATGATGATGATGACGTTTAGCGCTACCCGCCTTTTGAAACCTTTAAAAAAATCGACTGAAAACATGATGTTGCAAATCATCATCATCATTTCAGCCAAAAGACGTCCACTACTGGACATAGGCCTCCCCCAAGCACCGCCACGTCGACCGGCTCTGTGCTTCTCGCATCCAGCGGATTCCCGCGGCCTTCACCAGGTCATCGGTCCACCTTGTGTTCCAACGCTACTTCTTCCGGTCCGCGGTCGCCACTCCAGAACCTTTCGGCCCCATCGGCCATCTGTTCTGCGAGCAATGTGCCCTGCCACTGCCACTTAAGTCGTTAATTTAAAAACGAAACTATAAAACTCACCCCAATCTTAATATCTCCTTCAGAACTATACAGCACGGTAAAGTTATACTTCCTGGACTTGATAGCGATGCCATTGCCCAGCCGGTCCACATTGAAGCTGTTCTTCTGGAAGCAGATCTTACTGGTCTGCTCCACCGTGTACTCGTAGTTGTCGTACTCTATCATCATGTTCGGTTTCACGAGGATGAGTTGGTCGTCTTGGAGAATTAGGAGTTCGTTTTGGCAGCCGTCTAGGCGGCATTTTTTGCGGACTGTGGGGAGAATGTTAGTTTTAGCGCTAGTTCAGACACGGCGGAAACCGCGCGAGTCTTATTTATGTGGATATTTATTGAATCGTTCAGACATAACCGCGCGGCTTAGGCGCCCATTGGCGGCTCGGCACGGGATTTTTATGCGACAAATAGAAATGTAACTTAATACCTAGTATGAAAATAAAATTGAAATTTCAACGATGCAACGGTATCCTTAGGTATGACAAGTTATTTTTAAGCGTCGAATAAAAATATAACCTAATTGTATAGCAATAAAGTTGAAATTTCAATGGTGATGCCATTGAAATTTCAACTTTATTGCTATACAATTAGGTTATATTTTTATTCGACGCTTAAAAATAACTTGTCATACCGTGCCGCCAATGGGCGCCGGTCCTTAGAGTAGGTTTGTGTGAGTTCAAGTGCGTGATACAGGGATTGAAAGTAACCTTTGATTTTTAACAGTTAAAGAACAACTTTTCTGATAAAGATGGGTTGTGTAGTTTTATTGGCGATTCTAAACAAACAAACTATTGAACATACATGTTTTTTCCTGCATTTCTTTTGATACGCCCATGCTCTTATATCTTGTGAGAACGCACCGGTTGGGAGTGACATTCACCTTATCTTTTTGGAAGCTGTGTTGTTGAGCTTCTTAAGCTCTGAGTTGAGCTCCTCGGTTACCGACAAATGCTTGCAATGGTGGACAGGTCCGCTCTAATCTGTGTAGTTCTTTCCCCAAAAGACCATTTCAGACACTAATCTCAGGCCATATGAGGATACTCATATGGCCTGACCAAGATTCTGTCTGGACTTTAAAAGAGACTGTGACCTCTGAGTTTGTTTCGGCCTTTCTTCTTAGAGTAGTCAGATAGGAAACGCCGACCTCATCTAGCTTGTTTAAATATTTTTTTTTATATGACGTGTAAAAGTGATTGTGATATCCTATTTACAGAATAAGCAATTTCATTTCAAAGATATCAGCAATAGGATCGGTGTATAGTGGAGCGTTAAATTTAGAATTATTTTGAAAACTGATTTTCACGATGACTATTAAACTAGTTTGGTGACATTGGTGGTTTCTTTTGTAACTAAAAACTTACCCAAGATAGTCCACGCGTCGAATCTGTTCTCCCTGGCCAGTATATGGAAGCAGGCGTCGTATTTGTACTCGGTGCCATCGAACGTGTTGAACGTGCGCCCTGTCACGTTACAGAACACGAGACGTTCCGGTGGAGGCACGCATTCGTATCTGATGGTGGAAAAAACAGAATGCTTAGGAACTGTGGTGAGGATAAGATAAGATAAGATAATATTTATTTTGTGAAACATGAGTACAGGTTGTAGGATTTTTTGCCATTTATGGCGTACACAATTAGTTGCAACAAACAACAAAAAAATTAAAATTACAATGTCATCATCTGCCTAGCCTTTTCCCAACTATGTTGGGGTCGGCTTCCAGTCTAACCGGATGCAGCTGAATACCAGTATTTGACATGGAGCGACTGCCTATCTGACCTCCACAACCCAGTAACTGGGTAATACGATAGTAAGACTGGTTGTCAGATTCGAGCTTCTGACGACCCGTAACGACTGTCAAAGATCCACAAATGACAGCCGGGACCAACGGCTTAACGTGCTTTCCGAGGTACGGAGGAGTCTCGGTATGTAAAGATGGTCACCCATCCACGGACCAACCCCGGCAAGCGTAGCTTCACCTGATGGATCGACCCGTGCGGCTGTTATTACTTAGCCACGAGCTCCTCGCTCTCATTAAAATTACAATGTCAAAATTTTAATTTATGAAATTACAATGTTAAAATTAAAATTCTATTCAAAGCCACAACGGAGGAGCTCGTGGCGAAGTAATAACAGCCGCACGGGTTGATCTATGAGGTTAAGCTACGCTTGCCATTACTAGGTTGTGGAGGTCAGATAGGCAGTCGCTCCATGTAACGATGACGCGCCCAACTTCGCGATTACTGTACTGTAAGCTGTATTTCAGTACGGAGCGGAGCGGTGTGGGGCGCGTCTTCGCTGGATGTCGACTATCTATATACTACGGTCACTCAGAAGAAATAGTGTTGCAGGTGACAGGTGTTAAGAAAACTATAAGGGTTCCTTGTCGACTACGGAACCCTAAAAAATTGAGCTCCCATTTTTTTTGTCAACATCACAAAGTGTGTTATTTCCGCAGGCTACTTACTGAGGACATTTATTGTATCCTTTGGCAGCAGTATCCAACTTCAGCGAGTAGCCAGGTGGACAGGTGACTACAGAACAGATGGGCGCAGGAGTCACAACCCCAGGCTTGTAGGGAGGAAGCTTCGGGATGCACTTGAACTGCTGGCATTCTTGTTTGGGAGTCTGTGGGGTTGTGTTCACATCAGGTTTGTCGAGGGAGAAGGCCTGGTTTGGACGAGATGGTGGCGGTAGACCTGTAGAAATAATGTTAGAAAAATATTTTAGAAGGTAAGCAGTGACAGCCCAGTGTTGACCGTTGGACTGCCAAGTCATAGGTCTCCAGCAGGCGTAGCATGGCGTTTTCTATCTCTACGAAGAATATACATAGCTTTTTTCTATACAAAGTGACAGTTCGTTTCTTCATTTTTGACATCCACCGTAGATATCTTTCTACAATCTGTAATTTTGTCTTTCATTTCTAACGATCTTTGTCTACGTCTTTTTGTAGGTAGACTATTTCGGAAGAAAGTTTTCTATCCTTACTGTCAAAATCACACTGACAACCGATAAATCCTATGACAAAACCGACAAAACAAAGATTTCTCTGTCGAATTATGTAAAAGAGTGAATTTCGTAAAAAGTGCAGTTGACTCTTTCTACTTTGCTTCAGTCGTACTGTCTACGGGAAACGTCACTTTTGCCTACTCTTCCGTCTACAAAACGGTGCCCATGCTACGCCTGCAGTTCGAACCCAAGACACCTCTGATTTTTCGGATTCATGTGCGTATTGTATAATAATCACTTGCTTTAAAAACGGTGAAGGAAAACATCGTGAGGAAACCGGCATGCCTGAGCGATATTTTCTCGACGGCCGGATGGAAGGTCAAATGCGTATGCATTTTATTTGCGAGTATTATTACTCGGGTGGTGCATGTATGACCAGCAGGCGTAGCATGAGCACCGTTTTGTCGACGGAAGAGTAGACAAAAATGACGTTTCCTGTAGACAGTAGACAGTACGAGACGGCAACAAAACAGAAAGAGTCAACTGCACTTTTTACGAAATTCACTCTTTTACATAATTCGACTCAGAATTCTTTGTTTTATCATAGGATTTATCGGTTGTCAGTGTGATTTTGACAGTAAGGATAGAAAACTTTCTTCCGAAATAGTCTACATATAAAAAGACCTAGACAAAGATCGTTAGAAATTAAAGACAAAATTACAGATTGTAGAAAGATATCTACGGTGGATGTCAAAAATGAAGAAACGAACTGTCACTTTGTATAGAAAAAGCTATGTCTATTCTTCGTAGAGATAGAAAGCGCCATGCTACGCCTGCAGAGGCCCTAGACAAAGCGACATTCTATCAGCGATAACGATGATGGAAAAGGCAAAAATATGTAGAACTGACATAAGCTATCGAAAAGCTTATGTCAATCCTGTTGAAAGTCGTTGTAGTAATACGAAACGCTTTCGAAGCGATTGTCACTTGTCTAGGCCCTCAGATGAATGAACGTAAACGAAGTAAACGGGTAGCAAGTAGCATTTTATAGTTTCTGCCAACCCCCACAGGACGGAGTGAGCTTATGAAATAATTAATTTGACGTGTCTGTAAGTAAATGCGATTCAAAAAATAAAACCATTGCTTACCATAACCTCCTTTAGAGGATCCTCGCTTGAAGTTTCCAGTCTTGACATGTCCTCCCTTAGAATTACCTCGTTTAGAGTGCCCTCCTCTCTGGTACCACTGGTAGGAGTGGCTAGGTCTTGGCGGTGGCAGTTCAGTTGCAGAACCGTATGAAGGTCGAGAGGAACTGGGTTCAGTGGTCGTGTAATGGATGCTGTAGCCAGGAGGACATTCCACCTTTGGACATACTAGAGCTGAAAGAAATTATGATGGTTAGGATTTTAGTTGGTCTGTTTAATTTTGAGTGTTAAATTGTGTGTTATAAAGTCATAGATTTTGAGTCAAATTGCCAATAACAAGTCGTTTGGTGTTAGTCGTCGTTCCATATTATAATTAAGTCATTGTGCCACGCATAAGGTTTTATTGACATGTTTTCTATACAAAACTGTCAAACCGATATATTTACTCTACGAAAGTAATCTGACGATCGATTGAAAATCGATCGGTCCTTACACTGTTTGTCCAACGCACCGTGAACGGGACGTCAACGAGAAACGAGATTACGCGGCCAGAGTAGGTAAATGTATTGTCACTACTTCGGTGTCGTCATCTAGTTCATGGTGCGGTGGACAAACGGTCTTACAGTGGTAAACTATCCCTATTATTTGGTAAAATACAAATTAACGAAATTTTAATAGACTTGATAACCAAGGAGTTTAGAAAACATTCATTATCAGACTCACGTTAGCAATAAGCAAATAGATGAAGCTTTTTTTTAAAATTGTTACTAGGATTTAGGGCCTATTCAGATTTTTCGGCGTAGCAGCGGTGCGACATCAGCCTGCTTGGATGCCGAAAACATAACGGGTAGCCTACACCTACGCACATAAAAAAAATATGCGAAGCCGCCGTGCCGTCGCGAAATAATGTCGTCAACGAGTTCGAGTGATGAAGATACTACCTTGTTACGCGTCCCGCTCGGCAGAATGCAGAGCGGCCACTGGACATGCATACCGGTAAGCCGAATCTGTACCGCGCCACTCGGGCATACCGTGCTAACCAGGAACGCTCAATTGTATTACAGGCGCTTTCGGTAAGCTATCGATCGAGCATGCTGATGTCACACCGCTGCTACGCCGACAAATCAGAAAAGGCCCCATGTGCAATTGTGCAAGGTTTGCTTGGTGACTTGGTGCCAAATTAATGACGCCAATTTAATAATTGCGAAGGGCTCAAACTCAATTAGTCCTTACCACGTGGTTTAGTATTTATTTTGTGGTACAATAATTTAGTAGTAGTTTTGGATTTGAGGAGGCGAGGTCGAGAAGATCTCCTTCTTGAGGATGCTAACATTCTTGTATTGGGCCGAGACTGGCCAGCGAAATGGTACCCTAAAACCACATACACATCATTGTTTTTCATCCGATTCAATGCCAATTTAATTAGGTAAAAATTTTGAATTTTGTTTCCATTATCATAGAATAAAATTTTGAATTTTGGTTCCATTATCATAGAGTAAAATTTTGAATTTTCGTTAAATCATAGTACAGTCAATTTGTTAGATGGATGTGTAACTTATATATAGGTGAATTTTAAAGAATTGCTGAAACTCTTTACCAATTCTGGATTTATAAAGAGTATTTAAGTAAATTTAGTGATTTTTTTATGTTCTTACCCGTAGAAAACGTCTCTGGACGTATTATTATCTAATAAAAAATAAAAATTTAGAAGACATACTTCAATTTTAGTTTTTATAATAGTGTAACTGTTATGCATGAACAGTTTACCTCCTGTGGCTTTAAAGAATTATTAATTAATGGTAATCTGTGAACAGCACTGTGGGCTACATTGTGAACGTTGTAAATACTATTTTAAGAGTTTGTACGTACAGTCACGAGCACTAATATGTATACACTTAGCAACTTTTAAAAGTGATTTTCGCCTACTGTATTGATTGTAACTTTATGATATTACGAATATAGTATTTTGGAACCCCTATTATTATGAAAAAAATATCATCTCAAAGTTACAATTTTAATTCCACGAGAAAATCGTTATTGAATTTTGCTGAGTGTATACATATTTTTGCTCGTGACTGTACAGACATGAGATATGCAATAAAGATTTGAATTGTTACTTAAGTTATAGATGTGTAACATCTTTCATCTCGCTTTCCTGCAATCTTTTTTTTTTTTTGAGTTTTGGAAATCACCAAATGACTTCTCCCGCTCTGGGAGGAGCGGGAGGGCGTGTCAGACTTTTACCGACTAAAACCCACACGTGTTCCTTCAGTTGCCTGTTGCCAAGGGCCCCAGTATCCTAGCAGGCAATCAATTTCCTGCAATCTGTAGGAGTGATTTCGTGAAAAGCGACGGAAGTGTGTAACAGGAAGCCGCGCGCGCTATTTGATTTGAACAAAGAGCGCGCGCGGTGCTTGAGTTGGCTATCTCGTCCCTTTAATATTACTTATTACCAAGATGAGATGTCGAATCAGATGTTATACATGTTATGAGACTACTGTAAGCCACCCTCGTTTTTTTTTTGTTGTTCTGTATTTAATATTGCATAATGTAGCTGTATGTTGTTCATATTTAATAAATTTAAAAAAATACAGGTAAAACAAGTCACACTGACGTTTAAAAGTCACTCTGGCCTTCACTACTCACGTTTAGCTGTAGTAACAGCGGCAGCAACAGTAGCGGGCGTTTGTGTGGTCACCACCACAGGTTCAGCGACCGTGCTGCTGGGCGTGCTGGCCGTGCTGGTGGTGCAGGCCTGCTCGTCATCAGGGCAGTCCTGCAGGCCGTCGCACCACTTCTCTAGAGGTAGGCAGAGCTTGCTCGTGGGACAGATCTTGGTACCAGCTGGACAAGCCTCGCAGATGCACTCGCAGGTCGATGGGGATAGTTTTGGTACTAGGTCCTAGTGAGAAAAGTGTGGATTTTATAGTTGAACTTGATGTTGTCCGTCAGTTTACTCGTATTCTAGAAATCTGGAAAATCTCTTTGATATGACATAACATAACATTACGCCTGTATTCCCCGAAGTGTTAGGCAGAGGTGTACAGTCACGAGCAATAATATGTATACACTTAGCAACTTTTAAAAGTGATTTTCTCCTACTGTATTGATTGTAACTTTATGATATTACGAATATAGTATTTTGGAAACCCTATTATTATGAAAAAATTATCATCTCAAAGTTACAATTTTAATTCCACGAGAAAATCGTTATTGAATTTTGCTGAGTGTATACATATTTTTGCTCGTGACTGTACCTATAGTATACCTACATTTCACCAGTTATGTTTTAATCTTTTCTAATGGAACGAGGCTATTGCCATCAACCGGGCACAAATCCAGACTCCGAAATGCTACTGAGAAATATTACTATTACTACATTCTACTCTTTGATAATCCGGATAAAAACTATCCGAGTATGTCATTCTATAAAAGTCTGACAACCAGTCTTAGCAAGGATTATCGTATTACCCAGTAACTGGGTTGTGGAGGTCAGGTAGGCAGTCGCTCCATGTAAAATACTGGTATTCAGCTGCATCCTATTAGACTGGAAGCCGACCCCAACATAGTTGGGAAAAGGCTAGGCAGGTGATTTTTACTTACCGGTGCACATTTACATTTGTTGTCGGGCTCGCAGGCGGTGATCCCTCCGAGCTTGCACACGCACTCGTCGCAGTTCGCCCCACGGAATGTTGACCCTACTGGGTACCTTATGAAAGGAAGTTAAGCTAAGTTAGTTCATAGATACTACTAGCTGCTGCTCCGCGTGGAATGTAATTATTTTTCTAAAAATAAAAGCCTTAGTTACTCCTTATAACATCAGCTATGGGCCAGTCAAAGTCCTGGCAAAATCACGCCAGTCGTTTCGGTGATTAGCCGGAACAAACAGACAGACAAAATATTAAAGTACCATAAATACAGTACAGCAAAAAACGGAACGAAGTTCGTTCTCACGTATGATTTAAACCAAAAACTCGCAGCGTCCATCTTGTATTTAGACTTTGTTCTCACTATCAACTTTAGCACCCTCGAAAACTATGAAAACGACACCCATATATGTATTATGATGAAAAATGAGAAAATTTTCGCAGCCGTCATCATAGATTTTCATTTTCACCAAATTCGAAAGAAGAATGTCGCATGGATACAAATATGGACGCTTTTTCGCGTGACGATTTCTACGGCGCGTATCCTTATAGACCCGTCGGGCACATACAACAATAAATGGGCTTAAGAGGAGAAGAACCGGCAAGAAACTCCACGGTAACTATTTTAAAAATAATTGGCTAATACAATGTTAATAGGTATGGGAGGACAGTGTTAGAGTAGATAAACGTGATACATACGACATAAACGACTCGATACAGGGACACTGGTCCCTCGTCACGCAGTTCTCTCCGTCATAGTACTTGGCAGGTGCTTTGCAATCACAATCGTCTTCTTCAGTCTTCTGTACCCCGGGACATAACTCGCAGGCTGCACGCTCTGTGACGATGGGCTCCCTGTAGCGGGATGTTGTTACTTCTGGTAGCTTCTCGGTTACGGCTGGAGGAAGAATATCTTGGTAAATAATATAGAATATTGCTTAAATTATTAAAGAAATTAATTACGGTTTGAAACGTAACATGTTACAGCAGTGCAGGAAAATAAAGTATTAAGAGCGTTTATTCTGAAAGTGGGCAACGTCGCAAATAGATGTAAATATTTCGCTATTTTGATTTATTTGGCAATATTACTGTACCAAAGGAAATTTGAAATATGGCTAGGCAACTGTCTAAACTACTGATTATGAAATGCAATAAATAATGTCGTAAAACCGAATATTTAGTTTAAGTTGTAAAAAATAGGATTTGGAAACTTTCCAAATGCCTTTTTTACACCTAAAACCGGTTACAACTTAAATTAGATGTTATAATTGCAATTCCTAATCAATATTTTAGACAGTTGTCTACAGTAATATTGCCAAATTAATCAAAACAGGTAAATATTTGACAGTCATTTGCGATGTTGCCAACTAACAGAATAAACGCTCTTAAAACCTCAGTTAAATCAAATTCAGTCACGTAACAGTACCTTATAGCTATTCAATCTTATTTATTTAAATCTATAAATCATAATGAAAAAAACTCACGGTAAGGCTCAAAGCACCCAATAGGCTCGATCCTCATTTCAATATTATCCTTCCAAGTAATAGGTAACACCTTCAAATACTGCGCATGTATTGGGGGATAGAACTCTGTAATTTCAGTAGTATCTGTGTCGAAGTTCCCTGGGAACACCCGGTCAGCTCCCTTGCTGTCCACTACAGGGTTGAAGGTGGACAAGTCTGAGGTGTACATTATCTTGAAGGTGGACACCCAGCCGTAGGGACCGCCTTTAGTTTTGATGCCTGTTATGTTGCGCGGAGAAGTGAAGTTGAACTGGAGAAGGAAATGATTGTTAGACATTTGTATCGATAGGTTTAGTTAAACTCAACACACACAGAAGGCGGGTGCGTGTCGGGCGCGGGTTGGGCGCAAGTCGGGCGCGGGTGGGACGGCAGTACGGCGGACTGTATTCCTTGTATTTATATGGAGTTTAGCACCGCTCTGTGCACGTACCGCGCACCTGTTTCGGTGCGCGGGACGTGCACGGAGCGGGTCGTGTCCGAAAGAAAACGACCGACCCGCGCCCGACACGCATCCGCCTTGAGTATTTTTTGAGCTTAATATTTATTACACAGATCAAAATATGGAGCGAACAGTTTTGTTTTTATGACATGTCTTCTGGAACCATCTAGGCCAAGAGAAAATGAATGAGTGTAGTTTTATGCAAACTGTATTATTTTTAATTTCAAAAAGAATTCAATATAATAGTATATTATGCAATTAGTGAATAAAGGACGGATTTAAAGCGAGGGCTATAGATGAATCACGAGCAAGTGAAGGATTCTAACGACTGAATCACGACCGTAGGGAGTGATTCAAGTGTTAGAATCCTGAACGACGCGAGCGATTCATGGCCATCGATATAAATCCGTTTTATTCAAGAGTTGCTTACTGTACTTTATACCATGACTGCGAGAAAAAGAACTTGCAAATTCGAGTATTTTATTATGCCAATGTTATGCCTTGTTTTTATAGTAACTACACCGAAGCATAGAATACATACTCCATAATGTCGATCAGTTGATGACTTCTTTTTCTTCGAAAACTCATTAAAATAAGTTAGGAAAACAGACTCTGAAAATGTGCTCAGCTTGATTTTCATTTTTCCATTTGCAAAACTCATCGTAGGCTTTGATGTAAACCAGCCGTGATTTGTTGGGTAGCAAGCTTTCTACTAGGTATATCGGCCGCCCTCTCTTTCATAAACTCAGGTGTTAACATATCTTCATCACTTGAATACATTTTCAATCGATTTATTATTAAGTAACACTAAACTTTTTGTTCGTACAACTTACAATATTTAAAATAGCGCCAATTTACTAATGTCAGCAAAGAACACAAAATAGCTTTTATTGTAATGCTAAACTCCTGTTCGAAAATCAAATACGAGTTTAAAGCATTAAGATGGAGTTCGAATATATTGGTGTGTTCTAAATTCAAACTCCAAAACAGTGATTAAAAGTGCTTTTTATTCACTGTTTTCAGTGAATAAAATAAGCTTTTTAGAGGGGGAATGGTATAAAAATATTTAATCTATTACTTTTTCCCATATCTTCATACTATGTGAGAAAAAGATAATAAATACAGGGTGTAAAAAGACTCATCAAATAGCCGTTATTATTTTAATTTATTGCTTATTTTTGGTGTGAAAAATCGCTGTTTACGGCAGCGCGCAATGTAACGCACGCAAAACATTGTGCTTTTGGGTGCATACCAAGGTACAATTGTGGAGAAGTTATAAAATTTAAAGCTTGTAGTCGTGAAATTTAGGAACTGTGACCTTCAATATATCCGTAACCAGAAGGTTCCCAGGTATGGTCCAGTACAAAAAAAATCACAATGGCGGAACGAAAAAATGAGTGTTGGTTTCGTTTAGTGTATTTTTACACCCGTTCTATATAGGTAAACCAAGCCTAGACAAGTAACAATCGCTTCGAAAGCGTTTCGTATTACTACAACGACTTTCAACAGGATTGACATAAGCTTTTCGATTGCTTATGTCAGTTCTATACATTTTTGCCATTTTCCATCATCGTTATCGCTGATAGAATGTCACTTATGGTGAGTACTCACATACAGTTTTACTCGATCGAGCAAGTATGTCGAGTAAAAACCACTGCACGGGCTTTCGTCCACACATTCAGCATTACTCTATCGAGTGGCGGTTGGCGTTCAGTATTCACCGAACCGTTCGAGCCAAAAGATGGTTTCAAACTACGATCAACAATGGCGGACAGACGGCCGACTCGCAGACACGTACAGACACTCGAGTCAAGCTCGAAGGCTCGCTTCGAGTAGGTGCGACCATCGAGCCGGCTCGATGTGAGCCACACGTTGAGTTTTGCGGTCCACACGTTGACTTTTACTCGTTTTGGAGTAAAACTATCGAGTAAAACCGTATGTGAGTACTCACCATTAGTCTAGGGCCTAGGGCCTCAGAATAGTACTCACCATAATCCATTCTCCAGGCGTACTGTACAGCGCCCTCCAGCCCCTGTCTCCGTCCAGTTTGAAGTACTGTCGGGCGTCATTGTTGGAGCTGACTTCTATCATCTCCACGGGCAGGTCCGCGCCCAGGCCGAGAGGTTCCGAGCAGCGTTCGGGGGGAGGCTGTGGAGACATAATCTTGTTTGTAATTGGTTGGTTGAAGTCGAAGTAGTACTTGAAACGGTGAAATAAAATTGTGATTGAAGCTTTTTGTTTTTAAAGATGGACTTAGCGAAGCCCAGCGTAGCGACGGGCAGTTTTCATAATTAGAATAATTCAAACTTTGTGATAAAATACTCTTTTTTTTTTTGTTTTCGCTTTAACTATGGTTAAGTTTATTTTTGTTACTATAAACTGCGCTGCTGTGGTCTTTAGCATAATCGGCTTATTAAGTTCCCACTGCCGCCGGGAAACAGCCCCCTTCTCTGTGAAAAGGAGTTGCTCTACACTACGTTAGGTCTAAAATTCTTAGTTGAAACTGTTGATATATTGTCTATTATAGATATATTGGATTTTATGTCCAAAAATATCGATAGATTTACCCAATTCTATTACTTACACTGTTAATTTTAATGTGTACCTACATTTATTTTTTTATTTTTTTATTGTGCTTTTAAATTGTGTTGTATATGGATCATGTGGCCTGAAATAATTTATTTATTTATATTATTTTAAATTAAATAACTTACCTGTATAGTAGTGGTAGTAGTCTCCATACTGGAAGGTTCCCTGCATCCAATGAGCTCGAACCTGACGGCGATCTCTTCGTGCCACGTCAGAGGCTGCACGCGGTACACCTTGGCTTCTATTGGAGGCTCTATCATCTGCTTCGATGGGGTCTTGTGGTCTACTGGGCCGCGGAAAACCTGGGGGAATAAATGCATAAGTAACGTTGAAAATATTACTCGTAACTTAAAACATACGGCCGTGTCCACGATACAGCGATAACTCATTTTTATCACTCAAAAACCAACTTAGACTACAAAACGCTAAAGTTTAAAGTTGAGTAAATTGTAACTAATGTAAATTATCTAAGACTAGCTTCCGCCCGCGTCGTATGTCGATAAAAAGTACCCTATGTCCTTCCCCAGGATGCCATCTATCTCCTTGGCAAATTTGGTCGAAATCCGTTCAGGTTCAGGCGTCTAAAGGTAGCATACATACAGACAGACAGACAGAGTTACTTTCGAATTTATAATATTAGTATGGATATGGATTCTGGATTCAAGTTTAGAAACGTACAATTCAATACAAAAAAATACTCCATCCTCACCTTCGGCTTGCCATCAGGTCCATTAACAGTGGAGAAGGTGTTGCCATCGTCTCCGTATAACACCCGGTAGCTGGTGACGTACTGGTCGAAGAGCGGGCTGCCCTGCATCACCACGCCATACACAGGCTCGCGTCGAGGGAACTGCACTTGGATGTACTGGTTTGTGTCTTGAGTTGCTGGGTTCCAGCTGCCGGCTAGATAATATTGATATTTGAAATTTAAAAAAAAAACGCAGTCGATAGAAGTGAAAACTAAGCAATAATGCGTAACCTCAACGTAATTCAAACGGTAGACGGTAGATGGCGTTAAAAAAATTTCTTCAAGCGTGACGATGACGCGAGTTCCATGATTTTTGTTCATCCAAAAAGTGCTCAACGCGCCTAAAGAAGTTTTCACTTCAAAAAAGTTTTTTATTTTTCCTTTTTGAGGTTAAGGTACTTATCCCACATCAATTGGTATACGTTGCTATGTAAACAACAGCGACATGTAGTATTATGGGATCATCAAGATACGCAAAGTGGATTTCATTCGTATTATCGAAGCTAACTCAAAAACTACCCAAGCAAAGTTAAGAATTTTCAAAAATCGGTTCACAATTGACGAAAATATCAAAGTTTATTAAAACCTGATCAAGTCTTTGTTTAAGAAATAAACAGTTAATTTCTACGTTTCTTAAAATTACTAGTTTTTTACAGATGCTTTTAACATTCTGCATCGTTCTCACATGTGTGTAATTTCAACATGATTATTGTAACCAATATTTTATAGCCATATTTTGATTTAAAAGAGTGTCCATGGAGTTTCTTGCCCGTTCTTCTCCATAGAAACCTACTACACTTTGTAATGGCTAGCTTCATCTTTCTGACTGACCGACCCCTTGACAATTCAAAAGTGCCTGTAATAGGTTTATTTGAAATAAATGCTTTGATTTTGAAGAGCCTCATCTAAATCCAATCCCAACAATGCTCCAGAGTATGAACATCACAATATATATGTGTTTAATTTTTTTAATATAATTTAGCATTTAGTTCTCATCAAAATTAAGTATTCAAATGGAAGTATTTTGTAAATCGTTGTTACCTGTGACATCAAGTGGGTGTCCATTGAGTTTGGCGTACTGGGGCTCGAACAGTCCGCTGGCGATGGAACTGGCGGAGAAGGCGGAGTCTGGGAGTGCCTGGTCACCCCACATCAGGTCCATGTAGCTGTTATGTAAATATAAATAATAATAAACTAATAAGCCTGATATAGTGGTGGTGAATCGAACAGAGCGGCGCGCAATGATCATTGACATAACGGTCCCGCATGACGGGAACCTCGTGAAGGCCGAGAAAGATAAACAAATCAAGTATCTTGACTTGGCTCGCGAGGTTGTCGACATGTGGGATGTGGACTCTGCGATCATTGTGCCGATAGTCGTATCAGCCAATGGCTTAATTGCCAAGAGCCTCGACCAACACCTAAGGAGGCTCTCGTTGGGCAGCTGGATTAAGGGCTTGATTCAGAAAGCGTTCCTCCTGGACACGGCTCGCATTGTGAGGAGGTTCCTCTCTCTGGAGCCCTGACCGCCGGTAGCTTGGATCCTGTTCCCGATACCGGTGGGCTACTCAATCAATCTGCCTAGTCTTTTCCCAACTATGTTGGGGTCGGCTTCCAGTCTAACCGAATGCAGCTGAATACCAGTATTTTACATGGAGCGACTGCCTATCTGACCTCCACAACCCAGTAACTGGGTAATACGATACCCCTTGGTTAGACCTGGTTGTCAGACTTTCGTGCTTCTGACGACTCGTAACGACCGGTGGCTTACTATTTTACATATTTTTTTAAATGTTTTTATATATTTTTTTATTCTATTATTTAAAAATATAATTTATATGTATTGAAAATGAAGTAAAGGGAAAAATACTAAATATTAATTTTATAAGCTTAGAAAAAAGTCTCACCTGTCGGGATTACACCGAGGGGGTGGAGATACAGTACTCGTTATAATCAGTGGTGCAGCTATCGTAGTCTTCGGCGGAGGCGTAGTTGACGTAGTCGGCGTTGTAGGCGTAGTCACCGTTGTTGACTCCGTAGTTGAAGGTGGGTACGTAGATACTGAAATCTCTTCAGCCTCGGTGGTTGACGCTAGTTGATAGATAATACCAAATAAAGGAAAAAATAATATTTTTTTAAATACAAAGTTGTTGCTTGGTTATCTCATTTACCGATTTCTGCCAGACACTTTACAGTTAAAATAATAATATTCAATGTTTTTTTATGACTTTGCGAAACTTCACTGCTTGCTTGAAGTTGTGATTTTAACAAATCATTTTATTTATTGTTTTATTGCTTTTTCACAAGGAAACTGAACTCGATCAACACATCTAAAACGCGTTCAAGAACTGTCAGTGTCAATATTTTACAACAATGATGACACTGACAGCTTTTAAACACGGTTCGGAACTTGAAGTTTCATGCTGTATGCTTCATATTCACACACACTTTAACTGCCCCGTTGGCCTCATGGTCGCAAGCGCGACTGTGTGTGCGGTCCTGCGTCAAATTCCCGGGTCGGGCATATTGGGTTTTTCCATTAGGAATTTCGTAGTAACAGCCCGGAGTTTGGAAGTTGGTGGTGAGATACCCCCCTGCGCCTGCGCCTGGTAGAGAACGAGTGTCGGGTTGTCGTCCCTGAGGACTATGAGAGTGCGGGAAGAGAGAGTGCACCTGTGTGTGCGCACACACGCGTAACATCTCCCGCGCCGAAGGCTAGTCTCCGTTAACATTGGCCGCCGTGGCCGAAATGCGGTCTGGAGGACTATTACTGATTCACACACACTTACTTGGTTCCTTGCAGCCAATGAGCTCGAACCTGACGGCGATTTCTTCGTGCCACGTCAGAGGCCGGATGCGCAAGACCTTGGCTTCTACTGGAGGCTCTATCATCTGCTTCTTTGGAGCTTTGTTGTTTGACGGGCCTTCAAATACCTGAGAGTGGAAGGAAATACTTAGAATAGGGAAACTTATTTCGAATTATTTATTACTAGCTGCAATTTCGTCTGCGATCCAGGATGAAAAGTAGCCTATGTCCTTCTCCAGGTCATGGTGGGGTAGACCATGACCTGGAGAAGGACATAGGCTACTTTTATGCCATATTTCATCCAAATCCGTTCAGCCGTTTTAGCGTGAAAGTTACGTAACAAACAAACTGACTTTCGCATTTATAATATTAGTTAGAATTTTTGTGAAAAGGCTAGGCAGATTGATTGAGGTAAACTTATTTCGAAGTTTTATGATTTATTTATTTATTTTCTTTATTTATATTTGTTCTGGGGTATTACCATGCATTGAGGGGAAGTGTCAAGTGAATTTAAACCATTTGCGGTTAACGTTTATGGTACGGACCCAAAAGGCAATTGTTACCTATGTAAGCGTTCTCTAATTAAAGGTGAACGCACACTTGGCAAAAATTTTAACAGCCAAACAAATATCAATTTTGCGTCCGTTGAAATAAAGTCTAAAATAAATAAACTTGAAGCGCTTGCGGATTTATGATATTTTTTTTTTTTACTTTATTCTAAGAGAGCTAAGCTTCGCATTTTTTTTTTCTGAGACATCAATCAGTCCTTACCTTCGGTTTCCCATCAGATCCCTTCACGATGTTTAACTTATCAGTACTGTCTCCATACAAGACTTCGTAGCTGGTAACGTACTGGTCGAAGAGCGGGCTGCCCTGCATCACCACGCCGAAGATAGGCTCTGGGTACGGCAGGTCTACTTGGATGTACTGGTTTGTGTCTTGAGTTGCTGGGTTCCAACTGCCGGCTAGTGGGGAATTAAGAATTTTATGATAAAGGCTTTTGACGATAATGTGGCTCTCCAAACGAGTCGAAGAAAGAAAAAAATAAAGAAGATCGAGTGTAGCGTAGTCAGAAGATCTATGAATTATGCAATAGAGGGGCAACTTCTTAGTGAATATAACTGTAGGTAATTAGCGCTGTGCGACCTGAATTGCACTTTATTGCATCGTTACAAGAGTCGCTTTTTATTTCAATGATTTTGCAGAGTGAACCAACTGTTTCATCTGTGTTTAGACTCGAACGGAAGCTCATCACGCGATGGACGATGGTGAGTGATACGACCATAATAAAGAGTTCTGTCCATGTTCATAACTAATCAGGCAGAACGAAATAAATACGAGTGTCATTGTAATATTTGTTTTACGAAAGTACGCACTGTAGGGTGGCGGCCGGCGGACTGCTCGGCCGTTGCGGGCAAACTCGCGTGCGAGCTGTACTGCTGAGCTAATGTGAACTCCACAAACGTGTAACGAACGTCGCGGGGGCGGGGCCTCAGCACTTTTATTATTAAATGTTTTTTCCATATGTAACTGTAATATTCTTCAAAAGTGCTTGTAATTTAACTTTATAAAAATTACCTGTGACATCTAGGGAGTGTCCGTTCAGTATGGCGTACTGCGGCTCAAACAGTCCGCTGGCGATGGAACTGGCGGAGAATGCTGAGTCTGGCAAGGGTTGGTCACCCCACAAAAGGTTCATGTAACTGCAAAGAAAGATTTAAGGTGTTTTCAATGTACAGTCAGGCTAAGTGAATCATGACCCACTTTGACGATAAATCGTTTGAAACCGTCAAAATAACAAAGATTTCCCTCCTTTACAGTGCATTTAGGACGTTTTAAATATTAAACAATCTATGTCAATACGGGTAGGAGATCTATGCAATTTTAACCTTTGTCATCACTGCAATAGATAATATTTTAGAGAAAGTATAATAATCATATTTTTAATCCAAACTCTTTGGAATTAACTATAACTCAGAACAAATGTATTTTTCTTTTACAAAACCATGTTAGATTAAATGACAAAGAGTCAAAAAGTCACTCAGAAATTAGTGTCAAGTAATATTTTTTTTAAAGGTCTTAACAAAGATGGAGACTGCAACAGATAATTCTCTGTGTAATTAAATGGCAGATGACAAAGTCGTTACCAAGGAAATGTATGTTTACGCGAATGTCGAACTATGTATTTGAATGTCTGTAAAAAAATAAGCTTATGGTGGGTCAGAATTCAACTTTTTCGACTGTACCATCGCAGTCACGCATATCTAACCACCGCCCCTTTTTTATAGTGGTAAGCGTTCCTATACCGGCCGAGCGCTACAAGCAGGAATAGTCCTTACGGTGTTTAGATATGCGTGGTACCTAGCTACGAGAGTATTACATTTGCATTTGAAGCTGTCATTTGTAGATCTTTGACAGTTGTTACGGGTCGTCAGATGCCCGAAAGTCTGACAACCAGTCTTACCAAGGGGTATCGTGTTACCCAGTAAATGGGTTGTAGAGGTCAGATAGGCATTCGCTCCATGTAAAATACTGGTATTCAGCTGCGTCCGGGTAGACTGGAAGCCGACCCCAACATAGTTGAGAAAAGGCTGGGCAGATGATGATGGTACCTATAAGAGTACCGAGATAGTACCTACAATATATTTTCAACATTGGAGGCAGCTAGACAATAGTTTTAATTCAAGGTACGATTTATTTCAATGAAAATATAATAACAAAAATCAAAAGAGTAAAATAATGGTGCTTCATTATATTTTTGTTCATTACAATAATTCATGGCACTGACTTTAAAAAAGTTGAATAAAAAGCATAATGACATGTGTCACATCATCTGCATCATTTGCCTAGCCTTTCCCCAACTATGTTGTGGTCGGCTTCCAGTCTAACCGGATGCAGCTGAATACCAGTATTTTACATGGAGCGACTGCCTATCTGACCTCCACAACCCAGTAACTGGATAATACGATACCCTTTGGTAAGACTGATAAATGATAAATTATTTTATGATAAATGATTTTAAATGATAAATGATTTTATTTCTGTAAGTAGGTTTGTACAAACACTTTTACACGTCAATCACATTTTTAAAACTAGATGAGGTCGGCGTTTCCTATCTGACTACTCTGAGAAGAAAGGCCGAAACAAACTCAGAGGTCACAGTCTCTTTTAAAGTCCAGACATAATCTTGGTCAGATTATGTGAAGACCATGTAGATTGGTGTGTGAAATGGTCTTTTGAGGAAAGAACCACACAGATTGAGTGGACCTGTCCAGTCAGTGCACGCATTTGTCAGTAATCGTGCAGCTCAACTCCGAATTTAAGGAGCTCAACGATTTGACGAACAATACCAAAGAAAGGACATTTGGTTAGGCCGCATAAATTACTCAAACTGCCAGACTATGATTAATTAAAATTAAGAAAAAATAAATAATAAAAAAGAAAAGAAAGATCCACTGGTTGTCACTTTCGGGTTTCTGACGACCCGTAACGACTGTCAAAGATCAACGAATGACAGCCGGGACCAACGGATGTGTGTTATGGTTTTAATAATAAATAATAGTAACTTACTCATCAGGATTACATTCAGGCGTCACCACGGTCGTCGGCTTCTCAGTAGTAGTTGTGCGTCTGTGTGTCGTCTTAGTACCGGGCGTGGGCAGGATGTGAGGCTCGATGATGGGCTGGTGAGTGGAGCCCTCTAGCGGAGTACTGATGACCACACACTCGCTGGAGTCGCAGTGGAACTCATTGTTGAGGCACTGGCATTTGATGCAGCCGTCTACTACCACGCCGCCTGGCTGTTGGGAGAGATGGACGTTAATTAGGGAATAATATACAAAATCATGCTTGTTATCTATGTAAATCGATTTTATGTGTTTTTAGGACCTTTTCTGTATAATAGGCTCAACAAGGTACTAAGCTTCTATAGTGTAAGCTATAAGAAATGTAGTAATATGTTATCAGAATATTTAGCAATACTCAATTACACAGACACAGAAAAACTTCTAGAAATTATGTCATGATGATAATTAATTCTCTCGTAAGTATTTACTTTGGTATATTTACATAGGTTTAGTGTTAGATAATTATTAATGTACCAATAATTAGGCTTTTTCTCATAGTTTTTCATAGAGTATTTCTTAACAGTTTCTTAAATTTTTGTGTTTCATTTAAATTAGATGTAAAGTGATGGCCTGAAACACAGGTTTGAATTAACCTAGATCGGGCGAACAATTATTACCGACTTGCACCTATAATACCGAAGCATACTTTAGTTTTAGTTTATTTTTAGGCACTAAATATTGTTTGTGTAATCTTAACGTTGACTAAATGTACACTTTTAGTAAACGTTTTTATTCAATAAATATATTAATTTGTATTTGTATTGTATCCTTCAAGGGTTAACTAGAGGAGTAAAGTAAAGTAGCACACTCACATTTCGCTAGTTTTAGGCTGTGAGCCTATTGCCATCAACCGGGTATAAAATCAAAGTCAATTTATTTCAATTAGGGCTGATTTTACCAAAGTCAGATATCTTTTATCCGTGGAATAAAGATGGCGTCTTGACAGTTTTTGTATGGAAAAACTGTCAAAAATTATTCGCAGTTAAGACTTATACTCGGTATAAAAGTTTGGTGAAATTCGCCCTTAGGGACATAAAAGGCACGTTTGAACGTCATAAATAAATCATCGTAAGGAAATCGGCATGCCCGAGATATTTACCGACGGCATGGGAAGCCAAGTCAGAGGCCCAGGGGCGGCTTTAAAACTGACAGCAGGTTAGTCAATAGCCACACGAAAAAGAAGAAAGAAGCTTTTTCCTAATATTTATGTAATTAGTTATTATTTCATCAAAATCAAGCATTGTTATGTTTGGCAGTTAGAGGTAAGATAGCCAGTTCCTTCGGCCTGATCTTCTCTTACCATTAGGTAAGATGCAGGCCAAGAGAAATCAAGTTGAGGTTAAAAAAAAAACGTACACGGAATTATGTCAAAAGGTTTGCCAGAGAACGTAAACTTTACAAAACCGGTTTCTGAGTAATGAGTTTACAACATACCTTAACGATCTTTTCATCAGCAAAGCAGGTGCAGTCCTTCTGAGGCACGCAGGTCTTCTCGTCACGCCAGTAGGAGTTGGAGTCGCAAGGTTTACCAACGCAGCCTTCCACGCACATCTGTGGAAGAGGTCATAATATTGGTTTTTTTTCCACACAAATAGAGAGCCTCGTCACTTCTATTATTTAAAATATTCATCAATTGCTTGGTATTATATCGAATAATGACCATCATAGACAACTACCAATAGTAAAAAAATCCTTATTTCTTATAGTTTTCTAAACATAAAAAAATCCTTAAAAATGACTCCTAATTTTGTTAGCAGAAATAACCACAATTTTTTTTTACTTAGCCAAATCTTATTTTTGTCGCTTAATCTAAGTGGCATAGTACGTTATCTTAGTTTTTAAACATTAGTGCATAAAAGTTTTAAAACATTAGTGTTAAAATGTTAGTATGAAAAATGCAATTTCTATAAAATTCCCCATACAAAACGCTGCTTATGAAAGCAGCGTTTTGTATGGGGAATTTTACCACCAATTTTTATATTAGGTCACCACCTATGAAGGTGGTGACCTAATATAAACCGCCTGCATCTATTGTTTCATTTTACTCCAGGGTTTGTGGAGGTTGCAAAACCGATCGAACTTCAATATTATATTTTTGTTTGCAACAAGGAACTTGGTACGGTCAGTCACAAAAGTCGATTATCATAGCATTACACATCATCTTTAATGCCACAAAATTATTCGATACATTGTTTTTCAGCATCTCACATAATAACTAACTTCTTCTTCATACTTGATACCTCCACGCGTGTCTGAGAAAATGGGACAGACAGACAGTCTGACAGACAGACAGACGGACAACGAAGTGATCCTATAACTATAATGGAAAAGACCACATCGTGTTTTAGAAAAAGTTCGGCTTTGTAAAACTCATACCTCTATGACATAATTATCTCATTCTCAAGTTTGCTTGTCACAGTTATTTACTGGCACTTTATGTACCTACATGATGTTCCTCATGTACTTACCTCTCCAACGCAGCGTCCTTTAGCTACGAGTGACCTTCGGAAGTAGTCGCACAGTCTGTCACAGCGGTATGCGCACGCGCTGTACTCTTGTCCGGGAGGGCAACGTAACGTCGTCGCCGTAGGAGTGCTGTATGTCTGGGATGATCCTGGAGACGAATAGGTACGAGAAAAATTGTTTGTGGTATGAAATAATATAGCGGGGAATGAAACCAAAGTGATGATAGACACGAAGATTTCCATTCTATAGTTTGACCGAGACGGCTGATCCGCGTCTGAGCTATGCGCGCGGCTCACGGGGAGGCAGTCCAGGCCGCTCATTGGTCAACGCTCACGACACGCGCCCCCCGCCCGCCGCTCATTGGTCAACGCTCACGACGAGCGCCCCCTGCCCGCCGCTCATTGGTCAACGCTCACGACACGCGCCCCCTGCCTGCCGCTCATTGGTCAACGCTGCCCCCGCCTCGCCGCGTATTCCTAAGGCGCGGAACAGCGGTCCCGGTTAAACTATAGTCACTGTTTGAGAAAGTTGGCAGGAAGGAAACTTTAGGTTGAAGGCATATTGGACTTTACAAAGCAATATGATTGATTGTTGTTGGTTGATATGTACCTGGAGGCGCAGCTGTTGCGGGTGTCGTCGAGATGGTCGTCTTTACAGCTTCTACAAATAAAATATTAGAAAAATTATGGTAGGGTTGGTCCGTGGATAGGTGAACATCTTTACATCCAAGACTCCTATGTGCCTCGGAATGCACGCTAAGTAGTTGGTCCCGGCTGTCATTCGTGGATCTTTTACAGTCGTTACGGGTCGTCATAAGCCCAAAAGTCTGACAATCAGTCTTGTCAAGGGGTATCTTATTACCAGTGATCGGAATAGGTAGAGCTAATCTACCTAAAGTTCGAAAAAGAACAGGGACCAAGTGGAGACGCCGTACGACAAAATATTTTTTCGGGACTAATGTCCCGGGTTTCGGAACATTACTTAAGTACAACCAATATTAAATAAAATAAAACAACTGTCGAATTAATTTCCAGTTTCAGTTTAAAAAAAGAGTATGCACGATTTTTATTGTTTAAAAAAAAATAAAGGTCATAGTTGGGAAATGGCTAGGCAGATTTTTTTTAATGGCTTTAGGGTTGAGCTATCCGAATATAATAAAAATATTTGATCTAGATCTTAAGGGGGAGGCGTGAAAATTGATTCTCTGATAATATAATAGATATAAATAAATTCCACTCACCAGTAGTAGTAGCCCCACACTCGGGCCTGATCACGAGCACGTTGTAAGGCCAGTCGCACACCATTGTAACGTTGTTGTACATAGTGCCGGGTCCACACGACTTCAGCACAGTTCCGCTCGGGGCGCATTCGTAAAACTTCGTGCAGTCCGTCGGGTGCGGCTCGTTGGGACGGACTGAGTTCTCGCAGAGTGATGGTTCTGTATAAAGAGACATGTTAGATTGAATAAGTTGAAGTGAATCTAAAATACAAGAATAAATACTGTAAAGGAGAACGTAAATGAAAGCAGAATATGTTTATGTGAGAGAAAGTTTAAAAAGCAGGTTGAGACCCTTATTGCTACAGTTTTAAGGTCCTAAATTAGATCGTAACTTATCAAGGGGGTAGCCTATTGCACACTTGCCGCCTTACTAATAAACGTTGTATAGCGCCTGTATAGTTACACAACGCTTTGTCTTCTTCTTTCAAAAGTCAAATTATTTTTGAAAGAAGAAGACAAAGCGTTGTGTAACTATACAGGCGCTATACAACGTTTATTAGTAAGGCGGTTGGTGTATATTAAGTCCATATTTCAAATGAGTATACTTGGTCATCATAACTCCAAAATTGCCAATTCTAATTATTGGGCAGTAAATTGATAAATTGAGGCAACTAGATGTAACTTTTGTTTAAGGATCAGTTCACACCGAGACGCGCCGAGACGCGCACTTTTTATTTATGATACAATATAGAATTTATTTACTACATAATAAGGTACACACGGCTACACATCAAGCTATACATTTCCAGTATAAGCTGACCTCGAATTGTACGGAAATCCTATACAATGCGAGATCAGCAGAAACTGGAAATCTATAGCTTGATGCGTAGCCGTGTGTACTCATCATTAGGTTTAACTACACTACAGATATTTTAATACTACACTATGGGATATTACATAGATATGTTACAACTTTACTATGTATACTTTCCATACGTTTTTTGTTTACTTTACATAAGTTTACTTTCGCACTGGGCTGCGCGTGTACACACTACACGCGCTGCGCAGCACCGCTTCCTATATATAAAAGTACTCTGTGACCGCATCTCAGCGTACTTTGACACGTGTCAACCCTCGCGCTGAAATTATACCTTTTCGTGAAGAAAATAAGTTCGATAATTGTTAAAAAGTGCGCGTCGCGTCGTTTCACGTCGCGGTCTGAGGCCCTAGTCAAAGTGACATTCTATCAGCGATAACGATGATGGAAAAGGCAAAAATGTATAGGACTGTTATAACTAGACTGTTATAAGAAGTATAAGCTATCGAAAAGCTTACGTCAATCCTGTTGAAAATCTTTTTAGAAATACGAAACACTTTCGAAGCGATTTTCACTTGTCTAGGCTCTCTGAACTGACCCTAAATCTTTCATATTCTATCTTCTGCTGAGGCCCTAGTGTGAGATTCTTTTAACCATCTCGCCTTTACGCATCGAATTCGTTTGGCGCTCCGATTGGCCCTTCACTGGCCTTCACTGGTGAAGGGCCAATCGGAGCGCCGAACGCGGTCGATGCGTAAAGTCGAGATAGTTACAAGAAACTCACACTAGGGTCTCTGTAATTATTATAACTCACCCTCACACTCGCAGTATACTCTAATCTCGAAGTCTAAACACTTCTTGCCGACCTCCTTGCAGTACAGCCCTCGCTGTAAGCTACATTCCGCGTCAAGACCCGTTTCTTTGGGAGACTTGTGATCGTCCACTGTACGGCATTCTATCTCCTTCATCATGCTTTCTTTACACATTGGTGAGCCGATTGCCTATATACGAAAAAAACAAAAAAAATAATTATTGAATGTTATAAACAGGCTCACTTGCTCTATATTCTAAGGTGCATTTACACGAGTAAATTTTCTCGCGCATCAAGAATGTCCCTAAAAGATTATATTATCTATAATTATCTTCTATAATTGTCATTGTCACAGCTTCATCGTTACGGCTCATTTACAAAAGGAGACTTTTTCATAGTGAAATAAAACTTGACTCGTGTAAACAGTAAGCACCTCGTCCGTCAAAAATGTAAATGTCTTATGACAGATTCTTGGTTAATATAAAGACTCTTGTATCTTTACCAGTAATTAAGCAATGACCTCATAGTTTTGCATAGTAGATGCAAATGTACGCCCTCCCATATGGACGTAGAGTCCATCAATGCCTGGTCAAGCCTTGTATATGTAGTCATTTTCTCAAACAATGCGCGAAAACTAAGTAAATCTATACTAATATTATAAAGCTGAAGAGTTTGTTTGTTTGAACGCGCTAATCTCTGGAACTACAGGTTGGAATTGAAAAAATATTTTTGTGTTGGATAGTCCATTTATCGAGGAAGGCTATAGGCTATACAACATCACGCTACGACCAATAGGAGCGGAGCATAAATGAAATATGTTGCAAAAACGGGAAAAAATATTCCTTTTTGAGAGTTTTCGTTGCGTGCGCTGCGTAAACGGTTTATCTTACGTAAATATAATGTATGATGAAATTGTTCCTCTTTAAAGGTTCTAAAAAAAAGTACGCGACAGCATATTATTATATTTATCTTTTAAGATCGACTCACTATAACCTTTTTTTATGGTAATCAAATTTGTTCGAAATTAATGCATTATTTGCGAAGGAGTTTTATCAACATAATAATATTAATTCTTATTCAAATAAATAGTTTTAAAATCAAGGGTATTTATTTAGCAGTAAAATACTTTTTAATTCATTCGAATCGGACATTTAATTTCGAAGTTATCACGAGTATAAAAATACACGAACCATCCGACACTGGCGCCGCGACGTTCCCTACTCTAGAGAGGAGGAGAAGATGGGTACACGGGTAGACCATGACCGGGAATAGGACATAGGATACGTTTTATCCCTATATTCCCACGGGATCGACACCTACGCGGGTGAAACCGCGGGGCACAGCTAGTTAATAATAATAAATTCCAGAATCAATGACGAGGAACGATAACGCGCCAATATGTTCATTTGTTTCTTCTTTACTGTAAACAGCTCTATTTGCAAGCCAAATCGAAATTTAAATAAACATTTCGATAAGTTATAAGTTACCTCCTCGGTTGCCACTTGTCGAAGTAAAAAGTTCGTTCCATTTTTAAATAACACGTCAGATATGGATTTTCATGCAAACATTGCCGGCCCGGCGCTCGCATTTATTCAACCAGTACAGCAAATTCGATTTATCTCAACGAAGGTTGTCAAAATAATGCTCGAATTTCCAAGCATGTATTATTGTTTTTTTATACTCTTACTTACGTATCTCGGCGTTGCGCCGGCTTTTGGGGTTAGTACGGGCCGAAGCCAAAAACTACCCATTTTTTTTTTCTATTTTGAGCGTGGGAATTCATCCAATCACTTCCCCGCTCTGGGCGGAGCGGAAAGGCGTGTCAGACTTTTACTGACTAAAACCCACCCGTGTTCCTTCAGTTGCGTGTTGCCATGGTCCCGGTATCCCTTTCGGACTTTCCGGCAACCCTGGCAGGCAAGTACTACCCCTGGAAATTGGTTAGATTATGATGAGATGATGGTGTGTTCGGATTTTGTGATGGTGAGTGTGTCTGTCCATGAAACAGTTTTCGTGCAGTGTGCAGTGGTTGCTGCACATATGTGTGAGGTGACGATTGATGTATCGTTGTCATTTCGTAGAAATTTTCTGACAATCCTGCAGGTATTCAAGATTGCAGCTTTCTGATGAGTCTGATATGTGTAGGGTGGTAAATCGAGTGTTTTTAATGACTGGTGGAGCTGTTTAGGTATTACACCTGTTGTTGATAAGACTATAGGAACTATAGTGACATTGCTAAGGCGCCACATTCTGCCGATTTCTATTTTCAGGTTTATATATTTTGAGAGGCATGTATTATTATTATGTGTTTACATATCTCGGGACCATGGGGTCCCGGTCTTTTGGAAGGCGTACGAGGGGCCGAAGTCAACTCGCAGAGGCCCCTTAGACAGTTTCAAAAGGAATGAGGCACCAACCGACGATTATCCCTGTATGTACTATGCAAGTGCACCCAAGGACAACCCCCGGTTGGTGTAGGACTATTGCAGAACATGGAAACAAAACATATTGGGTTATGGGTTTGGGTGGCTATAGTGGATTGGTTATCTAGAACTATGGAAAAGCTATGTCCCCTGCCTGATCAATGTTATGATATTATACATGGATAATAAAATGGCAGGGGGTGACTTGCACACTCAATAATGGGCCCCCAAAAACAGTTGCTGGCACATAGTGACTTAGCGACAAGGGGGCAACACTTCCTGAGGTGCTTGAGGAGTGGAGAGGTATTCCACGGCTTTCAGAACAATCCCAGAGCCCGGAAGATGGTCAAGATCCCTACGAGCACTTACTGGAAGACTTCCTTCCTCCGAGCACATTTGCTCTTGCGAGTCTCCACTCAAGACAGCTAATAAAGGCAAGAAGGAGGTGGGAGCTCTGTTCCTCGTCAGTTTTCACTCTAGCCGGCCAATAAAGGCAAGGCAGAGGTTATTATTATAGATTATTACCAGTTCATTAGGCCGCGGTAGTGGCTCGCTGTCAATAGATTCTCCGTTGGATTCTGTCTCGGGCGCTCCTCTGTTGATCCAAGGGCTCCAGCCCGTCACGCACTTCAGGGGCTCATCGTGAGGTTTCGGAGATGTTACTTCTTGCGGCTGTGAGAGAAAAATAACCGTTAAATCTAGAAATTGTTCATAAATTACTAAATCAAGAATTTCTTTATCTACAGCAGAATCACCTCTGAACAGTAATGTTCCGATTTCGCAGAAGTATGCATTTATTTGATATTTTTTGTATTGAAAGTCGCTTCATTGATAAGCTGAAAGAATCGTTGATACGTACTTCTCAGGGTGATCTTTAGAGTTCGTTCTTTTAGTTTTAGTCTATTCTTCTATATCGTGACTAAATTACATAAAGTCAATAAAATCGTACTTAATTTGACATACTTTAAGGCTCAGTTTACAGAAAAACGCGAAGCGACGCGAACTTTTGTATGATCCGATACGATATCGAATTTATTTACTACACAATAAGGTACGCGCACTGCGCAGCACCGCGCATCTCAGCGTACTTTGACACGTGTCAACGCTCGCACTGATATTATATTTTTTCGTGAAGATAAGTTCGATAATTGTTAAAAAGTGCGCGCAGCATCGCGTCACTTCACGTCTCGGTCTGAGGCCCTAGACAAAGTGACATTCTATCAGCGATAACTATGATGGAAAAGGCAAAAATGTATAGGACTGACATAAGCTTTTCGATAGCCTAATCCAGCGTCAATCCTGTTGAAAGTCGTTGCAGAAATACGAAACGCTTTCGAAGCGATTGTCACTTGTCTGGGCTGACCAAAAACCTAACCAGTAAAATACAAACTCACCGCCTCAATAGTAGTGCAAGGCTGCCCCGTACAAATCTTCTGCTTCTTTGAACACCTGCAAGTATGGCAGTCATCTTCTTCGACAACCTCTCCCTCCGCGACCTCCCGCCCATCAGCCAGCGTCATGCACACCGGCTTGCACTTGGCGCGCGGCACGCAGTCCTTATGAGTACTGTTCTTGTACACTTGGCCTTCGGGGCAGGACTTCTTGGGTTTGCAACCTGTGTTGAATGGATGGTAATGTTATTAAACGTGTATTTTTAATATGAACCTTATGTTTGATAGGATAAGGACTAGTTTATAGTATTATTTATTTTGATGATGTGGTTTTTTTTTGTGTGAGATTATTCTTAAAATGTGAGTGTTCTGTACGTAAGAAAGGAGTTCACGGACACTTTGCCTGTTCTTTTGAAAATTTAACAAACGGGAGCTAATTATTTTGAAGGCATTACAAAATACGTAAACACAGTACGTTGTTTTTATTCAAAATTACAAAATGATAACTATATTTTCCGAATCGTTTTATAATAGGGAATATGCATGTATTTTTTTAATATTTTTATTCGATAATTTACATCGTCAAATAATAGTAAAAAAAAAATCGACGACAAAAAAGCAATTTAAAGTACTTAAAAAAAAGTTTAAAAATATCCAACCGATCCGGGCTATTTAAACCCCCTCCATTTGGCGCGCTTGGTGTGGTGACGTCACAGACCGTGAAAACAAACAAGCAACTGTCAAGTCAACGTCAAACACTCCTTTTTGTATGAGCATTTGACATTGACTTGACACTTGTTGATTGACTTGACATTGACATTTTGATTGTAATCCCGGATTGTTACGTCACATCCGCTCTTAGCTTTTCAAGTATTTGAATTACCCACGGTTTTTTAGGACTTTAAAAAAATTAATTTCTCGCTCATAAAGAAATTTTATTCAAAAATATTGATGGAGGCATAATTCTGAAGTAATATAGTTTATAAAAAAAAATATTTGACCCATATTTGAATCACATGCATATTCCCTATTGGTACAGACAGTTGCATATCAAGCTATACGTTTAAGATGATCTCGCATTGTATAGGATTTCCGTACAATGAGAGGTCAGTTTATATTAGCTGCAGGCTTTGCCCGCGTAGACCCTTATTCTTGTTGTAACTTACTTTTTTAAATAAAAGTAAGTTACTCCGTATAACATCAGCTATCTGCCAATGAAAGCCCCGTCAAAATCGGTCCAACTCTTTCAGAGAACAACAAACAGACAGACAAACATTTAAAATATTGTTTTTTGGTTATAAGTAAAATACTTTCCTGGGCATTTACTAAATAGCATTTTATCGTTATACACAGATACTTCAATTTTATTTATTTGTATAGATTATTTGCACGTATTCCGAAACTAACCTTCAACGCAAGTGTCCTGTTCACAGTTGGTCTTCATTTCAGGGTAGTACAGGGTGTTGTCGCAGGTCTCCACAGGACACGGAGATAAGCACGCGTCGTAGTTGGAGCATTCCTCATCGCATTGCATTGCTGGTGGACAAATGAACATAGACATTTTAATTTCAGGGTAGATGTCAATAATTATATTAGTTATTAAGTAATATATTTTTTTTTTCTAATTATAACTGCTGCTCGGGATGATCTTCAAGGTTAAGCAACGATTGCCCAGGTCGGTCCGTGGATGGGTGACCATCAAATACACACCGTGTTTCAGAAAGCACGTTAAGCCGTTGGTCCCGGCTGTCGTTTGTGGAAAAGATCCACAAACGACAGCCGTTTCGGGTAGTCAGGAGCCCGAAAGATAGAAAACCAGTCTTACCAAGGAGTATCATGCTACCCGATGTACTGCGTGCATTGTCTATGGGAATTTTGTATGAATTATTGAAATTTGGACAGGACAACTTCTGTCGGGCTAGCTAGTTTATAATATTTATAGATTTAGCGGTGATATTGGTATTTGAAGTTTTCTTTTTTAAAGGTTAATCCACCTTCACCAAAAACCTGCTATCATAATACCATCAGATGTCATAAATGTTTAGCCAATACTCACGACAAGTCGCCTGCGTCCTCCACTTGAACGTGACGCCCCTGGCGCCGCACGCGTGCGCGTAGGCCGCCAGCGCCGTGCACGCGCACTCGCAGTCGGCGCCCGCGTCGCACGCGCACGCGTCGCGCGTGCAGCGCGCGATGTACGGCGAGGGCGACACCTCCGCGTGGCACAGAGTGAAGGGGTACTGTTTCATTGTGCTGCAGATTGAGGAGGCCCATTCCTTTCGTTCGGGACGTTGTTTGCAGTGGTCCTGTATAACAAATGAAGCTTGAATATCTCATTTTGCTACTTTAACACTGATTTTTTAAAATAATAATGCTTTTTATTGATTAATTAGGTACAGGTACAAAAGTAGAATGTATGAACATATTCAACGTCTCTACTACACCCCGATTCAAATTTAATAGCGGCTCGGAACATGAGGCGAGTCACTACGCAGTAACGAATTCATGGGTCAACGGGGTAAGGGGTGGGGTACTGCGCAGCAAGTAGCGCACTTCCGAGCCGCCGTTGAATCGAACTGTACTAATGGATTGATGACTTTGAAGGTTTGTACGTCATAATCAGGCTAAATCTATGAACTTTCAGCATATTTCTCAAAAGGTTTCCTATAGTCACTATGAAATGGCTAAAATTGCGCTACAAAATACTTGTCCTATTAACCCAAGTTATAATATTATATACCGAGACTCCTCCGTGTCTCGGAAAGTACGTTAAGCCGTTGGTCCCGGCTGTTTTATTATTTTTTATTTATCTGGCAGTTTGAGTACTATAGGCGGCCTACCCAAATGTCCTTTCTTTGGTATTGTTCGTCGAGTCGTTGAGCTCCTTAAGTTCTGAGTTGAGTTACACGATTACTGACAAATGCGTGCACTGACTGGACAGGTCCACTCAAATCTGTATGGTTCTTTCCTCAAAAGACCATTTCAGACACAAATCTACATGGTCCTCAAATGATCTGACCAAGATTATTTCCGGATTTTTATATTTATATTTACATTGACATGAATATTTACTTTGTAAAGTATTATATTATTTTTAATTATTGTGAATGTGAAGATTATGTGGATCTTTCTTTTCTTTTTTATGATTTATTTTTTCTTAATTTTAATTAATCATAGTCTGGCAGTTTGAGTAATTTATGCAGCCTAACCAAATGTCCTTTCTTTGGTATTGTTCGTCAAATCGTTGAGCTCCTTAAATTCGGAGTTGAGCTGCACGATTACTGACAAATGCGTGCACTGACTGGACAGGTCCACTCAAATCTGTGTGGTTCTTTCCTCAAAAGACCATTTCAGACACCAATCTACATGGTCTTCTCATAATCTGACCAAGATTATGTCTGGACTTTAAAAGAGACTGTGACCTCTGAGTTTGTTTCGGCCTTTCTTCTCAGAGTAGTCAGATAGGAAACGCCGACCTCATCTAGTTTTAAAAATGTGATTGACGTGTAAAAGTGTTTGTACAAACCTACTTATAGAAATAAATCATTTATCATTTATCATTTGTGAATCTTTGACAGTCGTTACGGGTCGTCAGAAGCATGAAATTCTAACAACCAGTCTTACTAAGGGGTATCGTATTACCAAGTTTCTAGGTTGTAGATGTCTGAGGCCCTAGACAAAGTGACATTCTATCAGTGATAACGATGGAAAAGGCAAAAATTCTGTTGAGTCGTTGTAGAAATACGAAAAGCTTTCGAAGCGATTGTCACTTGTCTAGGCCCTCAGATAGTCCCTCGCTCCATGTAAAAAGCTGGTAGCTGCAGGCTGGTGGTATTCATTTATTTATTTATTTATTTGCTAACATGTAAAACACTGGTTAGTAGGCATGCATTAAAATTTCATGACACAGTATCAAGACATGCACCCTGTAAGGGCACTGCAAATGATTAAATTACATAATATTGATTCTAATTATTACAATTCATTACGTTAAACAAAACATTAATTAATTAATTATTACATTTTATTTCAAATAAATCATTATAAGTACTTCTTTCTCTCTTTTTAGTCATATAGGCCTAAGCATAATTATTGTGGAGTATAAAGTCATTTATTATTTCACATATAGGTACGTCAAGCATATTGATACACGGTCAGTCGATTCACAATTTGTCAGTTTTAAATTCCTCAACAGTATAGTAGCCTTTCTTTATTAACAGAGATTTCAACTGTTTCGAGAAAATTGAGTCTTTTGGTAGAGATTTTAAACTTTCCGGAAGTTTATTAAATATATTAGCTACTCTTGAGTATGGACTTTTCCCGATAACTTTTAAGTTTGTGATGGGTAGTACTAATCTATTCTTGTTCCGTCGGTTATAGTTTTCATTTACCGCGATATTAGATTTGAAGAGGTGCCTATTTTTCCTAACAAATATACAACTTTGCAGTATGTATATTGCTGGTAGTGTAAGAATTTGTAGCTTGATAAAGTGTGTCCTACAACTCTCTCGTTGGTCTATGTTCATTAGTATTCTGATACATTTCTTTTGCTGGATGAACAGATCCAAAAAGTCAGTACTTTCTCCCCACAGAATAATACCATAATTTAGCCAGGAGTAGGCGTACGCATAATAGGCAGATAAGGCGGTTTTATAGTCTGTGTTGCATTTCAATATGCTTAGTGCATATACAAGATGGAGACGACAATACAACAAAAAATGAAACTCCGTATATCTAATGACGTTCTCGGTCTACATACAAAAAATTAATCAAATATTTCCAGTAGTTTAGTTACGATAGCTAGTCAAAGATCGGCAAACCCCATAGTCGGCCCATCACTACTATTTAGTTTGTTTGAAAAAATGACTTTTTTGATTTCGATGTTAGGATTTATTTGTTAGTTCCAAAATACTCTTATGCATTAGTATTGCCAGTGTTTTCATTTATTGTTGTATTGTCGTCTCCACCTTGTATAAATTGGGACAGTTTTGCTCTTGTGGTTTCTATATGTTTCTTCCAATTTAGATTTGTATCCAGTGTTAGGCCTAAAAGTGTAAATTCGTTTATTTCTTCTAATTTTGTTTGTTGGGTGTATTTAGATTTAGTGGGGTTCTTTGGTAAGTTCTGAATTGGCATATTTTAGTTTTAGTTAAGTTTATTTCTAAGTTATGTTCTTTTAACCATTGCTCAGTTTCTTTCAGCTACATTGGGTTAGAGTGGAAGCCGACCCCAACATAGTTCGGAAAAGGCTAGGTAGATAAGATAAGATAAGATTTCTTTATTTGTTTAAACATTGTATACATACAAGAGCATGCAAGATATTACATCGTTTGAGTCCAATCATGTTTAGCCGTAGTATCGGCGTATAAATATTTCCATAACATTGAATAGAATTTGCAGAATAATCGAAAAGTACCTAGACGCACTTCCAAAATTTTTGTTTTACAAACTTTTTAAATGAAAATTATTTTTATGTTCAAATGTCAAAATTGAAGATACGTCAAAATCTTCGTCAAAGTTACTGAATGTATGTCAAAATTATAAGATTTACGTCAAGTTTGCAAGATTAATGTCAAAATTACAAGATCAATGTCAAAAATTACAAGAGTTATGTCAAAAAAAAAATACAATTCATTTAAAGATTTCATATTAGTGTCAGTCAACAAACACTTTTTCGGCTAGAAATTCGGAGACACTATAATATGCCTTTTGCGAAAGAAACCTTTTTAATTGACGCTTGAATGCATTACTATTTAGCTCCTTCCAATGCTTAGGCAATATGTTAAATATAGTAGGCGCCATGCAGACGATACTTTTGCGCATGAGTGACGTTTTTGCTGGATAGACGCGAAGAATGGTCATATCCCGTCTGTTACGCGGTACAGCGTCCTGTAGACGTGGAAACAGATTGGGGTTTGTTTTAACAAACATTGCGGCTTCGAGGATATACAGACAAGGAAGAGTTAATATCTTGTACCTTTTAAAATATGGTTTACAAGTATCTACGGTTTTTAGCCCAAACATAGATCGAATGCATCTCTTTTGGGCCTTGAATGCCGTGTTAGCGTCGGTAGAATTTCCCCAAAATATGATGCCGTATCTTAGGTGAGACGCAGCTAAACCATGGTAGGCCGCAATCAAGGTATCTACATTAACAACTGCAGCTAGAGAGTGCAATGCAAATGCAGAACTACAATTTTTTTTGCAAAGGTTCTCGATTTGTGATTTCCAGTCAAGTCTTTTGTCAATTCTTAGTCCAAGAAATTTAGTAGTACTTACGATTTCAATAATTTTATTATCTATATTTATGTCCATATTTTCGATAGTTAAGCGTTGGCTAAAATGTATGATTTTAGTTTTATCTAAATTAATCTTTAAATTATTATTGTTCAACCATTTTATTATAGATGTCAAGGTATTGTGAATGTCAAGTTTATATTTGATCATGTCATTGTTATTACTCGAAATTGTCACCGTGCTATCATCTGCAAATAAAGTCATAGGGTGTGAAATTGATTTTGGCAAGTCATTAATGTATAGTGTAAAAAGTGGAGGTCCCAGTACACTACCTTGTGAGACACCAAAACTAATGTAACGTTCATCTGATAAGTATATCTCTTCCTTTTTAGTGGTAGTATTAATTCTAGTGATTTCTGTCTTTTGCTTTCTATTGCGTAAATAAGATTTCATTAAATTAAGAACATTACCTCGTATACCATATGCGTCAAGTTTTTTTATTAAAATGTCATGATTTACGTAGTCAAATGCTTGTGTCATATCGCAGAAGATAGCACATACAGGTGTTTTTTTGTCCACTTTTGTCAATACAGTGTATAAAAAGTCGTAGATCGCCATATTTATCGTCTTATTTTCGCGAAATCCCTTTTGCTCATTACATAACATATTATTTTTTTCTATGTAACCGTTTAATTCCTTTTGAATGAATTTCTCAAATATTTTCGAGAAGATAGGAATCAACGAAATAGGCTTGTAGAATTCCATGAGCTCTCTATCTTCTTTCTTAAATAATGGCTTAACGATAGCTATCTTCAGTGCGTCAGGAAACGTGCCAGCCACAATACACTGATTTATAATATGGGACAGGTGGCGGCATATTTCAGATGCTACAGCTTTTATTATTTTGGTTGATATGCTATCGTACCCCACACTATTTGTGTTTTTCAAGGCCATAATAATTTTATGTGCCTGTTGTGGTGTACATGGTGCCATAAACATCGAGTTATTGTTATTTAAGATTGGCATTGTACTTTGAGAACTAGACTGGATGGATTGTATTTTATTAATAAAATAGTCATTAAATTGATTTGCAATTTGATTCGCGTCCGTAATTATTTCATTATTAATTTTAATTTTCAAGATATAATTTTTGGGTACATTAAATTTACATTGATTTATTATTTGCCAGGCAGTTTTACATTTATTGTGTGATGTTGTGATTTTATAGTTATTTTGTGAACGTTGTGTTAGAGTCATGATTTTTCTAAAAAGCTTAGAGTAGTCTTTAAAGCGAGTTCTATTTAATTCATTTGGTTTTAATCTGTAAGTCCACAGAAGTTGCCGCTTTTTCTTACTACAGGATTTAATACCTTTAGATATCCACCTTGGTTTTTTTATTACATTTATTGTACTCATAGTCTTAGGAAAACAGAGGTTGTAGAATAAAGAAAATATTTCATGAAATTTGTTATACGCAATGTTAGGGTCATCCGTTTGATATATTTCGGAGAAATAAATTTTGCTCATACAATATTTAAATTTGGATGTATTTTCCTTGCTGTAATTGCGTCTAATAGCACCGTATTTGTCGATCATACATATTTTATTTACTGGGCATTTTAAAATCTGGGCTGTATGGTCTGAAAGGGCAAACTCTAAGACTGTTGACTCACATCGTTTGTTATAATTATGCGCAAAATTATCGATACATGTCTGAATTTCCGTTCGAGTAGGTTGATTTATTGCTAGTTTTAGGTTGAAGCTAAGTAGAAGGCATTCAAACTCTATCGACTGATAATTCCTTTTTAATATGTCTATATTGAAATCGCCGGCTATGACAATATTTTTATAGGCATTCTTTGATAATTCATGTACGACTGTTTCAAACTGATTAAAGAAAATATTCAGATTATTCAAATTTGGAATTCGATACACACATACAAAGGCAGTATTGTACTTAGTGAGCTCAATGGCACAACATTCAAATGTCAGGAACATTTATTGACATTTTTGAGATTTTTAATAATTCTTTCCATTCGTGATCATTTCTAATTAGGATACACGATCCACCTCTCTTAACTTCTTTTCTACTATAGTGAGCGGCTAAGCAGTAGTTTGGTATGTTCAGCTGGTTTTCGTAGCCTTCCATCATAAAATGTTCTGTAACGCATAATACATCCACTTGTGTTTTTTTCTGTAAGTTCATTCAAACAAACTGTGAGCGCATCCGACTTGTTCAATAAACCTGCTATGTTCTGGTGCATTACATGGAGATGTTTAGTGACGAAAAAGTTCACCGTGTGACAGATTATCCATACTAAAACTCATGTCAGTCGATATCATCTTGTTATTAAATTCTATGTCCTGAATCCAGATTGATTTTATGGAACAGGGATTATCTACATTACAGCTGCAGTACATTAAATTTAAAACTTACCAAAAGCTGCTGCGGCTTAGGGCACGTAGGCTTAAGTTTCCAGGAGTCCGCGAAGATGAGTGCTGAAGACTCCGCCATGCCACCGCCAGAGGGCGTCTGGAAGTCGTCGCGTCTGTCGCTGTTGTAGTTACCGCACAGACCTTTCACCTGGAATTATGGATTGGTTAGTTTACCGGTCAGAGGACCAGGTGTTGACGCTTTTAGCCACTGCTGGATATATCATTCACCTACAGCCAAATTATTTCTTGGTCTCTGCAAAAGCTATTCTAATTTATAAGGTAGGTCATTTTTTAAATGCCATGTTTTGTATCCCGTGAATATCACTTATTTCTAAAATTCTTGGAAATGTTTTTTGACTTTTGTTCAAATAAAGCATAAGGGTTCATGCACACACCAGACACGTCAATGTCAAGTCGCCGATCAGTCACGTCAATTTCAGGGACGTGTGTGAGCAGATAGTCAGTCAGTCATACCAACGCCTGTTTCGATCGTGTTCCTCATTTCCAGTTTATGCTGATCTCGCATTGTATAGGATTTCCATACAATGCGAGGTCAGCTTATACTGGAAATATATAGCTTGATGTGTAGCCGTGTGTATAAGTTTTGACTTCTCGGTGACGCGACGTTGACAGAGACGCGCCGATAGTGAAGTGACTGATGTGTGTAGCCACGTTCTAAAACTTTTAACTACGATATTTTTTGACGTGACTGATCGGCGACTTGACGTTGACGTGAGTGACGTGTGTGCACGAACTTTAATAAAATTCAACAGAAAAATTATGTAAATCACCTCCTGTATCGCGCACAAAAATTAAAAATAAAAGTAAATACTATAAGAACAATTCTCACCCTTCCTTGCCAGATGGAATCAACTTTGACGTAGACTCTCATTCCGCGGTCCCATTGTAGACTCATACCAAGTGACGGAACATCCAGGAAGACGTAAGCACCAGCCATACGCATTTTGATCCTAGACAATGTAATGAGCATCTTTATTTCATTTTCCATACACATAAATTATATTTTTAAATATTAGAATAAAAAAATATATAAAAACATTTAAAAATATAAAAAACAGTAGCCCACCGGTATCGGGAACAGGGTCCAAGCTACCGGCGGTCAGGGCTCCAGAGAGAGGAACCTCCTCACAATGCGAGCCGTGTCCAGGAGGAACGCTTTCTGAATCAAGCCCTTACTCCAGCTGCCCAACGAGAGCCTCCATAGTTGTTGGTCGAGGCTCTTGGCAATTAAGCCATTGGTTGATGCGACTATCGGCACAATGATCGCTGAGTCCAGTCCACAATGAGCATAATTGTTATGGTAATAAAACTTAGAAGAACTTTTGAATTTCGCGGGTTACATTTAAGGAATCACCTTAAGTAATGCTAAAGTTATGGTCGACCAGTTCTCAACTTGGAATTCTTTATTAAGTTTACGCTAGTCATTCATTCTCATGAGTCGCATAAAACGCATGCAGTTTGCAAACGTCTCATGAAGTTTACTCCAATGTATGACAGTACGGAAAAAGAATTTAAAAAAAAAAATTTGATAGTTATGAACTTATAAGCGTTGAAACGTCCATATTTCAACAATATTTATTTCTTTGGGTGTAAATAAATAACACCAAGAGGATGAACATGGCAAAATTATTGCCGAAATATACAATTTATTCAAGAATTCAAAAATAAATACATCCAGTTGTTTCTTCATAATTATGTATACGCTCAAAGCTATGAACGTTAAGAAATTTTACGCGCTCGTTTTCGTTATAAATCACCGTTTATTTCACTTCCCATACCCTGTCTCATACGATGTTAGGTGAAATAGCATGTATATTAGCCACGCCCACCAAATAGTTGAGGCTGTCGACTAGCACAACTTTAAGAAACCGGATGAGTTAATTTTAAAGCAGTATTTAAAAACAAAAACATTTTATTCTCGTTTAAAAAAAAGTTTTAACTTTCTGAACCCAGATAACAGGCTTTTTCAATTTAGTCGTCCAATAGACTGAGGGTTCAAAGGAACCCTGTAAGATCGCAATCGCAAGCCTGATGATCACAGTCGGATGTTTATTTAACTACAAAGGATTTGTGATATTGTAATTATGTAACGCCCTTGATGCCCTTTGATAATTTTCCCTTGTACATAATTATTATTATAGATATTATAAGTCTTTGTTAGTTTTTAAATTATGTAATAGTAATTGTAACGACTTACCTCTTTAACTTAGATATATCCGGAATGGGTGAATCCTTAGTGAGTGAGACAATCTCTTCATTACCGCCGCCGCCAACCTTCAGAGTCACCGACTTAGAGCATGTGGCGCCTAGCGTGCCGCATGGTACATTCTACACGGAACACAAGATTTTTTTTATTTCGAAAGATATTACTTGATCAATACAGTTTTCAGAGTATTCCTATGTTGGGAATCGAACTCAACCTGCCACCTTGCACGCGGTGTACACGCGCAGGCGGCGTGATCAGCGCGTCATCGCCGCTGTCGCAGTGTCTAATGTCAGTTTTATGTCAAACTCCATACAGAAATGTCATGTTTAAAAGGGGCTAAATAACTGATAAACACGGTTTTGTGGTAATAAGGTAACAATTTGCTTAACAGTTTTAAACTGCAGAACAATGTCACAGCGGTCCCTTTCATTTTGAATGAAAATTGCAATACACTTTAGCCAAATAACTCGTTTCCCCTCACCTGAATCTCCACATCGAACCCATCCTTGCTGTCCATGACGCCCTTAGCCAGCAGATAGGTGCAGACCCCTTCGAAGTCGTAGTCCGTCCCGTCGAACGTGACCACGTGCGAGTCGCCCCACGCGGCGCACACGCCGGCACATTTGCGGCGACTGCACGACCAGTTGCCGCTCTTGCATTCGCTGTGAAAATAAAAAATGTGACAGAAATGCGCTAAATAAATCTTCTAAAATGAAAATATAAAATGTGCCAGGCATGCCAGAAATATATCTTCTACTACCACCCGTCAATGAACGACTTATGTAATGAATTTAATTTATTTTATAATCAATTATATTAGGTACAGGTAAAATGCATAATTATCATGAGTAAATGTTTATAGTGTTTTTATTTTTAAATTATTCGTTTTTATTTGTGTTTGATGTACTTTTCGATTTATGCTTGTAACTCTTTCACGCAAGAATTACTGAACAGTTCTCGATGAAATTTGGCTATAACCTGGATTAACACATAGAATACTTTTTATCTCGATATTCCTACGGGATCGAGACTTATGCGGGCGAAACCGCGGGACGCTGCTAGTTGTAAATAAAAATCCAAACGGCTAGGCACCTTGGTCCATTACCTAAGCATAGTTCTGTTATCCCATTAGATAAGACTACTTTTTTTATGGGTCGATAAAATGTATAGACGAATTTTCGGTAAAAATACGCATAGGTAACCCAAATTGGCGCCATGCCAGGAACATTTATTGTAGACTAGCTACGCCCCGTGGTTTCACCCGCGTAAGTTTTGATCCCGTGGGAATATCGGGATAAAAAGTATCATATGTCCTATTCCAGGTCATGGTCTACCCATGTGGCAAATTTCATCTAATTCCGTTCAGCCGTTTTAGCGTGAAAGCTTAACAAACAAACTCACTTTCGCATTTAAAATATTAGTTTGGATATTTACTTCAAAATAACAATTTTTAAATTATTGTGTGTCTGTCTGTTTGTTCCGGCTAATCTCCGAAACGGCTGGCCAGATTTTGACGGGACGTTCACTGGCAGATAGCTGATTTTATAAGAAGTAACTTAGGCTTTTCTATTAGAAAAATAATTAGGGTCCACTCGAGCGTAGCCCCGATCACCAACTATTAAATGATTAATAAAAACCGGCCAAGTGTGTGTCGAACCACGCACAATGAAGGGTTCCGTAACCGTTCCGAACTAACATTGTAGTTGAAAAACTTGTTCCTAATACTGCTAACCAGTTTGCCGATACAATAGATAGTGTGTCAATGCTGACCAGGCAGTATCGATAACGCCTTGGCTGTCGTTCTACAAAGAAAGTGAAAGGCACGTACGCATAATCCATACAAATATACGCAATGTCCAGTACGTATTGTTTTATTTGAAACTGAGACATAACGGGGGCGTAGCTCAGATGGTAGAGCGCTCGCTTAGCATGCGAGAGGTACCGGGATCGATACCCGGCGCCTCCAAACTGACTTTTTAAATTTGGGTTAATCATTATTTTTTTATATAAAAATCTGAAAAAAAATCCTGTAAACACTCAATGGCACCTTTAGATTTATACAACATAATCCTTACTTGATAAAAATAATAAACCCCTGCCCTCCTTCCTTATACATGCGAAAGTGAGTTAGTTTATTGGTTTGTTATGTTTTCACGTTAAAACGGCTGAACGGATTTGGATGAAATTTGGCACATGGGTAGACCATGACCTGGATTAGGACTTAGGATAATTCTTATCTGGATATTCCCACGGGATCGGAACTTATCCGGGTGAAACCGCGGGGCGCAGCAAGTAATTATAATAATGCCCGGTTGCGTACTAAGGGTAACGTGGACCTTCTCAACCTCTGTAATGCTGCACGGACCTCTTTAATATTATAACGCGACCTTACTCGAAATACCCTAACCCCATGAAATATGAAGAGTATTAGGGTAAACACCGTTATCCTTGAAACCAGTGGTTTGATTTCATTTATAGAACGTAAAATCAATCAATTTTTTTAAAGAAAATCTACATTTTTACACAAGAGATTTCACCATACGCGCTAGGGCAACGTACTTACGTCTCAACACGGGCGGGGGACGCGGGACGTGACCTGACCGGCTGCGAGCGCGATCTCTATTGTGTATTTATTCATGTGTTGTGTAGGTAAGTTTTCGGGGTAGCTTGGGGGTTTCTCCTATGCTACGCTTTTGACATGTCCTGGGAAACTTATCCAGGGAATACTATTTACAAATCTGTACATATTTGTATATTACATACCATTTGTTACATTCCTCCTGCATGACATGCCCATCAGGGTAGCTCCTTCCTCCGTGGTGGCAGGGGCACTGAGCTGGTGGCAAACATTTCTTGGACATGGTGTCTAGGACGAAGCCTTTCTTGCATTGGCAGCCTGGACGGCATTCGGCGGTTGTTGATGTTGGTGGTAGATGCATGTTCTGTACGGAAGAAATAAATGACCTGATCAAAATTTAATCTTCCTCAGCTCGTGAAGTGTCTACACGTCATTGGTTGTATACAGCGTCTCGCCGTAATCCGCAGCAAAAATGGCACAAAAAATAACAACAGTACAGGGATCTTACGGCGCGTGGCTAAATTGGAACGAATACCGCCATTTCAGTGAAAATTTCATAAATATTTACCTACAACTCCCCCTGTCAATGTCATTCAACCGCCGAAAGATTCTTCTACCACTACATGAATGCTGAAATGAACCTTTTTGGCGCAGCCCTGAGGCACACACTAATGTTGTTAAAACATTATTTTTACTTTTTTATTTTGTTATTTGTATTTTGTGTTTCACGAACTGTGTCCAAATAAACGTTATTCTTTCTTTCTTACTACTTTGAAAGGTTCAAGGTAACTTAAAAAAAAACAGCAATGTTTACGCCGATGCCAGACGTCACCGACATTATATATCCTTAAGGCCTAGCCCACACTGCGAATTTTATTCACGCGGTTTATATTCAGTGTACTGCATTGCAACGAGCGCGAATTTTAAATCGCCAGTGCGTGTAGATACATAATTAAAATACCATGTGTTACGCGATTTTTAATCGCAGTGCGGGTAAGGCCTAAGGGCCGCTACCCTATTTTTGATGTGTAACATCTTTCTTCTTACTTTCCTGCCATCTGTGGGAGTCATTTCGTGAAAAGGGACGGAAGTGTGTAACAGGAAGCCGGGGAAGCGCACGCTATTTGATTTCACCAATGAGCGCACGCGGTTGTAGAGTTGGCCGTCAGATGGTACCAACCCATTTTCGGAGGGGTTGTAAACATGATGACGATGACGATGATGGTGATGATGAATATTGTTTCTATCATTACAGAGATGCCAAGATGTTACGCATCATAGGCGACCACGTCTCATTCGTTTTTTTTTTAATCTTTTGTTGTTGTGTTAAAGCTAGTAAATTGCCACCTAACTCGTAACACTTCTCGTACTTAATTAAGGATAATTATGTTTTCTGAACTTACCTTGCAAGTAAGCGGCTCAGCAATCTCACAGGTGGTAAACTCCATATTGTTTGACGCGCTGCAGTTACTGCGCAGGTCTTCAGCGGGCGGGTAGTTCTGTATCTCCATCGGAGTGGCGGGCTTGCAGTCCCAGCGGGCGCCCACGCATGTGCTGGGGACATATAGGTTGATAGATAAGGCGGATATCGCGGGCCCAGTGCGGGCTGGTAGATGTCACATTTATGTCTTCAATTTGTTTGTTCAGGACACTATGCCACACTATTTTGGGAGCAGTGGTGATGAAATTATTTACACAAAGTAAAGCGCCTGACTGGGTTCGAACCCAGAACCTACAACTCGTAAGTCGGGACTTTTACCAATTGGCCACTACTAAGTTAACTCTTTCTAAAATTGTAAGATTAGGTATTCCGCAAAAAAAAGGTATTCCTAAAGGCTACCATAATATTTTCTGTCTTTTATAAAAATAAAAATGTAATTGGTTTACTTATATGTTACAAGGGAGTCAATAATAGTACAGTCAGCGACAGAAGTAGGTTAACACTATCCAAAGTTACAGAAGAGATTTATAAATGAGTGTAGTTGTTTTAGCAAAATATAAAAGCGAAGAGAATGTATACCATAGATGATAGAAGACTAGATTTAATTGGATTCCAAGATAATTATGAAATAATCATATAATACATTGCAAAATGATAACCGACCTTCGTTGCTGTCTGTACTGTATATTCAAACTCGTTTCGCGGTTTGCGGACATGAATGAAATTATGCAATTCCGTATTACTACGCGAAGTGAAAGGTAAGCAAGATTTACGCACTTGAATATTTTACGTAATGTCCACCATATTGGAGGTTAATTTCAATGCAATTCACAACGGGGGCGTAGCTCAGATGGTAGAGCGCTCGCTTAGCATGCGAGAGGTACCGGGATCGATACCCGGCGCCTCCAAAGATGTTCTTTTAATTATTATTCTTAGTTTTTATTTTTAAATATAATAGAGGTAAAGTGGTGGATAATACATTAAGAGCCTGGCTTCTAGGGTCCAGATACCTTCCGCCATTATATTCGTCACTGGCGACTATATAAACTGAATAATGGAACAGAATTTATATGAATATCTACTCTATGAGTTAATATATTAGAATAATATTTTGAAAGATGAAAGCATGTACTAGCGGCAATTTCCTTAATTAATTCCTCCCGCAAAATAATTATTTTAGAGATTAAGTCGTATTCGAAGCGGACGGGTGTATATTTTTGCCACTGTTTTAATTGTGAAAGTTTTTTTTCATATAATCTTGAGTCATTAATAACTATCGAATTTCGTACTTCTATCCTTTATTTCATAAATACACTTATAAATTACGTTTTTAAATATTAAAATTTAAAAAAAATAAAAATATAAAAAATAGTACTACTTACCATAGTTCTCTCTCTCGCCTTCCAGCTCTAACTTCTTTGTAACCAGCATTGAATTGCAGTCCTTTGTGGTAGCACGGACACAGGCCGGTCGGCACGCATACGTTGTTGTCATCTAACAGCTGATAACAAGCAATACAAGTCAGTATGTTTGAGGAAAACTTTCTTGGATTATAAAATGGAAGTGCAAAGGTGTCCAGGAACCGCAGGCGCAGCCCTCGACACAGCACGGGCGGCACGTCTGTACCGTGCAGTACGTACCTGTCCGGGCGGGCAGGCGCAGCCCTCGACACAGCACGGGCGGCACGTCTGTACCGTGCAGTACGTACCTGTCCGGGCGGGCAGGCGCAGCCCTCGACACAGCACGGGCGGCACGTCTGTACCGTGCAGTACGTACCTGTCCGGGCGGGCAGGCGCAGCCCTCGACACAGCACGGGCGGCACGTCTGTACCGTGCAGTACGTACCTGTCCGGGCGGGCAGGCGCAGCCCTCGACACAGCACGGGCGGCACGTCTGTACCGTGCAGTACGTACCTGTCCGGGCGGGCAGGCGCAGCCCTCGACACAGCACGGGCGGCACGTCTGTACCGTGCAGTACGTACCTGTCCGGGCGGGCAGGCGCAGCCCTCGACACAGCACGGGCGGCACGTCTGTACCGTGCAGTACGTACCTGTCCGGGCGGGCAGGCGCAGCCCTCGACACAGCACGGGCGGCACGTCTGTACCGTGCAGTACGTACCTGTCCGGGCGGGCAGGCGCAGCCCTCGACACAGCACGGGCGGCACGTCTGTACCGTGCAGTACGTACCTGTCCGGGCGGGCAGGCGCAGCCCTCGACACAGCACGGGCGGCACGTCTGTACCGTGCAGTACGTACCTGTCCGGGCGGGCAGGCGCAGCCCTCGACACAGCACGGGCGGCACGTCTGTACCGTGCAGTACGTACCTGTCCGGGCGGGCAGGCGCAGCCCTCGACACAGCACGGGCGGCACGTCTGTACCGTGCAGTACGTACCTGTCCGGGCGGGCAGGCGCAGCCCTCGACACAGCACGGGCGGCACGTCTGTACCGTGCAGTACGTACCTGTCCGGGCGGGCAGGCGCAGCCCTCGACACAGCACGGGCGGCACGTCTGTACCGTGCAGTACGTACCTGTCCGGGCGGGCAGGCGCAGCCCTCGACGCAGCACGGGCGGCACGTCTGTACCGTGCAGTACGTACCTGTCCGGGCGGGCAGGCGCAGCCCTCGACGCAGCACGGGCGGCACGTCTGTACCGTGCAGTACGTACCTGTCCGGGCGGGCAGGCGCAGCCCTCGACACAGCACGGGCGGCACGTCCCGCTGGCCGCCAGCGACATGTCGGCACACTTGCGCAGGCAGCTGTCGGCGCACACGGTGTACTCTTGTCCTCCCGTGCATTGCAGTTCTGGACAAAATGTACTTGCTTAGATCATACAGCTTTCCAAAGAAAAGTATCCGCTTCGTGAATCATCGTCTATTTTCGGAAGTACGAACTCGTCATCATGGGATCTAATATAGAGCTGTTACAACCATGGAAGTACTTGACTATTTTGTATTACCATGTCAATAAAATTATAGATTAACTACTTTATGCAATTCCAAAAATCTTTGCAAAACTTTTGAACTTGACAAATGAAGACTTGAGACCGGATTAGGTAATCCGATACAGAGAAAATGTTAGAAAGAAGTTAGAATTAGCCTCAAATGTCATGATTTCATGAAATTGTTATTAAATAGAGTAATTTGGTCTTAGAGAGTTATATTTTGTATGATAATATTTTTGTTAATACATACTTGTTACGATAGGAAATACTTTGATCAACATACAAACTAATACAGACCTCCAAATTGCAAAAAACGTAAGAAAATTTGCATTTCACAGGCAACCCTTGCGCTTTCGCCTTAACGATCAAGAAACTTCATTTTCTAATACCCTGTCGGTCGCAGACAACATAAGTATCAAAGTTCTCTCTGTGAATACATACCGCACTCGTCCACGTTGTACCGCCACTGTATGACGACGCCCGCCTTAGCGCAGGTCATGGCGTAGTCGCCCAGCACGGGACACAGGCAGCGCGTGATGTCAGAGCCGCATGCGCACATGTCGTATACGCACGCCTCGTAGTATGGTTCTACGTCCACGTACCAGTGGCAAGCTGTGGGGAGAATTTTAGATTATTAAATTAGTTACTTTTACCTTGAGGGGCTCGTGGCTAAGTATCAACAGCTGCACGGTTCAATCGATCAGGTTAAGTTACGCTTGCTGCGGTTAGTCCGTGGATGGGTGACCATCTTAACATACCAAGACCCTTCCGTACCTCGAAAAGCACGTAAGCCGTTGGTCCCGGCTGTCATTCGTGGATCTTTGACGGTTGTTACGGGTCGTCAGAAGCCCAAAAGTTTGACAACCAGTCTTACCAAGGGGTATCGTATTACCCAGTTAATGGGTTGTGGAGGTCAGATAGGCAGTCGCTCCATGTAAAATACAGGTATCAGCTGCATTCGGTTAGACTGGAAGCCGACCCCAACATAGTTGGGAAAAAGCTAGGGGGATTGATTGACACAAAATGGAAAGAAACAAAACCTTCTTTTGTATGGTTTCAAAATACCATTAATGGGGTGTGTGTGGGGCAACTAGAATCAGTTCTATTTGAACGTTCAAACGTGCCTTTAATGTGCCTACTTGAAATAAATTATTGGCTTTGACTTTGGCCTTCGAGGAGGGCTAAATTGAGGTTTATATAATTACTAGCTGCGCCCCGCGGTTTCACCCGCGTGAGTCTCGATATCGTGGGAATATCGGGATAAAAAGTATCCAATGTGTTAATCCAGGTTCTAAACTATCTGTTTGCCAAATTTCATCCAAATCCATTCAGTAGTTTTTACGTGAAAGAGTAACAAATATCCATCCATCCATCCCTCCATCCATACTTAGAAACTTTCGCGTTTATAATATTAGTTAGAACTTAGATAATGTCTTATAGCAATGTAATGAAAATCAGCGCTGTGCTGTGGGTCCCCATAGCGCAGCATCATGCTGAGTGGAAGCCTTCTTGTCACAGTCATGACGTGCAGCTGCCGATTATTTATCTGTATACTCCTGATCTCATATGTTTTTTTTATTTTTAATTGTATTTAGATCTATTTTGGTTAATATTGCTGATCTTTTTGTATGCACGTGTTTCTGTGACAAATAAACCTATTTTTCTTTCTTTCTTTCTTTCTTTCAATGATATCTTTCAATTGCATTATTTTTTTCGTTTCTTCGTTAAGATCAATATCCAATGTATGAGGTGAAACCATATTTAATATTTTGGAAATTCCTTCCCGACAAAAGTCCTTGATCGAAAGTCATCGATGGGCCAATTAGTTCAGTACCAATATAAAATCTATATCGAAGACGTTGTTGATATTTCACACTGGTCAGCTGACAATGCAATTCTTACAAAATTGTATCAAGAGAAAGGTACGTGACATTCCAAGGTTATTTTTACATGTCTTGAATATGGCGTTTAATTTTATCTAGAGTAACAACGGGGGCGTAGCTCAGATGGTAGAGCGCTCGCTTAGCATGCGAGAGGTACCGGGATCGATACCCGGCGCCTCCATACTACCCTTTTATTTTTTCTTTTTATAACAAATAATTATTTAGAAAATTTTGAACTTTGAAATGCAAGCCTAGCATTCGAAAGGCCAAAAATGATAACCAGACCAGGATACCAATGAATTCCTTCTTTTAATTTTACCCCGTTTCGGAAAAGACAATGGACTAATTAGTTCGGTGCCATCGATATAAAACTTGTAATTAATTATATTAGTAAGATCATATCGATAAAATTTTGATATCGACATGTTCTTCTTCTAAAATTGTCTTTAGTCTTTGAATAATAATTTTAATATCCAAACATTAATTTTGAATTGACTGTAACAAAGATTATTGATGCCCGTTTTCACTAACAGTAACACCTAAATAAATGCTTAAATTAAAGCTGTTTGATTTTCAACGCTCGGTTCAGCACCGAACGTTGAGAATCTGGGAAAAAAATGATACTGGTATTATGGCAGATGAATTATTTGGGCTCATAAGAGCCCAGAGCGAGTAAGGACTTTAATATTCTTTGTAAACAGTTCTCAATTGACCCATTTACCACCAAATCCCATTCTACACGCACTCGGCTGAACGCTTACTTTTTAAAACTGCATAGTGCTTATTGTACCTTACATATCTGCCAGCGTGTATATATGTATATACATTATATTCTTTTCTATCGTGCTTGTTAGTGATCCTAAGATTTCTACTACTTTTTCAGTTTTTACCCGTGAGAACCTGTAATTGGCTCTATGTTTCTTATATAATTGTTATCCATCTGTTATAGCTGTTGGTTCTCCTATAAATAATTTACTTGGTTATAGAAATTACCTTCAAACACCTTACTCTTCAGTTTACTACAGTACTTCTCAGCAGCCTCCTTGTTTTCCATATTGGCCTTACAGGGATGCTCGGGCTCCTTCGTGTCTATGTCAGAACAGAACTCCCTGGTCTTCCACTTGTTGGCGAACGCTAGAGCTGATTGTTCGATGTCGTTTTCTGGTGTTAGGAAGTCGTCTTTTTGGTTTAGGTTGAAGGTGCCGCAGAGACCCTGAAGAAAAACAGTGAATAAAATTAATTAAGCCTAAGATACAATAGATGAGAACGAATGAATCCTTACTGGAGGAACTCAACATCACCAAGCGGCTATCTACTATATCGACTGTGAACAGGCAACCGGTACTATCTCAATTTTGACAACTTTACAGGAGGAAGAAATAACTATAACTATACAACATTTTTTTTTTAATGCTAAACCCAAAAAGGGGTCATTGTACTCATAATTTTGAACAACTTTCTCTATGGGACCAAACTTGTAATCGCAAAAAAAAAATAAGCTGTTCCATACATTTGTATTCACTTAAATCGACAAAATGTAGGGAACAGCTGAATTTTTTTTTAATAGTACCAAGAAGTACTATCTCTCAGTAAGTATTTCTTGGTTCTATTATATAGTTATAGTTTTTTCTACACGTTTGGCGAGATAGTATAAAATGCTCGTATTCACTGCGCGTCAGTTAGTAGTTAGTACAAGTTGAATGAAGTCGATTCTGGCGCCAAATTGAAATGTATCTGAGACGTCTCAGATACATTTCAATTTCCGCAGCGTTCTGCGGAGTATGAAATAGTATAAAATGGTATTAAAAAGTGAAATCTTCCAAAAATTGAGATAGGACCGGTTGCCAGTTCACAGTCGATATGTCAGGAGCGTGCGCTCAGCTTTTCGGACATATTATGCGTTCAACTAAGCATGGTCTGGAAAGGCTTTTGATACTGGGCCGGGTGGAAGGAAAACGCGCTCAAGGCAGAGCACCGGCTAGATGGTCAGACGCCGTCAAGAAGGTTGTTGGAGGCAGCATCTATCAAGCGGTCCACACTGAAGACCGCATAGCTTGGAGACGCGTCATATGTGGTCGCGGTCCTCAGCATTGAGGAAACGACAAAGAAGAAGAAGATGATACAATAGATACATTTAGCAACCCATTCCGCTTAACTTCCTCCAGAGTCATAAAAAAACCCTGTAAGAAATCGACGCGTGTTACGTCTTATGCGCTCTGAAAAATACCGCCACTTTTCAAGTATTTGAATTTTCCACTGTTTAAAAAAAATAAAAACTTGCTCAAAAAGAAATATTATTCAATAATATTGATGGAGGCATAATTCTGAAGAAATATTGTTTACTAGCTGCCGCCAGCGGCTTCGTCCGCGTGTAATCTTTATAAATTATAGCCTATGTTACTCAGGGTGAATGTAGCTTTCTAATAGTGAAAGAATTTTTCAAATCGGTTCAGTAGTTTCGGAGCCTATTCAAAGCAAACAAACAAACAATCAAATCTTTCCTCTTTATAATATTAGTATAGATAAAAAAAATACTTGACCCTTATTTGAATCACATGCATATTCCCTATTTGAGTGATCATAAATGTTACCTTAGTTTTGCCTTGGAATTCGGCTGGCACGTCGATGAAGACACGAGTGTTGCCATCCCACCACAGGTCAACTTTGTTGGGTAGTTGCACTAAAATCAAAGCAAAACATTTACTCATCAAGTTACCGACAATCTCATATTGTTCAATGATAAAAAAAATCCTTGTAAGTACTGTAGAGGTTTTATGCGATATGCAACCTCACGTTGGGCTGGCTGGTAAGACCGCAGCCTTGACTACCGAACGCTCCAGCAGTATAGTTTAAATATTGACAAGTGTGTCTTTATTGTTTAGTGATGGTCAGATCAGGCTGGACCCTCGAAATATATAAACGTGCCTTCTAATTAATAAACCCTTGAGAAACCTCCTCCTCTTTGAAATTGCCTCCACCACTCACCCTCACATGTCCAGGTAACGCCCCTCAGGCGTTACATAATGTGTACATATGTCTATTTTTTTTACTAAAGATCCTATTAGTAACTTACTAGTTTTCCCTTATTTAACCGATTTCTAAAAGGAGGAGGTTCTCAATTCGACTGTACGTTATTTTTGTGTGTTTGTTACGCGATTACTCCACCAATTAAGAATTGATTTGGATGATTCTTTTTTTGTTTGGTAGGTCATGCTTCAGAGGTAATCCGTGGTTCACACTTCGGCCGTGCACATAATAAATGTGGAGGAAAAGCGCTGAGTAAGACTAGATGGTATATCGACCAAGTGCAGATGGTACCCCACGTCGTCCGATAGTAAACCGTTCGAGTCCGATGATCTCTTTATAGGTCACTAAATCGCCACCCTGTATAAGTTACTAGCTGCGCCCCGCGGTTTCACCCGTGTAAGTCTCGATCCCGTGGGAATATCGGAATAAAAAGTATCCTATGTCCTATTCCAGGTCATGGTCTACCCATGTGCCAAATTTCACCAAAATCCGTTCAGCCGTTTTAGCGTGAAAGCGTAAGAAACGAACAGACTTTCGCTTTTATAATAATACGAGCTTCCGCCCGCGGCTTCGCTCGCGTGGTATGTCGATAAAAAGTAGCCTATGTCCTTTCTCAGGCTTTAGACTATCTGTGTACCAAATTTCATTTAAACCGATTCAGTAGTTTTGGCATGAAAGTGCGACGGACAGACAGACAGAGTTACTTTCGCATTTATAATATTAATAAGGATTAGTTAGGATCAGGGTATGTTAGGAAGTTCAACCCCTGTCATACAGGATGTCCTAGTTCAGGGGTCGAGACCTCATTGATGTAACGAGTAATTACTATTACTATAAATTACTATAGTTAGGATTACTTTAAGATGTTCACTTACCAATAATGAACATAGAAGATGCTGCTCTGATCCTAACATCGCCCACCATGACGGGTAGTGTAGATACCTCTTTCCCGTTCACAAGTATAAAACCTCCTTGTTTCATGTGCACGTTAGCTCCGTCGTAGTTTAAGTTGACGGCTTTAGTGCAGGACGGCTTGCCTTCGCCTTTGTATGGGCTAAGGTCCATTGCCTAGAAGGGATAGGATTTTAAAAGATGGGATTTTTTTGTATTTTTTAGAAGCTGTTGTGAAAAAAAGTCAAATCATTTATTTCAATCAGGCACATAAAAGAGACTCGTGTACGTCAAAATGTACAAAAAAAAAAAGATTGATTCTAGTCGTCCCTTCCAGGAGGTAATTTCGTATGGAGAAGAATGGGCAAGAAACTTCTCGTTGTAATGAGTTACCAGTTTTGAACAATATTTATTTCGATCGCACAGTACTGGACTTTTTTTTCGCAACTTGCAGCTTACAAGGGGTTTTCTAGAGCTTATTATTAATTAAAGTTTGCGTAATTGTATCAAATTTTACTGTTGCAAAAATTCAGCTTAGCTATAGAACTTGAGCTATAGCCCTGCAGCTGAGCCGTTCCATGAAGTCTGTATAGATTTTGGCCAAATCTACAGTTCGGGTTCTGGTAATGGATCTGGGCAAATCATCAGTCTAGCGAAACAACTAATTCAACTTTATTACTAGCAGAGTACAGCTTGGGAAATCATCAAATGACTTCTCCCACTCTGGGCGGAGCGGGAGTGCAGACAGACTTTTACTGACTAAAATCCACCCGTGTTCCTTCAGTTGCTAGAGGCCTTAGTGCGAGTTTCTTGTAACTATCTTCACTTTACGCATCGACCGGGTTCGGCGCTCCGATTGGCCCTTCACCAGTGAAGGCCAGTGAAGGGCCAATCGGAACGCCAAACGCTGTCGAAGCGTAAAGTGAAGATAGTTTAAAGAAACTCGTACTAAGGCCTCTGTTGCCTAGGGTCCCAGTATCCCTTTCGGACTTTCCCGCAACCCTGGCAGGGAAGCAGTATACAACTGAGCTAGCTGGCAGCAGGTTTCAACCTTCGATGGTTTACGGTAATCCGGTATAATCGGAGACAATAATCTAAAAATAATTATTTTCTGCGATCTCTTACTTCAGTGATAGCTCCAGAACAAGCCACATTTTCGACCTCGATAGTCAGGCTGTTGGCCTGTAGCATGGTGTAGGTGCAGTGGCCCATGAAGTCGTACCGCAAGCCGTCGAACGTGGAGTAGTGCGGGTCACCGACTGCCCCGCATCGGGCACCGCATGCTACTTTGGTGCATGTCCATTCGCCTGATTGGCACGTGCTGGTAGGAGAAAAGGTGAATGTTAACATTTCACTGTTGTACTCTAAATTAAGTAAAATGACTAATTGCAAAATGAATTGCAGTTAATTTTTGGACAAATCATTGTAGAGATCTAAGTTACAGATTTATTGATTTATATAATGTTTTAATCCCAAAAATGTGTTTTTCTTGTTCTAATTTATTAGAACATATAAAAAACACGTTTCGGTTTCTTTTGGGCTTAAAACAATTTCTAAAACCTTGATCAAAGTAGCAAGATAATTATCATCTAATATTTCTAGTCTAACCAGATGCAGCTGAATACCAGTATTTTACTATGGAGCGACTGCTTATCTGACCTCCACAACCCAGTTACTTGGTAATACCCCTTGGTAAGACTGGTTGTTAGACTTTCGGGCTTCTAACGCCTGACAAAGATGCGCGAATGACAGTCGGGACCAACGGCTTAACGTCATTTCCGAGGCAAGGAGGGGTCTTGGTATATAAAGATGCCAAGGGTCACCCATCTATGGACCAATCGCGGCAAGTGTAGCTTAACCTGATCAATCAACCCGGGCGGCTGTTATTACTTAACCACAAGCCCACAAGCCAATGTAATGAGATTATAAGTAAGATTTAATATTGATATTACTTGTTCCCAAAAACAATACTTATTTTACATAGTCATGTATTGTAGAGCCTTGCTTTCTATCATCCAGAGTATAAATCGAATAAAATCCAAACACTCACCAAGTATTACAATCCTTCCGTATCGTTGAACCTGGCTTAAAGCTCTTATTCCTCAACCTACAAGGGCACTCGGTCTTGGGCACACACTTGCCGCCCTCTAGCAGTAACCCTTCGGGACAGAAGCATCCTTCTACGCAGGAACTGTTGCCAGTCTTAGCCGGGACCAGGGGAAAGGCACAGCTGGGTTGGGCGTCGGGCCCACAGGACTTGTAGATCTTGCCTTCGGGACACTTCATTGCTGTTTGGAAGGTCGAATGGTAATAAGTAGGGGTTACAGACGTTTTATCATCGGTTTGTGAAAGCTGTGATTGGTTGAACATGATATACTTAAATGGAGGATTTGACACCAGAAAAAAACAAAAAGTAGCGAGCATCTTAGGTGACAGTAACTACCTCTCGGAAAATGGGTTGGTACCATCTGACGGCCAACTCAAGCACCACGCGAGCTCATTGGTCAAATCAAATAGCGCGCGCTTCCCTGGCTTCCTGTTACACACTTCCGTCCCTTTTCACGAAATCACGCCCACAGATGGAAGAAAAGCGAGAGCAAAGATTTAACACATCAAAAACAGGAGAATCGCAGTTAAGCTTTCTTGGGAACGCCTTTTTCATTGAAAAGCCATAAACGTGTGTCAGCCGGGATACAAATCATCGAGAAATAAATTTTCTGACACATCGAGATGTTCCATTAGCTCTAGAAGGTAATCGAAGTCAGTACTTACGACAGGTCTCAGCGTCGCGCCAGTCCTTCATCTCTTCAACTCCATGCCTCAAACATTCCTTAGCGTACACCGATACTGTACTGCAAGCACATTCCTCAGGACCTGTAGAAAGATCAACAGATTAGTTTAGAATTACATCTTTTCCTAGCCTTAATAAATATATAATTCAGTATAATTTGACTGTGACCGCTGTTCCGCGCCAGTGCAGGCCGCTCATTCGTCAACGCTCACGACGCGCGCCACCTGGCCGCTGCTCATTGGTCAACGCTGCCACCCACCGCGACGCGCATTACTAAGGCGCGGAACAGCGGTCGGACTATAGTTACTCACTCAAACTGGTGGTGCAAGCGCAGAAGTCCCATAGACATGCATCGAGCAAAAGCGAGACGTCCATAACCTATAAAAAAATCATGGATCAAGAAAATGAAAAGTAGAACTCGATAGAACAAGTAGATAACAAGGTAATACCACTGAATAATACAGAAAGCGCTCTCCGCATTTTAGGTATGAAGGTACAAGTAGGCGGCGGGCTCGTCTTGTCGGGCCAATAGGGAATATGCATGTATTTTTTGAATATTTTTATTCGATAGTTTACATCGTCAAATAATAGTTAAAAAAATATTCGACGGCAAAAGAGCAATTTAAAGTACTTAAAAAAAAATCTAAAATATCCAACCGATCCGGGCTATTTAAACGCCCTCCATTTGGCGCGCTTGGTGTGGTGACGTCATCGTCCGTGAAAACAGACAAGCAACTGTCAAGTCAACGTCAAACACTCCTTTTTCTATGAGCGTTTGACATTGACTTGACACTTGTTGATTGACTTGACATTTTGATTGTTATCCCGGATTGTTACGTCACATACGCTCTTAGCCTTTTCAAGTATTTGAATTACCCACCGTTTTTTAAGACTTTAAAAAAATTAATTTCTCGTTCAAAGAGAAATTTTATTCAAAAATATTGATGGAGACATAATTCTGAAGTATTAAAGTTTATAAATAAAATATTTGACCCATATTTGAATCACATGCATATTCCCTATTCAGTGAGCGTAACGTAGTCAGAAGATATAAGAGTTACGCGATAGAAAGAGAGGCAACTTCTAGGTGAATATAACTGTAGGTAATTAAATTTGCGCGATGGGTCGCACAACTATGCTGGATTGGAGGGTGGAAATCAATAGGACACTAGTCACTGTGAAGACGGACGGTGGACCAAGGTGGAAGTACTTAAATGAAAATACTATATTCCACTGTCAAAGGTAGCGAGTACTGATGATCTACTCAGTTAACGCTGTACGACCTGAATAGGGAATATGCATGTGATTCAAATATGGGTCAAATATTTTTTTTATAAACTATGTTACTTCAGAATTATGCCTCCATCAATATTTTTGAATAAAATTTCTTTTTGAGCGAGAAATTAATTTTTTTAAAGTCCAAAAAAACTGTGGGTAATTCAAATACTTGAAAAGGCTAAGAGCGGATGTGACGTAACAATCCGATATAACAATCAAAATGTCAATGTCAAGTCAATCAACAAGTGTCAAGTCAATGTCAAACGCTCATAGAAAAAGGAGTGTTTGACGTTGACTTGACAGTTGCTTGTCTGTTTTTACGGACTGTGACGTCACCACACCAAGCGCGCCAAATGGAGGGCGTTTAAATAGCCCGGATCGGTTGGACATTTTTAAACATTTTTTTAACTACTTTAAATTGCTTTTGTGCCGTCGATTTTTTTTTTACTATTATTTGACGATGTAAACTATCGAATAAAAATATTAAAAAAATACATGCATATTCCCTATTGCACTTTATTGTGTCGTAGCAAGAATGATTTAGCTACGAAGAAAAATGAAAGGTTTTTGACTTAATACATTAGAAGTGCCTGAATTTAGAGCTCATACTTCTTACCTTAGAGCATTTTCTGAATTTTTCTTTAGCGAAGATCGTTGTGCAGAACTGCTGAGCTTTCTTCATATCATCGTCAGATTTGGAAGCACAAGCACTGGTCTCCGTGGGTTTGCTGTCGCATACATCTGCAAAATAAAAGTTTAAGTTTTTAAAGAAACTGGAGTAGTTCAGCTAATTTCGAAATTATTAAGAATAAAATGGTTTCAGGAGATAAAATAAGCATAATTTTAGCCTTTTTCACACTATGGCACACTGTTTCGAACACAATAATACACTAGAGCATTTTGTCGAGCATTTCCATGTAATGAAACGTTCTTACGAATGATACAATACAAGCAAAAGCTCAATTAAAAAAGCATTTCCATGTAATGCAACGTTCTTACGAATGCTCGACGCTCGTTCGACGTAATACTCACGGCGAATGAGCATTTACCTGTAACATTTCTAAAATTTTACATCAATACGCTCATTGGTTTTTAAAATCAGGTTGTAACCAATTATATTATATTAAACAGATATGTTGTGAGCGCGCAATCCTGAAGACTCGAAAACACCCCAATTGTAACATATTGACTTTAGTTTGCGACACGCATGGCGCGAGTAATACGCTTAGTTGAAGCATCTAAAAAATTCAAAAAATGCCATCGTGTGTATTTAGAAAGTGCACCAATTATGATACCAAAGTTAATACAAGACAAGAGATCTCGTATCATATGTAGGTACGCAATATACTTCGATTTATTATTAAATTTCAATTATTTTCCTAATGTTCAGATATTTGGAGGTTAGAAAAAAGAAAGAAATGGAAATACATTTGTTTGTCGTGAGGACGACAAGGACGCATTCACTCCGGACATAGAATAAAAGTACAGATGCGAATATCGTAGGCAGTAAAGTCATCGTTACCCCACAGTTCTGTTTTCCTTTTTTCTAACCTTGTATTATTTAATCATTTTGTCTTATGAAATGATTGATATACTTAAATAGAAATTAAACATGTCATGTGCAGGAAAAAAAAATATAGATAGCTTACCATTACCATAGTATCACGGAGAATGCTAAAGTGAAGCTATTTCTATTTTTTATCACCACATTTAGGCTGCCAGCCCACAGCTGATAATCGGTGGCCGATTTTTAGTAGGAGCCAAATGAAACAGATCAAACCGCGTGCACAAATTTAGTACGCGCGGTTTTTACATTCTGTCTCGTTAAATTTGTTAGTCTGTGATGCCAACATTCAGTGATTGGTGGCCAGAATAATGTTTGTTTACATTCACGCGCAACTGACAACACTAGCTGTCTCTTTTTTCTTGTTGTTTTTATGAAGCCATCTCTTTTCTATCATTTTTACTTGTAGTGAAATGTAAAATAAATGAAATGTGGGTATGTGTGCAGCCACTGCTGCACGGAACACTTTTTTCTGTTGTTTTGTGAGTGTATAACATATCTGTTAATATATTATCATTAGTTGTAACAAAAAACATCGAGAGCCGTGTTCGAAGAGCAGTTCGATAAGATTTTAAAATTGTGAATGCTCTATGTTCTATTACAAGTAAATGCTCTAGTCTATACTCACCTTGAAACAAATGTGACCACTTAAGGGGCAATCCCCGTATTTTATTTATAAGAACGTTTTTGTTAAAAAGACAATCAATTTACCAACATTTTTGACAAGTTTGACAGATTGCGACTTGAATGTAAACGTTTTTTAAGTACGAGAATTGGCCTTCTGAGGCCCTAGATAAAGTAACATTCTATCAGCGATAAAGCTGATGGAAAAGCCAAAAATGTATAGGACTGACATAAGCTATGGAAAAGCTTATGTCAATCCTGTTGAAAGTCGTTGTAGAAATACGAAACGCTTTCGAAGCGATTGTCACTTGTCTAGGCCCTCAGATCTCGAAAAATATTTGATTCGATGAAGATACAGTCATGTGGAGGAACTTGTGTGGAGTAAAAAAGACGAGACTATCTATAAAGAAAATAATTTTCATGTAAAAACAAATTCCTATAAAAATCGTAGTAACATACCTCCAATCTTATTAACCTGCCAGGATGACGCCAGCACCGACTTGGTCTTCGCAATAGCTCTGTCTCTCGTCATGAAGTCATTCTCCGGGTTCCCGTCCAACGTCCCACATAAACCTTCAGTATTGTTCCACAACAGAACTGAACCTTCCACCAGTATTATGTTCTGAAAAACGATTTTATATTACCAAGGGAATAAGACTAGCGGTCGTGTGACTTTTACGTCATTGATATATATACAGTATGTTAACTAACAAAGGGCGTTCCCGTTAACCTGCAATAGTATAGCGTGTATACATGCTAAAAAAACATTACCAATCAAAAAAAATTTTTGTTTTTTATTTATGTATTGAAATGTTCACAAAAAGATTAAATTTAAACGTAAAAGAAACACTCTGTACACGCACACTTGTATTTCAACGTAGAAAAACAAGTGTGACAAGTGGGCGTGTACAGAGAGTTTATTTTCCGTAACAATTTAATATTTTTTGTGAATATTTTTCTATACAAAAAAAAAAAGGTTTTTTTTTTAACGGTAATATTTTTTTTAGCATGTATAGACGCTATACTATTGCAGGTTAACGGGAACGCCCTTTGTTAGTTAACATACTGTATATATATATATATATATGGTTTAAATTGCAGTGATTGATGCAGTCACTTTTTAAATGTGTCATATTTAATCCCGGGCACAGATTAATACAGAAGGCGCACTCCGCATTTTAGGTATGAAGCTACAAGTACGTGGCGGGCTCGTCTTGTCGGGGCAATCCAGTGAGCGTAACGTAGTCAGAAGATAAGAGTTACGCGATATAGTGAGGCAACTTTTAGGTGGATATGACTGTAGGTTATAGAGAGGCAACTTTTAGGTGGATATGACTGTAGGTTATTAGCACTGTGCGACGTGAATTGCACTTTATTGTGTCGTAACAAAAGTCGCTCTTTGGTCTAGTGGTCGCAAGCGCTACTGGTTAGCATGAGGTCCTGGGTTCGATTCCCAGGTCGGGTAATGTGTTATGGGTGTTTCCGTCACGAATTTCTCAGTAGCAGCCTGGAGAGTCTGGATTTGTGCTCGGTTGATGGCAATAGGCCCGCCCCCTATTACATGAGACTTAAACATAACTAGCGAAATATGGTAATAACTATAGGTACAACTTTGCCTTACCCTTCGAAGAATTACAGGCGTGATATTATGTTATATATTTTATTTGTAAGTGTTTTGTCCAGTTTGCACAAAGTAATTTTATTTTGTTTTCACAAAGAATGCTAAAATTGTCTTAGTTTAGTATTACAAAAGGCGTTAATTCTAGCTTAGATAATATATACCTATTTATTTACATTTCAATATAAATATAATATTATCATTTATAGGATGCAGGCAGAGCGGATGTAGATTATCCAGGAATATAACAATATTAACGGATGTTCGATAAACCAAATGCCCCGAAAACGTACCAGATTAATGTCATTTACACTTCGTTACACATAATTAACTTTAATGTAAGGTGGTTGACCTAACAAGGTCACGGAAGAGCTTATCACCGAGTTTTTATAAGTCAATTTAAGTGATTTTATTAGCTGTTGTTATTTCGACTAAGGCGTTGCGCCACTCCTTTCATATTTCATAAAAAAATTATAGGAGCGACGAGGAGCAGACCGTACGCAGGCGGCGTAGCGCGGCGCACGCGAGATAATTATGAAAGAGCGGCGCGACGCCTTAGCACAGACCTGCAAATTGCAAAAAACATAAGTAATTTTCAATTTTGCGAGGCACCATTGCTGATCCACCTTAAGGTCCTTGATATTTGGCGCAGCCGTGAGACGCACAATACTATTTTTTATTTTGTTCTTTGTTTTTGTGTGAATATTGTGGGCTTTACCTGGGTCAAATAAATGTATTTTCTTCTTTATTATTTATATTCTTATCAACATTTACTTTAAAATTTCGTTTTGAAGGAACATAGTCAATCTTTCATGGTAGGTAACAGTTTGAAACTGCCTTATTTTCGTAGCAGTAATTTCGAGCGGTTTTAGTACTGCCTCATCTGCCAATCCTTTTTCCAACTATTTTGGGGTCGGCTTCCAGTCTAACCGGATCCAGCTGAATACAAGTATTTTACATGGAGCGACTGCCTATCTAACCTCCACAACCCAGTTACTGGGTAACACGACTCTCTTGGTAAGACTGGTTGTCAGACTTTCAGACTTCTGACTACCCGTAACGATTGTCAAAGGTCTACGAACGCCTAAGGAATTAAGTCCGCTTTTGTACCTTTTTCTGAGTTCGAAACGTTTAAATAAATAAATGACAGCCGGGACCAATAGTTTAACGTTCTTTCCGAGGCACGGAGGGGTCTCGGTATGGAATGTATTGTCACCCATCCACGGACCAACCTCGGCAAGCGTTGCTTAACCTGACAGATCGACCCGTTACAACTAAAGTGCTGTTGGCTGTGCATTAAAACCAATTATATTAACTTTTTTTTAACTACTACTTATAGGGTCGCGGTTGACCGTGTCATCCTCCACGTAACGTTTATTTTTTTATTTAATTTCAACGACAAACTTCACAAATCAACACAAACCTAACGAGAACAAATAAAGTAAAGTATATCCTTACATTGGTATCCCATTTGATGGTGACGCCCACAGCGTCCAGGTTGATGAGCACGAAGTCGCTGGGCATGGCCACGCGGATGCCGGGGAGGGATGCCGGCATTGGGATCAGCCGTTTGGTGTTACGGAACAGTACGGAGCCGTCCTCTGGTGAAGATACAGGACAATTGAGAATTGTGGCATGGCAATCAAGTCAGAAAAAGATTCAAAAAATCAATTTTAAAATGTCAGGGACCAAAATATAAAGTATAAATTAGTAACCTATTCCTCAAGGTAAAAAAACACTGTAAGAAATCGACACGTGTTTAACTTCTCTTCGAGGCATCCTCAGGACGATTGAACAGTCGCGAACCTAAACACGACGTATTGCCACGAGGGTGGCGTTTTATGACTCTTGAGGAGTTAAGCAGAATAGGTTAATAAATATATCTACGTCTATTGTATTTATTAATCACTATCTGTCATTTTGTCTATTCTTCCGTCGACAAAACCCGTTTCTACGGTTGTCATGCTACGCGTGCAGAGTTATAATGAGTCCAGAGGGCGTAGACAAGTGATAATCGCTTCCAAAGCGTTTCGTATTTCTTCAACGACTTTTAACAGAATTGAAATAAGCTTTTCGATAGTTTATGTCAGTTCTATACATTTTTGCCTTTTCTATCATCGTTATCGCTGATAGAATGTCACTTTGTCTAGGGCCTCTGGTTTCCAAATGATTTTCTCCTTCACCGATGTCAGTCCATTGCTGAATTCAACAGATTATGTGTGAGTCAGTTTTTGATTCAAAATAAAATTGCCTATTAAACGCTGAAGTGGGCTGAACTAGCTTACACTAGAGCAGTGTTTTTCAATCTTTTTGAATACGCGACCCCGTTAGAAGTTAACAAATTCTAGCGACCCCCTAGGCCCTAGGGTCATCCTTCTGACTGAATTTGTATTTTAGTGTGAAGTGTAGGACCCAGAAACACTTGCCTTTTTTCTTTACTCCACGACCCCCTGAGTAAGGCTTTGCAACCCCCCAAGGGGTCGCGACCCACAGCTTCAAAAACACTGCACTAGAGCAACAAATATTTTAACATACTACATTGAAGAGCTAAGAAACACTTTCCAATTTAAACCTTATAAAACTAACCTTAAGGCTGATTTTCACACAATCTAAACAAGAGACAATTTCATTACCTCCAACAGATAGAACGTAGAACTTCTCATCTAGGTAGACCGTCAGCTCGCTGGGACAATGCGCCGTATTCTTGCACTCGCTGTGTTTGACCTCTACTGAGTATGTGTGTTCTTTTGCGTCGCGGACCAAGATATGTTGGCATGGGGATTGGAAGCTGAGGATACACAATGTTATGTTCATGAACAAAAAACCGGCCAAGTGCGAGTTGGACTCGCGCGAAGGGAAGGTATCATTATCTACAAAAACGGCAAAAAAATCACGTTTGTTGTATGGGAGCCCCCTTAAATATTTATTTTATTCTGTTTTTTAGTATTTGGTGTTATAGCAGCAACAGAAATACATTATTTGTGAAAATTTCAACTGTCTAACTATCACGGTTCATGAGATACAGCCTAGTGACAGACGGACAGACGGACGGACGGACGGACGGACGGACGGACTGCTTGAAGATACTGAAGCAAAGAAATGTACTAAAACATTCAATGCATCAATGGCAGTACAGCAGCCTAAAGGGGATCCGCCTAAACGGGGAAGGAAGAGAGGACCAATGTCACAGAAACTGTATACACGGTGCCCGGTGAAATACAGGTTTATTGCTAAATTGAAGGAGCACATGAGATCGGAGCATAATATTGTACTGTATGTTTGTGAGGTACGTATAATTAAGTTTAAGTTTTAGTTATACTAAAAAGGATTCTATATGGTCATTTATGTAGCAGGACTCATGGTAACTTTTTTGTATAACAAATATGTCTACCTTTATCATAGATAATTTACATAACATGTGATGTAGGTATGTATGTAAACTGATATTTTACGGTTTTACCCTTTGGGTACGGATCCCTAAAAAGAGTATAATTCTTCTGATATCGGTTCGGTCTCGAGATTATCAAGTTATCTTTTTGGAATATTTTATACTTTAAGACCAGATTCAAAGAACGCTATAGAAATGCAAGCATGATTAAATCTTTAAGATCGTCAGCGACGTAATTAAATAATTAAGATTGTTAACTAAAAGAAAAAAAAAAAAATTCAAATAAACTTCTTCGTGGTCCTTTGGGGCCGAAGGAGTAAGGACTAACTACAGACCTACATAAAGTAAGCACATATCATACATATTACTTAAAAAAATAAATATATATAGGGTTACATTTTAGTCGTTTAAATCCTCTTAAGGGGTCATTATACTCATCATTATGAACAACTTCAGCTGTTCCCTACATTTATTTTATGTTCGCATAACTCGTCAAAATGTTGGGAACAGCAGACTTTTTTTCCCTATATACGCGTCGACTTGAGAACCTCTTTTTTTCGTCGTTTAAAAATCATGCTAATTATGGCTTTACTGAACAATTCGCCAAAATAAACAATATCCCTAAGATAAACATACCTATAAATCTTTCCATCAAAAGTCTTGTAATGCACACCGGCCCAGCTAAGACAGGTCCCTCCTCTGGGCGTCATATCCTGCACTACAACAATAGGCCGGCCCGTGCCGTGTGTGGTGAGCGCACCGTGTGCGTCGTGCGCGCTCGTGCCGTGCGTGCTGCCCGACAGGGAGTGGTGCGTGTGACTCTCGCTGACTAGTTGTTGGTGCCCGTGGGATTCGCTTGTCGTTTCAGAGTAGTATGTGTACGTCTGTAGGGAAAGATTATAGCTTTAGGTAAGTACGATAGATAGATAGATAAAACGTTTATTTGGTGCACACAAAAGACAGCACAACATACAAAAACACGGTTAAATTATAACTAATTAGGATCTTCGAGGTGTGACTCTATATTCTCTCACTACTTTTCAACTAAATAAAAACTCAATAAGATGAAAACTATTTGACATATGAATGAACACAGACACCACAGATGAATACAGATAGTCCACTCCGCAGAAACATTTAAATAAAAAGCGACTCTTGCGACGACACAATAAAGTGCTATTCAGGTCGCTCAGCGCTAACTACCTACAGATAAATTCACCTTGAAGTTGCCTCTCTTTCTATCGCGTAACTTAAGAGTAACACGATAGAAAGAGATCAGTGAGCGTAACGTAGTCAGATGATACTTATATCACTGAATTGGCTCGACAAGACGGGCCCGCCGCGTACACATGTACCTTCATTACTAAAATGCGGAGTGAACCATCTGTATTCATCTGTCATATCACTAAAAAGTATTGAATTAGGTACGCCAAAATAGAGACTGTTTATGAATGTTCTAGGTGGAATAATTTTAAAAGTAACTTACGCTATTGTATCTGTGACTTCCTGGAGTGATAACGACGAGTTCAGCTGTAAGAAAGAAGTAGAAAGAAGAAGAATAAGAACAATATTTACAAATAAATAACAGAACAATTAAATTGATGGTAGACATTTATTCCTTAAACCTCATTTTATTGAGGTATGACGTCAGCATAGGACCTGTCATTGTGGCGATGCTTTTTGTGTTCAGTCTATTCGTGTGGTCAGTAGGTAACCTAGTGTCAGAGTTTTAAAGCCCATTGGCCTCTGACTTGGCTTCACATGCCGTCGAGAAATATCTCTCCGGTTTCCTCACGTTATTTCCCTTCACCATTTTTAAAGCAAGTGATAATTATACAATACGCACATGAATCCGAAAAGACAGAGGTGCGTAACTTGGATTCGAACTCGAGACCTATGACTTGGCAGTCTGATGGTTACACCACTAGGCTATCACTACTCTTGTTGTGTTCAGTAGAGGAGGTATTTTGGCTGAGATTATAATGATAAAACTCACGGTAAACGCAGTGCGGTATCGGCTGCGGCTCAAACACTCCCGTAGCGTATTTGCAAGTGTACAGTTCAGCGGCCGGAGAGCTGTAAGTACTGCCGGATGGACACGTCAACATGCAGCTTGATGACTCGCTGTCGCCGAAGCAGTCGTAGGCGCCGTTGAACGCTAGCTTTCGGACGTCACATTCGCTGACGGCTAGAAGAAATTGGTGGTGAAAAGGGTGCTTGCTTAATGAGATAAAGTTATGCCTAAGTGGACAAATACAAGCAGATTTTGACTCATCGATAGCTTTCAGTGCTTTCGCCATTTCAATTTTTGGATTTTTTCAATTACTTTTTCCTGCCATTATGGTAATAGAGAACCACACGGGTCTTACGAGATAATCGTATCCAGAGACAGTTGTAGGTAAACGGAAAAGGTAAAATTTTTCGTTAAGTACAGTCACGGACTTTAATTGATGAGCCACCTTCAAACTTTTCAATTTTGCAGTTTCATACATTCACGAGATTATACGATTAAACACGAACTCAAATCGCACGCTCGTAAACAAGATGACAAATAAATTACTTTTAATCGGAAATATCCATAGAGGTTGACTAATAAGTTCTCAATGATAAAAAAAAATACAATGTTGCATTAAGTTTATCCAATCTATTTGATATCGACCTCCTTTGAATCATAGCTCATTAACTCGATAATTATGAAAACATAACTGAAGACAGTGACAGTTGAAATATCAAGATGACAAATAAATTACTTTTAATCGGAAATAGTCTTATCCATAGAGGTTGACTAATAAGTTCTTAATGATAAAAATAAATACAATGTTGCATTAAGTTTATCCAATCTATTTGATACTGACCTCCTTTGAATCATAGCTCATTAACTCGATAATTATGAAAACATAACTGAAGACAGTGACAGTTGAAATATCAAGATGACAAATAAATTACTTTTAATCGGAAATAGTCTTATCCATAGACGTTGACTAATAAGTTCTTAATGATAAAAATGAATACAATGTTGCATTAAGTTTATCCAATCTATTTGCTACTGACCTCCTTTGAATCATAGCTCATTAACTCAATAATTCTGAAAACTTAACTGAAGACAGTGACAGTTGAAATATCGATGTCAGAGAATTTCTCCGTACGCTAACGTTACTATGCAGCAGTAACCTAGCAACAATTGTTTATCGTTGCTAGGTTACTGTTGCTGGACCTGCAATTGGTTGACTTTGAGTAGTCACTGCTGTCAAGTTTGTAGTTCTGCTCTCAGGTTAGCCAACCGGTAAAGATATGAAATATAATTTTCTTCTTCTAATACGAAGATTCATGAAGAGAAGAGATATAAATTTGCGTGTCGGGAACCGAATAAACCCGATTTGCATTACACGGCTAAAATGCGAACAGTACCAGGTGGCTCATCAATTAAAGTCCGTGACTGTACATATCTATAATCATTTTACTCTGAGCCAATTTCGTTTCTGTTCTATCATTTTAGGAAAATAAAAACTAATTTATCAGTTCTTTTGCTTGGCATTATTAGACCTACTATTATTTGAACCAGTTTCTGGAGATACAAAAATCTTCTCGTAAATCCCCAAAGCTTTAAAACCGGCTTCTAGAGACCCAAAAACTTTCTCAGTTATTCCCATAAGGTATTAAAAATCCATTTTAAACTCACAGTACTGGCACTGAGCCCCTCTAAACTCAGCCGGGCACTCGCACATGTTCACTGCTAGACAAACCCCTCCGTTCTTACAAGGCGGGCTACACTCTGGCATACAGTCTGGTATGGTCGAGAAGTCCGCTCGTGTTGGCTGCCATTGGCCGTCGGTGCAACGCATGTTGGCGACGTTGGACCCGTCCATGAATTTGTGGCCTTCTATGCAGGTGATTGTGCAGGTTCTGTATTAAAAACATAGTTTTAGTAGGTTTCAAAGATATTTGGAGTAATACAATTAGAGGTCTAAAAGTTCGTCTTGGGTGATTTGCATTCGGTTACTAACTCGACTTGCGATTGACGCGCAGCAGTCGTTAGCGCGATTGTGTCCCTTCCCTAGTCATCCCAAGGACAACACTAGCCGTGACATCACGCACCGGAGACTACATGATCCGTACGATATGATGAAAGTTTGGATTGTTTGTTTTTGTGAGACACTTTTGATTTTCGTGATTTTTGCGATTCGTGATTAAATCATTTACACAAAATAAAGCGCCAGTTTTCCACCATGGCCTACTTTTAAATTCGTCTAGATAAGGTGCGATTTGAACGAAAACTTTTTACTCCTAGGTACTTTGTGTAGATATCCGACTTTTACCAAATAGGTAAATCAAAAAATAAACTACCTAGCACAATAAAACCTGCTAACTGAGTAACACACACACAATGGCAATGACTTTCGTGTTGACAGTTCAACAACATTCATTGCGTTATGTACATTGTAGAGCAAACGAATTTTTCAAAACTATGAAGCAATGGATTGGGCACAATTGTGGTGCTGTTCGACACACTGGAACTTTGCTTCGAAAACCTACATAGGAATGAGCCTTATAGAATTTTAAATAAAAACAACTTACTCAGGCGAGCATTTCCTCTCGGAGTTCCTAGGCAGAGGAGGGTAGGATAGACACGGTTTCTTCTCGAACTCGCAGTACTTTCCGTGGAAGTTGGCGGGGCACTCGCAGGTGTTCGTGTCGATGCAGATGCCCGAGTTCTTGCAGACGGGCTCGCATTTTGCTGTTAGAGATACAAGATATTTATTAAAGTGTAGTATTGATTACGTCGAAAATACAGGCTTGAAAAATAATTTGGCGTAGATTTAATTTTTCCTCTGCCTTTCTTTGTTCAGTAGGTATAGAATATACTTAGATGAACCCAAAGGTATTCTTCTAAGACTTTTCCAGGAGGCACAAGGTAAATAAAATATATTAAGTTATATGTAAAATCTCTAAATCATCTAATTCAAAATGGGAGCTTTTTAGAATAGATGCCTTCTGAATAATAACATGAAAAAACCGGCCAAGTGCGAGTCGGACTCGCTCACGAAGGGTTCCGTACCATCTATAAAAACGGTAAAAACATCACGTTTGTTGTATGGGAGCCCCCTTAAATGTTTATTTTATTCTGTTTTTTAGTATTTGCTATTTTAAGGGCAACAGAAATAGATCATCTGTGAAAATTTCAATTGTCTAACTATCACGTTTCATGTGATGCAGCCTGGTGACAGACGGACGGACGGACAGCGGAGTCTTAGTAATAGGGTCCCGTTTTACCCTTTGGGTACGGAACCCTAAAACTGAGGAAAATCCTTCAGTGAGTCAGACTATCCTGAAACTGTAAACAAGTCTAGGACACAACCCTGACCTGAACTGCATCAACTCCCTGCACTATCACTGACATTGGTAACAATTAGGTCGCAGTTTGTTATTTGCAAATCGGACGGACGGCAACGCCGGGCGCCGGCTTAGATTTGAGCCGCTTCCGTTAGTACCGATAGGGTGCCCACGCGCATTGATAATCGCTTATACCTACTCTGGTAAATATTGTGTCTATTTTGATCTTATCAAGACTGTTGTTAAATTTGAAATCACTACGATTTCAAGTTCATTCGAGAGCTTTGGTTATATTATGGGGTATCCAGCTTTCCTTTAGCTGAGAATTAATATAGGTATACCTACCTAGACCAAAGAGGATCTGAGGGGCAATTCTCCTATTTTTAAGAACGTTCACATTCGCATCTCATTCGCAATCTGTCAAAAAATACAACCAATCAATTTACCAACATATTTGACAAGTTTGACAGATTACAACTTTCTGTTTTTTTTTTGTGGCTTCGCTCGGTTTGTGCATTTAGCCAAGATTGCGACTTGAATGTGAACGTTTTTTAAGTAAGAGAATTGGCCCTCTGATGACAGATATAAAGAGCAATTCTCCAAAAAAGACTCTAAATTTAAATAATCTGGGATTTTACAAAATATTCCAAATACTTTTAAAAGCAATGATGACGTTATAGGACTTTGTCCGCGGTGACTAAACTGCCTATTCACCTAATTATGTGTAACTAACCGCATATTATTTATTAGGTACCTATTCCGCAATCGCAATGCTATTTATTTGCCAAACATGTAAACAAACACGAGTTTTTAGGAAAAACAACTGTAATGCCAACACATAAGGTTCAGTTTGCGCTACAACTTAATATTTTTTCATATGTTTGTATAAGTGGACATAACATCAATATTGGAAACAAGGATTTCAATAAACCTTATACATGTAACTAAGGTGAGGGGCTCATGGCTACATAATAAAAGCCGCTCGCGTCTATCGAAGTTCAAGCTACCCTCGCCGCGGTTGGTTCGTGGATGGGTGATCCACTACATATTATCGAGATCCGTCCGTGCCTCGGCAAACACGTTAAGTCGTTGGTCCTGGCTGTCATTCGTGGATCATTCACAGTCGTTACGGTTTGTCTGAAGCCTAAAAATCTGACGTGTTACCCAATAACTGGGTGGTGGAGGTCAGATAGGCAGTCGCTCCATGTAAAATACTGATATTCAGCAGCACCCGGTTAGACTGTAAGCCGACCCCAACATAGTTGGGAAAAGGCTAGGTAGATTGATCGATACATAACCACAACTACTATAATTATCTTTTAAAAGAGTAAGAGTAACCGTATAGTTTCTTGCCGGCTCTTCTCCATAGGAAACGACCAATTGGAACCGTGCACCTAGCTTCTGACGTTTCGTAAGTGCCCATGTAAGCTTATGTGAAATGAAATATTTTGATTTTGATTTTGACTAAGGCCTCATTTTTCAGACAAATTAATTTCGAGGGAATAAGAATCATTAGGCAGTGACTGGACACTGGTTTACTCACTCCAGTTCTGAAAACTTTCTGATTTAAACTGTGGTCAAATGTCACGTCACCTGTTGATTGACCGACTACGGCGAAGCAAATAGGAGGGTTATGATTTTGACCGGTATGAACGTATATGGATATATGTATGTATGTTCATCTGTTCACTCATACCTTTTAAACTACTTATGATAATTTCGTTTTGATCGTCCGCTGGTTATATGTTATGTGACGTCACATTAAATATCCGCCACGGCTATCCTCTCAGAAACATCACTATGTATTATGTATTTAATATATCAAAATATATTACGTGTAAGTTATTTTAATTTAATAGATGATACATAATGAATACTTTGTACATTACAATTCCAGATGTGAATATTTTTTTGTAAGCGTGATTCTGACATGACACTCAAGTTGCAATCTGTCAAACTTGTCAAAAATGTAGGTAAATTGATTGTATCTTTGACAGATTGTGATCGAGATGCGAATGTGAACGTTCTCAAAAATTACGGGAATTGCCCTCTGAACTTACTATTTAGATTATCTTATCTTATCTTACTTTTTGGTCAAACAATGGCAACAGAACTAGGCTTTCAGAAATAGGACCTGGGGGCTGACTTTAAAGTATTAATGCCATCATTGTTCCACTGTGAAAAAAGGATGGTGCTAGCGGCCTTGTATAGCCGTCTCTCACTAACAAAAATGGTGGCATTAATACGTCGTAGTACAGGTGCTGACGTGCTGTGCCTGAAATTAAGTAGGGATCAAACATTGTACTTACGCATGAATGGCTGGTTGGCGTTGTTGTGGAATTCGTAATAATTCGGCCTGAAATATTACAATGGTGGTTATTATGACGATATTTTGAAAGGTTGTATTTGAACCGAGCCTTTTTAGGGTCTTCGCTCTTATCTTGAAAAGGCTATCTTAGATATATTAAGTAACCTATTCCGCTTAACTATTCCTCAAGAGTCATTAAAAACCCTGTACGAAACGCGTCTTTGCGCCCGGCGTTCGGCGTGGCAACACGTCGTCTTCGGGTTCGTGACAGGTCAATTGTCAAACTGAGGACACCTCGTGAAACACGTGTCGATTTCTTACAGGGTTTTTATGATTCTTGAGGAAACGGAATACTTAGGTTACAAAATAAATCTAAGTCTATTGTATTTTATAGAATAAGAATAAAGGATAATGCTCAAAAATGTATGGACCAAAAACCCAGAGTTGATTAAAATAATTCATGCACGGTGAGGTAGGGCAGTCTTAGTACGTCACCTATAAGCTTTTATTTTTCTTTTCGCTAAAACTATCCCCCAAGGCAAAGATCTCGGAGTTCTAGAATCACATTCACATCTACGTAACGGAATCTTTATCATCAACTTCTAACTGTCGTATCGAAATGAAACTTTGGAGGGTCTGGCGATGGAGCCTCGCACTAGGATTCCCTGTGTTATGAGATCTAAGTTTATATTAATGATGCTATTAATATAAGTACCTATGTAAGTACGTTCTAAATTATAATGCCCGTCTGTTTTCTAATTTGGCGACACAAGCTTTAGGTACCTACTATAAAAAGCATGACAGAGCCTTCTCAAGATAAGAGCGAAGACGAGACTAAAACTAATAAAAGAAGGTACTTACGCGGCTCCATTGTTAGAATACCAAGTTTTACTCTCGGAATATTTAGACTTGGTCCCAGAATACCTATTCTTGGTGTTCGAATATCCGGTCTTAATCCCACTATACCCGTTTTTAGGTTCACCATAACCAGTTTTAGTCGCGCCATAACCAGTTTTAGTTCTTCCGTAACCGATTTTGGTCCCTCCGGAACCGGTTTTGGTTCCATGTCCATAACGTTGGTTCTTTAAATAGGACGGTACGTATTCCGGGGCTTGCACGTCCGATTGTCTGTAAAGTTAAATAATTTGTAATACAGTTATTTTGCTTGTTCATGAAAGAACACATGCTAAGCATTATGATAAGCTCTGCCAAGAGGCCAGTTGGGCCGCTGCAGATACAACTTAGTCAGGTGGGGGTACTCCGATGAGCCACAATGCGACTGTGAAACCACATCAGAGACGATGCCTCACCCCTTGTTGTGCCCGCCGTGCAATAACCAATAACTTTTTGGTCGCAGGACGTGGTGTTCCGTCGCTTCCGCGGACAAGTGCCACAGGACAGCACAAAGTTAAACTAGTGCAAAGTGAAGTGCTACTAACATAGTCTTAAGCCTTATTAATTAACACAAGTTTTCATAACAATATGTATGTCTAGGTTAAGGTATTTTAATGGGCCTGTGTCGCCTGAAATAAGTGGTATTATTATTATATTATTAATAACACCTGCACTATGGAATACCTTTACGTGGGCAACGCTCACGCCGCTGTCTGAATGGAATTCTGGTCGAAGCTTATTTTTAAATGGAATCATCGATACGACGAAGAAGCTCTGCAGAGATTATTATATGATCATCACGCCGGTAATCCCCGAAGGCTTAGGCTACTACCTATAGTAGGATTAGTAGGTACATGTTTAAGTCCCATGTAATAGGGGGCCAGCCTATTGCCATCAACCCGGCACAAATCTAGACTCCGGGCTGCTACTGAGAAATTCCTGATGGAAAAACGCAATAACACTTTATCCGACCTGGGATTCTGGGAGCCCAGAACCTCATGCTCAGCAGTAGCGCTTGAGACCCATAGACCAACGCGGCAATATGAAGAGATTCTATTCTATTCTATTTTTATGTATGGCCATGGTGCCAATGTCGACAATTCTGCCAATGTCAGATGTGATAGGAGAAAACGTGCGAAGGAAGGAACCAACAATTATTTTAAGCAAGTATTTTCTATGTATATGAAATTGTAAACAACTTTAAACTTACGTTTTAAACTGTTGGAAACACCGAGTGAAGCTACTTGGAACGTCGTCGATGAAGTTTTTTGAATAAGAAACGTCCCGCCATTACTTTTCTTAAGCCGCGAAACGCGTTTGATTTTGTGATTTATTTATGAAATAATAAGTTTCTATATATTGCTAATACGTGTTTTACTACATAGCGTAGGTAGCTCAGGTACCTACTTACCAAATACCTCTCAGGTGCTTGCTTACTATAATAATTAGTACTTCCCTAATGGAATTTTAACCGACTACAGCAAAGCCAAAGGAGGGTCATAACTAAATACAGATTACGTGTGACTCCGGTTACACGAAAACCGAATCCGATGTAATTGTAATAGTTGGGTGATTCGATAGTATTTAACTTGTTTTTTTTTAATCTGCTTCGAACGTCTGTAGTATCCAATCCTACCAACTACGCATTAGGTACTTACAGAAATATTAGTTCCTGCTTCATATTATTCTGTTTTTGTTTTAATTGAATAAAAGAAAAATAAAGCTTGACATGTTAACAAGGCCGAGCTAACAACGAAAAATTATTACTCCTCATTTTTTTTTTAATAATCCGTAACACAGTCAAAGGTATTAAAATCAAAGAGCCTTTAAAAGAATCGTGTCGTCAAAGTGGCGCGAAAATAAATGATTGGGTACATGTGTGTAATTTATTGTATTGTCAATGTTACATAATGCCACAAGTAAAAAATCTGAGATAAACTTACCCATATTGATCGCCAGATGATGCCGGTATCCCATATCCAGCATTGCTGAGATATGTTGCTAGTAATAAAATAATTGCTTGAGTTACTAAATACATTTTATTGTAATGAATTATCCATGAATTAGAGTTCTAATAAACCACAGTTGTCGTGTCGGATGACACGAGCAAACTGACTCCCGATTGGTTTTGCGGTATATTATCTTCAGTTTATATAACACAGGATACTCGGAAATCATCCTTCTGATAACTGAAAAGTTATCAACATTTGCAGGAATTAGGAGTAAAATGCAAATAATTTCAGGCGACAGGAAACTGAGTTTCATGCTGAAAGAATAAGCATCACAGATCTCTTACACAATAGAAAATTAAAAAGAAATGAGCAGCGTATGACGTTCTTTTTTCAAAAAAGGCGCCATTGCCGCGCCAGACTAATTTCGTGATATCACCCGTTTTAATCTTAGAGCATTTAATTTTAATGCGAAGAAATAACTAAAAATGCCGAAAAAAAGAAATACCTTTTGGTCCCGAAATAAGAAAGAGGTAAGATCTGATTACTTACATATTTTACAAGGAAAGCCCCGGACGTAATTATCTACTGATTCGTTCGGGCCTTTTCCTCGTCATAATTATAGCGTTGCAACTTATTTTTTCTCCATGTGCGTAACTCGTGATAGTGCTGGGGACAATGTTGCGTAATTTTTTAACCGACTTCAAAAAGGAGGAGGTTCTCAATTCGTCTATGTTTTTTTTTTTTTTTTGTGTGTAGGTATGTTACCCGATTACTCCGCCAATTATGAATCGATTTTGATGATTCTTTTTTTGTTTGGTAGGTCATGCTTCAGAGGTGGTCCCATATAAATTTGATTAATTTTGCTTGCGTAGTTTTTGAGTTAGCTTCAATAATTACGTAGTTGTCCCACTTTGCGATGTTGATGACATGTTAATTGACTCCGTCACATAGCAGACGACGGTATACGAATTTGTGTGGGGTAGTTACCACAACTAAAAAGTGAAAAATAAAAACTTTTTACAAAAAAAAACAACCGACTTCCAAAAAAAAAGTGAAAAAATAACTTTAATTTCGGAAGTCGGTGGCAAAAAACGAAAATTGAAAAGCAAAGACACCGACTTCCGAAATTAAAGTTATTTTTTCACTTTTTTTTTGGAAGTCGGTTGTTTTTTTTTTTGTAAAAAGTTTTTATTTATAGTTACGAAGGCACCTCTATACAATTATTAGTACCTCTATAAATTTATTAAATCATGTTTTTTTCTGCCCATCGTGCTGTCCATATCCGCTCTTATCCACACCGAAAAAAACACGCACGGTACCAAATACTTGTAACTTCTACCTTTGATCACAAACTTATTTAAAGAAACGACTAGCAAGCATGCCTCGAGTCCGCATGATACATTCTTCCTCCCTCTTACGTAGGTATAGTCGACCTAATTGCTTAGCAATCCTAAGGTTGAATATTACTTGCACGTTACAACAAGATCTGTGTGACAGCTAGGTAAGTAGGTACAGATAAATAGTTTCAATTTTAGAGTAGTTTCAATTTACTGGGAATTGTTATCAAAAGCGGTAAAGGAATTACTAGATCGATTATACCTACCTATTACCTATTTTTTTTTGACGGTGTGAAATCATCCCATGACTTCTCCCGGTCGGGCGGGGCGGAAGGGCGTGTCAGACTTTTACTGACTAAAACCCACCCGTGTTCCTTCAGTTGCGTGTTGCCATGGTCCCGGTATCCCTTTCGGACTTTCCCGCAAACTTGAATCTACCTATTATCTAACTAGTAGGTAGGTAAGTACTCATAATACATAACATCACGCCTGTATTCCCCGAAGAGTTAGGCAGAGGTGTATCTATTGTACACCAATATTTCACCACCATGTAATAGGGTCCTCATCTACTACATCATTTTATCTAAACTTGTTACAGAAACAAATTTTAACTGCAAGGTTGATGGAAATAAGCCTCAAAGTAGAAGATTACATTTACAAACATAAGCTGATCTCCGTATGTGAAGCAGAACAATACATAAGAGAGGTTTCCTCCTACAAAACACAATGCGGTCAAGACGAGCGATCCCTGCAGGTAAGATTAGAACTTTTTCTTACTAATATCGGTAATTAGTAATCTTCTTCGTCATTTCCTCAATGCACAGGATCGCCATCACATATGACGCGTCTCCAAGCTATGCGGTCGTTTGCAGTGGACCCCTTGATAGATGCTGCCTCCAACCAGGCGCGGTCCGAGGGGGGGGGAGGGTCCTGGGGGTCATGAACCGCCCAAAATCATTCAAGCTGTCGAGAGACTGAATGATTTACGTCCTACTTATCAATTAACCATTTCCCTAAAAAAAATCTTGGGCTGCGACCGCGCCTGCCTCCAACCACCAGTAGGTACGTGTACCTATTTAGAGGTATGAGGAACAGGGTGTAAAGTTCACTCATCCTCTATAGAAAAGGGAGGATCTGCCGACCAGACGGGTGTCGTGTCGGGCGGTTAATTGCCCATATTGGAATCTTGTATATATATTTAGATCTCTCTCTACACCGAAACAGAAGCATTTCTCTAACGATTATCAAAAATAAAAAAAAAATAATCACACTCACACACCCACACACACGGATACACAAAATAATACACCCTTTACGAATCTAGTTCTGTAAATTGACACATTCTCTCTGCTCAATCGCACTCCGACCCCCAAGATACAAGCCTTGCTTAGTTTGGGGGTCAACGGTCAAACCAAAACATTGTGATGTTCAATCTAATTTAATTCAGAGCGATGTCCGTCATCACCTTTTTCTTTTGCTAATAAATTATTTTGTATTTTTTCTATTTTGTATTTGTATTTGTAGATCGCTCGGTAAACTCTAATTGCGCGATGCAGGATTTTGTGTGACGTCATGATTTTAGTGTGACGTCAGGTCTTTGATGCGTAGTTTGCATGTGGCAATATAGATGCCGCCACACCTACAGTACACCCACATTCCGCCATACCATCAGTAGTAGTCAGTAGATTTCGCCATAGTGTTCCTTCCATATCTTCTTATTTCTGCCGCCAAGAAGCAGGTTCCGGTATAATTACAGGTATAAGAGTTTTAGCTTTGTCTCTGGCATGGCAACGCACCAGCGATATCTTTTGTAAGTATTGTAGGTTACCATAAAGGCGGGGATGACTTACCAACACATGAGCCACCCTTGTTCACCACCTAAGAACATAAAATAAAATCATAAGTCGGTAGGCAACACATTGTATTGTCTGACCTCTACAGTTTGGTTTTAAAACTTATCAACGTAAGCCAGACAAAACTTTATCCGTTACAAAGTACAAAAATTAAATTACAATTTGAGCATAGCAACAGTGCCATAAATTATTAAGTTTAGATAAACAGAGGTGATACAGTTCGCCTCACAGTCAGTAACGGTACCCTGAATTAACCTACTGAGCACAGCTTTCATAACACAACCTTCTTTAAAATAACCCTTACACAATAACTTAACATAGTGATTAAATAAAGTTCGGTAAAATACAGGTTATTACTTAACCTAAAGTCTGTTTTTAATCTTGTAGACTAATTTGATGACGATGTCAGGTGCAAATGTCAAACTCCATATTGAAAAAACAAACAACAATCACCGTAAATGACAAATTAGTTTACGAGATAAAAAACAGACTTTATCTGCAAAGAAGAGTTTTCTTTTACTTAGACGTCGATTTATATCGGTCGAGTATGTTTCTACGCGGTCACACTTTTTGTCGAGACTTGATCTTCTTCACTTCCTCCCCTACATTCTACATTAAAAGCTTAATAAGTAATGAAATAAGTCATCATCTGCATCTGCCTAGCCTCTTCCCAACTATATTGGGGTCGGCTTCCAGTCTAACCGGATGCAGCTGAATACCAGTATTTTACCTACATGGAGCGACTGCCTATCGGACCTCCACAACCCAGTAACTGGGTAATACGATACCCCTTGATAAGACTGGTTGTCAGACTTTCGAGCTTCTGACGACCCGTAACGACTGTCAAAGATCCACAAATGACAGCCGGGACCAAAAACGTGCTTTCCGAGGTATGGAGGAGTCTCGGTATGTAAAGATAGTCACCCATCCACGGACCAACCCCGGCAAGCGTAGCTTAACCTGATGGATCGACCCGTGAGGCTGTTATTTTACTTAATAGTTATATTACTTAGCCGCAAGCTCCTGAAATAAGAATGAAATAAGTATTTAATAAAAAACATACTCTTTTGTCGCTTTTGACTTCAGAATAACCCTTTGACATAGGACATGGGATGTGATACCCAGCGCCGGCGCTGCTTCCGAACGGAAACTCAGGGGCGTAGATATCTATCTATCTTCTTGGAATTATGCATATTATTAATTTTTCCTATTAATTTACAGCTAAATGCGTTAGCTGATAATTATTGTACCTACAGTTTTCTACGTATTTTAATAGATTTAATGAAGCGTTGTTTACCCATACGACTGATAAGGCTTACTGATTGCAAAATCAGTTGAAAAAGTACAGTACCTAAACTGTTTTGCTCCCACATTTTATTTAAAGATTATATTAATATCCTGTTGACCTATTTTTGAAAATAAAATTATCAGCCTTTTACTGTGTCCCCTTTTTTCAGGTTATTGAAAAACTATCTCGCTGCATGAAAGCTATAATTTTAGATCATCAAGAACTAAGGCCTAACATTCATAGCGAAAACAATGTCCGTTCGATCGGAGACGGTGGCGATCGTGCGGGTTCCTTATCACCAGTATACTCCTTACCTGATGAAGACAGGACTCAACTAACACAAACAGCTGAAGCTACATCTATAGACGTCACGGTAACAAATAAAGATGTTGAAATAATAGACCTCTCCAACATAGACGATAACGATGATTTAATTCATAATGAAACTAGTACCGAAACCACAGATTTTGCAGGTTCTAAAATAACTGTTGAAGTTGACATACATAGGAGTATGTCTAGTCTTTCTTTGCGAGATGAAGAAGCTCCAATTAGTATAACATCTTCTGATGTAAATTGTTCACAAAGTATACTTAATAACTTTGAAAGCGTAGATCAAATGCAGCAAAATGAGACAAATATTGTTTCTAACGGAACTGTTGCAGATGGATTAGTGGGTCTTGTAGCCGAAAATGAAAAAACTAGAAATGTAATGCAGGTTGGTGGTAGCACTGCACTTGTTAATATATCGAACAAGAACACCACTTTTACTATTGAGCCTAATGCCATGAAAAGTAGTATTACCCCAAATAAGCCAAAACATATTTGTAATACTAACAGTCATTTAATATACAAAACTGTCGTATCCACCAACTACAGTATAACAATGACTTCCAATCAAAACGATACTAATATCTCATCCCAAGTACCATTTTATCCCGTCACGAATAACATTCCTGAAAGTCAAAATCATACTTCGTATGATTCGAACAAAACCTGTACAATAAATGATTCCATCCATACATTGAAAGATGCTAATAACTCAATACAGTCTACACATATTTATAAAGCTGTGAACCCAATCGTTAAAAATGCAGCGAACTTTGCCGTTAATATTCCAACAAATACTTTTAATGCAGCTGAGAAAGAAAACCAACCAATCAAAGCTGCTGGCAATTCAAGAGCACTTACTAATAATACAGCTATCGTACAAGATGAACCTACAACTATTAAAAAGAAAAGAGGTCCCCGCAAGAAGAAAACTTTAGATGAAAAGGAAATAAAAACAAAAAAACGAGTAAACCGACCCCCCAAAACGAATACAGAGAATACTTTTACTAAATCGGCGAAGAACAAAAGAATACCGATATACAATGAAAATGTGATCAACGATCTATCATGGATAGAAAATATAAGATACGTCAGGGAAATAAAAATCGATGAAAATGATCCTAAACTTAATTTAGAAGAATATTTTTGGGATAATTATTACTTACCCGCTAACTGGGGTGACAATGAATTTCTGTAATATTTTTATTTGTCATATTAAAATTATTTCAATGTTACTTCCTGTTTTCCATTTTTGTTCTCGTCCTGTATGGTCCACCATCCAAAGTGAGGTATTGTGCGTCGATTTAAGGGCTGATGTTTCCAACTTGAGATGACTTTATTCAAGGAATAATATGTTTAGCGGTTTTGTCATACAAAAATTGTCTAGACATTAATTTTATTCCATGGATAAAAGATATGTACCACTGGAGAGTAAGGGGTTCAGTTGTAAACGTCGCTTAAAGTTAGGTAGTGATTAACTTTGTGCTTAACCAAACATTTTTGGACGTTTAAACTTCTTTTAACTTTATATGCTGGTCTTGCTCCATAAGATAATTATTTAGAGTCTGGAAAAAATCAAACTGGTTGCTAATTTAGTTTATATTATATTTTTACACTCTGTGATTACTTACTTAAACTCACGCACTGACTTATTAGTATTACTTTTAAAAATGTTAAGAATATTGTGATATCCTATACTTTTACAATGTTTGTAAACATGTGAGCACCATGTATCTATCACATAATTAATTTATTGTAATTGCTCCATTTTTAATTCTTTTTACCTATTGTGGTACAGTAATCTTATTGTAGGTGCATCGTTTTCACATTTAATTGTATAATTGATGTATACAAAATATTGTAAAACATATTAACATTTCATTTTTAAAAGAGTAAAGGTAGAGTTTCTTCCCATTCTTCTCCATACGAAAACTACCTTTAGGAAGGAGCGCCTAGAATCAGTTCTATTTCTTTGTTTTTAACGTTCAAAAGCGCCTTTTATTTGCCTAATTGAAATATTTTTTTTGACTTTATACAACATTTCCAATACTCCCTATAGTATACAACTGCTACTGTGATGTGTAAATGTAGGTGGTTTTGTCAATAAAACGACATAAAATTATGATTCAAATATTTAATAGTTAAAGATAATAAGACAAACTTCAAAACTATACGCGTATACAAACAGCAACATAATTAATACAATTTGTATATTATTTTAATATTATATGTAAATGTGTAAATATTATGTTTTCTGTTCAATAATATTTGCCTACTGTTGATTGATGTGATAACCTAATTGTTTCTCTACGCTTATTGTTATGATGCTTCACTTGGCATATTGGCAAATATTCCCGTCATTACGCTAATATAAAATAGACATTATCTAAGTAAAGATAGGGTTTATTATGTATTGACGAAATATTAAGACAAACATGCCGTGGAGTGCCAGCATTAGAACCTAGTGTAGGCCTGCAAAATGAACGCAATTAAAACTATTGTGTTTGGTGTTATTATTATTAATTTAACTATTTATATCGCTGTCATAACTCGACCACATTGAATGGCCAATGTTGAAAGCTAGTCCTAGCATTCAACCGTTTTTCAATATGTAATAATGACCCGGTGTAATGAATCAACCAATGACAGGCAAAAGCACAACCCTTCTTAAAAAAGAAATTGTTGTTTGATTCTGTTCCGTTCTTATAGTCTCTCCGTAAGGTAAGAATATATTCAACGAAACATTCAATTCTGCAAAATTGCCATTCATAATAATAGAAGTATTTTAACAGAAATTATTATTATTATCACAAGCACATAAGTTACGCAACCACGTGAAGCACATTGTTATACACCGTATAATCGTAATTTTGTGACATGGAACTGCAAAAACATTTCACTAGTACATTTTATAAACATTTAATTTAATCGTTATTACCTTAAATCAGATATGTAAGAGTATTTTTCAATATACTGTAATATTTTGTTTCAATTTCACCCATAACTTCAATATATTTGAATTTATTTTCAACTAGCTTCAGCCCGCAGCTTCGCCCGCGTGGTATGTCGATAAAAAGTAGCCTATGTCCTTTCCCGGGATTCCATCTAACTCCTTGCCAAATTTTATCGAAATCCGTTCAGTGGTTTAGGCGTGAAAAGGTAACATACAGACAGACAGACAGAGTTACTTTCGAATTTATAAATTAGTATATGGATATATTTTTCACTTTTACACATTAGAAAAGAATCGCTAACTCATACATAACGGGTGTAAAAAATACCCTTAACGAAGCCGAGAGTCATTTGTTGATCCCGTTAATACGATCCAATTTTTGTACTGGACCATACCTTGGGAACCTTCTGGTTATGGAGATATCGAAAAACATGTTTTAAATACATAATCAGCCTATAATGTTCCCACTGCTGGGACACAGGCCTCCTCTCTTCTAGGCCGTAATCCACCACGCGTGCCCAGTGCCGGTTTCCTTACGATGTTTTCCTTCACCGTTTCCTTTTGAGAGCAGTGATGATGAAATGATTTACACAAAGTAAACCGCCTGTCTGGATTAAAACTCGTAACTCGGGGCCGTAACCACTGGGCTCCCCAGTTTTAAATGTTATAACTTAACTTTAAATACTCCTATCCGTGTTCCGTCGCATGCACTCATAAGCACAATGCTTTGCGTGAGTTACATTGCACACTACCATTATTTTTTCCCAAGCTTGTTTCTTAGTTGATTTATGACGGCTTCGTAATGGATCTTTTTTCACCCTGAATAATACTCATAATATTATAAAATAACTAACAATAATATTAAAATCTAAATTTCATTTCCTTTAGGCAATCTTATTAAACTTCGAGCCCATTTATATGAAATTGCTTACGATCCAAACTTTTATGGTTATTTCAACGGAATGAATGTGGAAATTACATTATTGTTACCAGCACACAATCTAATACTATTAAGAATTAATAACTGCACTAACAGATTCCAAAAATATGTAAATATATCAATGTAAGTATGTATCTAATTTATTAACTTCAAACCTGGAACAGCCATTATTACAAATTATATTTATATACACGGCACATAATTAAGTATAACATCAACTAAATATATTATAATATAAAGTATATTTACACAAACTTTAAGCACATAACCTAATGGTAAATATGGAAGCAGGTACATTACATCAAACTATATGTATCTAAAAAATATAACTATATCATTATAAACTATGAAGAAAAAGACAATTTAATAAATAAAATATTGTAATTTTTATAAATAAATGTGTTAAAATGGAGGCCGAAATACCTTTGAATGAAGTAGAAATTACAAACATCGATAGTATTGTCGTAGGACCTATAATGACGAGCCTTAATGATGTTCTCAGCATTATATATATTTTTATTAAAAATTATATATAAGTATTTTTATTAAAAATTATATATATTTTTATTAAAAAATATACAAGATAGTCATACATAATAATCAATTAATTTCTGAGCACACTTACAGTAGGTACAGTAGATACTAAAAAATAACATATACCTAACTGTTAGGCTTCTTATACAAGCCGCCGGAGCCGCAGAGAACCGCATGTTTGTGTAAACGAATGAATATCACCCATGCGCCGCACCGCCACCTCCGCCACTGGACCTCAAGATTAAACAATTTTAGAATACAACAGAATAATTGTTGAATCTATGCGGTGCCAGTGCGGCTCTGGCGTCATGTATAGAAAGCCTAATTATAATAGTGAAATTGTTATTAGAAGATGTAGTAAAATGGAAAATTCTATAACTATTGTATGAGCAAAATTAATAAATGCAATGAAATGTGTAATTTAATATAAATATGAGTAGAGTTGTTTTATATAAATATAAAATAAATAAATAAACAGGTATCTATTTCATATTTTAATTAATTAAAAACAAATATCAATATTTTAACCGTTCTATATCTTATCGACTTACGAACAGTACTAGTAATAGTCAGTTAGTGCAACTAGCTACACTTAGTAATTTTCTTTAATATTCCAGTTTATATTATCCGGGTAATCTCCGATTGTCTGTGAGAAATTACTTTATTTTAGGATATCTTTTTATATTTTTTATAAATACATAGAATATTATGATATACAAACTTTTGGTAATAAACATAATCAAATATTATTAAACTAAATAAAATATAAAGCATATATAATTATTATTTGATATATACAAAAGCTACGATACGCTATTCAATATTCTCTTTCTAATGTCAATAATTTTGTTATTATGTTTTGAGGCTAATTTATTATCACTTACTCATATACAACATTTTATAACCCCTATACGAATATTGTATAATAACCATGAACAAGCTTAACGCTCTATAGAACTCTAGCATCCTCATTTAAATAAATTACATACTTGAAAGATAATTTAGTATTATAATAGGAAATGTATATTTTTATTATATTATGATGGATATTATTATTTTAATTTTAATATTATTTTCCGATGTCTATCAAATTGGATCTGTATTTCTGATTAAAAAAAACATTTTTTTTACAATTATTCGATTACATTTAAAAAGTAGTTAAAAACCAAACACAATGTATTTGTGTGAAAAAACTTTTTTTTTAATATTGCTAAGACAATGAATTTATGACGCATTTTTTCCCGCTGCGGGCTCGATTAGTCTATTACGCGGCCGTGTGTTCCCTTGGGCGCTTAGAGTATATTGCACCTGACGGCTGATTGTAAGCAATGATGCCATCGACGATGGCGCATGTTTAAAAATCATCCATATACTCGAGATTTTTAATATAGTTATCAGAATACATCTCAACTCGACTAGCAGCAACGTCCAACCACAGTTGCTCTGAAAATCCAATTTTGAATATACATATTGAACCTATAACCACGATGTGTCACCCAAAGTACGATCGACGCGAGGTGCGAAATCGCAACTCCTCAGGCGCGTGCGCCACTTCGTCTTATCTTCGAGTCTAAGGAACCTGTCCCACCGCCGGCGATTAACGAGGAGCGATAAGAGCTAGCAACAAAAAATGAGTTGGCGATCAATGAGCAGTGAGTGCGCGACGGCGGTGACCGATTGCTCGCTGGTATACGTTATCAAGCGTGATCCTCTCAGCGAGTGTTCTGCCCGTCAAGCGAGTGTCGTTTATCGAGTACTGGGATCACTTTTGAAGCTGCGCCAAACGAGTACTGGTCGGTGCTGAACAGTCCGCGACCAACTATTAATATATTTCTCATTTACTTACACGAGACCTACAAACTTTAGCACGTTTCTTGAGCGAAAAATCGTTGATAGCTAGTCGCTTCCTCGTCTGCGCGCGGTGGGACAGGTGCCTAAAACCATTTTATATCTCTTTTTAAACCTACCCTATCTCTTTCTAACATGAGCTTTCAATACGCCCTATGGCAAGGCTTATCCTACTAACGCGCATTAAACCAGTCAGAAGCTGCATCGCTTCCAGTAATTTATGAATTTAATATCATAAGGCTTAGACGATACGAATCTTTATGTAAATAATTTAACAATATATATTTAGTAATAGTAATTATTATTGATTAAGTACTCGTAAACTGGAACCATGCTATATTCACTTTATTTTAATTGTGGTTACATAACAAAATCAACTTCGTTTTTGGTGATGGCAAAAGTAAAAATAGTTTAAAATGCTAGATTTTTGTAACAATATTTTTTTATTTAAAATAGTTCGTGGAGTTTCGTGTCCGTTCTTCTACATAGGCACCTACTACGCTTTGGAATGGGGAACTAGCTTCATATTTTTGACTGACCGAACCGTTCACAATAATTCCTCAAAAGTGCCTCATCTTCTGCCTAGCCTTTAACCTGATCGATCGACTCGTGTGGCTTTTATTACTTAGCCACGAGCCCATCAATTCAAAAGTGCCTGTAAATGATTTATTTGAAATAAATGATTTGAGTTTGACGAGTTGGGCCCAGTAGGTGGCGTTTCAATAAATGCCCATTGCACGAAATTATAGGAAATTAAAAAGTATAGCGCCCACATAAAACACTTCTGATGATCCTTATTAGCTTTTTAATCACACATAGGTTTAAAGTACGACATCTTTTATGAATGACTTTTTCTATCGAAATATTTAATAGCATCTCAAAGCGATCCAGAAAACTGAAGTCCAAACAACGAAAATTCCACACTAGGTATTAGCACATAATAATAATATTCAGGCCATCTAAGTTACGCGTTCTTTTATAAATAACTTGCTAGCTAACAAACATAACAAAGTCCCAGCCTTTATTATCTAACTATGGTTTGATCGATACCGCTGTTCCGCGCCTGGCTCACGGGGGGCCAGTACAAGCCGCTCATTCGTGAACACCCAAGGCGCGCGGCGTCCCGCGCGCCGCTCATTGGACAACGCTGCCCCACCCGCCTGGCCGCGCATTCCTAAGGCGCGGAACAGCAGTCCCGGTCAGACATCACCTCCAGATTTATAACATCATCGCCATCTCAATCGTTTCTCAACATAATGATATAACTTAACAAAGGGTTGTACCTTCAAATTAGAAGCTGAACTTCCCCCTGACCTTGAAAAATCCCATGCCAGTCTTGTTGTGGAGTAGTGACGTCACTCCTACGTAGCTCTGGATCACTATAGGGGAGTGGTGTATGCAGCACGCCGATGATGTCATGTGTTCTATTGCTCTTTGTATCTTAAGGGCGAACGTTTCCATGTCGTAGGTCGATTTTTCTTCTGCTGTGCCCTCTGAAAATATTTACGGCAGAGGTGAATGTGTGTAACATGTAGAGTCCGTCCGAGTTTCGGCCAATTTCATTTTCAACCAACAATTCAATTTTTTATAAGAAAACCTACCGTTGCATCAAATGAAAGCTCATTATCTGAGAAAAAATTAACAGAGAAATCAGTGGGGCAATTCCCATAGTTTTAAAAACGTTCACATTTGCATCTCATTCGCTGTCTCACATTCGCATCTGTCAAAAAAACATCAATTTACCAAGATATTTGACAAGTTTGAAAGATTGCAACTTGAATGTCAACGTTTTTTAAGTAAGAGAATTGGCCCTCAGACCGTTTTTTTAATAATGTGTCTTTATGTATAAAGTTTTTTTGGTATACTTTTAACTGTTTAATTCAATACTTAAGTTTTAACCGTTTAATTCAATGATTAAAAGTCTGACCCTGAACTAATTATGCCTTTACTAAACAAAACCCTATCGACAAGCAAAAAAAGGGCGTGATATTATCACCAAAAATTAAAAAAGTCCATAAGCCTTGGCTCCGAGCAGCGACACAAATTGCTAAAACCAAAGAATGGGGATTGAACCAGGAACTAGCCGAAGTCACAATTGCAGAGCTTAACCCAGGGTGCAGACCCATCGTCATCATCTACCTAGCCTTTCCCATTTTGTAGTCAGCTTCCAGTCTAACCCGATGCAGCGGAATACCAGTATTTTACATAGAGTGACTGCCTGTCTGACCTCCACAAGTGGGAAACCCGAGCTACAAACACACAAAAAAACACATATATGACAAAAAAGTTGTCTGTACATATCACCTTCACCTTTATGCCAGAAGATGGGATGGGAGGCGTACGTGAGGAAAGGCACATCATGACTGAATGGATTCCACACCGTCTTCAGGGGAACTGGCTCGCCTTTGTTCCACATCAGTCGCACGCCGCGGAGGTGGCGCTCTCTGTAGTCAATATTAATGTTATTAGCAATCGTTTATTTAATAATTGGGTAGCAAGAACTTCGTTAACCTCGGATGAGTTTGTTCATTTGTTAAAGGGATTTCCGGTACTTAAGCAAAATCTTTTTCCTGACTGGAAGCTGTCATTCCGCAAAATCAATGAAGTCCGTTAACCAGTGGACGGCCGGCCGAAAATAGGAAATTTTCGCATCATAGTGCTCCAGAGGACAGCCGGCCCTCCCCCGTGCTGTAAGCTTAAAAGCGACGTTGTTGTATTTCTTCACGACAACTCTAAAACTATTTAATAATAAAAACAACATTTTTATCGATAAGAAGCTAAACTAATACAACTAGAAACATGCATGTTTTACAATATACAGTATGCAAGGGTAAACACCGTTGTCACTCAAAGCATGGGTAGTTGACTTAAATATAAAAATAAATGACCCAGTAACAACAAAAAAAAACCTTATTTTCATTAAAAGATTTTAAAAAGTAAATATCCGTCACTGTCCCGATACTCATGGAAATGCGTTCGAGAGAGTTGCGAAACAGCTGAATGCTTGTCATGTAACGTCCCGCGCGCACCGCCCGCCCTCGCCAACCACCGGACGCGGCCGGTCGTTGCCCTTGCGTGTAGGGTGAAATTTTCTTGTGGAAAAATGTAGATTTTCTTTAAAAAAAAAAAAAAGTATTTTTCCATTGATTTTACGTTCTATAAATGAAACCAAACCCCTGGTTTCAAGGATAACGGTGTTTACACTAACACCCTGTATTATGAACAGTTAAGGTGTAAATTAGTAAGTATAGTGATTCAGATGTAATAATCTTAGGCATTACTATTTAGTGTTCCGATTGCCATTCTATAAATAATACATGCTTTAGATATAATGGCAAAGATACCATTAGCTAGATTTTAGTAGATAAAAAGACACGAGCGAAAAAGCGTTTTTTTCACAAAAGTTTACCTTTTCTCTTTTTGTCTCGTTTTTATCTCGTTCTGCATCCTGCCGCAGTATTTAAAAACGTTGTATAAAGTTGAGTAGATAATGATTAGCGTCTGCTTAACCATACTTACATTTTTTGACGTTAAAACGTCTCTTAACTTTATGCAGCGTTTATAAATATGGGGCCGTGCGTGACGCAGACCGAAGACAAACTTTTGTTTAGAAACATTGTGTGTGCAACTTCACAGCGCAAGGCCATGTTGCTTGCGCTTGCGCTCCATCTGGCAGCAAATGAGCTGTTGTTGCAATATTGCGCAAATATTTCGAGGGTCACGCTAATTGTTGCCTCGCAAATACACAGTTAATGTTGTCTAGTTTACAAATTTACAACATCGGAATATTATAAAAGCGGAGTGATGTTATAAGAATTTAACTGAATTACTTCAAAATAGAACGCCATGAACATAATCACTACATATTATTATAAAACAAGCTCCTCCGCCGCGTCTGTCTGTCTGTCTGTTCGCGATAAACTCAAAAACTACTGCACCGATTTTCATCAATGGATAGAGTGGTTCTCGAGGAAGGTTTTAGTATGTAATAACTGACATTCACGCGGGCGAAGCCGCGGGCATCAGCTAGTATTTTATAAGGAAAATAATTTGTTTGTGATCAGCTATCGAGAAAAATCATTTACAATTTTACATTTACATTTATCTCTTGAACTCGATATTTTCTTATGTTAACCTAAGTAAGAAACCACAAACAAATGAGAACAGCCAGGAACAGAAAACCTATTTATTAGTAAATTAATTTATTACAGACTATGTTTATACTGTACAGTGCGTTCATAATAACTTGACCCGTGACGCGATTGGTAGCACTGAGGGCCCTAGACAAAACAAGTGACAATCGATTCGAAAGCATATTTCTACAACGACTTTCAACAGGATTGACATATGCTTTACGATAGCTTAAGTCAGTCCTATACATTTTTGTCTTTTCCATCATCGTTATCGCTGATAGAATGTCACTTTGTCTAGGGCCTCTGTTCTGTCAATCGCCATTTTGAACTCTATTATTAGTCTTGGAACTAATCTTGACGGGACAAACTATAGTGAACAATCTGTGTAGTCCCTCTGCATTCTGTGTACACAATTTAGAACATAAAATCAGACCTGATTTCCCCGAAGGGTTATTATAGAAGTGTACATATAGTACCTACACCCACATTTCGCCAGTTATGAGGAGGCGAGTGATCAGGGATTTACTCCATGTTAGGTATTAATCGTGTTCTAGAAGCTCTAGTGTCAGTTTTTAAAGTTAAGATAAGACGTGTAAAACACTTAAATTATTATAGCCTTAAGTGGAAAACACTTACACTAGTTTGGCACATACATTCTCTACATCAAGCTACGCAAATATACATCAAAATACGAAATTAACCCAAAAGAAGCTAGCAACGTTTAGTGTATCCTACAGCAACTGAAAGGTACCTAGGTTCAAAATACTTGGGATCGAACAGTTTACTGTTCTGGTGGTCCACGTCTTCGTGTGAGGGTCGGCGGCACAACCTGTCTATGACGCAGTCTTTCACGACCGTTGAGACGCCGGAAGCGATGCCGTTCAGGCGACTGTGTACCAACACATGGGTTAAAAAAATTCTAGGACTGCATGCATACTGTGTACCTATCTGAATTGGAACTGCATTTCTGAGTTAGCCAATGCTAATATTTTTATGTATATACAGCGTGCCGCTTTAATGGTGACATTAATTTAACACACGTATACGATTTCGCGTATTCGTTTTATGAAAATATTTGAATTTCATTAAACGTTATTATTTATTGATTTATTTACAATTTTCTAATTTACCATCTTGGAGCACCTGTACTTAAAGAACTGTAGCGAAGAGGTCATTTGCCGGGGTCACGGATCATAAGTAGGTGAATTGAAGGAATGCCGCGAAATTTCTAAGAAATTATGCCGTCAAAGGATCGGACTGATAGAACGTAAGCTAGCTGGTAAGTAGCTTATTGAATGAATCTTTTACACAGAGTGATCTCCTTATGTTTTTATTATTTAGTTTGTTAGAAAAATTTTTTTTTTTCAATTTACGAATTATTTTATTTTATTATAATTTTTACGATTACTGGCCACTAGCCCTACCCATGTGTTAAATTAATGTCGCTATTGTAGCGGCATGTTGTATTTAAAGACATCAATATTTGATGGATATTATTTAAAAAACCGGATCTTACGTCCATTTACACTATTTATGTGTTTAGCGTAGCGGTCATACCATCCCGTGGGATAATTTCCGACATCCACCCTGGCGAAGCCGCAGGAAAAAGCTAGTAGATAATTATATAATTTTACCAAAGTGCTAAAGAAATCCTTACGAATGTCTTAAAATATGAAGTTCAAGAACAAAGATTATTAATACGTTATCTATTGTAATAGGTCTGTGGCAGATCAAATATCAATGAAATAATCATGTGCAATATGTTTACATGTCTGAATTTATCGTTACCTACAGAGATTACACTAGGTGACAAGATAAGTCTGCAATATTGTAATTATTTTAATTTTCCTAATTAAATAAGGGAAACCCTTGAAAAGATAGAAAGAAAGAAAAATATTTTATTTGGGACACTCACAGGAAATCTATCTATATTTATAATAAAAATAAATCCCTATTTCCCTTGGTCACGCCATCACGCGTGAACGGTTAGATCGATGTCACTAATTCTTTTTCTGTTGTGTTTGTTATTGTCAGGAGAAGGTTCTTATGAAAGAAAAAAATAAGAAAATTGCGCGGAAAATTAGAAAATTTACAGGACAACGTCTGTCGGGTCAGCTAGTAAAACAATAAAAAAACAAACATTAAAACATGATGACGGCGGGGAAATGTCTTCCTAACCGTCATCCGTACTAGACAGGCAAGGAACAGGGAGGATTGGAAGGGGTTGGAGGATGCCTCTGTTTAAGGGCATACAAAGCCTCAGAACAGATTTTTTTTTTAAGTATACAACAAGCTCAGAATGAAAAAAGGCTGAAATCAATAAAATAATTAAATAATGCGATTACCGAGTACCTTAGTCATTTTAATTATTCATGTTTTTTATTTAAAAAAGAATTCATCATTTTATAAATGATGTATATGTGTCATTATTGTAGTTGGAATTCTAGATTTTCACAAAATTACAAGAAAAACCAGTTATTGTCTAATAATAAAACAATTCTTAGGCTTCCTGTACATCCTACCAGGGTTGCGGGAAAGTCCGTAAGGGGATACCGGGGCCTTGGCAACAGGCAAGTGAAGGAACACGGGTGGGTTTTAGTCAGTAAAAGTCTGACACGCCCTTCCGCTCTGCACAGAGCGGGGGAAGTCATATGATGATTTCCCACCCTACAAAATATGCGGGAAAAAAAAACTTGATAGATCTTGCTGCCTAAAGCTTCCTGTACATGACGCCGGAGACGCACCGGCGGGCACCGCATGTATGTGTGTACGTTTGAATATCGCCCATGCACCGGCGCCGCGTAGATTTTACATTTTCATTCTGAGAAGTTCTTAATTTTTTTCATCTTGCGGTCCGGCGCCGTTGCTGCTCCGGCGTCATGTACAGGAAGCTTTAGGCAAGAGCTATTAAGTTTTTTTTTTCCGCATATTTTATATTGGTATTAAAAACAGGTTTTCTCCTATATTATGTTTTCCTGTTTGCTTCTCTTATATAAGCTTATATAAGCCTCAATTATATTTCAAATGTTTTTTGTTCCTCCTTTAGCAATTGAAATACATTTAATTCATATTAAAATTAGAGTTTCTTGCCTGTTCTTCTCCATAAGAACCTACTATGCTTTGGAATGGGCAACTAGCTTCATCTTTCTGACTGACCAACCCCATGACAATTCAAAGGTGCCTGTAAAATTGGTTTGTTTGAAATAAATTATTTGAGTTTGAAAATACTTCTCTGTATTCTAATATTTTCTCAACAGTATTTTCATTTATTTAATAACTTGGTAATAATCAGTAAAAAGTTGAAACTTACGGTACTAACGATGAAGGTGGGTAGACCAGCTCCCCAATGACAATAGTGTCCAGGTCATCCAAATACGTCTTCTTGAATTCAAGCTGCTTCATGGCAATGAAGTCATACTTGATAGTCATGACCAATCTTGAAGTGAGGAGCACAATCCTCTCCTTCTCATTATCCCAAAGAGTTATTCTGGAAAGTCATTATATAATTTTGTTGAGAAAGCTGTGAGGCCCTAGACAAAGCGACATCCTATCAGCGATAACGATGATGGACAACGCAAAAATGTATAGTACTGACGAAAATCGAAAGTCCTGTTGAAAGTCGTTGTAGAAATACGAAACGCTTTCGAAGCGATTGTCACTTGTCGCGTCGCGATGCGGTACATAATTCGCTCGCGCCGATTGTGTCAACTAACTTGCATGGTGGGATTCAAAGTGGCACAAATAGTCGTGTACGCATAACGGACAGTCCGTGCAGGGCTCTATGAATGCAAGGCCGTCATCCGGATCAGAACAGAAACCCTCGGGTCACCCACATTTTTCACAGACGTTGTGAACAGACCAGGAGATTTAATTAACTTCTGGAGGGAGGTGGGCTGGTTGGAATAACCACTGACAGCCGCCATGGCCTACGCACAATGGTCCACCTTAAAGACTAAGGCGTCGTCCTGTTTGGCGAAGATCGCACGATGACACGATGAGTCCTATTTGAACCTCGCAAGTATTCGTGCGAGCACATGAAATGCTTAATAACGATCGTACGATGCGTTTGATCGTGCGATCATGTAATCAAAGCAACAGATCTCTTTTGAGTGTCCTAATCGGTTACCTACGCGATGCGTCGACGCGCGAGGGCATCACACGATGGACATCGCGCGATCTATTAGGACACCCGTTATGTCATCGCACGACCACTTTGATCGTGAGATGAAAAACGCATCGCGCCATCGTACGATCGCTCCCAATTAGGAAAAACCAAATCTCTAACATAGAACATAGTTGTGTGACTTCCTCATCATTAAAACAATCAGCGAGAGCAGTTGTCGATTTGCTTTAGTTTGACCAGAGCATAACAAATAAGGAAAAATGTTCCATATATAATAACTAATAAATATTTGCAGTAGTTAGATATGATAACAACATTGCCATACTTACACCTGTAATAACAAATTTTTGATAAGGTAATTTTTTTTTGTCTGTTCTTGGCAAAATTACCAAAATGGGAATGTTTGAATAAAAAAAATGCTGTGGTTTTTTTTTTAGTTTAGTAAAGCCCAGGTAATGTACCATGTGCAGTCATTCTTTGAAATGGCTATAAATAGTTGTAATACAGGGTGACATAATCATTGACACGCAACATGTTGTTAATATGGATTCAGTTTATGGTTCTGGACCTAAAAGGTATTGTAAAATTTCAACAAAAAAAATCAGATTTCCTGCAAAACCTGATTTTTTTTTGAAATTTTAATTTGAAGTAGTTAGTAAAATTGCTTACTCATTATTTTCCCAGACAGTACAAATAAAGTATGTTGACAATTTGCTTACTCTGTCAACAGCCAGGATCCCAAGTACTCTCCATCTTCAGGAAACAATAGTCCCGTAATACATTCCTGTATAGCAGTCTCCACAACTCCCTTGCGGAATGTGAAGAAGTCTTTAATGTTCTCCTTGTCAAACGGCACATCATAGCGAGGGAATACTGCCTGTATGCCTGTTGGTGTAGCTGCAGCTGCTGTCGCTGGGGGGTTTGTTTGATCCTCGGATGCTCTGGCATCTGTAGCATGAGTAGACATTTTGTAGTCTACGTTCATATTGTGGAAAGTTCTTTGATAGTATGAAAATGGATAAGGTCTAATCAAACTAAACCATATCGGGAATTTAATAATTACGTAGACCAATTATAATGCTCACCTTCGCGCCATATTAGCATACCTACTGACATTAAATCAATTTTTATACAGGTTACTGACTAAGTTTATTTTTACCTCACTGTGAGCCACAGAAAAAAACAGCCGACATGGAATGTGCTATGTCATAATATTTTCAAAACATACCGGCAAAGGAAGATGTGGAAGAGGTCAAGGAATTTTCACCAGACAACACCGAGGGATTAACACTAGTGGGGGGTTTCCGTCTCGCCGATTTATCCGTAGTATTATTGCGATTACTTTCTGAGCTCTCCGCCACGGTGGTATCTGTCGACAGCTGCAGGGTACCGCCCCGGAACTCCAAGTCTTCATCTTGCAAGTCACTCATCCTGTATTTATGTAGTTTTCTTTATTCTAAACACTGTTTTCTTTATTTAATAATTGCTCTGCGTAAATAAAATAATCGACCGACGGACTGATAAGTTACGTCAATGTCATGTCAAATGCGTTTCGTTTCACCGCTATTATTATTTTTTGTGTACTGGTACACTTTCTTGAATCGAATAAACAAAATAGTTTTTTAGAATTATAATAAAAATCATAATTTTATTAAGCATAATCTCAAGGTTATAATTTTTTAAATTTGTATTGATCAAACACAAAAAAAAAACATTAGAACTAAACGGAGAATACTGCCAATGGCGGGATTTAAAAAAAGTTTTCAAAAAGTTTGGTGTCTCTGGACCCCGGGGTTGTTGTAGTCGTGTCTCTTCATATTTTTGTGATGTTTTTTGTATGAAATTGGTAATTCCATTGGTTTACCCTTTGACAAATTAGTACCTACTTCACACATATTTCACAAACTCCAGCCTCCTATTGGCTGGAGTTTATTTATTTATTTACGCCAAAAGTAGGTACCTATACCTAGTCATTTTACATTTAAAAGTATAGGTATGTACCTATAAGTTCTGATTTATAAACCAACTAGTCAAATAAAAACAAGTGTAAAAAAATTAAGGTACTTAGGTACCTACTTTTGAAAATTGTTTGCAGTTTTTGCGCAAACGCAAACTGAATTTATGTGTGGGTTACTTTTCCAAAATCACAATACTAGCTATTTACATTTTTGGAAACTGAATTGCAAATTGCAAAGTTAAGATAGGTAGGAACTCTTTTTAACCGACTTCTTCAAAAAGGAGGAGGTTCTCAATTCGTCTGTATTTTTTTTTTAATTACGTATTTTTCCCACTTTGCGTATGTAGATGTTATAATCATTTCACTCCGTCACTGTTATTTACATAGCAGATATACGAATTTGTATGGGGTAGGTACCACAACGAAAGAGTGAAAAATAAAAACATTTTACAAAAAAAAAATCACATTTTTAGTGTTTTTTTTTTTGTAAAAAGTTTTTATTATATACACAGTCAAAGATTGAATACCTATACCCCGGGAGGTTGTTTGAAACCAGTTCGGTTGCTAACAATAAACTAGAAACTGATGGAAATGAGTTCCATCTCACATTAGTAGGTACTTTTGACACCCCTGCCACACATGCGTCAAACAAGTGTTCAAATATTGTTGCTATGTATTTATTGATGTGCGCTCGAAAAAATTACACCGAATGGCAAAGTTGAAATATGTGATCAAACTTTGATGAAATACCCAAACACCCCTGCCACACATTGTATTCTAACAAGTGATCATATAAGTTTTCAAATATTGTTGCTGTCTGGCGACGGCTTTAGAGTAGCCAAAAGTAATACCAAATACTTATTATTACAAAAAGACTAATTAGGTCGTACTATATATAATTGTGTACTTATTTGGCTTCGATTCGAGACAAACTACGTTACATTATATTATATAGTGTAGGTAGATGCGAGGACTATGTGAATATTTATTTTTCGTTCTCAGTTAGTTTTAGCGAAAGTCTAGCAATTTGAGAACTTTATGCGACCTACCCAAATATCCTTTCTTTGGTATTGTTCGTCGAGTCGTTGAGCTCCTTAAGTTCTGAGTTGAGCTCCACTTTTACTGACAAATGACTGGACAGGTCCACTAAAATCTGTGTGGTTCTTTCCTCAAAAGACCGTTTCAGACTCTAATCTACATGGTCCTCATATGGCCTGACCAAGATTATGTCTGGACTTTAAAAGATAGGTGACCTCTGAGTTTGTTTCGGCCTTTCTTCTCAGAGTAGTCAGATAGGAAACGCCGACCTCATCTAGCTTATTTTTACAACTTTTTAATATGACGTGTAAAAGTGATTCCAATATCCTATTTACAGAATAAACAATTTCATTTCATTTCATAACATTACGATGGTCATACGTTGACAACTCGTAACCCACATTTTTTCTCAAAATGAGTTATGCACGCACGGCTACACATCAAGCTATACAATTCCAGTTTATGCTGATCGCGCATTGTATAGGATTTCCGTACAATGCAAGGTCAGCTTATACTGGAAATGTACAGCTTGATGTGTAGCCGTGTGTACATCAATTTTTTTTAAATTATGCGCCGAATCTTCCCATTGATAACTCGTAATGCACAAATAATGTCACTCGAACAATTTATGCCACAGTTGACAACTCATAATTAACAGGTAGGTACAAACTTGAACTCACTAGTGCGCGAGCAACGCAAATGCAATTTCAAAGAGTAAAGTAACTATTAAGGGTGCAGTTCGCTGACATAGTAACGTTACGACTCGAGTTTTAATTGTTAAATAATAGTTTTAAATGTAATTTGAACTTTAAATACGTTTATTTATTTCCGAAAAGTGTCCCTGAAAGTTTATTGGTTAGTTATATTTTTTATTTAACGTAAATCGCTCAATAAAAGCTCATTATTTAAATTTTAAGTCATCCGATCATCCACCCCTTAATGTAATAACTAATTAATGAGAACTATTGAGTTATTCAATAATATTTTAAAATCCCGAAAATCCGCCTGGGATTCCCGACGCCCAGGGTGTCTCCAGCGGCGGCGACGGCGGTTAGGGGCGTGAGGCTCAATACTTTGCCTCTCCCTCACGCGTTCCTTCGCGAGCATTACTGCTTCGCAGAAGGAGGTGACTGCTTCCCACGCCCTCTCGCTCCGTATCATGGCCTGGACCAGAGCCGGACGCGAGAGGTCACCGCTGCCAATCGCCTCCAAGAGGACACGGCGGGGCTCCGCCCAAGCAAGCATACCTCCACCGTATGCTCCACCGTGTCCTCTGGGCGATCCACACAGTGGTGACACCCGGGCGTTTCCTCCCGCCTTATCCGAAACAGGAAGGGAGGGAGGCCGAAGCAACCGTGTCCGGTGAGGACCTGCGTCAGGTGGAAGGTGAGGACGCCGTGGCGCCTCTCTAGCCACGGGAACTGGTGGGGACGGGGACGGGGACGATGGGGACCCCATATAACATCTCTTGCGGGGCGGCTAAGCTCGGCCGCTTATGCTGTTAGAAAGATAAGACAGTTAACAGATGTAGAAACCGCTCGTTTGGTCTATTTCAGTTACTTCCACAGCATTATGTCATATGGCATTTTACTGTGGGGTCGGGCGGCTAACATTGAATCCATCTTTGTTTTGAAAAAAAGAGAGCTGTCAGAGCTCTCATATATAATAGTAGTCTATGGTCAGAGCCATTTATAATCTATGTCGCCGCGAATCTCTCAGGGAACTATTTAAAAGGATTAATATTATGACGGTACCTTGCCAATTCATTTATGAGAATATTATGTATGTAAGAAAAAATCTAAATCTTTTTAATAAAATAAGTGATAGACATAATTTTAACACTAGAAATAAAGATAAAATAGATCAACCATTTTTCAGACTAGCTAAAGTACAAACATCTTTTATGGGGTACTGCGTTAAATGCTATAATAAAATACCTAGTGATATATTGCAATTAAATGAAAGAAAATTTAAAACTCATATTAAAAGTACACTTTGTAAACAAGCATATTACAAATTAGAGGATTATATCCAAGATAAGAATGCTTGGAAACATGCTGGTCTTGCTCCATAGGACAAATTCGAATATACATTTTATGATAATTAATCTCACACACTGTCCTATTAGTATTACTTGCAAGTTTGTAGAAATATTGTGTTATCGTACGTATACTTTAATGTTTGTAAATATGTGAGCACCATGTACCTATCACATACTTAATTTATTTATTTGTCATTGCTCCATTTTTAATTTTTAATTCTTTTTACCTATTGTAATTGTATTCTCGGTGCATCAAATATTGTAAAACATTTTTTTTTTAAAAGAGTAACGGTGGAGTTTCTTGCCCATTCTTCTCCATACGAAAACTACCTTTTGGAAGGGGCAACTAGAATCAGTTCTATTTCTATGTATTTGACGTTCAAAAGTGCCTTTAATGTGCCTACTTGAAATAAATTATTTGACTTTGACTTTGACTTATCGCCGCAATTGTGGCGTGCCCAGCACTGGGTTGCGACAATCGCACTCTCCATGCCGCCATGAGATCCAGCCGGAGCTCCATCCGCTGTGCCGCGATTTCTCGCGGCAGCGGAGTTACGCCCTGGCGCTTCACTTCCTCGCGCCAGTCCCAGATGTGCGTGAGGACTTTCGCCTCCAGATCCCTTGGCGGTAATCCGGCAAGGAGGCTAGCCGCCTCACGGGAGACCGTGCGGTATCCCCGGGCCAGCCGAATGGCCATGACCTTTTGGGACGCGTTCAACCGGCGGGCTGGCCGCAGCCTCAGGGAACGCGCCCACACCGGTGCCCCGTAAAGGGCCATGGACCGTAGGACCCCCGCGCAGGAGAATGTTCCCCTGGAAGTACTTAGCGCCAAACACAGCTGGCAAGATAATGACGGGACAGATACTTTGAAAGCTTCATCACTTATTGTTTTAAACGAAAGTACTACTTCATCATTTTTAAACCAGCCTCAGCCACCTTCCAGCCCACGTCATAACTCGGAAAATATTATCGAGAGTATTGTAGAAGTCATACCTGGTGCAGAATCTCTTACAATTTGTGTTTTTTTTTTTGTAATTGGAAACTCGACTTTTTATTTTATTTTTTTTGAAATTATTATCGAAATTATACAGTTTTTTCCCTCTCCTGTAAAATTTGACACATTGCAGTTACAAGTTTTCAACCTTTGACCATTTAGTTTTAGGTTTTCTTTACTAAAGGCTCTTACATACTGGAGCGACTAGTCGCGCGACGCGCCTTTTAACAAAGCAATTTCTGAGAAAACTTCACGGCGAACAATGCGGCGGCGCCGTCGCGTCGCGCGACAATTCGCTCCAGTTTGTAAGAGCCTTAACACTGTATGGATCGCTTTGGTCTGATTTTAAGTTTTGTTTTTCAGTTTTTGTTTCATTTTAACAGTTCAACAAAATTCATTGCATTATTGAGGTACGTCGTTGAGCAGACAAATTTTTTGAACATTTATGAAGCACTGGATTAGCAATATCCTTCAAAATGATTCAAATTGTGATTGATCGTGTGTTACGCGTCTGGCCTCCAAAGGAGTTACGTCAGGCCTTCTAAGTCTCTTCCCATTCGTCACGTACCGAGCCATCAGGTCTAATACCGGTGGTACGCACGGCTACACATCAAGTTATTCATTTCCAGTATAAGCTGACCTCGCATTGTACGGAAACCCTATACAATGTGAGGTCAGTATAAACTGGAAATGTACCTATAGCTTGATGTGTAGCCGTGTGTACCCACGCATAATCTCGCTGTAGTACCGTGCTATGCGACCTGCGCTCCTGCTCCAGGGAAGGACAAAGTGCTCGAGGCTGTCGACAGTTTAACCGCAGTGACACCGATGCGGAGCAATATAAGCTGCACCGACAAGTAGCGAGCCGAAACGACAAGTAGTCTATTCTAGTAGTCTATTTTAGTTATTTTCATAGCGTTATGCCCTACGGTATTCTGCTGTGGGGTAAAGCTGCTGATATTCAAAATATATTTGTCCTGCCAAAATGAGCTGTTCGAGCAATTTACCAGCTAGGTGCCACTTTCTCTGAGATTTTTTTAAAGATATTGGTATTCTCACGGTGGCATCACAATTCACCTTCGCCAACATCTTATACAACCTTATTTTTTGTTTATGCTAAACCCGAAAAGGGGTCATTGTACTCATCATTTTGAACAACTTTTTCTATGGGACCAACCTTGAAAACGCGAAAAAAAGATCAGAGCTGTTCCATACATTTGTGTTCACTTAAATCGACAAAATGTATGGAACAGCTGATTTTTTTTTAACCATACAACTACCGAGACATTTTGAAAAAATGATACCATGGAGCTGGTCTGATGATGGAGCCGGAAGTTAGGCATAGGAACTCCTCAATCAAACAAGATAGCACCATCGTGTTTGGACTCATTGGTTATGTATTGACAAATGCTTTGACACTAGGTCGTGTTCAGGGTCTGATGATGGAGCCGGAAGGTAGCCATGGGAACTCCTCAATCAAACAAGACAGCATCATCGTGTTTGGACTCATTGGTCATATATATTATTAACAAGTGCTTTGACACTAGGTGGTGTTCAGGGTCTGACGATGGAGCCAGAAGGTGGAAAAAAAAGGACAAGTAGATTTAGTTGTTTGCAAAAGACAACGATTACGAATTATCGTTCTAAAAACTGGATTTGATTTATAGAGTGTTGGGCTTGTTGAATATCTGGTGACAGAACAGATATTTAAAGAAATGCATAGGCTAAAAAGCACAAAATAAAATATAAGTAAAAATCTTTTTAAAAACCAGCTTTTAATGAACTCAAAAGTACCAAATAAAACATACGTACATTATCATCTGCCTAGCCTTTTCCCAACTATGTTGGGGTCGGCTTTCAGTCTAACCGGATGCAGCTGAATACTAGTATTTTACATGGAGCGACTGCCTATCTGACCTCCACAACCCAGTAACTGGGTAATACGATAAATAAAACATAAAACATACGGTTATGTTTATATTTACTTTTTATTTATGCTTGAGCATTATAGTTCACGTTTTTTTTTTTTTGGCTTCCGTACCCAATGGGTAAAACGGGACCATATTACTAAGGCTCCACTGTTTGTCCGGCTGTCACCAGGCTGTATCTCATGAACCGTGTTAAGTAGACAGTTGAAATTTTCACAGATGATGTATTTCTGTTCCGCTTTATCAAATAAAATAAATATTTAAGGGGGCTCTAATACAACAAACGTGATTTTTTAGGGTTCCGGACCCAAAGGGAAAAACGGGACCATATTCCTAAGGCTCCGCTGTCTGTCTGTCTGTCCGTCCGTCTGTCACCAGGCTGTATCTCATGAACCGTGATAGTTAGGCAGTTGAAATTTTCATAGATCATGTATTTCTGTTGCCGCTATAACAAAAAATACTAAAAAACAGAATAAAATAAATATTGAAGGGGGCTCCCATACAACAAACTTGATTTTTTTGCTCGTTTTTGCTTGATATTGATAACGACAATAGGTAGACGCTTGAAATATTCACAGAATATTTAGTTACATATTCACTTGAAAAATTAATAATTAAATAAAAATAAAACAAATATATAAGGGGGGCTCCCATACAACAAACGTGATTTTTTTTGCAGATTTTATAGGTAATGGTACGGAACCCTACGTGCGCAAGTTCGACTCGCACTTGGCCGATTTTTTTTGATGGGTATACTAGCGTGTGCCAGCTGAAATATGGGTATAATTAGATTTATGTTTTTATGTTGCGTAATGTAAATGATTTTGCATACTTTTGTATAGAATCATTTTGTTTCTAACTGAACAGACAGCTGTGCTGCTGGGGAGTTTGTTGCGCCACTTCTTCTTCCCAGCTAAAGCACTAGGAAAAGTGGTGAAGGGTGGGCGTTTTGAGATAATTAATAATTTTTGATAATTTTGACGTTCGTAAAGTGCCGATTCTCAGCCTAGTTTGAATAAATGACTTTTGATTTGGTTTGATTTGAGTAATCTATAGTGGATGATGGGAGTTCCAGAAGCACTTTATCATCTAGTTTTTTTAACTCTAGAATAAAATACTTACGTGATTCTTTTATTTATGTGGCGACGTACTTATGTAGTATCGTAACGTAACATTCACGGCGAGTTTATGTTATCACAGTCTTAGAAATGTATCCGATAAAACACCGATAGGCTCGCAACTCTGTTTTGACATCTCAACATCGCCGGTATTCATACCTAGGTACATTCCAATTAACTAGAGATGGGCAGACGACATAAGATTTTGTCTAACCTGTTTTTTTAATTTCTTAAACTAATTTTGAAATTTCAAGTGATTGTTGTTTCTTTTTTACCCGACTGCCCCAGAAGGAGGGTAATGTTTTTCGAGAGTATGTAGGTTTGTATGTATGGATGTCTATTTCTTTGGCACGCTCTGTAGCCTGAACGGCTTGAGGGATTTTAACAAACGAGGTGTCGTTACGTTCGTCTTAATTGTGGGAGTGACATAGGCCATTTTTTATATATTTCATCTGCAGTCCAAAAAAAAATTGAGGGGAAGGTTTTTTTTAAATAAATTACAACAATATTGGTATCAAATAAAAGCTAGCACCTAATGAGTTAATTCCAAATATTTTTATTAATAAAACTAAAAAGCTTGAAATAAAACAAATTATTTAAAAAACATAAAACCCGACTGCAAAAACCTATTACCGAAAAGAGAAAAACAAGCATTGAACTATGTTTTAAGATATTGCAGACCCCGGACAAACAAAACATACACCATATTTCAGGTTATTGGTTTGTCTGGCCTGCAATAGGTACCTTACAAAAAACATAGTTCAATGCTTGTTTTTCTCTTTTCGGTTATGGGTTTTTGTTTTTTTAATGATTTATTTTATTCAAGTTGCAGTTTGACATTTGGACCTGTCAAATTAGTCTACGAGGACGAAAACATACTTTTCTACTCCTGATTATTAACAAGGAATATTAATAAAATAAAGTCTTTATTCAGAGATCACCGATTACCTTCAATTATAGCCTGATTAATGATTGAGAAATAAAAATAATTGGAGGATTAATTATTTTAGCTTCAATAACTAAAAGTGCTCAAATTCCTTTTAGCCGGCTTTACCGAATAATCGGTAGGCACATCTCTAATCCTTACATTGTCACCGACAAAGTAGACTTTGTTTAGAATATTTACCTATTTCCAAATATGTACAAACGTATGCTTCCATTTAGTAGGAATTTGTATTTACACATAGTTTGAACCGAATCTTTGTATAAAAGGCAGTCATCAGTCGCCACTGCAGTACTGTCACAGCTTGATACAGTGCTTGTCACATCAGTCAGTTCTTGCTGTCATCATCGCACCAATTGAAAGTAATTACAGTCAGTTTAACGCATTTTCATCTAATTATTTAATTTTAACTCTCAGCGAACACTCAACGACAACAACAGTCACGGCGATCATTATAATGTTGTGGTAAGTACTTACCTACTTATGTCTCGCTATAATGTTTTTTTTACTATTTTTTTATTTTTTTTATATATAAAACTAATAAATAAAATAGATACAAGACAATATATGTCTGATTGACATCTACTAGTAGATGTGAATCGCATGCTAGCACGTATTATTACAAAAAAACAAAAAGTTGAACAAATCCTATAAATTAGGGCAAAAACAATAAAATTAATTTAAAAAAGTTATTCAATTAAACAATTTGATCTCTAAGTATAGTCCTTACTGAGGCTACGGAACCAGCAAACACATCTATATCGCCACGAATGGAGTTGGCAAGAGAAAGCATGCGGCAAATGGGTGAAAAATTACCTATATTAGTTCGACTTCGACCGAAGAACTTTCTTCCTGCCTCATGGCAGGACGAAAGTTCTTCGGTTAATTAGGCGGCTACTACTACGTGGCATACCACTTTTTCTAAAAGCTCAGGAGAATCAATTAAACCATTTATTAATTTAAACAAAAACATGAAATCTAAAGCCGCATTTCCACTAGGCAACAATTGACGCGCAACATCTTGCACAACAAGTTGCCCAAAATGTTGAAAGTCAGCGCGGAACTTTTGTTGAACAACGTTGTCTGTCTACGCATCTACTACTTTACGTCAGTCGTCGACTGTCGACAACATGTCGCCAGAGGTACTTGTGTTGATTTCAGCGGCAGTGGTTATAGTTACATTGTTGCGCGTCACGTCTCCATTCGACAACAATTGATGCTCAACTAATGATGCTCTTCGTCGCGCGCTGTTGTGCAGCGTTGCCGTACATGTTGAGCGTCTCGTGTCGCGCGCCAAATATTGCCTAGTGGAAACGCGGCTTGAACATTTTCTACGTGCACCTAAAGATTTAATTTTATAATGACTTAGCCTAGAGTTATACGAGTTAAGACTACGACATCCGTTATCCGAGTAACACAAGTGATATAAAATCTTTTCTGAACTCGCTCTTTCCGATCAGAGTGCACCTGTTACAACGGGTTCCATACCGTACTACAGTACTCCAGAATACCTCTATAACGCTGTTGTAAATGGAAATAGTCAGAAAGGAAAAAAATATTTTCATTTCCCTGACGATGAAACCTGACAATTAAGATGCCCGACTAATCATTTCGGTCATAATGACTCCTAAAACATAAACTACTATCTACTAACACACCAAGGTCACTAATAGTATCAACTTCTTGGAGCGGGCTGTTATTAATCGAGTAAGAAGTTTGACATGTTTCCCTTTTTCTGCAAAATTTTATGAAGTAACACTTGTTTTCATTTAATGACATTTTGTTTTGTATGCACAAATTAAGCACGCTATTTAAATCTAGCTGAAGCTGAATAATATCGGATTCGTTGTATATAGTTCGGTATATTTTTAAATCATCAGCAAAATGTTTATATTCCGAATCAATTTTGCAGCCAAAATCAATAAAAACTAAGGAAAATAGAGGCCCCATATGTGACCGCTTTTTTTTTTTTTTTTTGATGATGGGTAATCATCGAATGACTTCTCCCGCTCTGGGCGGAGCGGAAGGGCGTGTCAGACTTTTACTGACTAAAACTCACCCGTGTTCCTTCAGTTGCCTGTTGCCAAGGTCCCGGTATCCCTTTCGGACTAACCCGCAACACTGGCAGGCCCATATGTGATGCCCTGATGGTATGTCTACATGGTCCTCATAATGGCCTGACCAAGTTCGGGCTTTCTTCTCAGAGTAGTCAGATTGGAAACGCCGACCTCACCTAGCTTAATATGACAAACTTTATAATTTAATCAGATATGTATTCGTGCCACGTGTCAAGTATGTTAACTCAAGAAATAAGATTTTTCATACAAACAAAATCTCCCCTTTTCACCCCTTTAATGGTCGAATTTCCAAAAACCCTTTCTTGGTGGATGCCTACGTCCTATTATATATCTGTGTGCCAACTTTCAGCTCAATCCGTTCAGTGGCGCTGTGCGTTGATAGATCAGTTAGTCACCCTTGTATTTTATATAGATTAAAGATTAAGTACCTAGTGTGCGATCTAGAGACGTTTAAGGCGCGGGCCCACCGCGGCGCACGGAGAGGCTACGCACGTGTATTAAGCTTCGCTTTGTAAGAAAATGTATGTGGTTGTGTCCACTGCAACCCAAGGAGAGGCTACGCATGAATTGACGTCATTGATACATGCGTGGCTTGTAGCGCAACGCTGTCGACGTGGGTCTACGTTTCCACTGGAGTACACGAATATGACCCACGACTATGTACAGCTCACTTATCGCAGCGCAGTTTTCAGTTATACACCTTGTGTCCACCGCCCGTTTCACCTTCCCACACCTCCCGCAGTGAAGCCCGTGTCCGTGGATTGCAGTGGCACGTGCGTAGCCTCTCCGTGCGCCGTGGCACGCTATACATAGTCGTGAGTCATATTCGTGTACTCCAGTGGAAACGTAGACCCACGTTGTCAAACAAATTAATACACGCAGCTAAAATGCGCCGCGTGCCCGTGCACAGCGCGCCTTTATAGTTTGTTGGTATTGTTTTTGTCTGCTTAAATAAATTTTGTTTATGTTGAGTTTATTATTATTCTTTTGATCCAATTATAATTACCACTACCAGCTATCCAATAGCTAGCTAGCTATGCACTATCACCAGTTTCAGCAACCCTTCTACATGACCAAGATGTAGAGTAAGAACGTAAGAGTAAAGACGCACGACAACGTACTCGTACGTCGCATCGGTAAACATTCGCTGTAACGTAAATCGCAGTTAAGAACTTTCGCTGTAACGTACATCGCAATAACGTACTTTCGTTGTAACGCACATGGCAATAACGTGCTTTCGTTGTAACGTACATCGCAATACCTAACGTACTTTCGTTGTAACGTACATCGCAATACCTAACGTACTTTCGTTGTAACGTACTTCGCTGTAACGAACTTCGCTATAATGGGGTACACCCGCCCTGAGCCTAATGTCACCTCCCGGCTTGGGCCCCCGGGGAGCAGCGGCTGGAGACGACGCCGCGCACCCTGGCGTCTCCGCAGCGTCTCCCTGGCGTTTCCACAGCGTCTCTTTGGCAAGCACTCAGTGTTGTTTTGAGCGGCTTCTTTCATGGCGTAGCGAACGTTTTTATCCTCTCTCTAAAGCTAAAGGGGATACTCTGCGCGGGTTCTCTATTTATGTTGTTTATGTTTGTATCATGATTTCATTAATAAGAAAACAATTGTTTCAGGCTAACGGCTGCGCTTCAAGCCATATTGTTAAATCAAGTCGCAGGACAGCTATGTTGTGGCTGGAAAAAATGCCCACTAAGGTATGTCGATCGTGGAAATCCAGATCCTTACTTCGACGGAATAGCTGCACTGACTTTAAATTTGATGGACTTTAAAGGTCCGTATGAAAAGGTGAACATCGCTGTAGGGGTATGGATAGCTACTGATCGAATATTGACGTCATACAATCCGTTTAGATCCATTATACGAAACACAACTTGGTTACCCTTATTAATAAGTACAGGTATGATTGGACACCAGCTTAAAAACGTAACTATGTACCAAACAGCGATTTCAAAAAAACTAACCTGCGGCCGTCAAGTGCAGTTGTTACCAGATGAACAAATAGATAAGAATAATTTGTGGCACGGGGCAGACCGAAGAAACTGTCCTGTACATGACTTAATGGTGTTCAGGATAGAAAGCAAACATGTAGTGAGCAGTGAAACAGTGGAAGAGCATAACGCGGCAAAATTAGAATTTTTGGCTCGCGATTACGACTCATATTATAAACACAATATACTTTTGACTGATTTAGCGCAACCACACGAACCAATGGGTGCCAAGTTTAAATTTGTGCACGTTAGGATTGGTTTTCAGTTAAAAGTAATTGAATATGAACCAGACGACGAAGGAATCATGGACTGTGATGAGTGGCTGCCACGAGGGTGGGGACGTTTTATTTGCTTACGAAACAAGGACAATTTCAAGGCGATGGTATCCAGTGCAATGTTGGTGTCGAATGACAAACTATTCGGTGTGGGTAGTTTCATTTTATTTAGAGGGGACCAAGGAATACTAGTGTTCACTGACGTGAGGCCATATTATACCAACATCCAAATGGCCTGCTCGTCTAAGGATAGTGATACCTAATAGTTTTAAGGATTATTCTGTAAACATTTTTAAATCTAAGGTGATTGCACTACTTTTAGGCAATTTAGGCAAATATTAATAACTCAGTGACTTTCTAAATGATACTAATTTACCATGTTAGACATACTTAATGACTATAATATTATTAATTGACCTCACTTTTAATTTCTGTTTTGTTTTGTTGACATTATTTTCTTTGTATATATTATTTAAATGTAATAATTTGCACGCCGTAAGGTAAACCTACACGTCGTGGGTCTACTCACAAAATTCGAACGATTAGAATTTTCACTTTGTTCTGTCACTTTTAATTCGGTATGAAAAAAGCGAGAAAAAGAAACAAGTCGATTCGAAATTCGATTTTAAATTCCATAACTAGTAGGCCCAAAAGAGAAGCAAATAAAACGTTCGGATGCTCATAAAACCGTAAGATTGCAAATCTTCTATGCTTCATCTGTTTTAAATGTAGGTAATGATTTAACTTAGAATTTTTTGATATTGTTTGTTTTATAAATATATTGAGATCCCCACCTATGAAATTGGCGTTTTTTTCTCACAAAAATAGAGAACTTCGTCACTTAACTTTAAAAAATTCATCAATTGCTTGGTATTATATCGAATAATGACCATCATAGATAACTACCAATAGTAAAAAAACCTTATTACTTATAGAAATGACCACATTTTTTTTTAACTTATCCAAAACTTATTTTTGTTCGCATAATCTTAGTGGCGTACGATAGCTTTGTTTTTAAATATTAGTGCATACAAGTTTTAAAACATTCGTGTTCATGGTTGTTATATAAATTAAGAAAATATTAGTATGAAAAATGCGACTTCTTTAAAATTCCCCATACAAAACGCTGATTTACAGGTGCGGAGGCCCTGGGGAAACCAAGAAGTGGAGGCCCCGAAATTGTATAGGAAAAACGAAAAAAAAATTGATTTAATTCAGTTTTCGGCATCAGTCAGATTCAACGTATCATTTTTAAGACCATCAGCGCAGGACACGAATAGCAAAAAAAGGTTTCTTGTGAATGTGAACTCTTTTTAACCGACTTCTTCAAAAAGGAGGAGTTTCTCAATTCGTCTGTATGTCTTTTTTTATATATTTTTTTGTATGTATGTTACGCGATTTCTCCGCCAATTATGAATCGATTTTGATGATTCGTTTTTTGTTTGGTAGGTCATGCTTCAGAGGTGGTCCTGTATAAATTTTATTAATTTTACTTGCGTAGTTTTTGAGTTAGCTTCAATAATTACGTATTTTTCCCACTTTGCGTATGTAGATGATACAAATATTTCACTCTGCCACTGTTATTTACATAGCAGATAACGGATATACGAATTTGTGTGAGGTAAAAAACCGACTTCCAAAAAAAACACAAAAAAGTGAAAAATATCTTTAATTTCCGGAAGTCCGTGTCTTTGCTTTTCAATTTTCGTTTTTTGCTAAAAAAATCAAAATGTCCCGGCCCCTATTTTGTGGAGGCCCGGATTTAAGGCCCCTGTTGCCCTGCCTGAAATCCGGCCCTGGGGACCTAATATTAGGTCTTTACCTATGAAATTGATTTTTTTACCGTTTTGTATGAAAAAATTTACGAACGAATTTTTTTCATGTATTTTTTATTTGTATTAATCGAAGTATCACCCATGCAATCAATGCATCTTTGCCAACGCAGTGGCAGTTTATTGATGCCCTTCTTAAAGAAATCAGCTGGAAAAAGTAGTAGTCTGTAGGCGCAAGGTCTGGTGAGTAGGGCGGATGACGGAGAGCTTCCAACCCCAGTTCTTGCAACTTGGAGACCGTCTGCTGTGCAGTATGAGGTCGCGCGTTGTCGTGCAGGAGCAGCGGAGACGAGCGATTGACCAATGCTGGTTGGAGATGTGCCAGCTTCTCCATCATTGTGTTCAGTTCTTCACAGTACACATCTGCAGTAATGCTCACCCCGTTTGGTAAGAAGCTGTGATGAATCACACCGGCGCTAGACCACCAAACAGTGACCATCACTTTTGTAGGGGTAAGTTTTCGTTTAGAGCATTGTTTAGGTACTGAACCAGGATCCAACCAACTTGCAGAGCGCTTGCGGTTATCAAACAGAATCCATTTTTCATCGCAGGCACAATGCGGTTCAAAATTCCTTCATTTGTGTGTCTGTTGAGCAGTGCAAGACACGCCTCGACGCGTACTTCGCGCTGGCGATCATTGAGTTCGTGGGGCACCCATTTGTCAAGCTTTTTTACCTTGCCAATTTGACGCAAATGGACCAATATTGTTTTGACGCTAACGTCGAAAGCTGCTGCTAATTCAGCCGTAAATTGTGTATCATCAGCTTCCACAAGCGCCTTTAATTCGTCATTGTCGACCAAAGTCTTCGGACGACCGCGAGGTTCATTTTTCAGGTCGAAATTTCCAGAACGGAAGCGAGCATACCAATAACAGGTGGTGCGTTGGTTTGTAGTGTTAGGTCCGTAAACGTCGTTGATGTTGCGTGCCGCTTGTGCCGCGTTGCTGCCACGACGGTACTCATATTCCATAATTACTCGAATTTTTAACGTATCCATGATGGCGAAAAAGATTGAAATGCGATGAAAATTCTTTTGAAAAAAGAATTCCATGTTTTAAAAATAAAATTAATTTGACATTAGAATTCTTAGCCAAACAAAAATTATTTTGATTTGAAATGGCCAGTACTGCAGAACGGCAATTTCATCGGTAAAGACCTATTATATTCTGGTTTAATGTTTAGGTACCATGTTGTATTTTTTTACCTTTAGGTAATATCAGGAGTTAAATATGAAATTGCCGTTTTAAAGTACTGGCCACTTTGAATTAAAATTAAAAACCTGCATCGTGATGTGAAATTCCAAAGTGAAACTTTTTTCACAAGACTCTATTTTTGCTTCCAATTGTTTTTGCATTCGACATTGTAAATTAGAGTAATTTTTTAATACGAGTTCCTACATGGAACTCACGCAGCGGTAACAACTAGACAACCCACTAAGGTAAATAACGATGAATTGGATGCGATGGTAGAAGCCGATCCGTATCAAACTACCAAGGAACTAGCGGCATGCATCAACTCGGTGTGATAAAAAAGCTTGAAAAATAGGTGCCCCATGATTTGAATGATCTGCAGAGAGAAGCGCGCGTTGAAGCTTGCCTTGCCTACCTTGTTGAACCTGTACAGAAATGAAGGGATTTTTGGGTCAATTGTGACGTGTGATGATTTTGACAATCATTTTTAGGGTTCCGTAGTCAACAGGTCAGTCAGGAACCCTTAGAGTTTCGCCATGTCCGTCTGTCTGTCCGTCTGTCCATCTGTCCGTCTGTCCGCGGCCTAGCTCAGAAACTGTTGGTACTAGAAAGCTGTAATTTGGTATGGATATACATATAAATTAGGCCGCCAAAGTGGTAAAAGAAAATCGGGAAAAATATATTTTTTTAGGGTACCTCCCTACACGTGAAGTGGGGATGGTTTTTTTTTCTCTTCAAACCCATGGTGTGGGGTATCGTTGAAAAGGCTGTTTAAAAATAATGGGAGTTTGTGGAAACCATTTTTGGATTCAGGGATCCTTTTGCGAAATATTAAGCTTTAAAGTGCTAATTTTTGTTAGAATCAAGTGTCCCCCCCCCCCCCTAGCTAAATGGTTGGTTTCGGATATGTGAAAAAATTCACGGCAGTAGTATATATAACGAAATTACAAGGAAAACTATCACAGCTAAGTAGGCTCCACAAGTTAGCGAGTAGTAATTGACCTTTGCAGTTGCAATTCATGTTTTTCAACTACAATGTTAAGTTTGTTGGATAAATTCATCCCAACTACGGAACCCTTCATTGTGCGTGTTTCGACATGCACTTGGCCGGTTTTATTACTGTATAATTTATGTGTTTCACTTTGTACATTAAAATTATTATTTATTTATATATTTTATTAAGTGGATTCTTTACGATAATCGCAAGCGACCAACTCAATGGCTGACTCCAGGTCAAACGCCGCAACTTTCTTCTTCCCAGGAAGTAATACAAAATGCCTTCACACAGTTTGTTTAGTAAAAAATGACCTTCCCATTAGATGGCAGAAATGTGTAGACAATGAGACTTTGATCAAATAAATATATTTAACCTTGAAAAAAAAACGGGTACAATTCTTCAGTACAAAAACGGCAATTTCATATTTAAACCCCTAATATGTTTTCGCTGCTGAGGTGAAAAGTTGTATGTGTTACACGAGACCAAAGTTGCAGTTGCAGTTTGCATCTCGTGTCTTTAAATCCCTCGCTGTGCTCAGGATTCTAACCTAGAATCCAGCAAAAAACAACTTTGCTGTCTTTTTGCACAAATAACTAATGTTTTCTATTTAGATAATTGTACCTAGGAATGTGTTAAACATGCGTTCATTCTGGTTGCATTAGTTTGCTTCAAACACAAATACAAATTAATGGGGTTTAGTTAATGATAAATGTTTTATAATCAAATTTTGTTGTCGATAAGTAGCGTACCTCTATAAAATGAAATAATTAAATTATTACTAACCGCGATATTATTTCATAAAATGTTGAGAAAATTCATTTTATTGGAATCAAGTAGATAAGACTAAAAATCGTTTTTCGTCACGAACGAATTTTAAAATAATAAAAAAACATAAAAACAGGGAATATTTAGTGATTATGCTCACTGTACATTCATGTTTGACAATGCTTTAGCATTTTTGCGTTTCTTTATTTCATTTATTTATAAGTGGCAGTTTAGCAAAAGTCGTTTCTGTTTTATTTAGCGCTTTGGTGCTTTAGCAATAGTGCTCGTTCATATTTTCGTATAGAACGATAGTTAAGCATTGTTTTAGATTCCAAATATTATTTATAATTGTATATTATTCAGTAGAAGTATTGATTTTAGAACTAAAAACTTATTTAATTTAACTTATGTGTACTTCGTAAAATTTTTTTGTCAGCATTGCAATTCTAAATACAAGTCTTTGTTCTTGCGTCGGTGTAACTTAGAATATAAGTGATTTCTAACAACGTCGATCCGTCTACGTGGCAGACACGCTGCAGTTGCCTCTGTCCTTGGAAAAGTGCTGCTCGCGTAATGAGCACTAAGAGTATAAAGCAGTTAAAATTCTGTGATTTAAAAGATGATGCCCATTTTGGTACCCCTCTAATAGGCATGATAGCTCTTTTTTAGGGGTTCCGTAGTCAACAAGGCACCCTTAATATAGTTTCGTCATGTCCGTCTGTCTGTCTGTCCGTCTGTCCGCGGCTTAGCTCAGAGACTATTGGTACTAGAAAACTGTAATTTGATATGGGTATACATATACATATACATATTAGTCACGCCGACAAAGTGGTAAAAAAAAATCGTATAAAATATTTTTTTAGGGTAGGTAGGTACCTCCCCTATACGTAAAGTGGGGATGGTGTTTTTTTCCCGGCAATCCCATGGTTTTGGGTATCGTTGGAAAGGTTGTTTAAAAACTTTTTACAAAAAAAAAAACACCGACTTCCAAAAAAAAAAAAAGTGAAAATAACTTTAATTTCGTAAGTCGGTGTCTTTGCTTTTCAATTTTAGTTTTTTGCCACCGACTTCCGAAATTAAAGTTATTTTTCACTTGTATAGTGTTTTTTTTTGGGAAGTCGGTTGTTTTTTTGTTTGTAAAAAGTTTTTATTTTTCACTTTTTAGTTGTGGTACCCTACACAAATTCGAATACACTACCTACCTGCTATGCAAATAACAGTGACGGAGTCAAATAAAATATCGTCTAGTTTTCACCAATGGATAGAGTGGTTCTAGTAAGGCATCCGGCATCCAGCATCCACCCGGGCGAAGCCGCGGGCGGAAGCTAGTATTAAAAACAACAGTTTCACAATATTTATTTATTTTACAAAAATGATTGGTACTAAGTTAATAAAAAGAACTAAAGTCTTACTTTCTACTTTCTGGCGCAAGTTATCAAGTAATATGGCAAAAATTTATTTAGACAGATTAATATTCGATACCTAGTACTTACATGCACTATTCTTGCTTACGTAGGTACTTAGTATTGACAAACATAATAGGTATCCTAAAAACTGTACAGTGTTTATCATTTATAAATACAATACAATAATATTTAATTGATCAGTTTATACATATACATTATTGCAAATTCGAATTGGACAATAAAATTGAATTAAGAAAAAGCAGAGCTCCCCAACTGCGTAACAACTTTCTATTAAAAATCATTGCATAGTTATGAAAGATTCATCTGCTCGATATCGTAAATAACGCAATGAATATTGTTGAATTGTCAAAATGACAGACATTGAAATTGTATGTGTTACATCAGTTACACAATTATCCCTAGGTTTTGTTGAGAAGCATAATTATTGTCTATTTATACAGGGTGTTAGGGTAAACACCGTTATCCTTGCAACCAGTGGTTTGGTTTCATTTATAAAACGTAAAATCAATGGAAAATTACAACTTTTTTTTTCTTTTTTTTTTTGTCTACATTTTACCGCATGAGACGCAAGTTCGTTGTCCTATGCGCTAGGGCAACGAACTTGCGTCTCAACACGGGCGGGGGGTGCGGGATGTGACCTGACCGGCCGCAAGCGCGACCCCTCCCTCAGTCAGTCACCTGTTTTGCTAGGGAGCACGTTGTCGGATAGAAACTTTTTAAAATCTTTTAATGAAAATGACGTTTTTTTTTTGTTGTGTTCGGTCATTTATTTTTATATTTAAGTCAACTACCCATGGTTTGAATGACAAGACTGTTTACCCTTACAGCCTGTAGTTTCGAAATCCCTGCATTTTCCAAATCGAATATTAAAATCAATACCTAACCCTTATAAGCGATGTGGAAGAATTCAATTATGAATTTATACAAGGTGTTAGTGTAAACACCGTTATCCTTGAAACCAGTGGTTTGGTTTCATTTATAGAACGTAAAATCAATGGAAAAATACAACTTTTTTTTTCAAAGAAAATCTACATTTTTCCACAAGAATATTTCACCCTACACGCAAGGGCAACGAACTTGCGTCTCAACACGGCGGCCGGCGGTTGGCGGGGGCGGGCGGGGCGCGCGGGACGTTACATGACCGGCCGTCAGCTGTTTCTCTCGAACGCGTATCCATGAGTATCGGGACAGTGACGGATATTTACTTTTTAAAATCTTTTAATGAAAATAAGGTTTTTGTTTTGTTGTTACTGGGTCATTTATTTTTATATTTAAGTCAACTACCCATGGTTTAAGTGACAACGGTGTTTACCCTTGCATACTGTATACAACATTAGTTTTTGTTTATGCTAAACCCGAAAAGGGGTCATTGTACTCATCATTTTGAACAACTGTCTCTACGGGAACAACCTTGAAATCGCGAAAAAAAAATCGGCTGTTCGATACATTTGTGTTCACTTAAATCGACAAAATGTATGGAACAGCAGATTTTTTTTTTCGCGATTTCAAAGTTTGTCCCATAAAAAAAGTTGTTCAAAATGATGAGTACAATGACCCCTTTTCGTGCTTAGCATAAACACAAAGTAATGTTGTATAAAAACGTAGTCAATCACTGCCTCGTTGGTGGCAAGCGCTACTACTGAGCATGAGGTTCTGGATGCGATTCCCGGTTCTTACAAACTGTTATTGGGTTTTTCCACCTGGAATTTCTCAGTGACAGTCCGGATTCTGGATTTGTGCCCGGTTGATGGCAATAGGCTCGCCCTCTATTACATGGGACTTAAAGATAACTAGCGAAATGTGGGTGTACTATAGGTACATCTCCGCCTAACCCTTCGGGGGATACATGCGTGATGTTTTGCTAAGATAAGTACTACTATGTAGTCAATCACTCAGCTGTCAAAATCTTTCTGACAAGTGAGGGATTCAACTTTTGAAAAATATTATTATAGTAAAATTATAGTTAAGTAATTACTTATATTATACAAATGTATACAGGATATGAGCTACTTCGAGAAAATAAAGGCAACTGTGTCGTTTTTTTAATTAAAATAATCTATTGCTTAATTAAAATAATATACGACTTATACTTTATTTTTCACCTGATCCTTTTATAAAATATGAATTGGGATTTACAGACGTTATATTTTTTTATTAACACTTTTCTTTTTCGCTTCAATGTCTTCGAAAGTAGCTCAATAGACAATCTTTTTACAGTATTTTTTTTACCTTTGATTATGCATCACAGTCAAAACTACAGTAATCTTTATTATCGTTGCAATACGGCTGCTATTGGGTTGCAGCCATTGACAAGTTTATCAAAATCACAGTGATCTATAATCTCGTTACAATAAGGTTGCTATTGGATTGCTGCTGTGAGAGGTAAATAACTGAAAAGATTAGTCCTAATAACAGCTACACCGGTTGGCGGGGCAATGTGGCGGGTACACGATGCACTGGTCCATGCAGTACACGTCAGCCCCCGCGCGACCTTCCAGCTCGCCCACAGCATCACATACTTGCCTGGAAATAGTCACAGAAAAATATTACAATGTGGGTAGTTAGATATTGAGATACAAACACAACAAAGATTCATGCCACAGATGGCGCTACTTGTTTGTACTGTGGCCATCATGAATCCTTGTTTTCAATAATAATTGATGCTAACAACATGTTACTAGATTCATACAGATACATTTTGATACGAAATTGGTTTGTAAATAGACATGTGGCGAAACATTCATGTCGAGTGATTTAAGAAACGTCAAACATGTTTGCGTCAACAAGTTGCCTGACAATACGAACGCGAGTCGTTATATTGACAGAAAACAGAGATTTCAACATGTTTGTATGTGAATGTTTTGCCGCACAGTAATAGAAATATAAACTAGAAACAAGTGTAAAAAAATTAAGGTACTTTTGAATTTTTTTTGAAGATTTTGCGCAAACAGAATTTATGTGTGGGTTTTATAGTAACTTTTCCAAAAACACTAAGTATAGTGTTTTTCTGTATGTCTGTTTACATTTTTGGAAACTGAATTGCAAACTCAAGGTACTCTTTTGTAGTTTTTATTTGATTGACAACGAAACACCGATGATACTCACGGGCAAGTACACAAGTCTTCAGGACAGTTGGGCGGATACCGCAGACAGTTGGTCTGGCACCAGCTCAGCATGCCCGGAAGTCTTCGGAAAGTTTTAGTCGGCACACACACTTGGTCCCTGGAAAGTTAATGCAATCTATTACGTAAAGTTAGCCAACATTGGCAAAATTGGCAGTTTTATATACACAGACAAAGATTGAATACCTATAGCCCGGGAGGTTGTTTGAAACCAGTTCGGTTGGTGACAGTAAACTAGAAACTAATGGAAACGAGTTTCATCTCACATTAGTACCGTACACCTAAGCAAGAATACCTAAATGATAGAGATGTAAGAATTAATTAGAGGAAATAGGCTTTATGTTTTGCGCGCGAATAATGACGCTTGTAGCATAGTTTTAATGCATCTACAATCAGGGGAAATAAAGTCGCTGAAGATCGGTTTCCTGTTAGGTAGTTATACATCATTTTATCCAACCGTTCCTGAAAACTTAAGATTCATCACTAGGATATTAACTATCACAAAGCCTAGAAATTAAGCGTCTACTCTGAACAGGTAAAATACAAAGGTTTTCTGTACATCATGTTAGGTTAGTCACAACTAAGGCTTTATACAACTGTACATTTCTTATTATACGAAGAAAAAAGAGATTTGGGGATTTGACAGCTTGTTAGTGACGTCATAAGTTGTAGACAAACATGAGAACTAAACTACGACACATAACATCCAAGAGGGGTAGAAAGTTTATTCACAAAGGCACCACCACGTCGTCAGCCAAACCCTTTTAATCATTCCAAGGACATGTCAAAGTATACCTAATGATCGGTGGAACAAAGTCCTCCACAGAATCTGTATCAATATCGTTGCTGAAAGAAAACGATCAATATTACAGTGCACGTTATTGACAGTAAAAAATATAATTGTATACACATTAAACATACATATTTATGTTTTACCTAATTACGTACGATTCCTTTCGGATATCCATCAGTTTTTGTCTGAAATAATGAAGCCACAAGATACATATAAATATGGTACTTACATAAATAATGAGATACGTACAAACATACATATAACAGATAGTCATAATGTGACAAAATATACACACAATATAGACAAAAATGATACAAGGAATGAGCAAATTGTATATAGTGTTATCAAACCTGACGACAAGAGGGTAGACATTTCTGGGCATGTTAAAGTCCCTGTAGTATAGGAGGAAGGGATAGTCCCTCCTGAGGTCTCCGGCGAAGGCAGGTGGTAGACCACCGGTGCTGGTGATCACGCTGACGTCAGCGCAGTTCCTGAAGGTCTCCGAGCGACCACACCCGACGGCCTCTGTGCCGTTATCACATACTCCCCACATATTTCCTGGAAACAGTTAAGGATAGGTACTTTAGTTCTCACGACCTGCCCTATTTAATAGGTACCTATTCCAGATGTGCCTCTAGGATTATTTATTATCTTCATCATCTTCCAGTTTCCCAGTTACTCGGTTGCGATAGGCTATCGCTCAATGTAAAAAAAACATGCGGGGCAGTCTTTGGCGAAAGTGAAAACTAAGTAACATTAATTCATTTCTTCAAGCGTGACGATGACGCGATTTCCATGATTTTTGTTCCCCAAAAAGTGCTCAACGCTCCTAACGAAGTTTTCACTTCAAAAATACTGTTATTCAGCTGCACCCGGTTAGACTGGAAGCCGACCTCAACGAAAGGGTTAAGCAGAGATGAAAATGAAAAAATGAAAAATATTTATTTGTCCCAAAACAGTTACATCGATAACATAATGAGACATCCCCAGTAGGTAATTGATAATACCTGTGTTGGGGCCATCTCGCTCCTTCCCATAATATTAACAATATTGAGACTAATGCACAAAATATTTCAATAGGTAACGTAACAAAAGTTGAAAAATGAACAGTAAATTACTTATAAACTAGTTAGCAGCTCTTTGTGTAGCTGAAGTTGTATGCCTAAGAAAACTGTATGTATGTGCGTCTTGTTTGTAGTGTTGTGTGTGTGTTAGTGTGTGTGTGTATAAATGTGTTTGTGTGTGTGAATGTGAATATCTTCTTTAAAGTGCCGATGTGTTTGGATTACGGAGGGAATAATAAAATAATAATAATAATAAAAGAAATGATTTAACCAAGTCTAACCAAAACTTGCTCAGTTTCCTCGTATGTTAAGGTTTTAAGCCACTCGGTTATTACCTTTTTGCAAACGTGTGAGACCTCATGGTGGAACTTTAATTTTTGGTTTATTTTATTATAAATGTAGGCTGATTGGGTTGCGTATTGACGCCGTGCAAAAGCGGTTCGGACCCCCGGGGAGTAGGCCACTATATCCTTTCGTCTTTTCTCCCGACTACCTTGGTTAAAAGGAATAGATTTTTGTAAGTATAGAGTCGTAATTAAAAAATATAATTTTCTTACAGTAAGTAAGCCACTGATTCTATATAAATCGACTGTGGGGTATCCGTATGGTTTATAGTACATTACTTTTATGAGTGACCTTTGGGCTCTTTCTAACTCAAGGAATTTAGTTTTGGTGGCTCCTCCCCATACTGGTAAACAGTATGTAATAACTGATTGTGTGAGCGCTATAAAGATGCTATTTAATGTATTTTGGGGCATCACATATCTAAGGTTTTTAAAGATCCATATAAATTTTCGCACCCGTGATGTGACAGTCTCTATGTGCGAATGCCAAGTTAAACACTCATCAACTATGACTCCCAGGTATCTTGTGGACGTTACATGTTTGATGGCTTGACAATTACAATTTTGGTCCCAGTGGTCCGTACGCGTGTGTATTCGAATTCCAAAATTTAGGCCTGGTTTAGACCTTCTACTAGGAGAAAAACAAATGTAGTTTGTTTTAGGAACACTTAAGGTTAGAAGATTGGCTTTGAGCCATCTATTTATAACAGCCAATCCTTTCTGGGCCTTATTACAGACGGTTTCCCACGTGTCCCCAAAATAAACAATGGCAGTGTCGTCCGCGTAAGAGTAGCAGAGATGATGAAGTGCCCGAGATTTATTCTCTGTATCTTCAATTTATAGCTCGTGGCTATGTATTAACAGCCGCACGGGTCGATCCATTAGGCTAAGCCGCAGGTTGCCAGTGTTGGTCTGAGAGTCCGAGACTCGTCCGTGCCTTAGAATGCACGCTAAGCCATCGTTGGTCCCGGCTGTTATTCGTGGATTTTCGACAGTCGTTACGGGTCATCAGAAGCTCGAAAGTCTGACAACCAGTTTTACCAAGGGGTACCCAGTAACGGAGTTGTGGAGGACAGGCAGTCGCTCCATATAAAATACTGGTATTCAGCTGCATGCGGTTAGGATTGGAAGCCGAGTCCCCAACATTGTTGGGTAAAGGCTAGGCAGATTGATCTTCAATATCTTACCAGTATGATAAGTCCATTGTAACACACACTGGGTACAAGTTACGTAGGCAGGTAACCGCACCCTGTACCTGAAGATCTCCTTCTTAGCAGTGTCCAGTGGAATCAGGAACCTGTCTTCTCTGGTCTCAGATATGTACAATGGGAACCTGTAAATGATTAAATTAAATCTTTTATGTATAATTTCTTCTAGAGACCTTCTAGATCCTATCGTCCATTATACAACATAATTTTTTTTATGCTAAACCCGTAAAGGGGTTACTCATCATTTTGAGCAACTTTTTAACTTTAGAAAAAGTTGTTCAAAATGATGAGTGCAATGACCCCTTTTCGGGTTTAGCAAAAACAAAAAATAAGGTTGTTTATACTAGAAGATAATAGGTATTAAGACTCATAAGTAGTAATAAAATCGTTGTCGAGAGCTAGAAGTGCTAAGAATATGATGGAAATGAGCATTATAAAGCGTGTAACAAAAGCCCTGTCCGATCCGTGAGGGTGTTTATGAGTTTTTTTTTTAAGGAAAAAAAATAGCCTATTTTTTTTAATCTGGATTTTTTGCGGTTAATTACATGGGGCGCGGGCGGCCGTCGTCTACCGTGTGTCTACAAGTCATAACATATGACCTCTGCAGAAAAATAATGCTAATGTATAATGAAATAGTGGTCATTTTGGTACAAAAAAATGTAAATTTCAAATTGCAATAACTTTTTATTTTCAATATTGTACCTATGTGTGTTACAGGATCGGACAGGGTTTTTATAATATGCTGTATAGTAGCTTGGCCTTTGTCTACCCCCCCCCCCCCCCCCGTCTCACCGCTCACATACCTCAGGCGGTGAATAGCACAGTCGGGCGCGGACTGTACAGCATGTAACAAAAACCCTGTCCGATCCGAAAGGGGCACTATTTTATCATATTATCACTTCACATATGGCTAAATTCAACCAATCTATTCCGTAAAAACTTAGGTGAAGTGAGCTCTCATTCCACCAGGCGTAGCATGGCGCTTTCTATCTCTACGAAGAATAGACATAGCTTTTTCTATAAAAAGTGACAGTTCGTTTCTTCATTTTTGACATCCACCGTAGAAATCTTTCTACAATCTGTCATTTTGTCTTTCATTCCTAACGATCTTTGTCTACGTCTCTATAGATGTAGACTATTTCGGAAGAAAGTTTTCTATCCTTACTGTGAAAATCACAGTGACAACCGATAAATCTTATGACAAAACAAAGAATTCTGAATCGAATTATGTAAAAGAGTGAATTTCGTAAAAAGTGCAGTTGACTCTTTCTACTTTGCAGCCGTCTCGTACTGTCTACTGTCTACAGGAAAGTCATTTTTGTCTACTCTTCCGTCGACAAAATGGTGCTCATGCTACGCCTGCAGCATTGCTATTCTGTAACCATCTCACCGTGAGGCCCGGTATCCACCAAAGAGGGGACGACACGAGATGTGTTTGAATAAACCGATCCGATTCCGTTATTTCCAATGGAAATAATTGTTGGTTTATTCAAACACATCTCCTCTCATCTCCTCCCGTCTCCGCTTTAGTGGATGTAGCCTGAAAATTTAGGTGAAGTGAGCGTGGAGTGAGCTGTCATTGTCATCGACACCTACTGATGCTAAGGCAGTGACAGTTCACTTCAAGCTCACTTCACCTAAGTTTTCACGTGGAGATTTTTACAGAATAGCACAATTGATGCTAGGGATTGATAATTAGAATTGACAGCTCTCTTCAACGAAGACTTAAGATGACCAACCTGTCAAAGCATTCCTGTGTGGCTTCTTGCTTCGGGTTATTGTTTGGACATAGCTTCATTACGAACGTTCCGAGATGGTTTGCTGTCAATTCCACTTCCACTTCGATTTCCTGTTGAATTGGATTAGTTTCCTACTTAACTGCACTGTACTAAATTGCCAAATGTACAGTACAGTGTAAGTCATCATATTCAGCCTATAATGTTTCCACTGCTGGGGCCTCCTCTCTGTGAGAGGGAGTGGGCCGTAATCCAACAAGCTGGCCCAGTGCGGGTTCGTGGATGTCATATATCTTCGATTTTGGTTCTACTAAGACATGCCGGTTTCCTCACGATGTTTTCCTTCACCGTTTTGAGAGCAGTGGTGTTGAAATAATTTACATAAAGTACCTGGCTGGGTTTGATCACCCGACCTACAACTCGCAGCCGTTCACTGGGTAAGTAAGTATTCTTTGTTATTTTTTATAAAATATTTCAGACATCGCCGAAGTCCTTGGACGCTAACTCTAACCTGATTCCAAGCTTTGGGTTAATTGGGATGAGGGCTTTATTCCTGGCAACACTATCATAATATAAGTAGAATATTAGCCAATCAACCCGTGATAAGTCTTCCCCAGTACCTGATAGTTCAGGTACTGGGGAAGACTCCCAGTGCCTGAACTATTTAACCCAATGCTGACGAGAACGTCATTAACTCTTTGTACTTCCCATCAAAACAACAATATTTTTTAACACTGACCTGTCCAACGCTGTAATGCCTCGTGACGATACCTTTGCCGTACATACCACCAGCTTCATGAGGCCGTGGTTCAGGTACGTGGTGCGCGTCTCCACAAACCCCACATTTACCTTCGTTCTGCTCCCATTGGACTGAAATGTTTTAAGAATTATGAAAAGACTAGTACCTACGCCCCGCGGTTTCACCCGCATAAGTTTCGATCCCGTGGGAATATCATGCTACGTTTACACTTCGCGTTATCGCGAACTTTTCTTCGTGCGCTCTCTGTTGCACAGCGAGTAATCGAGAGGTGTGCGAAAGAGAAAGCACGAAGAAAAGTTCGCGATAACGCGAAGTGTAGCCGTAGCATCAGGATAAAGAGTATCCTATGTCCTAACACGTGAATTGTCTGTAATATAACGATGATTGTTGAAGATGTCGGAAAAGTCATGCCGCCTGGGAGCTTTACTGGCATGCGCCGGGTAAACCGAAAACCTTCCCCTCCCTTTATTTTTGTTTGCGGATGAAATATATAAAAAAAATTATAGCCTATGTCACTCCCACAATTAAGACGAACCTAACGACACCTCATATGTTAAAATCCATCAAGCCGTTCAGCGTGCCAAAGAAATAGACACATACATACATACTCTCGAAAAACATTACCCTCCTTCTGGGGCAGTCGGGTAATGAAATAGTCTGTTCATAAAAATAAAAACATGAAATACTTAAGATCTTATGTAGTTTCAAAGTAATAGGTATCGTTTTTATGTTTCATCTTACCTACTCTGCTTAAATAAAACGTGCGTTTTTGCAGGCGGGTTTTTTGTTTTTTATATAATTTGTTTTATTTCAAGTTTTTTAGTTTTATTAATTTATAAATTTGGAATTAACTCATTACTAGCTTTTATTTGATACCAATAATGTAATTTATTTTTAAAAAAACCTTCCCCTCGCTTTTCTTTTGTTTCCAGATGAATTTAAAAAATATATAAAGCCTATGTCACTCCCACAATTAAGACGAACCTAACGACACCTCGTATGTTAAAATCATCAAGCCGTTTAGGCGTTTACAGAGCGTGCCAAAGAAATAGACATACATTATACTTACATACTACACTACCTGTAATTTTAATGTTTGTTTGTTTATTTATGTTTGACCACGATCTTTATGTTTATAATGACAATTTTATGTAGTGTAATAGGTAATTAAGTTAATGTTTTAATGAAAATTTGAATTTTAATAATTTTATTTAATGACAGTGTAATAATTAGTTAATGTTTGAGAATTTAAATTTTAACAATTTTATATAATGAAAATGTTTGCATGCCGAATGGTGAAATATGGCAGAACTCTGATGTATTGTGATACCTACTACTACTTATGTATTTGCAAATACATAAGTATACCCATATTTGCAAATAAACACTTAAAAAAAAAAAACTCTCGAAAAACATTACCATCCTTCTGGGGCAGTCGGGTAAAAAAACCAACCTTCCTTTCATTGACCATCCACAGAATTCTTTAAATAAGAATTGAATACAGAATACGATTTACACGAACGTGACTCGCATTCGCTATTTAGTAAATTAACAAATGAAATAGACTTCACCTTGAAGGCTTTTATTGAAAGGTCATTGAACTTAATTTTCCGTAAGTAGGTACATTGGCTCCGCGCATCATTAGTGAAATCAATAGATAGACTAAGATAAAAAAATATATGTCTCCGGTAATGTTCAAGCGAATGCACGGATAAAGCCCTGTCTCAGCCCCGGATCTAGGGGGGGGCAAGCCGGGATCTGTGCCCCGGGCGGCAAGTTCAGAGGGCGGCAAAATTCACACTTTACAGACGAATGGACAACTATCATCATTTACTTAACTTTGACCACAGAATAAATAGTAGTACAAGTACAGAAATTTCACTCTTGTTTTACTGTGGCCATCGCAACTCGACCGATACCTAGGGGCTTAGGTACACACGGCTACACATCAAGTTATACATTTCCAGTATAAGCTGACCTCGCATTGTACGAAAATCCTACACAATGCGAGATCAACTGGAAATGTATAGCTCGATGTGTAGCCGCGTGTACTCTACGCTTCCTACTACATCCGTAAGCTATGAGCGAAGTTTTAGCAAACTAAAACTAATTATAAATTATTTGCGATCTTCTATGAGGCAGGAATGCTTATCGAGTCTTTGCAATAGCGATAGAAAATCGAATTGAACAAGAGCAAAATTATGACAAAGCCATAGATTTATTTGCAGAACAAAAAAGCTCGAAGAGTAAAATTGTAATTTCAATTCAATTCACAAATGCAATATTTGATTTTTATTTTAAATCCTATCCTGTGTTGTTTATAAAATATATATCCTACAGTGTAGGATATATATTTGAACGTGTATTGACTGTAGGAGGTACACATTCATGTCTATACAGGGTCTAAGGATAAACACCGTTGTCACTCAAACCATGGGGAGTTGACTTAAATATAAAAATAAATGACCGCGTAACAACAGAAAAAAATATTTTCATTAAAAGATTTAAAAAAGTTTCCATCCGACACCGTGCTCGCTAGCGAAATAGCTGAATGACTGAGGGAGGGGTCGCGCTCGCAGCCGGTCAGGTCTCACGCCCCCCACCCGTGTTGAGACGCAAGTTCGTTGCCTTAGAGCATAGGGTGGAAGGCTAATAGTATAAAATAGTCTTGTGGTAAAATGTAGGTAATTAAAATAAAAAAATTGTAATTTTCCATTGATTTTACGTTCTATAAATGACACCAACCACTGGTTTCAAGGATAACGGTGTTTACCCTAACACTCTGTTTATCTGTAAATAAATAGCCTTAAATAAATTATAAAGATAGGTAAAAATAACTATAAGTGGGCGGGGGCGGCATTTTATCAAATTATGCCCCGCCTAAAAAAAATTGAAGATCCGGGTCTGCCCTGTCTAGAGATTCACGGCGGTTTGTATCTGCCTAACGTTTTCCCAAACTATGTTGGGGTCAGCTTCCAGTCTAACAGGATGCAGCTGAATAGTATTACATGTTTTTGAATATGTTTTTGCAACTGATGTAAGTTGGTCGATTATTAATCGGTAACTTGTAGAAGTTGTAGAGCCTCTTAGCTATTCCTTTTAATAGTAGGTAGGTATAGTATCTTGTTGACAGACAAATTGAGAGCTTAATTTGTCACTCCAAGTTTAGCGCGAGCTCGTCATGTTTATTGATTTAATCCACTAATTCCATAGATTACACGACAAATTATGATCCTGTAGATAAGATTAGGTATACCTGCTTCGAATTTGTTAATCTGTTTGATACCTATTTGGTTTATGTTTTTTTTTAATAAGTACTTAAGTCTTCGATCAATAATTATAATAATATACTTAATAATAATAATATTACTAGAACTTTTCGGCAAAGTAGCACCTACAAACAACATAGGTCTGCTAATAAAAAAGTACTTTTTTATTGGTCTGAGGGTCTGCATTACTAGTCAAATATTTAGTTTCATTGGTCACCGCATCATACTCTTTTTTGCCAAGCTGTAGGTACAATCTTGTATAACTACAACATGTAGGTATAATTTAATATTACTAGAACAAATAGATGCGGAAGTGTCTCGTTTCGTTTTATTTTTAATCTAAATTAGCATATACATAGATTGACATTAATCGATATCTCAGAAAAAAGTGGATAGGTAAGTAGTGTACCTACTTCGACTTACCAATCCAAAAAAAACAGCTGTTCCCGCTGTCCCATATTAAAGTTTATTTACTTAAGTAAGTACCTACTTACCTACTGTTCTAAACTAAACTGTGTGGGACAGTTGTTTTTTTCGCAATTTCAATGTTGGTCCCATAATAAAAGTTATTCAGTTCGATAATCTAAAGCACCTCGTAGTTTGTAAAGTTATTTTTTTAACATTTTATATGTTATTGGTTTGTTTGCACGCCTTGTTGTTTTGTTATATAAATAAATAAATAAATGACGCAATAATACGCCTCATTTTCCTCACAAAGGTCACTTCAAAAAGCACATTCCTTCCTATACAAATAAATGAACATATTGGTGCGCTAATAAATGGTTGTTCGTCATTGATTCTAGAATTTTAATTTTAGAAAACTTTCAACCCGTATTAGCTTCAGATTGACCATACATTTTTCTAGGTTTAAGTTTGGCAACGGCTATAGAACGCCTTGTTAAGATCGAGCCTACCTAACGCCTCCATTTACACGATGCAAGCTTTTTGCAGGTGGCATAACAATAAAATTAAAGCAACAAATGACTTGCTTCATTTAAACACTGTTTAGACGATGCAACTTTTTTTATTGCTTCAACTTATGGTATCTATAACGCCACATGCAAACTACGCATCAAAGATCTGACGTCACACAAATCCTGCATCGCGCAAACAGAGTTTACCGCGCCATTGACCTATATTATATAACTTTCCGACATCAATCGTCGGGCCCCCTGGCTGGAGGCCCTGAGTGTAGTAGCTTAAGGCAGCCACAGGAAAGTCCGGTTAAATAGTTACGATTTTCATCTAAAATCAACTATGAGATGCCCTAGACAAAAAAAAAAAAAAAAATCAGTCGTCGGGCAGTTGCCCGCCAGACTCGACACCCGTCTGGTCGGAGGATCCTCCCTTTTCTATTTATAGGATGAGCGAACTTTACACCCTGTTCCTCATACGGTCTACATCTAAAGTATACTGCAGGCAACCGTGTAAATCAGACTGAACACAGACCGAACGTAGTTTGATTACCTGCATACCCCCCACAGAACAGCTCGTTGTCATTGTAATTGACAGGGTTGGGGAACCCGAACCGCCACATGGAGTTGCGCGCTGGTGGGTCCATCAACCTGCCGTGACCCTCGGCTCCTCGGCGCGCGCTGCCTAACATCTAGAACACAGAAGACAGAAAATGAACCTAAGTTATCTAATAAGCGGAAAATAGGCAGAGTTCAATATTTGCCTAAACTTCAAGGAAGTAAGTAACGAAGCGGAGGGTGAATAATAGGTAACGTCTTCTGAAATCCCTGAAAAGGCCATGACTTTTCATTCCGGACATAACGTTACATCACGCCTGTAATCCCCGAAGGGTTAGGCAGACTTGTACCTTGTACACCCACATTTCGCCAGTTATGTTTTAAGTCCCATGCGTAAAAGGGAGCTTATTGCCATCAACCGAGCGCAAATCCAGACTCCGGGCTGCTACTGAGAAATTCCAGATGGAAAAACCCAATGACACTTTGCCCGAACTGAGAATCTAACCCAGGACCTTATGAGCAGCAGTAGAGTTTGCGACCACTAGACCAACGAGGCAGTCTGAACCACGAATGAATAAATTGGTAATTTTGTTGTTTTTTTTATTCTGGCGTTTTGTTGTAATTCAAGAAAATCAAAACAAATCAATTTCAATAAATGAATAGTCTCAAACGTAACTAAAAAATTAGGTTAAGGCATGAAAAAAGGGGCAAAGGAAAACTAAGTCCGCAATCAATATTCAACGAAACGATTGTAGCAAAAACATAAAGGTCAACATAAAGGCCGATCCACACGACATAAACTTTGAAATAGAACCTGCGTAGAACACGATCAATCAGAATCGGTTCGAAACAAAATGTCTTATCCGCGTATCTTAGTGGCGTATTAACCCTAAGGCAAACTAGGCACGTGCCTAGGGGCGCGAGGATACAAGGGCGCCGCGAGGAAGATTAAAAAATATATATACAGTATGTTAACTAACAAAGGGCGTTCCCGTTAACCTGCAATAGTATAGCGTGTATACATGCTAAAAAAAAAATTACTAATCAAAAACAAATTTTTTTTTTTTTTTTTGTCTTGAGATTTTCACAAAACGATTTTTAAACGTAAAAAAAAACACTCTGTACACGCACACTTGTATTTCAACGTAGAAAAACAAGTGTGACAAGTGGGCGTGTACAGAGAGTTTATTTTCCGTAACAATTTAATATTTTTTGTGAATATTTTACTATACAAAAACAAAAAAAAACTTTTTTTTTTTAATGGTAATTTTTTTTTTTAGCATGTACCTATACACGCTATCGCGTCGCGTGTCGCGTGGTGTGCGATTGTTATTGTTTTGCTGTGCGCACTGGCAGCCGGTATCTCTGAAAAACTGAACCCGTTGTCCGATGAGTTTATTGATTTGATCAATTCTAAGCAAAACTCTTGGAATGCTGGCAGAAACTTCCCAGTACATACACCTTATTCATACCTCAAAAATCTAATGGGTGTGTTACCAGGCGATAACTTTGCGAAATTACCAAACCTGAAGAAGAAGCATGATGCCCAGCTGATTGCAAATCTTCCCGAGAGCTTCGACCCAAGGGATAAATGGCCGAACTGTCCCTCCCTGAACGAAATAAGAGATTTGTATTGTAGATTAACGGGAACGCCCTTTGTTAGTTAACATACTGTATATATATGTAAGCATATAAAAATTGTGTAAGTATACTTACACAATACAATATGATCTGCGTACGATTCATAATACGAAATAATTCCATCTGTTTGACAGTTTTCTATGGATATTCGTAAAATGGTCCACACATTATGAATTACTTTTGTGTCAAATTAGAGGAATTGCTAATGACACTTGGAAATTCAGGAAATGAATTGCTTACCTATAGAGGAATTGCTAATGTGGCCGTTTTAGGCCCGCTGATCTGTTTCCCGGAGAGAAGTCGTGGATTTCCATGATCGTTTGGTCCCTCTTGCTTTCTTCACTCTCATCGCATATTATGGCCGACCTAATTATCCCTACTAATATTATAACTGCGAAAGTGTGTGTGTATATCTTTCTTCTTCATGCAATAAACTACTGAACCGATTGTGATGAAACTTGGTATGTAATAGAGAGCAAGACATAAAAAAAAAGGCGCCAATGAGGTGCTTGCCTAGGGCGCTCTCGACATTTAATCCGCCACTGTAATCCATTGCTTGAATAAGTTCGTAAGTTACGTTTTTGAGCAGTTTCTTTTTCGAACTTAATAAGCTATGGATTAGAAACTTGTTTCAAATCGATTCCAATTCTGACCGATATCGTGCATTACGCAATTAGGGTGCAGTTCACTTGTGATATAATCGCCACCGCACCTTCTTAGGGTTCCGTACCCAAAGGGTAAAACGGGACCCTATCACTAAGACTCCGCTGTCTGTCTGTCCGTCTGTCACCAGGCTGTATCTCATGAACCGCGATAGTTAGACAGTTGAAATTTTCACAGATGATGTATTTCTGTTGCCGCTATAACAACAAATACAAAAAAAAACAGAATAAAATAAATATTTAAGGGGGCTCACATACAACAAACGTGATTTTTTTGCCGTTTTTATGGACAATGGTACGGAACCCTTCGTGCGCGAGTCCACTCGCACTTGGCTGATTTTTTCACCTTTGCTGTGACCCGGTAAAAGTGTGGAAGATGGAAACCGGAGAAATGATGTCTAAATTAGACATGGGACTTTCTAACCTTGTAGGGACAAGTTTAGAAAGTCCCATGTCTAATTTATTATTATCAGGGGATAATCGACAACGCAGCAAGTCTGCTGAGTGTTTCCGATAGTCAATAGATGTGACAAACTTGACCACTTACTTACAATGTTGGCAACACCAACATTGTAAGTAAGTGGTGGGATTCAAAAGACCAACGCACCTGTAGCAAGAATATCCAGAATGTGAGGAAAGACGTCCCTCCCGATCTAGAGCTGTGCCTCCTCAGTTCCATCTGAAAAGAAACAAACCTTTTATTAATTTTCTTTCTTTTTGCTTTCAATAGTTCTACGAAAAGTTTCCATCGGGCTCGAGAAACAGGCAAGTATCAAGTGAAGGTAGGGTCACTGGTCAGGGGAGCAAAGCCTTTTTTTTTAGGGTTCCGTACCCAAAGGGTAAAACGGGACCCTATTACTAAGGCTCCGCTGACTGTCTGTCTGTCCGTTTGTCGCCAGGCTGTATCTCATGAACAATTTGTGTAAATTTTTTACTTTGTCAGTTGTATCGATGGCTCTTCGCCGTCGATATCTGTAGTGTAGTTGAACCTAATGATGAGTACACACGGCTACACATCAAGCTATACATTTCCAATTTATGCTGATCTCGCATTGTATAGGATTTCCGTAAAATGTGAGGTCATCTTATACAATGACAACTTTCAGGTTTTCAGTTTTGTCAATTAGGTAAGTATACCATGTTGAGTATGACAAAACATTTGGCTGTATGTTTGTGTCTGATGCTCGATCGAGTAGTATTTTTATCGAAGTCGCATGCTGGAAAACAGTTACTTACACCTGCAGATTCCGTCTTATTTTTATTATTAAATAACCGTTCTTTAGCAGCTGCAGGAATGCGACCGACTTGGTCAGGTCACGTCGTAAAACCCATAGATTATTTTTATAAATTTTATAACAACGGTATCTACCTACAAGGAGAAAGGATGGTGGGCAAGGATATATGGGAGCTGGTCCCACGACGCCCACGGATAAAACCACTGTAGTTTTGAAGACATTACTTCTCCCTTTACTCAGGCCAAGGCACATCAAAATCTGTCCCAGGGTTATTCAGTTCTGACAATGTTAGGTCAGGTTAGGTTAGGTTTGGTCAGGTTAGGTTAGGTTAGGTTTTTAGCGGAAAGGTGTGTCACCTACAGGGGACGCGACGGCGGAGGCCGGCGCGACATTTCGTGCGGTGTTCCACAGGGTTCGGTCGTTGGCCCACCCCTGTGGAACATCGGGTACGACTGGGTGCTGAGAGGCGAGCTCCAGCCGGGTGTGGCCCTGGTGTGTTACGCGGACGACACGCAGGTCACGGCCCGGGGAAGCTCGCATAGGGGGGCAGCGTTGCTGGCGACCTCTGCTATTAAGCTTTTAAGTGCTATCTGAGTGGGCGAGAGTGGTCCCAGCACGGCCAGCCACCACGTGTGAATTACATAAAAGAGCAGATAACACTGAACATTTTTTACTGTGACACCTTCAAAATCTGTCCTAGAGGAACCGAGCTACGTGCATCTAAAGTATTTTTCTCTGTCCGCGGCTTACCTCAAACACTGTTAGTACTAGACAGCTGTTATCTGGCATGGATATACATATTAATCACACCGACAAAGCAGTAATATAAAATCGAGAAATTCATATTTTTTTAGGGTACCTCCCCTACAAGTAAAGTGGGGATGGTGTTTTTTTTTCTTCTCTATCCCATGGTGTGGGGTGTGGTTGGAAAGGCCGTTTGAAAATATTGGGAGTCTGTGAAAACCATTTTTGCATTGAGGGATCCGTTTAAGAAATATTAAGCTTTTAAGTGCTATCTGAGTGGGCGAGAGTGGTCCCAGCACGGCCAACCACCACGTGTGAATTACATAAAAGGGCAGATAACACTGAACATTTTGTACGATGACACCATTAAAATCTGTCCCGGAGGAACCGAGCTACGTGCATCTGAACTATTTTTATATAATTAATATCTCACCTAACCTTTTTTTTTTTTTTTTTCCTGGGTGGAAAATCCTCATGGATGTCCTCCGCCCTGGGGCGGGCGGAGGGGTCTGTCAGACTCTTACTGACTAAAAACCACCCCGGTGTTCCGACTCACACCTACGCCGGGGGTCGCGGGAACGTAAGAATCTTCCGCAACCCCCGACTGGTGCCGGCCCGCCATCGCGGGCCTCCTCGGGTCAGGGGGGGGAGTGAGGTGTTTGACTCCCCCCGTGACGTCTAAGAGGGGCGCGCGTGGAACACTACGCGCCGCCACCTCGGGTCCTGATGTATGGGGGGCGACAGACGTCCCCGAGTCTGTCGCCCCTGGACCCATTTAGGGGGGCTGGAAGAGGGCGTTATCCGCCCTCCGCCGACGCCCGGTGCGCCTGCTGCGGGCCGGGTGAGTGGACGAGATCTCCCTCTCCCTTTCCGCAGCCTCCTTCTGCGAGACGACTGTCTCGCAGTAGGAAACCACCGCGTCCCAGGACTCCTCGCTGTCGACCATCGACTCAACGACGGCCGGCAGCGAGAGGTCACTGCCTACTTCTGAGATGAGGGCACGGCGCGGCTCCTCCCAAGCGGCACACTCTGCCAGCGTATGCCGCGCCGTGTCCTCCCGGCAGTCGACGCAATGGTGACACCGAGCGTCCGGCTCCCTGTTTATGCGACACAGATACTTCCCGAAGCAACCATGCCCCGAGAGCACCTGCGTCACCCGAAACGACAGGGAGCCGTGCCTCCTCCCGAGCCAGCGCTCGAGCACCGGCCGGACCGCCTCGATGATGTCGAGGCCGGCGGTAGGGCGTGAAAGCCTGTCCCGCCATTCCGCCACCAGGACCTCGCGAAGCTGAGACCGATGCAGCTCTATGTGTCGCTGCATCGGTTGCTCACCCCGCGCCCTCGCTTCCTCGCACCACCGATACGATGACGCGAGTACTTTCGCCTCGAGGTCCCAGGGCGGGGATCCGGCCAGTGCACAAGCCGCCTCGTAGGAGATCGTGCGATACCCCCTGATGACTCTGACGGCCATCGCTCTCTGCGGCTTGCGCAGGACTGCGATGCTACCGGCCGTCAGGTCAGCCGCCCAGATCGGGGCCCCGTAAAGGGCCATCGATCGCACGATCCCCACGTAGAGCCGCCTACAAGCGGCGCTCGGGCCCCCCAGATTGGGAAGCAGCGTTGACAGCGCCCCAGCAGCGCCCAGCAACTTGGGCGCCAGCCGTCGGAAATGGGGCCCGAAGTCCCACCGGCTGTCGAGCACCAATCCCAGATACTTCATGGTGGACTCGACAGCGATCCGGGCCCCCCCGACCACGATGTGTGAGCCGGGTGGCGGCGCCCGCCGGGGGCCATGAAACACCATGGCCTCCGATTTGCTGAGGGCCACCTCCAGGCCTAGGCGACGTATGCGGCTCACAACTTGTGAGACCGCAGCCGTCGCCAGTAACGCTGCCTCCCTGTGCGAGCTCCCCCGGGCAGTGACCAGCGTGTCATCCGCATAACACGTCAGGTCGACCCCCGGACTGAGCTCGCCCCTCAGCACCCAGTCGTACCCGATGTTCCACAGGAGCGGGCCTACAACCGAGCCCTGTGGAACACCGCACGACATGCGGCGCTGGTTTCCGCCATCACGTCCCATGTAGGTGACACACCTCTCCGACAAATCTCACCTAACCTAATCTAACTTATTCAGAACCGCCAGCCAGTACGTGTGCATTACTTAAAAGAGCAGATTAAACTGAACATTTTTTATTACGACACCATCAAAATCTGTCCCGGAGGAACCGAGCTACGTGCATCTAAAGTATGTTTCTCTCTCCGCGGCTAAGCTCAAACACTGTTAGTACAAGACAGCTGTTATCTGGTATGGATAGACATATTAATCACGCCGACAAAGCGTTAATATTAAATTGAGAAAATCATCTTTTTCAGGGTACCTCCCCTACAAGTAAAGTGGGGATGGTGTTTTTTTTTCTCCTCTATCCCATGGTGTGCGGTGTCGTTGAAAAGGTTGTTTGAAAATATTGTGAGTCTGTGAAAACCATTTTTGGACTCAGGGATCCGTTTACGAAATATTAAGCTTTTAAGTGCTATCTGAGTGGGCGAGAGTGGTCCCAGCACGGCCAGCCACCACGTGTGAATTATATAAAAGGGCAGATAACACTGAACATTTTTTACTGTGACACCATTAAAATCTGTCCCGGAGGAACCGAGCTACGTGCATCTGAAGTATTTTTCATATCATTAATATCTCCCCTAACCTAACCTAACTTATTCAGCACGGCCAGCCAGTACGTGTGCATTACTTAAAAAAGCAGATAAAACTGAACATTTTTTATTCACACGTGGTGGCTGGCCGTGCTGGGACCACTCTCGCCCACTCAGATAGCATAGCAATTAAAAGCTTAATATTTCGTAAACGGATTCCTCAATCTAAAAATGGTTTTTACAGACTCACAATATTTTCAAATGGCCTTTCTAACGACACCTCACACCATGGGATAGAGAAGAAAAAAAACACTATCCCCACTTTACTTGTAGGGGAGGTACCCTTAAAAAAGATGATTTTCTCGATTTTATATTACCGCTTTGTCGGCGTGATTAATACGTCTATCCATGCCAGATAACAGCTATCTAGTACTAACAGTGTTTGAGCTAAGCCGCGGACAGAGAAAAATACTTTAGATGCACGTAGCTCGGTTCCTCCGGGACAGATTTTGATGGTGTCATAATAAAACATTTTCAGTTTTATCTGCTCTTTTAAGTAATTCACACGTAGTGGCTGGCCGTGCTGGGACCACTCTCGCCCACTCAGATAGCACTTAAAAGCTTAATATTTCGTAAACGGAGCTCTGAATCCAAAAATGGTTTTCACAGACTCCCAACATTTTCAAACGGCCTTTCCAACGACACCCCACACCATGGGATAGAGGAGAAAAAAAACACCATCCCCACTTTACTTGTAGGGGAGGTACCCTTAAAAAAGATGATTTTCTCGATTTTATATTACCGCTTTGTCGGCGTGATTAATATGTCTATCCTTGCCAGATAACAGCTGTCTAGTACTAACAGTGTTTGAGCTAAGCCGCGGACAGAGAGAAATACTTTAGATGCACGTAGCTCGGTTCCTCCGGGACAGATTTTGATGGTAACATAATAAAAATGTTCAGTTTTATCTGTTTTTTTAAGTAATTCACACGTAGTGGCTGGCCGTGCTGGGACCACTCTCGCCCACTCAGATAGCACTTAAAAGCTTAATATTTCGTAAACAGATCCCTCAATCCTAAAATGGTTTTCACAGACTCACAATATTTTCAAATGGCCTTTCTAACGACACCCCACACCATGGGATAGAGAAGAAAAAAACACCATCCCCACTTTACTTGTAGGGGAGGTACCCTTAAAAAATTGATTTTCTCGATTTTATATTACCGCTTTGTCGGCGTGATTAATATGTCTATCCATGCCAGATAACAGCTGTCTAGTACTAACAGTGTTTGAGCTAAGCCGCGGACAGAGAAAAATACTTTAGATGCACGTAGCTCGGTTCCTCCGGGACAGATTTTGATGGTGTCGTAATAAAAAATGTTCAGTTTAATCTGCTCTTTTAAGTAATGCACACGTACTGGCTGGCCGTTCTGAATAAGTAAGGTTAGGTTAGGTGAGATATTAATGATATGAAAAATACTTCAGATGCACGTAGCTCGGTTCCTCCAAATCAAATCAAAATCAAATCAAAAATATTTATTTGCTAAAATATGGTACAATAGATATTACAGTCATTTTGGTTTCCGCATATTCTGCCATGTTATGGCGTGCAAATACATTTATATATCAATTAAAATTATTGTAATTACAGTCATTATGATTATTAATATTATTTAAAATTATTACAAATTTACATTAATTATAAGTTCCATCGACTTATCCTCCAAATATTCCTTAATGTTATAATATTTTTTATATAGTAATAGTTTAAAGAGACTTCTTTTGAACAATGTCAATGGCAAATCCTGAAGGGAATTCGGCAAATGGTTATAAATTATAATAGACATGCAGTAGACGTTTCTCTTGAACAATTTTAATTTTATTTGTGGCAACCGTAGTCTGTCTTTATGGCGTGTCCGGCTATTTAGCTTGTCGCCAATATTTTCAAACTGATTATAATTCTTTTTAACAAAAATACAAATTTCCAAAATATACAAACATGGTAGTGGTAATATATTTAGTTTCTGGAACAGTGGCTTACAGCTATCTAAAAAGTGAGCTCCACATATCGCTCGGACACATTTTTTTTGCGCTTTGAAAACTCTGTCAATGTCCACTGAGTTACCCCAAATTATAATACCGTATCTAAGTACAGAGGATACGTAAGCATGGTAAGCAGCCATTGCAGTATCAAGGTTGACAGTTTGCCTGATTCTTTTCAGGACATATACAAAACGATCTAGTTTTTGCAGGATTTTATCTATATGTGGTTTCCAACTGCAGTTTTTGTCAACGGTTATACCTAAGAATACACATTCATTTACGGTAGTTAAGTGGGAATCTTTATGTTGAATGTCTAGATTATCTATGTGTGCGTTAAATGTCTGAAATTGTATTATGTTTGTTTTCGTCATGTTTATTTTTAAGTTATTTTTATTCAGCCAATTGATTGCATCGTCTAAAGCTTTAAGAATGTCGTTTTTCAAATTAATGTTATTTTCACTTTTAATTATTAATGTCGTGTCATCAGCGAACAATATGCAATCTTTGCTTATTGCCTCCGGCAGGTCGTTAATATACACTAGGAAAAGAAGTGGGGATATGATACCCCCTTGTGGTGTGCCATAATTATTTTGTCTATATTCAGACCTAAAGTTTTTTTGTTCATTTTGGCAAGTTCTTGTTATTTCTACACATTGTAGTCTTTCAGCAAGATAGCTTTCGATCCAGTCGTTGGCCTTTCCACGGATTCCATAATGAGAAAGTTTTGTGAGTAATGTTTTATGACAAACAAAGTCAAAGGCCTTCGTCATGTCTAGAAAGACGCAGCCTATTTTGGACTTTTGATTAAGGCTTTCAGTGATGTGTTTTACTAACGAGAAACATGCTGAAGCAGTAGATCTGCCCTTCCTAAAGCCGAATTGTACTTTTTTAAGAATGTCACAACTCGTCAAAAAGTTCTCTATTTTATTATACATAACTTTCTCAAAAATTTTAGATAGAATGGGGATTAAAGTTATTGGTCGATAATTGTTCATGTCCGTTTTTATACCTTTCTTATACAGAGGTTTAACGATTGACTTTTTAAGACGTTTTGGGAATACTCCTTCTGTTAAGGAAAGGTTTATTATGTAGGTTAAAGGGGAAACTAAGCTCGTTGCACATATTTTTAATATTTTCGTGCTTAAGTCATCGTAACCAGTTGAGTTCGTATTTCTTAATGTATGAATTATTTTGTAAACGTCAGATTCATCCACTGGTGTAAGAAAAATACTTTTTGGATTTTGGCAAATGGTAGTTTTAGTGTCTTGCATGTTATTATGAGTTTTTTTTGTCGTATTAGTTTGGGATATGTAATAGTTATTGAATAAGTCACATATTTGGGTTGGATTGTCATATATTTTACTGTCATTTTTTATTGCATCTATTTCAGAATAACTTGACACATTATTCGTGTCTGCTTTAATTATGTTCCATGCTGCTTTACTTGCATTTTTTGATTTATTTATATAGCGTAAGCTATTAATCTGTTGCGCCTTATGTATACATCTTTTCAATATTCGAGAGTAGTCGTCATATATTTTTTTGGTTTGTTTTTTATTTTCTTTACATAGATTATGTTTCAAGTATAAGATCCGTTTTTTAATGCAACATCGTCTTATGTTTTTAGTTAGACATCTGTTTTTCACGCGTTTGTAAGTGTTTTTAACTTTAATTATAGGGAAGCATAAATTATAAAATAGTGTAACTGTGTCATGGAAACTATCAAAAGCGTCATTCGTTGTTTGGAATTCGTACACTTCCGAGAAAGATAGGCTTGTCATGCAGTCTCTAAATTTAGTTATGTTTTCATCACTGAGGTCTCTTATACTCTTGAACCAAAAACTGTGAATGACCTTAACTTTACAGTCAGTTTCTAAGTTGAGTGTTATTGACTGTGCTGTTTCGTGGTCTGAGAGTGCTAAATAGTGAAGCGCAGATTTAGCGTCCTGAATATTGCTTACTATTAAGTCCAAACATGAGTTTTTCCTCGTAGGTAGTTTTATATAGTTTTTTAAGTTATTGTTATTAAGTATAGAATTTAAATCATTTGATATTTTATTTGTCTTTAGTATATCTATATTCCAGTCGCCACATATGATTATCTTTTTATTTATTTTTTTACACAGTTTATTGGCAAGAAGTTCCAAACTATTCAAAAATGTTGTAGCGTCATGTGTAGGTGTTCTGTAGATGCATACTATTATTAGATTAAATTGTATTATTTCGATAGCACAACATTCGAATTGAAGGGGAATTGATTTGATAAGATTGTTCATTTCTATAAATTGTAGGTTATTTTTTATTAAGATACATGAACCTCCCCGACGTTGATTTGTTCGAGAATAAAAGATACCAGTTTGTAGTTACTAATTCTAAGGTTCCGTTCACAGCCACTTTTAAGGAATGTTTCTGTCAAACATAAAATATCTATCGAACCCAGATCTTTTTGTAACTCTGTAAGGGCGACCTCTATTAATTCTTGTTTGCTCAGTACCCCTGCAATATTTTGATGAACTAACGTAATAGTTGTGTAATTATTTTTGTTTGCGAAAAAACCCCGTCTCCATGGTATTTTTGTTTTGTGTTGTTTTTTTAAAAAAGGCTGTAATTTTTGTTTGTGTGGTTGTAACTGGTGTTTTTTGTGTATTTGCTGAATTTGGGGTAACATGCTTATTTTTAAATTGATTGAGGAATTCAGTCTGGTATTTCTTGTAATCAATTCTAGTATTCAATTTCAAACACAAATATTCCAAATATTTCTGATGATGACTTTTCCCAGAACGGTCGTTGTTGTTGTGCGTGTATGCTGAATTGTGTATTTTTACGTATTTACAGTTCTTGTAATTTTGTAGTATTAACTCCAAGTTGTAATTAATTGTATTTTCGTTCAAATGCGGGTTATATTGAATATTAGTCATAAACACGGTATTATTGCGTAGCTTATATAGGACGTTACATATTTCAGTCATAAAGGAGTAAGGGTTAGTATCGTTAGAACCTAAGACTAAAACTATAATATCATCTGGGGTCAATGTATTAATGAAGTCGTCGTTGCAACTGTTGAGGATTTGTGCACTTGTAGCCCCAGGCTTGATGAACGAAGTAATTTTGTAGTTATCATTCCATTTGTTTAACCTGGAACTAGTCATAGTTTTATTAAGTCCGCGGGCCTGCTGGTCTCCGAAAATTATTATATTATGTTTGATAGTCGAGTTTACTGGAACATCTTTCTCCATGCTCTTATGGTCAGGTTGTGATTCACATTCTGTTCCTTCATTTTTAACCGGGGTTAAAGTACACGTAGCGACATCTATTGGTGGCGATTTAGTGACATTTTTAGTTTCTGGGACGTCGCTACCGGTAACGGTTTCATCCAATAAAGTACTAGTGTAATTAATTTTATCTTTCTTTTTCCGAGCAGAGTTTTTGAAGTTAGGGGAACCGTGGCATACTTCTTTGAAATGTGATAACTTTTTCTGTTGTTCTATAGTTTTTTGTTTTAGCTGACTGTTTTCGGTTGTTAAGGTTTCAATTTCCTGGTGCGCGCTTTGTAGTTCATTATTCAGTTTTTTAATCTCTTCCTTGAATGATTCCACCTCATCAGACTGAGTTACAGATAGGTCTGGTAAGCTCCTGGCGTACGGGTTTGATGTGACTGATGTGAAGGATAAGTTTAATGAATCGTTGGACACATTTATCTTATTTTTTCTAAGAGTTACGTTATTAAAACTCGTTCGTCTTTCCATTTTGGAGTGAATACCCGCAATTATGTCAATGATATTTCTTGTTATTTGTAAAGGAATGTGTATTGCGCCCTCTATTGACCCAGTAGTTTGGTCATATTAATGTGATATTGACAGTGATGTCACTCATGTCGGTTTTGTTAATGATGCCGTACAGAATGGCGAAATAAAATCTTTAAAAAGTATATCGGTAGCTGGGGTTTGAACTCGCGGCACTTCGTGAACACGGTTTTGGAGGATGCTTCCTGGGCAACTATACCATTTGAGTAATTGGCATTACGTGTGAAATAGTGTTCAACACTCGTCGTATAATAGTTTTAAATTTAAGAAGTCGTTATGATGACTCATGCGATAGTTATTTTTGCACTTTTTTATTCACAAACACAATTTGTTTTGTTACGTTGGAATACGGAATACTACCACTTCTGTTATTTATGAACAATGATTATTTATTGTTTGTATTTATGCACTTTATTAGTTTTAGTTATTGGAATTTTATTATGTTCTAAAAGTTCACTATTTCACCTTATTTCACTTGGATAACACTTGTCCATATAGTTGTGATCATACTTTATAAATTTAAGTAGAATTCATTATAAATGAGCACTTAAAACTATTTTTAATTAAAAGAATACACGGAGCTTGTTTACATTGATGTTCACTAGACAGCAGCGCCATCTATCTCCGGGACAGATTTTAATGGTGTCATAGTAAAAAATGTTCAGTGTTATTTGCCCTTTTAAGTAATTCACACGTAGTGGCTGGCCGTGCTGGGATCACTCTCGCCCACTCAGATAGCACTTAAAAGCTTACTATTTCGTAAACGGAGCCCTGAATCCAAAAATGGTTTTCAAAGACTCCCAATATTTTCAAACGGCCTTTCCAACGACACCCCACACCATGGGATAGAGGAGAAAAAAAACACCATCCCCGCTTTACTTGTAGGGGAGGTACCCTTAAAAAAGATGATTTTCTCGATTTTATATTACCGCTTTGTCGGCGTGATTAATATGTCTATCCATGCCAGATAACAGCTGTCTAGTACTAACAGTGTTTGAGCTAAGCCACGGACAGAGAAAAATACTTTAGATGCACGTAGCTCGGTTCCTCCGGGACAGATTTTGATGGTGTCATAATAAGAAATGTTCAGTTTTATCTGCTCTTTTAAGTAATTCACACGTAGTGGCTGGCCGTGCTGGGATCACTCTCGCCCACTCAGATAGCACTTAAAAGCTTAATATTTCATAAACGGAGCTCTGAATCCAAAAATGGTTTTCACAGACTCCCAATATTTTCAAACGGCCTTTCCAACGACACCCCACACCATGGGATAGAGGAGAAAAAAAACACCATCCCCACTTTACTTGTAGGGAAGGTACCCTTAAAAAAGATGATTTTCTCGATTTTATATTACCGCTTTGTCGGCGTGATTAATATGTCTATCCATGCCAGATAACAGCTGTCTAGTACTAACAGTGTTTGAGCTAAGCCGCGGACGGAAAAAAATACTTTAGATGCACGTAGCTCGGTTCCTCCGGGACAGATTTTAATGGTGTCATAGTAAAAAATGTTCAGTGTTATCTGCCCTTTTATGTAATTCACACGTAGTGGCTGGCCGTGCTGGGACCTCTCTCGCCCACTCAGATAGCACTTAAAAGCTTAATATTTTGTAAACAGATTCCTCAATCCTAAAATGGTTTTCACAGACTCACAATATTTTCAAATGGCCTTTCTAACGACACCCCACACCATGGGATAGCGAAGAAAAAAAACACCATCCCCACTTTACTTGTAGGGGAGGTACCCTTAAAAAAGATGATTTTCTCGATTTTATATTACCGCTTTGTCGGCGTGATTAATATGTCTATCCATGCCAGATAACAGCTGTCTAGTACTAACAGTGTTTGAGCTAAGCCGCGGACAGAGAAAAATACTTTAGATGCACGTAGCTCGGTTCCTCCGGGACAGATTTTGATGGTGTCATAATAAAAAATGTTCAGTTTTATCTGCTCTTTTAAGTAATTCACTCGTCGTGGCTGGCCGTGCTGGGACCACTCTCGCCCACCATCCTTTGATAGTGTCCTGAATGGTCCTGCTGTTCTGTATATAAAATGTGATTTTATCGCTTTTTGCCAACATTAGTGTCGGCTAAACGAGGTTTTGAAGATAAAAGGTGATTTATTTTTTAGCCACACAACGGCACAAATCGAATGAATTAATTAAAATTAAAGATATGAAAAATATAAAATGAAATTACCATAGATTTATATCTCTACTCTACCTAGACCTACGTACTATAATGCTATTTCGATAGGATTTATGACAGAAAATGTACCTAATTTAGTGGGTAGTTATCGGTGGAAATCGAAACGTTTTCTTTCATAAATAATGATAAATCTTTCATAAATCAATAATAATGTCTTATTTGATATTTCCTACAATATTTTAAGTTGAAAGTCTTAGTCCCACGAATATCATATACCACGTCCTTATCATACCATAACATACCATACCATAGTCATATACCACGAATCATTTGCATAGAATGGATACTGAATTATGACCTCAACGTCTCAATAACAATTTTAAATAAAAGCATTTTAGCACCAAACGTGTCAAAAAAAGAGTTGGGTTTTAATTGTCAGTGTCGAGTGTCGGGAAGATGGGCTGTAAAATGTCTGGCTCAACTTTGGCTTCACCTAGTGTATGACTCACGCCATGACCTGAACTCATGGCATTGACAGGCCACCATTGTTTGTGGGCGTGTAGGTCAACATCCTCGCGGCCTTGACAGCCGGCTTAGATACGTGTGCGCATTTATTGGCGATTTGCTCATTATGTCAGCGAGATGTTCATTAACATACATAATAGGTACTACACATAATACTATTAATTAAATTAATTATTGTTTAATAAATAGTGATCTAAGTATTAGTAGATTACGGTTTAAATGCTTATGTTCAATGATATTAAATTAACAGATATGTTAAAAGCGCGCAATCGTGAAGACTCGAAAACATTCCAATTGTAACGTTTTTACTTGTAGTGAAATGTAAAAATGAATGAAACGTGGGTATGTGTGCCGATGCTGCGTGGAACACTTTTTTCGGTTGTTTTGTGAGTGTATAACATAATTATCTGTTAATATCATTGCTTATGTTACTCTGCAAAATGTCATCAAACTCTGTTGTCACGTACTTGATTTTTTTGTCATGTATTGTACTCTGCAAATCATGACAATTAATTGTCATCAAATCATAATTCAACTTTTAATTAATTGAAAATGCCGAAATGTAGGTGTACATAAGGTAAACGGGGAATTACAGACGTGATGTATGTTAATTAATTTAATTTAGGATAAGTATATGATGAAGCGGGTAGTAAGCAAGAAAAAGCAAAAGCATGTGGTATTGTGTTGGTATTTACAAGGCAGATATATGTGAGTGGAAACGCAGCCCTAGGAGGACGACTTGCTTGCGAGACGACGAGCAATGGGTAGCTCGCCGTCCGATTAGGACCAGGCCCGGGTCGACGGCGCGTTGTGTTCCACGCGCGCCTCAAAGAGATGTCAGCACAACTGGCGGGGTCCGCTAAGACCGATGCCTGCCAGGGTTGCGGGAAAGTCCGAAAAGGATACCGGGAACCTAGGCAACAGGCAACTGAAGAAACACTGGTGGGTTTTAGACAGTAAAAGTCTGACACTCCGATGATTACTCCGATTGACTCCCACTCCGATGATTACGTAATCATCCAATGACTTCTCCCGCTCATCGTGTCAGACTTTTACCGACTAAAACCCACCCGTGTTCCTTCAGTTGCCTGTTGCCAAGGGTCCCGGTATCCCTTTCGGACTGATTACCCACAATAAAAACAAAAAAAGCCGTATGGGGACATAATTATAATGACTTTATTGGTGTGGCTTCAGAAAGGTCAGGAGCGTAGTACTCGCAACCTAAAAATTACGTTAATTGCCCCTCTGATCACCACAGTCGGACAAGTAGTTACAGTCACCTTCTTTCTGTTCACTGGATCACCTATACTTGAATGATGACCTGCACCTATACTACGACATATTAATGCCACCATTTTTCCAGTGTTAGTGAGAGACGGAGCTATACAAGGCCGCTAGCACCATTCTTTTTTCGCAGTGGAATAATGATGGCATTAATACTTCATAGTCAGCCCCCTGGATATGTTGCCTGGATATGTTGCCTGGATATGTTGCCTGATGCCCCATAGATAAATGCAGGGCATTGGCTGTCCGATGTATTATGCTGATCCGCAAAATTAATTTGAAATCTTCATTAAAAGACAATAGTGCCGATCCGAACTTTGGGGACGCACTTTATGTAGTATCGTAACGTAACGTATCGTATCGTAATTCACGGCGAGTTTTTTATGTTATCTATCACAGTCTCACCGTGCATTTGCACTTGCGAAACATTACAGGAAAACATGTTTAAATCTCTAGTTCCTGTCAAAAATTGTATGGAACATCGACAGAAGATAGAGATTTCAACATGTTTTGTCGCAAATGTTTCGCCAGTGGAACCGCACGGTTACAAATGTATCCGATAAAACACCGATATGCTCGCAACTCTGTTCGTATTCATACATTCCAATTAACTAGAGATGGGCAGACTACATAATTATGACTTTGTCCAACCTGTTTTTTTTTCGTAGACTAATTTGACATTTCAAGTGATTGTTGTTTGTTTTTTCAATGTGGAGTTTGACATTTGGATTTGGAACTGTCAAATTAGTACCTAAACGAGAACGAAAACAGACTTTAGTCGGCCAAGCTGGGGGCCAAGCCTACTAATTTACAAACGTATCAGTGGTCTCGCAATTATGAGTTTTTAACAGATTTTGTATGGCATATCTGTCAAAAACTGATCATTGTGAGACCACTGACACGTTTGTAAATTAGTAGACTTGGTCCCCTGATTGGTAGAGTTCCAGTGATTCCAAGAAGATCTGAGGTCAATTCTGATAGTTAACTAAAAAGAAACGTGTTTCTACTCCTGAGAACTCCTAAGAAGGAATATTAATTAATCAAATAAAATAAAGTCTTTATTCAGAGATCTAAAAGAAAAAAAAACAAAGCGTTTAGAATTAATTTATTGGTTAAAATTATATTTTCTTGATTTAATTTTGACTGCCAAACGAAGATTTTCCTGTTCCTAGATTGTATCAAAAACTGTAAGGCTGATTCTAAAACAATATAGATTATCTGGCTCAGACCAAATAAAAAGCCAAGACAGCGCTGTCAACAGTGACGTGAGGCCGGTTTCGTAAACATATTTTACATATTTTGGTGTAGTTTGATTGTAAATGGTTGTAAGTGTGTGCGTGTGAGCGTGTATGCACAGAGCGGTGGTGTAGTTTTGGCATGCTTCACTGTATTGTTCGCAGCGCTCTGTCTTGGTTTTTTATTTGGTCTGAGAAGGAAATGCTTATTGCTCCATTTATAATTCTTTTTACCTTTTGTGGTACAGTAATCTTATTGTAGGTGCATCGTCTTCACATATAATTATATAAATCATGTAGGTATACAAAATATTGTAAAACATTTTTAAAAGAGTAACGGTGCAGTTTCTTGCCCATTCTTCTCCATACGAAAACTACCTTTTGGAAGGGGCAACTAGAATCAGTTCTATTTCTTTGTTTTGACGTTCAAAAGTGCCTTCTAAGTGCTTATTTGAAATAAATTATTTAACTTTGACTTTGACTTTGAAATGTTACAATACTTACAATTTCATTTCAATCACCGTATTTTTTATGCATAGAAATATGAATTAAGTTAAGAGCCAAGTTAGTGGCCGACTGTAGGCGCCGATTACCTACAATTATAGTCTGATAGCCGGCTTTGTCGACGAATTGGTAGGTACATCTCTAATCCCTACATTACTGCATTGTCACCGACAAAGTAAACTTTGTTTCGAAAAAAAAATCCCGAGATACAAACGTAAACTTCCATTTAGTATATGTGTTTACGCATAGTTTTAACCGAATCTTTGTTTAAAAGGCAGTCATCAGTCGCCGCTGCAGTACTGTCACAGCTTGATACAGTGCTTGTCACATCAGTCAGTTCTTGCTGTCATCATCGCACCAATTGAAAGTAATTAGTCAGTTTAACGCGTCTATCTACCTAATTATTTAATTTTAATTCTCAGCGAAAATTCAACGACAACAACAGTCTCAGCGAACATTATAATGTTGTGGTAAGTACTAGTGTTGTGTTAATGTTTGTTTTTTTACTGCTGTGTACCGTTTATTGGTTTTAGAGTAATTTCCCAAACTTAATTGGCGGCAAACAATTAAGTATTATTTCACGGCGCTGTTTGTTTTATTAGGTCACCTCAATAGGGTTAAAAATAAAACAATGATTCAATCACTGCTCCTACTTACAATGAATTTAGTTTGTCGAGAATACCTACTTCTTCCTGTGACTAATTTTAATCTAACTATTCAAAAACCACACATAAAGGCTCCCGCAGACAGACTCGAAGTTATATTCACAAGGGGCAGCTTAATCAGCACCCTAATTGTGTAAAACACGACCAGTCTACTCAACAACGTAAATAACGCTATGAATATTGTTGAACTGTCAAAATGAAACAGATTAGTCTTAATCGTTTACCGAAAATATGTTACGCAATTACATAGCGGGGCTGCCAGTAGAACTAAATTATAGTACACCGATGGACCCCAGAAATTATTCAAAATCTAATTTAATTACTTACCTACACAAAAAAAAATTGTTTGTGGGAGGAACAAAAAGCCGTTCAATAACGTAAAGTATCCAATTATACAAGGCATTCTGCTATAACAGAATACAAAGATGACCAAATTATAGAGATTTTGTATTCAAATATATACAACCTGCCAGCCCTGAGCCTAATGTCACCTCGCGGCTTGGGCCGGGGAGCAGCGGCTGGCGACGACGCCGCGGCACCCTGGCGTCTCCGCAGCGTCTCCCTGGCGTCTCCGCAGCGTCTCCCTGGCGTCTCCGCAGCGTCTCCCTGGCGTCTCCGCAGCGTCTCCCTGGCGTCTCCGCAGCGTCTCCCTGGCGTCTCCGCAGCGTCTCCCTGGCGTCTCCGCAGCGTCTCTTTGGCAACCACTCAGCGTTGTTTTGAGCGGCTTCTTTCATGGCGTAGCAAACGTTTTTATCCTCTCTCTACTTTGCTCTACTTATATTATAATATTATACACAGACAAAACCCACATGGCTTATGTATTTTTCAATGTACATACATACTTACATACGAGCTCAACACTAAAGATCGATGGCTAAAGGGGATACTCTGCGCGGGTTCTCTATTTATGTTGTTTATGTTTGTATCATGATTTCATTAATAAGAAAACAATTGTTTCAGGCTAACGGCTGCGCTTCAAGCCATATTGTTAAATCAAGTCGCAGGACAGCTATGTTGTGGCTGGAAAAAATGCCCACTAAGGTATGTCGATCGTGAAAATCCAGATCCTTACTTCGACGGAATAGCTGCACTGACTTTAAATTTGATGGACTTTAAAGGTCCGTATGAAAAGGTGAACATCGCTGTAGGGGTATGGATAGCTACTGATCGAATATTGACGTCATACAATCCGTTTAGATCCATTATACGAAACACAACTTGGTTACCCTTATTAATAAGTACAGGTATGATTGGACGCGAGTTTAAAAACGAAACTAGGTACCAAAATACGATTTCAAAAAAACTAACCTGCGGCCGTCAAGTGCAGTTGTTACCAGATGAACAAATAGATAAGAATAATTTGTGGCACGGGGCAGACCGAAGAAACTGTCCTGTACATGACTTAATGGTGTTCAGGATAGTAGGCAAACATGTAAAGAGCAGTGAAACAGTGGAAGAGCATAACGCGGCTAAATTAGAATTTTTGGCTCGCGATTACGACTCAACTTATACACACAATATACTTTTGACTGATTTAGCGCAACCACACGAACCAATGGGTGCCAAGTTTAAATTTGTGCACGTTTGGCACCGTTCTCAGTTAAAAGTAATTAAATATGAACCAGACGACGAAGGAATCGTGGACTGTGATGAGTGGCTGCCACGAGTGTGGGGACGTTTTATTTGCTTACGAAATAAGGACAATTTCAAGAAGATGGCATCCAGTGCAATGTTGGTGTCGAATAACAAACTATTCGGTGTGGGTAGTTTCATTTTATTTAGAGGGGACCAAGGAATACTGGTGTTCACTGACGTGAGGCCATATTATGCCAACATCCAAATGGCCTGCTCGTCTAAGGATAGTGATACCTAATAGTTTTAAGGATTATTCTGTAAACATTTTTAAATCTAAGGTGATTGCACTACTTTTAGGCAATTTAGGCAAATATTAATAACTCAGTGACTTTCTAAATGATACTAATTTACCATGTTAGACATACTTAATGACTATAATATTATTAATTGACCTCACTTTTAATTTCTGTTTTGTATTGTTGACATTATTTTCTTTGTATATATTATTTAAATGTAATAATTTGCACGCCGTAAGGTAAACCTACACATGTCGTGGGTCTACTCACAAAATTCGAACGATTAGAATTTTCACTTTGTTCTGTCACTTTTAATTCGGTATGAAAAAAGCGAGAAAAAGAAACAAGTCGATTCGAAATTCGATTTTAAATTCCATAACTAGTAGGCCCAAAAGAGAAGCAAATAAAACGTTCGGATGCTCATAAAACCGTAAGATTGCAAATCTTCTATGCTTCATCTGTTTTAAATGTAGGTAATGATTTAACTTAGAATTTTTTGATATTGTTTGTTTTATAAATATATTGAGATCCCCACCTATGAAATTGGCGTTTTTTTCTCACAAAAATAGAGAACTTCGTCACTTAACTTTAAAAAATTCATCAATTGCTTGGTATTATATCGAATAATGACCATCATAGACAACTACCAATAGTAAAAAAACCTTATTACTTATAGAAATGACCACATTTTTTTTTAACTTATCCAAAACTTATTTTTGTTCGCATAATCTTAGTGGCGTACGATAGCTTAGTTTTTAAATATTAGTGCATACAAGTTTTAAAACATTCGTGTTCATGGTTGTTATATAAATTAAGAAAATATTAGTATGAGTATGACAAATGCGACTTCTTTAAAATTCCCCATACAAAACGCTGATTTACAGGTGCGGAGGCCCTGGGGAAACCAAGAAGTGGAGGCCCCGAAATTGTATAGGAAAAACGAAAAAAAAAATGATTTAATTCAGTTTTCGGCATCAGTCAGATTCAACGTATCATTTTTAAGACCATCAGCGCAGGACACGAATAGCAAAAAAAGGTTTCTTGTGAATGTGAACTCTTTTTAACCGACTTCTTCAAAAAGGAGGAGTTTCTCAATTCGTCTGTATGTCTTTTTTTATATATTTTTTTGTATGTATGTTACGCGATTTCTCCGCCAATTATGAATCGATTTTGATGATTCGTTTGTTTGGTAGGTCATGCTTCAGAGGTGGTCCTGTATAAATTTTATTAATTTTACTTGCGTAGTTTTTGAGTTAGCTTCAATAATTACGTATTTTTCCCACTTTGCGTATGTAGATGATACAAATATTTCACTCTGCCACTGTTATTTACATAGCAGATAACGGATATACGAATTTGTGTGAGGTAAAAAACCGACTTCCAAAAAAAACACAAAAAAGTGAAAAATATCTTTAATTTCCGGAAGTCCGTGTCTTTGCTTCTCAATTTTCGTTTTTTGCTAAAAAAATCAAAATGTCCCGGCCCCTATTTTGTGGAGGCCCGGATTTAAGGCCCCTGTTGCCCTGCCTGAAATCCGGCCCTGGGGACCTAATATTAGGTCTTTACCTATGAAATTGTTTTTTTTACCGTTTTGTATGAAAAAATTTACGAACGAATTTTTTTCATGTATTTTTTATTTGTATTAATCGAAGTATCACCCATGCAATCAATGCATCTTTGCCAACGCAGTGGCAGTTTATTGATGCCCTTCTTAAAGAAATCAGCTGGAAAAAGTAGTAGTCTGTAGGCGCAAGGTCTGGTGAGTAGGGCGGATGACGGAGAGCTTCCAACCCCAGTTCTTGCAACTTGGAGACCGTCTGCTGTGCAGTATGAGGTCGCGCGTTGTCGTGCAGGAGCAGCGGAGACGAGCGATTGACCAATGCTGGTTGGAGATGTGCCAGCTTCTCCATCATTGTGTTCAGTTCTTCACAGTACACATCTGCAGTAATGCTCACCCCGTTTGGTAAGAAGCTGTGATGAATCACACCGGCGCTAGACCACCAAACAGTGACCATCACTTTTGTAGGGGTAAGTTTTCGTTTAGAGCATTGTTTAGGTACTGAACCAGGATCCAACCAACTTGCTGAGCGCTTGCGGTTATCAAACAGAATCCATTTTTCATCGCAGGCACAATGCGGTTCAAAATTCCTTCATTTGTGTGTCTGTTGAGCAGTGCAAGACACGTCGACGCGTACTTCGCGCTGGCGATCATTGAGTTCGTGGGGCACCCATTTGTCAAGCTTTTTTACCATGCCAATTTGACGCAAATAGACCAATATTGTTTTGACGCTAACGTCGAAAGCTGCTGCTAATTCAGCCGTAAATTGTGTATCATCAGCTTCCACAATCGCCTTTAATTCGTCATTGTCGACCAAAGTCTTCGGACGACCGCGAGGTTCATTTTTCAGGTCGAAATTTCCAGAACGGAAGCGAGCATACCAATAACAGTTGGTGCGTTGGTTTGTAGTGTTAGGTCCGTAAATATATTTTTTTAGGGTACCTCCCTACACGTGAAGTGGGGATGGTTTTTTTTTCTCGGTGTGGGGTATCGTTGAAAAGGTTGTTTAAAAATAATGGGAGTTTGTGGAAATCATTTTTGGATTCAGGGATCCTTTTGCGAAATATTAAGCTTTAAAGTGCTAATTTTTGTTAGAGTCAAGTGTCCCCCCCCCCCTAGCTAAATGGTTGGTTTCGGATATGTGAAAAAATTCACGGCAGTAGTATATATAACCAAATTACAAGGAAAACTATCACAGCTAAGTAGGCTCCACAAGTTAGCGAGTAGTAATTGACCTTTGCAGTTGCAATTCATGTTTTTCAACTACAATGTTAAGTTTGTTGGATAAATTCATCCCAACTACGGAACCCTTCATTGTGCGTGTTTCGACATGCACTTGGCCGGTTTTATTACTGTATAATTTATGTGTTTCACTTTGTAAATTAAAATTATTATTTATTTATATATTTTATTAAGTGGATTCTTTACGATAATCGCAAGCGACCAACTCAATGGCTGACTCCAGGTCAAACGCCGCAACTTTCTTCTTCCCAGGAAGTAATACAAAATGCCTTCACACAGTTTGTTTAGTAAAAAATGACCTTCCCATTAGATGGCAGAAATGTGTAGACAATGAGACTTTGATCAAATAAATATATTTAACCGTAGAAAAAAAAACGGGTACAATTCTTCAGTACAAAAACGGCAATTTCATATTTAAACCCCTAATATGTTTTCGCTGCTGAGGTGAAAAGTTGTATGTGTTACACGAGACCAAAGTTGCAGTTGCAGTTTGCATCTCGTGTCTTTAAATCCCTCGCTGTGCTCAGGATTCTAACCTAGAATCCAGCAAAAAACAACTTTGCTGTATTTTTGCACAAATAACTAATGTTTTCTATTTAGATAATTGTACCTAGGAATGTGTTAAACATGCGTCCATTCTGGTTGCATTAGTTAGCCTCAAACACAAATACAAATTAATGGGGTTTAGTTAATGATAAATGTTTTATAATCAAATTTTGTTGTCGATAAGTAGCGTACCTGTATAAAATGAAATAATGAAATTATTACTAACCGCGATATTATTTCATAAAATGTTGAGAAAATTCATTTTATTGGAATCAAGTAGATAAGACTAAAAATCGTTTTTCGTCACGAACGAATTTTAAAATAATAAAAAAACATAAAAACAGGGAATATTTAGTGATTATGCTCACTGTACATTACAATGCTTTAGCATTTTTGCGTTTCTTTATTTCATTTATTTATAAGTGGCAGTTTAGCAAAAGTCGTTTCTGTTTTATTTAGCGCTTTGGTGCTTTAGCAATAGTGCTCGTTCATATTTTCGTATAGAACGATGGTTAAGCATAGTCCGGTATCGGGTTACAGACTACCCAGAAGTGGCCTTGACACGCGTGCGCAAAGACTCGGAGCGAATTGGACCGTCCAGGGGTTATTGTTATATCAAGTCGCCCACACCCAAAAGAACCATTCCTGGGACGCCGGCCCACTGCGTTATGTCGATTATGGTTAAAATCCAGACCTCTACTTCGACAGAATAGCTGGACTGACTTTAAATGTAACTGATGCGTATTGGAATTTAAGAATTAGGGACAAGTTAAACGTCGCTATAGGGGTATGGATAACTTCTGATCGAATATTGACGTCAATCCGTTTAGATTAATTTTAAAAAACAAAATTTTGTTACACTTATTATTAGTACAGCTCTTATTGGACGCCTTAAACCTAACCACACACACATATTTTACAAAATGCTGCCAAAAAGGCTCGCCTGCGGCCGTCAAGTTCAGTTGTTACCAGATCAAGAAATAGAAGCTAATAATTTGTGGCACAGTGAACACCGAAAAAACTGTCCTTTACACGACTTAATGGTGTTCAGGATATATGGCGATCATAAAGTAAGCGGGTTAACAACCGCGCAGCACACCCTGTATCATAGCCAAACAATGGTTGATCAAGATATATTTTTGACTGAAATAGCAAAACCCCACGAACCAATGGGTGCCAAGTTTAAATTTGCGCACCTTAGAGCTGAATATCTTTTAGAAGTATTCGAATATGACCCAGACGACGATGGATTCGTGGACTGTGACGAGTGGCTGCCACGAGAGTGGGGACGTTTTATTTGCTTACGAAATAAGGACAATTTCAAGGCGATGGTATCCAGTGCAATGTTGGTGTCGAATGACAAACTATTCGGTGTGGGTAGTTTCATTTTATTCAGAGGGGAAGACGGCATACTGGTGTTCACTGACGTGAGGCCATATTATGACAACATTCATATGGCCTGCTCGTTGACAGATACAGATGGACAACCACCATCTTTTGAACCCGATGATTAGTTGGATGCTTTGTATCCTATCCAGACGACTCAGGTGAATCGGTATAAGCGAGTAGATAAAAACATTATGTACTAAGTATGTGGGCTCTCGTTGAATACCTTCCTAATCGTAACTAGTCCTAACTAATTATGTCAATGCGAAAGTGAGTTTGTTTGTTTGTTTGTTATGCTTTCTCCCGAAAACGGCTGAACGGATTTGGATGAAATTTGGCACATGGGTGGGTTATCATGACCCGGAGGAAGGGAAGGAGGAGGAACATAGGCTACTTTTCAATCTGGATCGCAGACGAAGTACTAACCCGCACTACAGCTGCAGGCGTAGCATGGCGCTTTCTATCTCTACGAAGAATAGACATAGCTTTTTCTATACAAAGTGACAGTTCGTTTCTTCATTTTTGACATCGCACGTCATCGTCCTTCTACAATCTGTCATTTTGTCTTTCATTTCTAACGATCTTTGTCTACGTCTTTTTGTAGGTAGACTATTTCGGAAGAAAGTTTTCTATCCTTACAGTCAAAATCACACTGACAACCGGTAAATCCTATGACAAAACAAATAATTCTGAGTCGAATTATGTAAATGAGTGAATTTCGTAAAAAGTGCAGTTGACTCTTTGTACTTTGCTGCCGTCTCGTACTGTCTACAGAAAACGTCATTTTTGTCTACTCTTCCGTCGACAAAACGGTGCTCATGCTATGCCTGCAGCGTGGTGGATAGGAGTGAGGCGTATTTATAGTAACAGATAACAGATATGAAAAAATAACAAATATACCAATTGCCCCTATCAATAAAACATACCTGTTACATAAAATAACAGATCCTCAAGACTGTTACCGCGTCTGTTACTGTTAAAACTTCGGATACGATTTTCGACTTTAAACGAAAAGAAATATATTCAATTGAGATTTAAATACGTATTTATCGCCCGTACAAAAATAACAGGCTGTTATTTAATAACAGATAGATCCGATTTTCGACTTTAATCCAAAAGAAATAAAGAAGATATTCGATTGAGATTTAGATACGTATTTATCGTTCGTACAAAAATAACAAGCTTTTATTTAAAAAGAGTTATTTGATTAATATATAAAAGATTAATATCTTTAGATATACCTAGTCAAAGTTCGAGAAATACAATGTGACGAGGAGACGATAACACAACAATAAATGAAAACACTGGCAATACTAATGCATACCTAAGGGTATTTTAGAACTATCAAATAAATCCTAACATCGAAATTAAAAAAAACATTTTTTCAAACAAACTAAATAGTAGTGATGGGCCGACTATGGGGTTTGCCGATCTTTGACCGGCTATCGTAACTAAACTATTGGATATATTTGATATTTTTTTTGTATGTAGACCGAGAACGTCATTAGATATACGGAGTTTTATTTTTTGTCGTATTGTCGTCTCCACCTTGTATACCTACAACATTATTTTTTGTTTTTGCTAAACCCGAAAAGGGGTCATTGTACTCATCATTTTGAACATCTTTTTCTATGGGACCAACCGTGAAATCGCGAAAAAAAAATCAGCTGTTCCATACATTTGTGTTCACTTAAATCGACAAAATGTAGGGAACAGCTGATTTTTTTGTCCTGAATTCCTCTTACGCTGATGTCGGTCGCGTACGCGTAGCGATGTAGTACGCGCCGCGGACTTCAGCGTCGCAGTATAGTGCTATATAGAACACAATGTCTATATACATTGCTTGCACCTTCATATTATGAAGGTGGCAATGTATTAGCTTGCTAAGCTTAGTAGCTGTATAACTTTAAACATTATGTTTAAAAAAAACATACAGACGAATTGAGAACCTCCTCTCGTTTGCTCGACTTCGTAAATCACCCAATGAATGTTGTTCAATTGCCAAAACGAAATCCATTGCCATTGTAGGTAAGTGTTACACAATTATCTCGCAGACATTAACAATATATCGCAATGGCAACAAACAATCGACATTCGACGATAAAGTCATCAAGTTAATTTTAATTACAACATTAACAACTAGTACAGAAACTGTAATTGCGTGTTAATTACGAAGAATTGCCATAAAAATTTACATTGACCTACATACGTTGACATACTACCTACTTACGAAGTATTTCAGAGGAATTTACTTGAGTTGTTGAGTTTTATGATGAATATTATGTTGTTAAAAAATTAATTGTTATTAGTATCTTTACATGCATTGAGTGTTGTTTTTATTTGTAGTAAAATTTAGGGCTTGCATGCAGCAAATGATATATTGACCTATTTATTAAAAAAATTTAAACCACCCTTTTTTTTTGAGGCTTGGATATCATCAAATGATTTTCCCGCTCTGGGTGGAGCGGAAGGGCGTGTAAGACTTTTATTCGTGTTCCTTCAGTTGCCTGTTGCCATGTCCCGGTATCCCTTTCGGACTTTCCCGCAACCCTGGCAGACTTAAGTTTCAACTTTCAACCATGCTGCAACTATGACCTCGGTAGGTACATCGGGGGAGCTCGTGGCTAACCATTAGAGATTTTAATTTTGATAAAACAACAAATTAGTTGTTAATTAGTCGAAAGTCGCCAAATATCAGAATTTGTCGGTCACTGGTTCAAAACTTCTAGGACTAGGTACCTATACCATAAATATTGAACTCATTAGATACCTGTATCTTATAAGACCCGACTAAATCTGAGACTTATAAAGAAAAAAATTCGCCGCATTTTTTTGAAATACATCGCATTCTTCGGTAGCGAAACTTCCGTTATTTGGCTGAAGGAATGCGTTGTCAAGAACAGAAAATAAAATACTGATGAAAAAGTTGTGGATGCACACCGTAGTTTGAATAAAACTTAGGATGTTACAAGTTTGAGGAAGTTAGATTTCCAATGGGGAATTTTACCGAGTTATTTAGGTACCTATCTGCTAAAAATGTGAATTTCAACTTGAAATATCTTTTTTATTTTCATTTTTTTTTTCTGGTAATGTTTTTGCAGTACTTTCCTGTGTTTTTGTTACACGCTATAATAGGAACCTACTACGCTTTGGAATGGGCAACTAGCTTCATCTTTCTGACTGACCGACCCCTTGACAATTCAAAAGTGCTTGTAGTTGGTTTATTTATTGAAATGAATGCCTTGAGTTTGAGTTTAAACATTAACCACCCTTTTAAGTAAAGTATTTATATATATATAAAACCACACAATAAATACTTTACAACTACGCAAACAAATGAATGAAATAACGACATTTACTTACGTCCAAAAGCATGGTTGATGAGCATAACTACATGTTACACAAATTAGTCCTACGAACGATGCCCTCGAGCTGGTCGTAAGATGATATGGGTATGGGAGTCTGGGAGGTAATGCGATAAATATAACGGAGGATGGCGGTCCCGTCGAGCAGAGGGTCCTTCGTAAACTACGTGTGTCGATACAAAAAAGTTTCAACACCAAAAAAAGGAACCATTTTTATGCGTTGTTGTTGCATTAAAAAGGTTCTGGACAAACAGTCGGTCAGGTCATCATCAGTTGTTTGACCCTGCTAATTAATTTCACAGGTGGGTTTTCCTTACCATAAGCACGTCATTAGTTGAAATCGAAACACAATGCTGAATGCAACAATATCTAACAAAATGTCTTTCCGAATTTATGTTCCACTAGCTGCCGCCAGTGGCTTCGCCCGCGTGTAATGTTTATAAATTATAGCCTATGTTACTCAGGGTGAATGTAGCTTTCTAATGGTGAAAGAATTTTTGAAATCGGCGCAGTAGTTTTTGAGTTTATTCATTACAAACATACACACAAAAATACAAATCTTTCCTCTTTATAATATTAGTGTAGATAGTGTATATGTAGACTAGGTTTTGCCCACGGTTTGGAATTTATAAAATCCTATCCTAACTAATTTTATAACTAGCTTCCACCCGCGGCTTCGCCCACGTGGTATGTCGATAAAATCTAGCCTATGTCCTTCTCCGGGATGCCATCTATCTCCTTGCCAAATATCGAAATCCGTTCAGTAGTTTAGGCGTGAAAAGGTAACATACAGACAAACAGACAGAGTTACTTTCGAATTTATAATATTAGTATGGATGCAGAAGTGAGTTTGCTTGTTACGTGTTAAAACGGCTGAACGGATCTAGATGAAATTAGGCACATGTGTAAACCATGACCCGGAGTAAGACTTACACCCGGTTTCTGATTTGAGAAAAGTAGCAAATCTCAACTGATTATTCTCAAAAACATAAGTATGCGCTTTTAAAATCGAATTTCGCTTCTGAATTAAGATTTTTTTGAACTCTAATCAAGACTGGAACGTATTTGCATTGATCAGGAATACTCAAGTAAATGATCAGTTGATTATGGTTTAACGAAATTCAATTTTAAAAGCGCATACTTATGTATTTGAGAATAATCAGTTGAGATTTGCTACTTTTCTCAAATCAGAAACCGGGTGATAGGCTACTTTTCGTGGGCATCAGTTAGTATCCTATATCGATGCCTATGTCCTACTTTTGCATTATAATATTAGTTTAAGTACAAGAATGGATTATTATGGATAATAACGAACAATTATAGGGAAGAGTAAGGAGTGAATGATAATGTGACGGCTGCACCGACCTCAAGTAACATGGGTATGCGTCAGGCAGGAAGGCGATGAACAAACTATGGACACCTTGAGATTCATAGATGACACCATTGTTGTGTTATGCCATCGTGTATTGTATGAATTTATTGACGCCGACGACGTTACAGAAAATAAAGGACGCTATTGAAAGCGCCAATTGGTGATGAGCGTGCTACCTAGTACTTTTTGTTAGGTTTTGATTGGAGTTTAGGTAAAGGAAACAATATTTATTTTAATATTCAAAAACTTAGAGTGCTGACTATACTTTTAACCTACTAGTAATCGGGGGCGACCGGGGCCATCTAATATTATAAGGGGCGAGTGGGTACACTTAAGTAATCAGGGGCAAGATCCAAGGGGCGAGCGGGGCCTACAACACCAAATAATTTATTATTTACCTTCTCACGAGAATGCATATTTCCCCAAAAAAGTACCTATTCAATTCCCATTCTATAAAAAAGTTCGCCGGCCGCTGCCGCGGCACCGCTCGCTTCGCTCGCTCGGCTCGTGCGTAGGGGATCACAGTTCTAACCTAACCTAACCTAAACTACCAAACATTATATTTGTAATAAATACGTAAAAACAACTTTGATTCGAATATTTTTTTATGCCTGAACACTATTATGCTAAAAGTCATTACAACTAGTAACATTATGAGAATTAAAACTATAGTAAAACAAATTATACAACAAGATAATTATGCCGAAAAAATTGTATGACAAAAAAAAATTATGGTAAATAATTATTAGACCAAAAAAAACTATGCCAAAATCGTTATGTCAAAGAATATTAGGGAAAAAAACATTATGCTAAAAAAAGGGGTCTCTCAATTTGATATTCGATTATTTGGCATTCGATAAGGCATACACCCCTCAATTTAGATTGCCATTGAAATGCTATAAGTGAAGAGTCTTAAGAGCCAGCGCACACTGCACAATGAACAACTAATCGCTTTCAAATGTCAAGGACGTTCGTTATAACCACGACTAGTCGGAACTGACAGCGACTAGTTTTTGCCCAAGACTTAGTAAAACACCACCTATTTATTCATCAGGAAAACCAACCATTTCTGACTAGGCGCCGGCAAGTCAATGCGGTGTTTTTCAGTTACTTCGAATTTTATAAAATTCTAAAATGCTTTTGGGGTGACTCACCCAATTAGCGAGTTCAACACATCATTTGCAGCCAATGACTATTATATACAGTACTACAGTATAAATGCAGTACACACTACACTATGCAGTACTTACTCTTTGTTTGCAGCCGTTCAGTAGGAAAATAACTCAACAAAGTACTCTACCGTTTCTCAATAAAACTTTTAAATGGATATTCCAGGATGAGACATTGTTTTCAATAGGTAACAACACTTCTCAGAATCAAACCAAGACGCCTATAAATCTTTTTTTCCACCTTCAAGATTGGCCACCGGCAGTCGACCGACCTATCAGAAAAAATAAATTGTTTTCTCACTGTTCAAACAATACTCTTAGTAAACATCAATTTGTCGTGAGCCCAGGCATAAATCAGGAATTTGTCAGTGTCAACAGTGTTCCGTCTATAATTTGACAGTTCAAAGAACGTGCGGTATGTGGACATTGTCAATAATTAGCCGTGTTTATGCCTCTCGTCGTGGGGAGTCGTCGCACCCGCCCTTGGCATTCACTGTGCGACATTGCTCGGGAGCTTGTCCGTCGCGCGTTTATATTGATAGCCTACAGAACAGACTCACTAAGCGAATAGACGAGCTACTCAAACGATCACATCATTCGAATTAACTTGTATACGTAAAAAAAATAAAGAACGGGGACATTTGTTTTTTATCCCCAACAAAAGTATTATTAATTACTTACTGGGGCTGTCTCATTCAAAAATTTGTAAATGTAACTGTTTGAGACCGAATAAACAAATTTTTTTTTTTAATTTTTTCCTGTTTGAATTTCTATGATACTTGTTTTCTGACGTTGTATTATTAGTATTATTACACAAAAACATCACACGAGTGTACTAAATAAAGTAAAAATAGAGTGGCAGTTAACATTACAATATTTTTGATAGATAGGAACCGGAAACTGCGGGAAGGAAAATTTTTAAATGTCTGAACGTCTGTTTATAGGGCGCTCGCTGTCCTGTCATCCTGTGCGATCTTTTCCGGTAAAAAGTCGGCATCACACGTCAACATCCTACCCTTCATATGGTTTAAAACAAATGGAGTATGAAACTGCCATGTGATCTCAAAGTAAACCTACGGTAAAATATCGTAATGAAGCCCAATTCTCGTACTATCTCGTACTATACTAAAATGTTTACATTCAAGTCGCATCTGTCAAACTTGTCAAAAATGTTGGTAAATTGATTGTAGGTATTTTTGTCAGTTTGCGACAGAGATGCGGTTGCGAACGTTCTTAAAAATACGGGAATTGTCCCTCTTATCAACGCCGTGTGAAAGGAACCTCAATCGACGCGAGAGCTCTCAAAAAATCGTCCGTCCACCTCCATTGAAGTTATAATAAAAACGTCAATCAAAGTAAGACAATGCGTTGATTAACATGCGTGGTTGCAGTCGCTCTACAACTGTTACCGAAGGCATTATACCGTTACCAGATGGAACCGTTACTGTTAATGAACCCATTGTTGTTCAAGGAACATTTTATGATTACCATGACACATTGAAGGCACAAATTATAATTTAATCAAATTCTTCATTCAAAAGAACTGTTGTTTTTCTCGTAAGTAGCCGTAAGTTATTAAATGATGATAATGTTATTTATTTTTGTAAATTATTGATCCAAATAAAAAAAAAATATTTTTCACGTAAAACATAATTGTTTTATAACTAGATGATTTCAGGGTTTCCTAACTGAATACTCTGAGAAGAAAGACCGAAATAAACTCAGTGTCTCAAGTCCAGACATAATCAAGGTCAGACTATATGAGGACGATGCAGATAAATGTCTGAGATAGTCTTCTGAGGAAATAATCACAAACATGGGATGCAAGTGGACTTCTCCAGTCAGTGCACGCATTTGTCAATCATCATGAGCTTAAGGGTGAATCCGCATGTCCTGCCAGGGTTGCGGGTTAGTCCGAAAGGGATACCGGGACCTTGGCAACAGGCAACTGAAGGAACACGGGTGGGTTTTAGTCAGTAAAAGTCTGACACGCCCTTCCGCTCCGCCCAGAGCGGGAGAAGTCATTAGAAGACTTACCAACCTCAAAAAAAAAAGGGTGAATCCGCAAATTTTGAACGAAATTATTTTCTTACGGTTTTTGCAATTTGCAGGTCAGTCTGTGTCTAGTTGTATCTTGATCAAAATATGATTCGCGCAAAATATAACAGAAATAAGTAGGTACTTCACTTTTTAGATTCACAGCTTTCATGTTGTGCAATAAAACTTATAGAAATACAGTATTTTAGCTATAAAAACATGTAATTAAATGAGCGAAATTGGCAAAATTTCGTTTTTGGCCTCTTAGGTAAACTATTATAATTGAAAATTTTAAAATTATCGACGAAAGTTATAAAAATCTCAATCGTCATTTGGAAAACATCTTTAAAAAGCACTCAATCCTACTAGTATTATAAAAGTGAAAGTTTGTGTGTTTGGATGTTTGTTACTCAATCACGCAAAAATGGCTGAATGGATTTGGATTAAATTTGGCAAACAGATAGTTTATAACCTGGATTAACACATAGGATACTTTTTATCCCGATATTCCCACGGGATCCAAACTTACTCGGGTGAAACCGCAGGGCGCAGCTACTTATTTATAAGTGACAATACAAATTGGCATCTACAGGTACCTACCTACGTTTTCTGATCCGATTGTTTATATTTTCATCGGATACTTTTAGAACAGACTATATTACCGGTCATCTCACGCAGTGTTGGTACTTATCGCACGATTCCTAGGTCTACTGACCAAAAACTGGAGCAGAATACCGACACTGAAGCAAAATAATCCAAACTGGTTCACTTTATTTACGTACAGTAGGAGGTAGGTATAAATAATTGGTTAGTTTATTCACAGATTCCGATCACCGCGCCTCCAAAACGCGTATTACTTCCTTGTATGGAACGTAATGGACGTTCCAAGTTTTTATTGCAATTAAAATATCGCTTGATAAAAGACATGCCAGCTTTCATTAGCTTGGACGTAAGCTAACCGCAGCTTCGCCCACGTGAACCCTTATTCTTTAAAAAAAATCAAAAGTTACTCTATATAACATCGGCTATCTGCCAGTGAAAGTCCCTTCAAAATCGTTCCAGCCGTTTTGGAGATTAGACAAAAGAAAACAGACAAACAAAATGTTTTTTATAAGTACCGTACCTATACATATACTTTCATATGCATTTAGTAAAAAGCTTTTATTTTTTTTACATTACATTACATTTCAAACAGACACTTTTATTTTATTTATTTGAATGTAATTATGTACTTATTTATAGTATGTAAGTATAAAGATGTTCATTACTGAATTCCAGATGGTGAATGAGAATTTAATGTAAATATATTATGGAGTCGAAGAAACCAAAAATAATAACGATTTATCAGGATAATAGGTAAAAATAATACTTCAGTAGGTACTCAATATTGCATGTTGCATGCCATAAAATGTTGAACTAACAATGTGTGTTAAGACGACGCAAGTCATCTATTGCTTTAATTTTATTGTAGGTATACCACAGGCAAGAAACTTGCATATGGGGTTTTAGTTTCGATTAATATTTTGAATAGTGCATCAACATTCACAAATAAAAATAAACTTTATTCCAAAAAGACCCCTAACATTTAACTTGCCAGATTAATTCGTTCCTAAAATATAAAATAACGATGATTTCGAAATGTCAACGGCTTTTTATTATTGCTCTGGTTTATTTTTATTTGAAAAACGAAAGGATGATTCAAACACTGTTTTGTATGATTAAATTAATTTATACGTATTTGAAATGGCCGCGAAGACATTGATCCCATTGGAATGATTACATAAATAATAATAACAATAATGTTTGATCCTAATCTCGGTCTCCCACGCGACTGAATCGGTTCAGTAACCCTTAAAAAGTTGTAAGTAGAAGATAGAAGTTGTAAGTCCATTGTGTAGCTACAATGAACCTATGTAGTAACCTACAACTCCTTAAAGTACTCAATGAGAAATATGATTTGTGCCTTAAAATTGATAAAATAGTCTGGAACAATGATTGCATACAATATTAAAAGAATTCTTGTCGATGTATAAACCTTTTTGAGTCTGACTGTACCTACCTACCTAACGCTAACATAATGTGGAATGGATTCGTTAGATTACAATCGAGAATAATCGATTTACAACGTTATCTGACTACAGAGGGCCTAGACAAGTGACAATCGCTTCGAAAGCGTTTCGTATTTCTAAAGCGACTTTCAATAGGATTGACATACTTAAGCTTTTCGATAGCCTATGTCAGTCTTATACAGTTTTGCCTTTTCCATCATCGTTATCGCTGATAGAATATCACTTTGTCTAGGGCCTCACAGATGTCAGGTTTTCGTCTAGATGACTAATAAAATTGTCATCGACTTACAATTTGAGAACCATCTTTGCACCTACTTATTTTATCATCACGCCTGTAATCCCCGAAGGGTTAGACAGAGATGTACGTAACAGTACCTCGTTGGCCGCAAGCTCTATTGCTGACCAGCAGGTCGCCCAGCTCATTGGTTGATTGCAAACGTGAAGCTTTATAAAAGGTTCGAACTGGTGATAACCGATATCGATAAAAAAGTTATCTAGATTTCAATCGACCAATCATAAAGTTAGCCTTACTCCCAACTATCTAGGGATCGATGTATTACCTGATGCATCTGAATACCAGTATTTTATATGGAGCGACTGCCTATCTGACCTCCACAACCCAGTAATTGAAAAAATTATGTGAATTAAGTAATTTATTTTTCGCCAAAAATCGAATATTTTATGTTGTCATTTATCATTTCTGTATTTATTTAGGAGAGAAGTCAATCACGCTTAAACCGATGAATTTCGCTCAGAACAGTTGATTGTCAAGCAGAATTTACATAATTTATCCGCTTACGTACATAATGCGTGACAAATGGTCTATAAAATACATAGAGAAGGAAAAATACCCGCCGGGGTCGTTAACCTAACCATGGACTTTTAAAACTTTTAAATATTTGGATATCTGCGTGTTTTTCTCTTATATGCATTTATTTTATTGAGTTTATTTGCTTTTTAATACTTAAATATTTAAATTCTTGAGTGCCACGTGTTTTTTAAAAACATTATGGAGTAATTTGATACGAGTTAAGAATTCGTTAAAGTTTGCACCAAACCGTATCTTATCAGTATTACGGATGATTTTTTTTTAAATTAAGTGGAATCAAGTTCGTTGACCTCTCATCTTCGATACCAACTCAAAACATACCAACTTGCTTTGCTGCTTCATGACATGAGGTGAGTCGCTGCGGAGTAACATTTTCATGTGTCAGCGGAGGTGACGGGTGGGGTACTCCGCAGCGAGTAGCTAACTTCCGAGCCACCATTAAGATTTAATTGAACTGTACCACTTTTAAAGAAGAGAACGAAAGAAAAAAATTCCAAGTTTTTTGAAAAAGAAGTTTACATACCTACATTTGTTTAGACTTTAAACATACCACACATACCATCGCGGGCTTAACAGCGAGCAGTAAGGCCAGACACGGCAACTCGGTGCCACTACATAATTAATTACTTAATGATAATTTACATAGATTTTTTTTTTATTATTTTTCTAGATCGCACTGCAATCTAGAAAGTAACTTTTTAATACTTTTGAGCAGTTCAGTAGTTAAGTATTAGTTCTTTTGTGCAGTATAGCTTTCACCCTGTCCCTCACTAAGTCAATTTGTAGATATCTATTTTGCGAGAGGTGGATGGATAGTAAATGGAACAAAAATCCAGAGGCCTTCTTTAATAGAAACCGATTAAACAGCACCTGCCATGAAAATGTGTCAATTTCATATTTTTTTTACGTAATAATGTCGCATCGTCAGTATCGACATAGGGCCCTGGATATCACATTGAAAACATCGACCAACTGATACCTCTAGAGGCCTCAAGCCGCACTTTCAAGTGAATCATCAGACAAGTCACAAGATGACAAGTGGACAAGTCACGACTCCCGCGTCACCTTGCAGTGAAGGTATTTGATTTACATGCGCGTACGCAGGCGGGTAGTTTGTCAATTGTTTGAAGACATGGAGGCTCTCGTCGTTGAAAGGACAAATCGTTTTGTTTTTTTGGTCTTTCAATTGTGGCGCAAGGACGTCTGGTTTTATGTTTGTTTGTATTCTATGGTTATTTGTAGAGTGTGCCTTTAATGATTGATGTATGGTAAGGGTCAAAGCATAGAAAAGAAGAGTATTCTAACTCTTTAGTTATGTACCTACACCATCAATGCAAATTATGTAGTACTAGCTGCGCCCCGCGGTTTCACCCGCATAAGTCTCGATCCCGTGGGAATATCGGGATAAAAAGTATCCTATGTGTTAATCCAGGTTATAAACTATCTGTTTGTCAAATTTCATCCAAATCCATTCAGTAGTTTTTACGTGAAAGAGTAACAAACATCCATCCATCCATCCATCCATACTTACAAATCGCGGTTATAATATTAGTAGGATAGGATAGTACCTATAGTTTTACTAGCGACCCACTCCTGCTTACCACGGTTGACAAAACATCGAGATTTCATCATTTAGTTTTACGTACACTTTAATAGTAACGTAATAAACACATAAACTGTTTCTCTATTTAAACTTCGTGTAAAAGAGCATTATCTTTCCTCTCAACTTTGAGTATTTATTATTATATAGGTACCTATAGTGTATTTATGTTTATATATTTAAGCTTTATGTATTTATTTAAGTATATGTTAATTTTCTTGCGTATATGTGTAGGTATATTTGTTATTTTTAGTTAAGACTTCGCATATTCATGTTTTTTCTCTTCTTGTTCTCACACACTATTGTCTACATTTCTTTTTCGTTTCTCCTTTCGCAGGTCTGCTGGAAGAAATTTCTTAAGAAATAAGCAGTACCTTTGTACTCTTATTTTAATTATGTCGTATCTTTTTGTATTTTACTGTGTGTACATAAATAATAAAATAAATAAATAAACCTCCCAGAATAAATTCTCTAAACGATGGTGAAAATCTCATCAAAATATGTTGCGTGGTTTAGAAGAAAAACGCGGGCATACAGACAAACACGAAAAGCGACTTTTACCGCTCAACTGTCGATTGGCCTTCTAATGACCGATAACAATTAAAATTCTATTGTGTCCCGTTAATGACAGTTGGAGGTTTAATTTGTAATATGTACAGATTTAGCCACGACTCCTCAAGAACAAAATAATCGATTGCGTCATTTTGAACACTCGCCCTTTCCCTGTCCATTTAGCAACTCTATACTTTATCTATGTATTTATAGGGGTTTATTAAGTTTTAAATAGGAGCTCGTGGCTAAGTAATAACAGACGCACGGGTCAATCCATGAGGTTAAGCTACGCTTGCCGGGGTTGGTCCGTGGATGGGTGACTATATTTACATACCGAGACTCCTCCGTGTCTCGGAAAGCACGCCCGGCTGCCATTCGTGGATCTTTGACAGTCGTTACGAGTCTTCAGAAACCCGAAAGTCTTATCATAATACCCAGTTACTGAATTGTGGAGGCAATCCGGGTGATAGGCAGTCGCTCCACGTAAAATACTGGTATTGAGCTGCATCCGGTTAGACTGGAAGGTGACCCCAATATAGTCGGGAAAAGGCTAGGTAGATTGATATTAAGTTTTAAATATAAAACAATGCCGCATTTAAAAAGCCTCAGTTATAATTATATGTAGGTATTTAATTTAATAATATCCTGTATCATGTACACAATTTTTTGTTGGTTTTTTGCTATAAGGAATGTGAAAGGGACTTTACCAATCATAAAAATATACAATTTAATTTGAATACATTACCTTGTTATTTATTAAACGAGCGATAAAATGCTGATTTATATAATAATAGAAAAACCTATTAAATGGTGACTTATTTATTTTGTTGCACTAGTTTGACATTAAAAATATGATAAAAATGCATTCGGACGTTGCGTGATTAAATTCATGTTATGAATCTGCTTTAATTGGTCACTAATGTAATTTATATTTCGTGCATACTTACCGACCTCATCAAATCAATCTGCCTAGCCTTTTCCCAATGTTGGGGTCGGCTTCCAGTCTAACCGGATGCAAATTCAAAGAGATTTCAAATAAAAGACCACTTTTTATTTGTTTGTTACATGAAAAGGCTTAAAAAGTACAAAAATGAACTGACCGAGATTCCAAAATAAATGCTGGACCAGTCTTTACCCATGACTTGAACAAAGATTTAAATATGTCTAGATAGATAGTCAAACATGTGAACTCGTCGAAAAAATAGCGTCCAACTGCTAGCCGCTAAATGCAGGCACACTAGAAAAGCACAAGGACTGCTGTCACTCAAACCAGCATTTAATAACAAAGATGGCATTGCTTGTTTTAGTTATTTTGCAGCGCAACACTATATCTAAACATAATAATATAAATAATCAAAGTACTTGAACTTGTACCTAAGCCTGGGGAAGATAGCCAAATAATATTTTCGGTTAAATATAAACTTGGTTGGGGAATTGAAAAGGTACTACCACTTTTCCGCTCTGTCTGTCTGTCTAAAGTCAAGGCACCATCACTCACTTCACCCGTAGGTAAGTAAATTACGATGTTTCCTTCCAACATAAATAAAGTATAATTCCGTACAAATTGATTAAAACACATTAACCTTATCAAAAGCTTACATAATGCGCCATGCCCGTCACAACTCAGCGTCCAACCATATCGGCTTACATTAAAAACCTTTCATTAAAGGTCAATCTTTCGGTAGCCATTGAAATAATGGAGAGAAATATTTCACGGTGTCCGATAAGAGTATTATAGTACAGAAGAGAGAGTATGCAGTTGCATTATACACTGATCATCTGCCTAGCCTTTTCCCAACTATATTAGGGCCGGCTTCCAGTCTCACCAGATGCAGCTGAATACCAGTATTTTACATGGAGCGACTGCCTATCTGACCTCCACAACCCAGTAACTGGGTCATACGATACACCTTGGTAAGACTGGTTGTCAGACTTTCGGGCTTCTGACGAGCCGTAACAACTGTCAAAGATCCACAAATGACAGCCGGGACCAACGGCTTAACGTGCTTTCCGAGGCACAGAGGGGTCTCGTTATTACGTAAAGATGAAACCCGAACGCGAATTACGTAAAGATGAAACCCGCACGCGTGGGCGCGTTAACATAGGGCGCCTTCCGTTTTTCCGAAAAAATGAGTTCCGGCCTAAAATTATGATGTGACGAACCCGTATCTGCGCGAACGATCTTTTTTCATTAGGACGCGAGGTAACATTTTATGATCGCAACGCAATCGAACGCGAAGGATTCAATAAACAGACATGAAGGGAATATAGATCTCTTTTAAAATAACAGGGACGGAATCATCCTCAAAGAAATGAAAAGATCACATCCTTTAAGGCTCTTACATACTGGCGCGATTAGTCGCGCGACGCTTTTCGACGAAGTTTTCTCAGAAATTGTTTTGTTAAAATTCGCGTCGCGCGGCGAATCGCGCCAGTATGTAAGAGCCTTTAAACATTGTGCTAATTACGCCCTTTGCCATTTACCACTCCCAGATACAAAAATAAAAGTCACGATAAATAAGATTGTTTTCATAGCGATATTGATAACCAAATATATTTATTACGTCCATAAAATAAGCTCTGGTCTGCACATAATAAAATATTAATGCATAATCATTATTAACAAAAGACCTTGATTTATTTCTTCGCTTTTTATTCATCGAACCAAACTTGGATGGAGTGTACTATGCCTTATCGAATGCCAAATAATCGAATATCAATTGATCGACCACTTGTTGACCAGACATGTTTTTAAATCACTGACTGACTGACAGACTTTCTTTCAACAATTCAGCAGTGGTTGAATTGTTTAAAGCCTTTTTGCCACCATTGTGGATTCATGACAACGACATCATCCAGTTGGCTTACCAAGCTGATCTAACTTCCAAATATTCATATCCATGATTGGGAAAGATATTGCCAAAAAAAGAGGCGAAAAAATTCAAAAAAAAAAATATCTTTGGTTACTTATTTGAATATTTCAAAAGGTGCGGGTCTGAATGCCTGTCCGAATCCATTGAGTCTCCTTTCCATTCATGCCAATAAACTGCCTTTCCCGTTTATATAATAAATAACCATGAATTTTATCCGCTTTTTAAACATGAGCGTGTAGCTTGTAAGGAAGATCTTCATTATGATGTCAATGAATACTTTTATGATTTAAATTCGCTCATATTTTAACATTGAACATGCACTCGACCGGGGAGGTAGTGGCTATAAAGTTATTGTAGGTAACTTGTAGGTATAATGCCTTAAAATAGATCGATATTTAAAGGAAAGAATGCTGTTCAGCCTACTCACTACGCAGTTATTGTAGAAAAACACTTCATGACGTAGAAAATCATTAAGATTATTTTTGTTTTGAGATTTATTTATTGATGCATAACAGATAAAAGAGCTCCTGGCATTTGAAATTTTCCACAACAGAATTTTGAAAATCAATTTTCAAATCGTCAAAATTACAAAAGACAGTTCCCCAAGTTTCTGTAGCGCATCGGAGATGTTTGCTCAGTACCGAACCGACGCGACGGCTTCCATGCAATGATTCGCAAAAAAATCACATCACTGATGCGTAGAACGCAGGTCAGTGACAATAGGTTACTGAAAACAATGGTGGAGAGCCCTTACTCCCCTTTTCTGAGGTACTATGTGGGGACTGGGGAGAATGGTCAGGTAGCATATTCCTTGCTTTATCGTTCTCTGCACATCTTGCCGCAGTCACCAGCTTTTCTTGTCTATGTTTTTGTGTACTACTAACACTAGTGATAAGGTATTTTACTAACAAATTGGACCATATTGATGTCCGAACTTAATAAATAAATAAAAATGCCCGTCTGTCACCACTTTATATTGTTCAGCTGAGAAGAAGAAGTGGCGCACCGTACTACCCAGCAACACGTAAAAAAATCGGCCTAGTCTTTTCCCAACTATTTTGGGTCGGCTTCCAGTCTAACCGGATGGAGCTGAATACCAGTATTTTCCATGGAGCGACTGTCTATCTGATATCCACAACCCAGTTACTGGTAACACGATACCCCTTGGGTAAGACTGGTATCCAACAAGACAGACATCTGTCTGTTAAAAGTTAGAAGAAAAGAGTGGCAATGCTAAGATCCCATAACAGGGGGCTTAAGACGGTCACTTTAGCATTTTACGATGATTCATAATATTTTCATAAATATTATGGATTATGAAAATATCAAGAATCAAAAATAAAAAAAAAGAAAGTGAATGTCACAAACTGACAATTCCTATTAATGATCTGCGTGTAATTCTTGTATAAGAAATAATTCATCTGTTTGACAGTTTTAAATGGAGATTCGTAAAATGGTCCACACAATAGGAATTGCTTTTGTGTCAAATTAGAGGAATTTCTAATGACAGCTGGGATTCAGGAAATGAACTGCTTTTAGAGGAATTGCTAATGCGGCTTAGGCCCCCAGGACCTTCAATTAGCTACACAATCGTGACATACCAATTCCGATAAGAATATATCCGGCTCAAATACACCATTATAGCTCCAAAGCTTATTGTTCCAGCCTTCTTGGTATTAGGACGCGGAACCGATGCTACTCGGAAAAGTAATAATCGTAATGTCAGGGTTTTGTATGGAGATCGATTGATGCACAGCCTAGATAATAGGGATTCGAGATTTTCGCGCCCTAGAACATTGGCTTCGCATGAATAAAGAAAAGACTACTATGTTCCTGAAACAGTAGGCGTAATCGGCGTAACGGCGTAAATTGTGACTTACCGATTTCGATTAGAAGATATTGGTACCGATTCTCTTGTCACAAAATCCTCTAAACTAAACTAAAAATCACTATAATTTAGTTTAGTCCTGTCAAACGACCAAAATCATTCTGAAATAGATTATATTGACGCAACTTAACTATAATAAAGTTTGACAGTACTAAGATGGCACTGAGATGTTAGTTTAGTGAAAATAATATTCTGAATTTTTACTCTAAAAAAAATTCACGGGGTAGAGAAAACTCGAATTTGACAATCAAATGTCAAATTCGATTTTAGTTGTGTCAAAATAATTTTTAAATTTAGAGATTTTTTTTGTTAGAAGCGTTAAGATTCTCATAGCCAAAAGTAAGGAATTTTAGTGATAGTTTACTTCGGTGTACAACAGAATCGGCACCATTACCGCTCAAATAGAGCATCAATCCCCAAGAGGCCATAATTGGTCCAGCCATCCAAATAGAGCTCTTTGTATTAGCTCGCGGAACCGATGCTGCTCCGAACAGTGATGGTAATGTCAGGGTCGCCAGCTAACAGGTCCCGCTTGACATTCTACCAGCCAATCCGTAGGTGTCACTCATATTCATTATATAAATCAATTCAGGAATGCTGTTATGATTAGAGGACATGATACAACTGTTTTGGGCCCCCAAAAATTAATAACTTACGTTTTTTTTTTGGTTTATTATCGTTTTTTTGTGGTTTCGCTTCTGAGTTATGTCAATGTGTGAATTATAAGGGATATATTTTATTCATTGGCTTCAGTGAAGTAGGTACAACACTGAGAATTTATTTTCTCGCCGTAAAAGGAATAATTGTTTTGCTTTATCATCGATAAATTCGATTTCGACTGGTTTTTTCATGAATTACGTTCAGAGTCCATACGAAATGTTCCAGGTCATGTGGAACGTATAAAAAATGGTTTCATTTTCGTCATAATTATCATAATTTCAGGGAAGGCTAAGTTAGCTCACCGTCCGATTAGGACCAGGCCCGGGTCGATGGCGCGTCGTGTTCCACGCGCGCCTCACAATTGGCGGGGTCCGATGGCTAGGACCGATGCCTGCCAGGGTTGCGGGAAAGTCCGAAAGGGATACCGGGACCTTGGCAACAGGCAACTGAAGGAACACGGGTGGGTTTCAGTCAGTAAAAGTCTGACACGCCCTCTGCTCCACTCAGAGCGGGAGAAGTCATTGGATGATTTCCCAGACAAACAAAAAAAAAGGGTAGTCTAAGTACACATAGTTCGGCTTCTCAAAAAACTGTAAGTGTATATACCCGTCGCAAATGTATTCTACAGGTTCTTGTCCTGAATGATACATGTTTGCCCTGATGTCATAGTACATAACACTATCACCAATACAGAAGATCGATAACATTACATAAGCATTACTTAACCCTCATTGTTAAGCAGAGGACGACGTCGGCGGCGGCGGGCGGTGTGCGCGTGAGTATTGCCAATTACCGACACCAATACACGCCGTCGAATTGTATGTACCTAGTTACAGCTTGGCAAAAAAGAGTATGATGCGGTGACATATGAAACTAAATATTTTACTTAGGTAATGCAGACCTATGATGTTGGCACTACTTTGCCGACAAGTGCTAGTAGGTTTTTGAGTCAGTACAAGCAGCGTTTTTAACTATTTGTTTAAATTCTTTTACTCATTTCCCATTTGAAGTGACCTATATGCGGTAGTGGCGCCCTCATTTTTTCCAAACTCTTTTTTGCCAAGCTGTACGAGTATATGCGTTACGGGGAGATGATGTACTTGGGAATTTAGTAAAAGTACCAACCAAAAGAATCTTTTACCTAAGAGGAAATAGAGTCGGTCTTTTCTCCATACAAAAAGTCCTAATTCGATGTTCGGCACTCGTCTATTTCCTCCCCCAATATTGGACCGATTTGAAAGATATTTTATAAATTGATTAAGAAGGTTATTTACTGTGCCCCTATGTTTTTCTTTATTTATTAATAGTTGTCTTTGTACAATAGGCCTCTGATGACAGCGGTCTAAACAGGCAATTTTGAGCATTTTCTAAAGGTTCTAGTGCTTCTACAGATATTGTATCATCAAAACGGAAACATAGGGGCATAGAACTAGTTGATATTTATTTTACTGTAAAAAATCATTGCTCTAAGGTTAACCATAGAGAAAACAGGCGAGAGTGTTTGTATGGCGTGGGGACCGACCCTATTTCATCTTAAAGTGATTCATTCACCGACAGGCAACGCAAAGCCTAACAGTGGGTTTAGAAGCATGAAATTTTGAGCACTAAGGGTTACTACTAATTAACGTTTGTGGATGATAAAAACAGCCTTTAAGAACCCGCAAGAACTATGCCTCAATTTTTTACGATTACTTAAGGCGAAACCATCAGGGTAACCCCTCTTAGGTTTTTTGCAATTTGCAGTACAGTATCATGTTGTATGTTGATTAAAATTTAATTCGCGACCGTAACAAATATGGATTCGCAGAATTATAAACATTAGAATCAGCAATACAACTCTGTAAGTTCCTAAAAGTGCATTGAATGACTATTTCATGAAAACATGACATTTGGCACTTAAATGAACTTAAGGTTGTATTGCTGATTCTAATGATTATAATTATGTAAAGCCATATTTGTTACCGTCGCGAATCATATTTTAATCAACATATAACCTGACACTGACCTACAATTAGCAAAAAACGTAAGAAAAATTGAATTTCGCGGGCTACCTTAGCGCATCCCCCTTAAATCGTGATGCCCTTTCACTGAAAACGTATAAGTACCTACCGAAGTATTTATTTATTGCAGCAACATTATTATTTGCTCAAATTAATCGACACGCAACCACCACAAGGGGTTCTCAACAGGAAAATAGTTACAAGGAAATACCAACCGTAACACAAGCACATGAGGTTCATTTCCACAGAAACTCCAACAAAACAAATGAGAAATATATTAATGATATGTAAAGGATGGTGGGCAAGAATATATGGGAGCTGGTCCCACGACGCCCACAGATAAAACCACTGTAGTTTTGAAGACATTACTTCTCCCTTTACTCAGGCCAAGGCACATCAAAATCTGTCCCAGGGTTATTCAGTTCTGACAATGTTAGGTCAGGTTAGGTTAGGTTTGGTCTGGTTAGGTTAGGTTAGGTTTTTAGCGGAAAGGTGTGTCACCTACAGGGGACGCGACGGCGGAGGCCGGCGCGACATGTCGTGCGGTGTTCCACAGGGTTCGGTCGTTGGCCCACCCCTGTGGAACATCGGGTACGACTGGGTGCTGAGAGGCGAGCTCCAGCCGGGTGTGGCCTTGGTGTGTTACATGGACGACACGCTGGTCACGGCCCGGGGAAGCAAGTTAGGTTAGGTTAGGTGTGATATTAATGATATGAAAAATACTTCAGATGCACGTAGCTCGGTTCCTCCGGGACAGATTTTAATGGTGTCATAGTAAAAAAAATGTTCAGTGTTATCTGCCCTTTTATGTAATTCACACGTGGTGGCTGGCCGTGCTGGGACCACCCTCGCCCACTCAGATAGCACTTAAAAGCTTAATATTTCGTAAACGGATCCCTGAATCCGAAAATGGGTCTGACAGACTCAAAATATTTTCAAACGGCCTTTCCAACGACACCCCACTCCATGGAGTGGGGTGTCATGTGTATCCCATGGGATAGAGAAGAAAAAAAAACACCATCTCCACTTTACTTGTAGGGGAGGTACCCTAAAAAAAGACGATTTTCGTGATTTTATATTGCTGCTTTGTCGGCGTGTGTTATCTATCCATGCCAGATAAAAGCTGTCTAGTACTAACAGTGTTTGAGCTTAGCCGCGCACAGAGAAAAATACTATAGATGCACGTAGCTCGGTTCCACCGGGACAGATTTTGATGGTGTTGTAATAAAAAATGTTCAGTTTTATCTGCTCTTTTAAGTAATGCACACGTACTGGCTGGCCGTGCTGAATAAGTTAGGTTAGGTTAGGTGAGATATTAATGATATGAAAAATACTTCAGATGCACGTAGCTCGGTTCCTCCGGGACAGATTTTGATGGTGTCGTAATAAAAAATGTTCAGTTTTATCTGCTCTTTTAAGTAATGCACACGTACTGGCTGGCCGTGCTGAATAAGTTAGGTTAGGTTAGGTGAGATATTAATGATATGAAAAATACTTCAGATGCACGTAGCTCGGTTACTCCGGGACAGATTTTGTTGGTGTCATAGTAAAAAAAGTTCAGTGCTATCTGCCCTTTTATGTAATTCACAAGTGGTGGCTGGCCGTGCTGGGACCACTCTCGCCCACTCAGATAGCACTTAAAAGCTGAATATTTCGTAAACGGATCCCTGAATCCGAAAATGGTTTACACAGACTCACAATATTTTCAAACGGCCTTTCCAACGACACCCCACACCATGGGATAGAGAAGAAAAAAAAAACACCATCCCCACTTTACTTGAAGGGGAGGTACCCTAAAAAAAGATGATTTTCGTGATTTTATATAACCGCTTTGTCGGCGTGATTAATATGTCTATCGATGCCAGATAACAGCTGTCTAGTACTAATAGTGTTTGAGCTTAGCCGCGGACAGAGAAAAATACTTTAGATGCACGTAGCTCGGTTCCACCGGGACAGATTTTGATGGTGTTGTAATAAAAAATGTTCAGTTTTATCTGCTCTTTTAAGTAATGCACACGTACTGGCTGGCCGTGCTGAATAAGTTAGGTTAGGTTAGGTGAGATATTAATGATATGAAAAATACTTCAGATGCACGTAGCTTTGTTCCTCCGGGACAGATTTTAATGGTGTCATAGTAAAAAATATTCAATGTTATCTGCCCTTTTATGTAATTCACACGTGGTGGCTGGCCGTGCTGGGACCACTCTCGCCCACTCAGATAGCACTTAAAAGCTTAATATTTCGTTAACGGATCCCAGAATTTAAAAATGGTTTTCACAGACTCACAATATTTTAAAACGGCCTTTCCAACGATACCCCACACCATGGGATAGAGAAGAAAAAAAAACACCATCCCCACTTTACTTGTAGGGGAGGTACCCTAAAAAAAGATGATTTTCTCGATTTTATATTACCGCTTTGTCGGCGTGATTAATATGTCTATCCATGCCAGATAACAGCTGTCTAGTACTAACAGTGTTTGAGCTAAGCCGCGGACAGAGAAAAATACTTTAGATGCACGTAGCTCGGTTCCTCCGGGACAGATTTTGATGGTGTCATAATAAAAAATGATCAGTTTTATCTGCTCTTTTAAGTAATTCACACGTAGTGGCTGGCCGTGCTGGGAACACTCTCGCCCACCCAGATAGCACTTAAAAGCTGAATATTTCGTAAACGGATCCCTGAATCCGAAAATGGTTTTCACAGACTCACAATATTTTCAAACGGCCTTTCCAACGATACCCCACACCATGGGATAGAGAAGAAAAAAAAACACCATCCCCACTTTACTTGTAGGGGAGGTACCCTAAAAAAAGATGATTATCTCGATTTTATATTACCGCTTTGTCGGCGTGATTAATATGTCTATCCATGCCAGATAACAGCTATCTAGTACTAACAGTGTTTGAGCTAAGCCGCAGACAGAGAAAAATACTTTAGATGCACGTAGCTCGGTTCCTCCGGGACAGATTTTGATGGTGTCATAATAAAAAATGATCAGTTTTTTCTGCTCTTTTAAGTAATTTACACGTAGTGGCTGGCCGTGCTGGGACCACTCTCGCCCACCATTCTTAGTTTATTTATTTGAGTGTTCTGTAAATGGCAAGAAATGCTCTCACTTCTCAGTAATATCTCTGTAACTGGTAAATATGGTGAGTGAGTTCTGAATGAGTTTTGGAGTTATGTCAATTTACATTCATATACTCACGCCGTCTCCCCATGGGGGTAGGCAGAAACTGGAGAACACTTGATAAACGATCCTTAATCGAGACTGTTTTCGTTTAACTTCGAGAAATGTCGGCTATTTTATACAAAAGAATTGTTCTTAATAAATTATCCATCAGCTGCCAAAGTTCATTACGGATGGACCCTGTTGAGTATGGCCAAGCCAGACTTCGATGAAGACTTTTAGAATGCTAACCATCTTTATAGAATTTCTTCCCCATTGTGAGCGCTTACACAAACCTCACACACACTTTGTGCGTTTGCGCTTATCCGTATTTGATTCGTCTTCGATACGTGAAAAACACGGACGGGAAAAATTAGAAATTAGAGTTTACGAATATTTCCTGTACCTACACATAGTCGTAAGTTGAAAGCTTGTTTGAACCAAAATATTGTTAGTGCATTTCAAGTAAAAAACCATGACACACAAGACAAGAAATGGAGCAAGAATGAAATAAATGAATGATGGTTTCTATATTGGATCGCAAGGAATGGACAAAATTAGTGTTTTCATTGCCACAACTCAATGAAAACACTAATTCTTTCATCATATTATTTTAGTTGTTTTTTAATCACAAAATTACGTCGTTACCTATGTATAAAAAACATTTTATCTAATGACCAAAACCATTAAAAACAGTTCACCGCTAGTTTTTGCTCAAACTAATCATAATATCGAGACTATTAATTATTTTAAATGGAGTTAACTACCAACCTAATTCCATTTGGTAAGATAAATTAATTGGTTGAATATATTGCCTCTAATACACGTGCCAAGGACTTAATAACGTAAGGAATTAACTAAGTTACTTATATAGATAACGTATTTATAAAAAATTAAGTCACCATGAGGTATTCAAGAACATTTCGATGCGAAAAGAGGGTGACAAACCACAACAACAAACAACAACAACAATAAACAACACAACCGCACAACAATAAACAACAACAACAACAATTTTGTGGACTTATCTCAGTCCATAACGGTCAAAAATATTCTTCAAACTGCAACCATACTTCTTGTTCCATTGTGTTTTAAAATTACATTCAGACTCCGAAATTAGCCACGGTTTTAATATTTTTATGCTATCTTAACAAAACACATGTCGAAAATATAAATATAATGGACAGTTTAACACTTCGCAAAACAGACCTTTTTGAAATATTTCACATGATGGACATATTATGTCCATTATATTTTGAGATACGGCGAAAAATTGAACTAATATTTAAGAAGACCGTCTCGTTGGTCTACTGGTAGCAAGCCTACTGCTGAGCATGTGGTCCTGGGTTCGATTCCCAGATAGGGCAGTGTTATTGTTTTTAGGATTTTACCCGACTACGGCAAAGAAAAAAGGAGGGTTATGATTTTGACCGGTATGTATGTATGTATGTTCATCTGTTCCCTCCTATCTTCTAAACCACTAATCCCAATTTGACAAATGAGTTTCGTTGGAAGCTGGTTATAGGCTATGTGACGTCACATTAAATTAAAAATGACGCCCTCTAGAGGACATAAAGTAAGGAACTAAAAAAAAAATTGATTAATCGTACCATGTTGGGTATCAAATGAAAGAGCTTAATGAGCACATTTCAAAATATATAATATTATAACCTCAAAAGAATTTAAAAAAATTCAAGTAGTAGTAAACAGACAATTTAAAAATCCGGAGTCACACGTGTTAGGGCATAAATCGAACAGATTACGTGTGACTCCGGATTTTTAATTTTTCTGTCTGTGGTGTCTTGTTTATCTTACCTTTTTAGTCGTAGTAGTTGGGTTTTATTACTTGTTTTTTTTTTTCTATTATGAATTTCTCAGTAGCAGCCCTCGCCCCGTGGGATTTAAACATAACTGAAGAAATTCATGTGTACTATAGATACCTACCATGTTATGTTGCATGAGGTAAAGATATACAATAAGTGCTGAATTTGACACATTCTTGACATATTCCTTGGCAAGCAGCGTCATCAAGAACGGTTGAACGGTTAAGATTAATCAGTCGCCCCACACCCGTCACACTTTTATATTAAATTAAATATATAAAAGTAGTAATCTTAACCTGCCCAGTTTTATTTATTACCTTCGATTTCGTTCAGGTTAAGATATCACAGTAATAAGACTTCTGTTTCATTGATTAATTATGCAGGAATACGAAAATATGAAGTTCATTGATCCCATTGTTTTGCATTTTATTTAATAAACTTGATATATTATGAATATTTATTTATTCGACTCTGTTTTCGCTATACAGTTGAGGAGATAAGGATTTAATTAATTTATGGATGCAAATGTGCTAAATATTTTAAGATAGTTTTTAAAGAGGCAGCATCTTTCTTTATTTTACTTTAAAATGATCGGTATGCAATTCTTCCAAGTCAGACATTGAGGTATTTGCATAAAAGCTTTTGTTCAACTGTAGAACTCTGACAGAATGCCCATAAGAATGCTAATTAAAACTTGTGATGCATTTTCGTTCTACTGCGACCTTTACCGTAGAGCCCCAAAAAGGCTCTTAATCACACAATCTTTGATCGAATCGAAATAGCACGGTTGTGCTATTCTGTTAAAATCTTACCGTGAAAATTTAGGTGAAGTGAGCTTGGAGTGAACTGTCACTGCTTTAGCATGTGATGCACACTAAACACACACATGTGATGCTAAGGCAGTGACAGTTCAATTGAAGCTCACTTCACCTAAGTTTTCATGGTGATATTTTTATAGAATAGCACGACAGTAGCTATCGATGACAATGACAGCTCACTCCACGCTCACTTAACCTAAGTTATCACGGTGAGATGGTTACAGAATAGTATTTTTTTTTATTTTACTTTATTGGGACATAAAACAGTTTTATACATTACATTTAAGTGTGACAGAATATCTTAAGAACTAGCTAAACGTGTAACCCACACAAATGTCCGCGAAATAGTATAAAAAAAGTAATGCTGGTCTATGGAAAATACCAGAAAGATTCAAGTAAATTAAAACGAATAACAAGTCATCCCAAAGTAGGTTAATAGGTATTAATAAAAAACATGTATTAAAAAATAAAATACGTTTCCATACAAAGTGACGACTTGATATGTTGAAAGACGACGATCCATCAACTATAGGCCTCAAGATTGTTTTTTCGCCAATTATTACACGGCAAAGTTAAATGGTGGTGTTATGATTGATGGCGTATTGTAATTTCATCCTATTATCTTGCAAGAAGTGTAAAGTGAGCCTGTAAACCAATCAATATTGTGTACAAGTTGTCGCTGTCGGGTTATACTTGTTGTAAGTAATTGGAAGACATGAGAGAAAAGACCTACGATTTTATCTTGAATATTTTTTATGGATAAAGTAATTTGTATGATTTTACACCTCGTTACAAACTTACAACTATACTGTAGGTAATTTTTGGTATGGTAATATGTTTATTACTGACATATTTTTTCTTTAGAAATATACAACTTCGGTTATAATATGTAGGAACTACATACCTTTTTTTTTTAGTGTGGGAAATCATCAAATGACTTCTCCCGCTCTGGGCGGAGCGGGAGGGCGTGTCAGACTTTTACTGACTAAAAGGGCCCTGGACCCGCGACCCAGGCAGGAGGAACTACATACCTACCCCTGCCTTGGAAAGTGGAGGGAAGGGAACCCCATTGACACAGGGAATCCATAGGGTTACAGGGAATTTCAAAAAATCTAGCACATGTGGCTCCTGTCTTCAATACAACAATTTAAAAAAATATATCTTTTTTGTTGTTCTAAACTGAATAGAGTAGAAAATCTCCTAAATAAATGAATAAATAGAAATTTATTTACCATTTATTTAGGACCTACTCTCAAAGTAGTACCTATTAACTTTTTGGCCCTTAAAAGAAGAAAAAAGATCTCAAAACTGTTTATTAAATATGACCAATCAAATCAATTAGAGCCTTTTATTGTCATTGTCAAGCAATTGTCACAAGTGTAAAAGAAGTGGGCATAATAACGGATACACTTGTAATCATTACGAGGCAATTTGTTTGCCGATCAGTAATCGAACAAATTGGTATAAAGATATTTTCATTCAATGTCATTTGACCTTTGCAAATAAATAAACCATGTAAATAATTATCATGCCACAAGATGTGATTAATTCGGACAACATATACTTATGTATGGAGTTAATTAAGGCACGAAAGCTTTTAGATGACTTGTCCAGTTCCTGGAAATCTGGTCTCTGCATTTAAATGAGGAAACTCTGTCGTAAAGAGGAAACCCTGTCGTAAAATATGTTGGATGCTGGTTTAACCCAAAAAATCAAGAGGGACAAGTGTCAAACAAAAAGGATTTGGCAACATAAATAATAGTAGTACTATACATTAACATAAAGTGTAGCGTTATTAAAATAAAAAGACAGAGGTATACGAATAAAATCGTAGACCTATACAGATTACGGAATAGATCTGAATAAGGCGTAGTCCCGTAGCCCGTAGCGGTCGTAGCTCGTAGCACTAGTTTAGAAAGTACATCCCTTGTAGCGCTACGGGTGCTACGAGTCTACGACCCTTTAGCTGTCATTGATTTCCGAATTATCTATTTGCGTGACGCGCCCTCCCGCTCCGCCCAGAGCGGGAGAAGTCATTTAATGACTTCCCAACATCAAACAAAAAAAAAGCCTGTATCATTTCACTGCTGGACAAACGCCTCTCGCCATGAGTTCCAGTTCTTGCGATGCAGTGCTAATGTGGACCACTGGGTCGTTCTTCCAGCTCGTCCATCTTCGCCGTCTTCGTTGCGATCATAAACCACTCAATCAATCAGCCTAGCCTTTTCCCAACTATGTTGGGGTCGGCTTCCAGTGTAACCGGATGCAGCTGAACTCCAGTATTTTACATGGAGCGACTGCCTATCTGACCTCCACAACCCAGTTACTGGGTAATACGATACCTCTTAGTAAGACTGGTTGTCAGACTTTCGGGCATCATAAACCAATATAAATATAATTTAAATTAAATGCTGTTTTAACAAATAACCGTCAGTTTCAACCAGTATTCGCGATGGGATTACGCGATAGTAATGAAACATGTGTTTACAGCAGCCATCACTTTGTTATAGCGTCCCTTTTTGGAATGGAAACAATTTATTATTTCGGTTTTATATTTATACGTACCTTCCTACAGTATATCATATCCTAATTATTATATTATAAACGCGAAAGTTTGTAAGTATGGATGGATGGGTGGATGGATGTTTGTTACTCTTTCACGTAAAAACGACTAAATGGATTTGGATGAAATTTGGCAAACAGATAGTTTATAACCTGGATTAACACATAGGATACTTTTTATCCCGATATTCCCACGGGATCGAGACTTACGCGGGTGAAACCGCGGGGCGCAGCTAGTACTCTATACAAATAAATAAAATTGGCGAAGTGTCTATTTGTAATATCAAAATAACAGCTTTTTACTAAACGGTTATGAAAGTGCGGTAATTATACCAAAAAAAAAAAAACAAAACAGGCAAATCTTTGACAGCAAACTAATCAAAACATGTAAATATTTGACAGCTATTCGCGACGTTACCAACTTTTACAATAAACGCTCTAAACGAGGCCAGACCCACCGCCATCATCAACCCATCCTTTCCCATGTTGTAGTCGGCTTCCAGTCTAACCTGATGCAGCTGAATAATTTTTAAAATATGGAGCGACTAATACCTATCTGACCTCCACGGCCTCCTCAACGGCTCCTAGCTCTAAGTTAACATCTTGTGTTACCTTGTGGAACGCAAATAAATGAATATGACCTCCACAACCCTGTAATGTAACTGGGTAATACGATACCCCTTGGTAAGACTGGTTGTCAGATTTTCGGACTTCTGACGACCCGTAACGGCGGGTAAAAAGTAGTCCAGTCCACAAGGTAGTTAATATTACGTAGTATTTACTAGGCAAGTACCTTTTTTTTTTTCTTGCGGATGGGTAATCATCCAATGACTTCTCCCGCTCTGGGCGGAGCGGAAGGGCGTGTCAGACTTTTACTGACTAAAACCCACCTGTGTTCCTTCAGTTGCCTGTTGCCAAGGTCCCGGTATCCCTTTCAGACTTTCCCGCAACCCTGGTAGGAGTAGGCAAGATACCTTGTATACTAAGATGCTTCATTATTTAAAAAATCAAGATGAGGTTAATTTTACAGTAGCTTATACTACTAACCGGTTTTGTAAAACCGATCGCGGAATCTCCACCTGATCCCAAGGACTTTTTAATTATGATCTTTTTTAATTGGAACCCTGTTTGGATGAGTTAATTGTTTTGTAAAACAAGCAGCATTATACTTAAAAATATGTAATTTTACCATTCACTCTGGCATTATAGGTTTTGTATTTAATGAAATGACTCTATACAAGCCATATTAACGTTTACATATCCACTCAAAATTAATATTTTAGAAAGAAGGAAAAGAAATAAGTACTTAAAGAAAAATATTTTTATTTGGGACCCGCACAGGAAATAAAACAATAAAAACAAACATTAAAACTAACAAAATCATGAAAACCAGTAATAAAAAATCAAAAATAAAATAAAACAAACAAACTACTAAAAAAACAACAAAATAGTAAAAAAAAACAAAGTGTAAGAGGAAAGAAGACCTGTGCTAGGCCAAAAAGGCTTCTATTTAGCATAATGCTACGATATTTGAGAAAAAAACTGAATAAAATAATAAAAAATTTCTTAGTAGAATAAAACTTTTACTTATAAACATAATAATAATTCCAGCCTATTATTGTATCACTGCAGGGAAAAGGCCTCTGCTCCTACAGAAAAGGCATGAGAGTTTATCAGTTCAGTTGTCCTCACAATATTTTCCTTCGCCGATGTCAGTAAGCGCCAAGATAAACTCAAAAAGAACCTACATATGAATTTAAAACTGGTTCTTGCCCGAATTTGAACAAACAACCCGTGCATGAGAGTGCCTTACCACTGGGTCATGACGACACAAGATAAACTTAACTGACAATAAACTCTCATTTATCATTTGCATATCCCATCATATTTGTACCACTCATCAAAATGGCACTTCTCAAAATGTAATGGCCGAAAATTGTTCCATTTATAAAAGCTCAAAGGTTGTGCATAAATGAATAAAACATGAGTATCCTTCAACCATAATTCATAACAGCCAGGCTTTATATCTTGATGGGAACAAAACTGATCGTTATATGTGAAAACATCGAATCATTGCCGTAATTTTGTATTTACTCGTCGAACTGAGCAGTTTTTTAGGGTTCCGTACTGAAAGGGAATGGGACCCTATTATAAGACTCCGCTGTACGTCGGTCAAGTCCGTCTGTCACAGGGCTGTCTTTTGAATCGTAATAAATACTTAGGTAGACACTTGAAATGTTCATAGAGTGCGTACACACGGCTTTAAATCAAGCTATATATTTCCAGTATAAGATGATCTCGCATTGTAAGGAAATCCTATACAATGCGAGATCAGCTTTAATTGAAAATGCGGCTAAAACAGCAAATAATAAAAATTAAATTAAATTTAAGGGGTCTACAAGAAACAAGTTTAAAAAAAAATTGGTGTTAAATATTGTACAGGGGTACGGGACCCTTAGTATGCGAGTGCGACTCGCACTTGCCCGCTTTTTTTTAATATGCCCATTGACTCAAAAAGGTGGTAATATTTCATGTGGATCGTTCACTTTTTAGTTCGGCGAGTGACCATAATCAATGGAGGAAGCCATTACAGCCGGAATGCATCGGAGCCGCCGTGCAGCGCATCAATATTGTTAAGACTTAAGTGCGAGCAAATGTGTATATTTATTTATCTATGTATAGGTACTAATATTATAAAGAGGTAATTTAGAGGGCAAGTTTGTATGTAGGGGGTAATCTTCGGAACTACTGATCTGATTTAGAAAATTCTTTCACTAATGGGAAGCTACAATCCTATAATTATAACTAGGCAAAGTAAGTTTGTTTGTTACACTTTGACGCTAAAACATATGAACGGGTTTAGATGACGGGACGATAACCATGGGAGCTCAAAACGGTCACTTTAGCAGAATCAAAAAACTGTCAAATATATCTGTTTGACAGTTTTCTATGGAGATTCAAGTCTGTCAGTGTCAATATTCCACAGAAAATAATGACACTGACAGTCCTTAAACTTAGTATATGTGCTGATCGCGTTCAGTTTTCGCCCTTAGTAAAAAGAACGCAATACAAAATGAAAGATAATTTAAAAATACAACTTAAAAGAAGAAAATAAAAGCCACTTCCAAACAAAAATAAACCACTGCCACTGCTCCATCTTAAGTTACCCGAGGAGCAGCTAAATCTACTTGAGAGAAATCAGACACTAAAACGAGCGATCTTATAGGTATCAACAAATTGTACGCGAACGTTAATTTGTCAATAAAATCGCCTGTTAGCACTGTGCTGCAATAAATTCAATATACAGAAGAAAAGGGATCTGATAATATCTGATTGTTTCTCCTTTGTTCACTACTTAGGGCGGGTTGTTTCACCTCCACTTTATGCACGGGTAAACATAAAAAATGGCGCTAACAATCGTCAAATCAAAAAAAGTGTTGTTTCACGAAATAATGGCCTTAACGTACGTAAAAAATAACGATTACAGTAACCGGTGCCATACCCACTGGTTAACGACATTTTACTGTCAAACATCTGCACATTTGGTTTTTACTGGCAGCCCGAATAACTTTGACAATCGGTTTTCTATGCAATGAAACAACGCTTTGTATTTAACGAACGTTAAACATCTCACGTATCCGTCATTATTTGACGTACGTTAAGTATGTTACGTTAACCAACCGTTTGAAACAACCGGCCCTTAGGCGGCAGTACGCGGCATGTGACGGCAAAGCTTTTTAACATTTTTATGGCCCGGCATATGCCGAAGCCTTCCGCGGCATACCGAAGCTTCCCAAACCCGCGGTATGCTCAAGCCCCTTGTGCCGATTATCAATGAAATGCAAGTGCTAAGGGTAAATCATTTCCGCTTACGAAACTTTTGCCGTGGCATGCCGCGCCTGGCGTTTTATCTACTTATCTTGTTGCATTTACTCCGGACAGTTATTTAAGTTATCCAAGCTAGGAATCGAAGCCTGTTCTGTGTTCACCTCACACGTCGATAAAATCCGCTATAAATACTTATGCCATGGTGGTTTTTATGAGGTGTCGACAATTTTGTATAAATATTTTTGGCCCATTTAAGAGACATTTTTAAAGGCAGACATTTCGAATTATATTATTGGTACTGGTTTCTGGTAGTACATCACAAAACAAGTTGGAGATTCTTTAATAGTGTCCTAGCTTTTGCCCGCCCGCGTGGATGTGGGATATCGTCTCACGGAAACGTACTACCGGTATACTTAAGAAATGCTGGGTTTCCTATACATACTTTCATCCCATAATCACCCCTTATATGATTATATTTGAAACAAAAAGTAGCCTATGTCCTTCCCCAGGATGCTATCTATCTCCTTGCCTTTGTCGAAATCCATTCAGTGGCTTAAGCGTGAAAAGGTAACATACAGACAGACAGACTTACTTTCGAATTTATAATATTAGTAAGTATTACTATGGATTTTCGCATGAACCACATGTCACGTGTGAAAATAAAACTTATGTATGCTTTACATCTGTCACCTACGCATAATTAGGTCTAATAAGAAAAAACCCAACTACGACTTAAAAGGTATAAACAAGACACCACAGACAGACAAATTAAAAATCCGGAGTCACACGTAATCTGTTCGATTTATGCCCTAACACGTGTACATACATACATACATACATACATACCGGTCAAAATCATAACCCTCCTTTTTTCTTCGCCGTAGTCGGGTAAAAATAAGTAGGAAGATCGTAGGTACGCAGATACCTAATAGGACACAGCACATCGACATTTGTTACAACAAAATAGACAAGTGTGCTGTTGTTATTATTTTATGAAGTAATCATAATGTGGTAGTAAAACCGGAAAAACAGATAGGTAGCAACAAAGCTATCAATGAAAACCAACTTTCAAAAAGTTAAAAGTCGGCTTAACCGACACGCAAATTAAATGGCGCTTATTCGTAACAAAACAATTATTTCCTTTAATTAATACGGCGAGACACAACACAAACGAATTCTGTTTTTCGTGTCGAATAAGTACAAAAAATAACATTGAACTTGAGATGTTGAAAGACTGGATTCAATTCCACACATTTTTTTGTACGCCCGCTATACAAACTTGCTCCATATTCGCTCCAACTCTAGCTTGACCTTTTCCAATAATGAGAACAGAGAAAAAACTGGAACCTACTATGTATTTCTGCTCCGCGATTAATGATAATTCATGATAAATGTTTCATAATTAAAATAATCATTCTGAGAGTAATAATTTCCAACAACATTGGTGACCATTGCATGGCAAAATTAAAAAAAAAAAACTATAATTCAGACCTCCAGTGCCAAATATTTGTGTGTTGTAATTTTCTGAGGGACCGATTAAAGAAAAAAAAACAAAAGCAACTTTGGACATCGCTCTGGGACTGCCAAATGCGTATAAAAAAAAAACAAAGAGGCCGAATTAAATAATGAAAGGAACCTCTTAAGATTCTGAGATATACAAGGTACCTATTGGTTTTTCGTCGGAAATATAATGATTATTGAACAATTCAACCACTTAAAAGACCAGAACATTATATTAAAGTTTTTTTCATTCAAGCTGCAATATTCCAGCTCCGCTTAAAAATAAAAGCTCTACTTAAAATTATTTGGTAGGTATTTAAGAATTTAAGTAGACATTCCACATTTTACAAAAATCTTAACGACATATCACAATAATGAAACAGATATGTATAACCCAAAAAAGGAAAAAATGCTTACCTACATAAACGGAATTCATAAAAAAAAAATACATTTCACCAAACCCGTGAGTAATTCTTAATATTTATCGTTTGTCGTTAAAACGGGATGTTTGGCTATTAACAGGCACAAATTAACTGTTTCTCCTTTTATTATGCCGAGATTAATGTGTTTTTTTGCATAAATATATTTATTTTTATATTTAAAAGTGTGTCATGTGTTTAATGGGCTTAACAACTATACAAATATTATAAATTAAAGTCGCATTTCGTGTCTATTGGTGTCCGCGTTGTTCTTATAAACTACGCAACGGATTTTGATGCGGTTTCCACCATAATTTAGAGAATTTATTCCGGAAGAAATTATGTGCATAAAAAAATACTTTTAATATAGAAATCTCGGTGTATCGCTATCGTCAAGTCGTGAACACCGTGCGAAGCAGGGGTTGGGGCCGGTCGCTAGTTTATTTATAAATAAAGTTAGCTTTTGTTAGAACGATTTTTTGTAAAAGTAATGTGGTGATGTGGTAAAATTAAATCCTAACTATATACTCTATAATCCTTCTAATAATATAATAATACGTATTATAAACTCAAAAAAGAATTTGTTTGTTTTTGACGCTTTCACGCTAAAACGGCCGAACGGATTTGGATGAAATTTGACAAATGGGTAGACCATAGACTGGAAAAGGACATAGGATACCTTTTATCCCGATATTCCCAAGCGATCGAGAATTATGCGAGTGAAACCACGGGGCGCAGCTAGTGATTGAATAACACTAAATTGATATCATTGGGTACCTATTCACTTCATTATCATCATCACCTCATCATCTGCCTATCCTACAACTATTTTGGAGTAGGCTTCCAGTCTTACCGGATGCAGCTGAATAATTATTGCATAATCATTAGAAAATATTTCTATTGCAGTTCATTACCTTACAAAAAATATCCAATGACAATTAATCACTAAACTCGCGACAATCTAAGAAGTCCGTTTTGACGTTTCGTTCTCGTACTTGTAATAAAACGTTATGCCTTGAGAATCAGTTTTAAGCAATGTAGATAAGTCGTCGATTACAAATTCTCTAAGTATGTTCAATCGATATGTCTCGAGAATCAGTGCCTTAAAAATAAACTACCTAATTCTTTTTTTCATCGCTATACAAAGCATTTTTATAGCTGTCAAAACAGACTTCTTAGATTGTCGCGAGCTAAGTAGTTCACAAATTAACACAGTTTCCATGACAGCTCGCGCCGCAAGGGTCAATGATCTGTCACCATAACACCACATGAGCATGTTTGCCTTAAACAACATCCGTTGATCTATAGGACAAATATCTCCATAAAATCGATTAATAAACCGATCCATCATAATTTATTACAAAATAAAACATAAAATCCTAGGTTTTTTTTTTCAAACACTATCTATTATAATAATCCTGACTGAGTATAACTTATCGATTTTAGAATATGTAGGTAAATCGAGAAAAGGTCAAGAGCCATAAAATTAAAATTCTCGATCTAGAGAATAGACAATTTAATTGGTAAAATAAGTTTTTTTTTAAATCAAGCACTAATGTATTGCGAGTATCGCGGGCACTTCGCGCCTGACAAACATGGCGAACGAAATTTACATTACAAAGCGTAAAATTACCATCAGATCTGTCGTTCTTTCTCGTTGCTAGGGCTGACAGACTCAGAGAGTCCCCGAACAATCTGCGTTTAAAAACAAATGCTGTTTCCTATAGTGTAGTAGTAGTACCTAGTAGTAGATTTGAACATGTAGGTAGGTAGGTACTGGATATACAGACTATCACCCTTGCGTAATACACGATCAATCATTTGACAGTTCAACAATATTCATTGCGTTATTTAAGTATATTATGTATGAAGCAATAGATTAGCCTTCAGAATGATTCAGATTGTGTGTGTGTGTTAATAAGCAATTAGGGCTTTTTTTAAACAGAATTCGGAACTTACAGGGCTTGACAGCTATGTAGATTATTTTAAGTTAGGTACATTACATCTAGATAAAAACTCTGTCTCATATCTATAACTATCTACACACAGAAATTAAAACGTAGCTTTTCGTGTCTATCCGTCCGTCCGCGTAGTTCATAAAGGCTACGCAACGGATTTCGATGTGGTTTTCATCATCATGGTGGAGAATTTATTCCGGAAGTCAATATTAAACTTACGTAGGTATAATAAATAGCATATAACAACATCAATATTAAACTTACATATAATTAAGGAATCCCGATGTTTAGTCAATTCGCAAAAATCGTGCAAAGCAGGGGCGGGTCGAGAGTATTATAAAAAAATAGGAAAAAAAAATCATAGTTAAAAAAAAGACGTGTTATTCAAAAAGGCACTTCCAAATATTGAAGCGTCCCTGTGAATACTCGCATTTGTATTTCGTCAGGGCCTTGAAGGTGGTGCTTCGCTGTTTGCCATAACAATGAGTGACATAATGCCAAATGATACAAGCATAATAACTGGAAGCGTGGGTGCACTATGTACTGAAATGTGGGCTTAACATCCAGTGCAACACGGAACTGTGAGCAATTTCGAGCCCACTAGTTCCGAAACTATGACCCTGGATATAGTGATTAGGTATAGGTATCCAATTCTAGTACCTACTAGTAGCCTAGAAAAGTATTTTTTGTGGCAATGCTGCCAGTCTATTAGGCACTTATCCTGTTGACAGCTATGCGGACGAAAAAATCAAAAATATTTTATTTTACATAAACCTACATGGGCACTTATGAATCGTCAGAATCTATGTATCTATGTCTTATGCCCTATGATTCTTCCCCTACTTTTTTAAATACATGTAAGTACATAAAGACTTAGCTTATATTTTATATAAATAATAATGTTGTTTAAATCGAATAAGCAAAATATTATTTTTCTTGCTTGATTTTCGCAAAAGTGTTTACGGAAATTAAACATTTTGAGACACTCTTGCATGCGCATACGTTTACATTAAAGGTGCCTACCTATCTATATATCTGTTATGTCGCGTAGGTATGTAAGCGTCTATACCATTCACATTGACGATAATAAACTTGAAATTGGTTCTGAAACGTTGTCGTGTTATTGTGAACTTTAAGCCTATCATGCTAACTGATGATACGAGCTTTCAGGGATGTAGTTTTTTAAATTGACCGTTGCTAAAGTGTTCAAAATATTGTTAACGAAGTGGATACGATATTTTTGGACGTCTAAATTTTTTTTTATACACAAGTCATCAGTTTGTTTACAGTTCTTGATTCTTCGATCGCTATTTCTAAATGACAATTACCTATTCAGCCATCGTACGAATGAAATGACAAAATCACTGGGCACGTGGAACAAGGTCCTGGCGCCATTACGTGCCAACCCTACCTGAGGTATCACATCACATGAAACGGACGGCATATCATCTTTTTTTTAAATGAAAATGTCAGCCACTAAAAGTTGTTTTAATATTATTACCAGGCCCCGTTTGTTTGTCAATTCAGCTGTGTTCCCTTTTGTTTATTAGCTGTTAACACACCCGGTCCCGGTGCATAATCGGCTCTCGACTTTTTTATAAACGGTAAACTTTAAAACCTAGTTAAATATGCATATTAAAGACTTGTAAGTCAAGACAAATGGGTGGACTCGAATAAAAATAGACATCGCGAAATTATTTATGGACCTATAAAATTTTAGAGTCGGTGTCAAGGAGGTAGAGCTCTCGCATTTCCACGTTGTTATTAATGATAATGTCAGATAGAGAGCTCTTATGACTGAATCTGTTTAGTATCCTTATTTTCAGTTTATAAAATTGTACAACATAAAATAAGCAAGTGACAAGATAATAGTCGACGTGCCTTTAAAATGCCCGGAGCTCATCGCTCACCGCGGTGCGTTTTAATTAATTTTAAAGCACATAAATAAGTAGCGGTGTATACATTAAGAAAGCATAAACTTTATTGTCTTGGCAAACTTGTTAAGTTCATCGATACATGCCTTATTTTCTAAACTCACCTTGTTAGAAAACTCCAAGGAAACAAATCACACAGCCTTGTATTCACTATAATCCCGAGCGTGTTGCACGTGGTACTGGCACAATTATTGTCAAAAACACCGAATCGTAAGAGAAAAACAAATGAAAAACTATTCTAAATTCAAACGGCGCGCGAAGCCACAGAAATGTGTCAGTGGCGCGTCGCGGCGGACGGCCTAGGCACTAAACGTGTATTGAATAGTAATATTGGTGGGGACCAAAATCGAATTTTTCGAAATTTTGTGAACGGTAGTGTCGCATCGGTGGCGAGGTTTTGAATGGCGCAGCGGGCCGCTGTACATCCGAGACTGGCTAACAAAGCGGCAGGACATCGACTTTATAAATTGATTTTGTCCAACACAGTGTAACTGTACCTCGCAGTAGATTTGGCAAAATGATTCTTCGATGCCCTTACTAATTAAAATCGCTAACTATTAGAATACTATCGCTAATTAATAGTTTTAAAACTCGTCTCAATATTCCACTTGCACCTTTTACAAGGTAATTATCACTTTTTTGTTTCGTTAAATCGGTAAACATTAGGTAGTTGCGTATATAACACCTAACTGAATGTATCTAAATATGGGAAAAAGCCGGTCTTTGCAAGTAAAATACCTACATTAATAGGGCCTATTCAAACTGGATGTGTACTATAAAGGCTTCTCAAAGACCAATCGTAACTTCATAATTCGATAGAATCCCTGTATTCCTTATTCACCGTTTTGTCATCTATTATTTTCATAAATGTGTTGATTTATTTCCGCTGAAAATAATTATGATTTACATACCTACACTTTCTCGCGTCAAAAATAAATTATGTTTAAAAGCTAGATGAGGTCGGTATTTATTAGATTATTCCACTAATCCCCATTGACAATCCCCACCAATGGGGAATTGTGAACTTTCTGGTCCATTATTCCCCATAAATGGGGATTTGCGGACAAGAGTTCACAATTCCCCATGACTACTCCGAGAAGAAAAACCGAAACAAACACAAACTGCAGTCTCTTTCCAGACATAATCTTGGTTAGGGGCAGGACATTTGAGGACTATGCAGATGGTCTTTTGCGAGGAAAAAATCACACATACCTACTTGAGTGGATCTGTCCAGTGTCCAATCAATGAACGCGTTTGTAAGAGATAATGGAAGCATATAACTTGCCTTGTCTGGAAGTCTACGTCTTACGTTGCGGAGCATACCCGTACTCTCGACCCTTGGTAGCAGAAGGAATCATCATCATGGATAGGCCATGCATGCAGGAGGAATAGTGCTTGAATCATTAGAAATCCGACACATATGTATATCTATATCTCCATTCCGCCCATGGAAGAAAACAGGCTTCGTTCTTTCTAATCCTGAAAATTGCAATAAGGTAGCAGTAGGTCGATTTACAAAAAAAAACTAAAAGGCAAACCATATTCTTAGGTACCCGTCTTTCAAACTGCACGTCGCAGCGTCGCTTTAATTAATACTGTGTTTGAACTCGTAGACTCACAAAGCCTCACTTAAACGGTAACAACAATTTCCTACCTTATACATCTTAATTTGAATTGAAAGCATCACTAATCTGTTGAACAAATATTTGTACTCCACTAACAAAGCACATGTGCTTACACTGCTTACCATAAACCACTTTGTCTAATTCTATACCAAACTACCGCACTTCAGTGGTCAATGACGGTTAGTTGGTAAACAGTCAAGTGTTCAAGAGCTGGTTGAAGTGGCATGAGTCATGACCACAGAATATACATTGTGGCATTAAGTCCGCCTTTGTACGGTATTTTTTTTTACTTGTGCATAAAGTTTTAATAAAATAAATAAATAAATAAATATACTTAGGAAAATATCTTTAGTATAGAAATGGAAACGGTCTGTCCAGAACTAGTGTAAGAACTAAAATGGGTGATAGACGTGCGTATTTAAAGTACGCGATCTTTAATTTCGCGACCTTACTCGGCTCGCCGTCGGTGACACACGTGAAGCTTGCTCAAAATTTCATTTTCAAATTGGCTCGCGACTAGCGGCTCGCGGCGATAACAGACGGGCGAGTAAGCTCGCCGAGCCATAAGTACGCGTACTTGCTCGTACGTCTATCACCCCTTTAAGAAACCAACCATTGACACTGTATTCCTCACTGACGCAAAAAACTAAAACATGTCCCAGCCGTTATATCTGCTGAAATGTTAAATAGGCAAATCTACCTACTGTCGTCGTGTGAATTGGAAGTCTGAACTGACGAACCAAATTCAATCCAATTAGGCACATAGTTCGTATAGGTACAAAAGTCAATAAATTCCTCTAAGTGCGACAATGAAAAACTCTTCACACCTACCGGATTGGAAACTGCAAAAAATGCCGCATCTATTTTAATCATCAATACAAAGCTCTGAGATCGTTCAAGGCGTCTCAGAACTTTTTATCTTAATCATAAATAAACTAATGAACTTTAAAACACTTTATCTACACGATGCTAAAGCATGGATGAGGACACTCGGTAAATAAAAGTAGCGACTCAATAAATCCAATGACATTAATCTACTGGTGATTCTTGATGTGTTTGGGACAAGTTTTAGGAATTGAGCGGTCATTTGCTTGCATTTAAGAACGCTGAACTTCAAGTAACAACAAATTCAAGCTATGTACGAGATACAGGACAAGAGAATAATGACGGACATCCATAACCATACTACATACATAATCAGCCTATAATGTTCTCACTGCTGGGACACAGGCCTCCTCTCTATGAGAGGGAGTGGGCCGTAATCCACCACGCGGGCCCAGTGCGGGTTGGTAGATGTAGGGATGCAAGAAGTGTAAAAAAGTATCGATATATATCGTATCGATATTTAAAAAAATATCAATATCGATTTCGATATATCGAAAAAAAATATCGATATATCGGTGAAATGTTCAAAAAAAAATTTACTTTTTGTAGTTAATCATAAGTAGCATAATTTTCTATTTAACACTTAAATATCAAACTAGGAAAAAAAGTACAAATAATTTTTACGGTTCTGAATTCCAGCGGTTTTAGTCAGCGGCGACAACGGTGTTGCTATTGCAAATATATCGTTTTTGATACATGATATTTTATATCGATACATCGATATATCGAAATAATAAATATCGCCTGAAAATATCGATATATCGAACAAAAAATATCGATATTTCGATATATCGATATTTTTCTGCAAGCCTAGGTAGATGTCACATGTCTTCGAATTTTTGGTTCCAAGACATGCCGGTTTCCTCACGATGTTTTCCTTCACCGTTTTGAGAGCAGTGGTGATGAAATTATTTACACAAAGTAAAGCGCCTGTCGGGGTTCGAACCTACGACCTACAACTCGTAAGTCGCGGCCGTTACCACTGGGCCACCACTGCCACCACTGCACCATACTAATATAATAAATTCGAAAGTAACTCTGTCTGTCTGTATGTTACCTTTTCACGCCTAAACCACTGAACGGATTGAGATAAAATTTGGCAGGGAGATAGATGGCATCCCGGGAAGGACATAGGCTACTTTTTGTCGACATACCACGCGGGCGAAGCCGCGGGCGGAAGCTAGTCTAATTATTATAAATTCGAAAGTACCTAACTCTGTCGGTCTGTTTGTTACCTTTTCATGCCTAAACCACTGAACGGATTTCGATACTTGGCAAGGAGATAGATGGCATCTTGAAGAAGGACGGGTACTTTTTACCGACACACCAGGCGGGCGAAGCCGCGTTTGGAAGCTAGCTTCATTATAGGATGTTAAAAAATTAACTTCACAATAGGAGTGCTTTAGACCATCGATATCATCAATGTAGGTGTAAGTAGTTTGTGTATAATTTATGACACTTACGAAACTATAACAAGAGCGAGGAAAACTAGCATTTTCCATTGAAAAGAGGCGAGCTTGAATCTTAGAAAGACACTTTTGAATTACTATGGTGGATTTCCAATATTTTTTCTCAGAAAACATGAAAATATACAAGATAATCGACCATCAATTACTTATGTATTGAGATCAAGTATATAACAATCCAGTAACCTAATAGTAGCTGCAGATAGTTGGCACAAGTGCAAACACTCGCCCATTGCGCAATATTTGGACATATTGTTACATAAATTAATTTGATAAACAATGGTAGCCAGGACTTACGTAGGTACTCACTCAACACAGCTATACGCCTCGTTCAAAATATCTGCTGGCTTGGATTTCAGGAAGACTTGAGCGACAACGAGTGCTGCCATCAGACTAACTGCATTCTTGCAGTTTGAATGCAGTTTAGTACGACTGCAATACTTGTAATGTACTGGTAACTGCATTCAGACTGCAAATTTGCGGTTGGAGTGCAGTTGAAACAGTCCGTCTGATGGCAGCCTAAGGTACACATAGTAGTAGCCAAAAATAATAGGTAAAAGTTGAACAGCCAGCAATATTGGCCCGAAGACATTACCTAAATAGGTAATGGTATATTATAAAGGTAATGATTGCCTTATGGGTAACCTGGAAGTCTTTAAACAGACTCCGGACCCAGGTTGGCCGAAGCAAGGAAAACTTGTTCAGGTGGAGATTCAAAGACGACTCCGCCTTGGATTGTAAAATGTGGTGCTGCACCACAAACGACGGGATACCTTTATATCATGTCCTGCGTGTCCTGTCTGCTGCATGATATAGGAACTGATGGACGCTAGTGATGGCGCCAAACACGTGGGTGAATTGCCATCGACACGCTAAGAATAGGTACCTATAGGTATAAATTGAGGTTCAAACTAAATGAGATACCCACAAGACTAAAGCGAAAAAAACATACAAGGGATCTATAGGTACCAACCATACAGAGTCCTCAACGTCCTGGCTTTCTGAGAAATAAATAAATATCGCGATACGAAAGCAATAAGTACAACAAACACCCAAATTGTGAATCCTCTGTGAAATAGACCAAACAAATACAATCCGTTATCAGAATTACCGAACACTTTAAAAAGGTAAAGAATGCAAATGTGAACTTGCGTCACTTGCATTGGAATACCTGCGCGTGAGCATCATAAGCGAATGAATGCTATAAATCAGTCCCTACCTTGTACCACAGCCGAAATATATGCAAATCAGCCGGATTATCTTGTTCAGAGAGCAAAACTGACAAAGCGCCAGCTTCGTAATGTTTGAAACAAATGAAGTGTCTAATCTACACGATTCTAGATGGATTCTTGAATGTAATATTACTGTAATCTGCATCTGTGCATTTAAACCAAAAGAACAAAGAGCTAGAGCTAGAACAAGAGCAATCTTTTTTAATCTTTTAGTGTAAACGAATGTTCGTTTTCAGTGTTTATACCAAAATATTAACGAGCAAGAATGAGAACCAAGAACTAGAATGCACAGATGTTTAGATCAGCCGAATGCAAGCTAATCGCTCATTTGTGTCAATTCTGTGGTTGGTAGTGCTTCGTTGCTTTTTGCTTCGTCGTGCTGCCAGAAGCGAGTCCATCTATTTTTTTGCTTCTTCAACATTACATTCAAGTAGATTTGCAATTTCCTGCCAAGCATCTTGTTTGCGAGTTTTTTTTTTATAGTGTTCAAAAGTCGGATCCCACAGACATCTGTAATTTTGGTAGGCTTCTATCATTAATAGACATTTTTCTTGAGACCAATCCATAATTAAATCGATAAGTATGGTATTCAAATCGCTAGAACACTAGAACGCTTTGAGGAGACCGCCCCGGGGAGCGAGCACGTCCGAACACGAAAGAACGCTCTAAGCAACTGTTCGCACTAGGCTTGCAGAAAAAATATCGATATATCGAAATATCGATATTTTTTGTTCGATATATCGTTATTTTCAGGCGATATTTATTATTTGGATATATCGATATAAAATATCAAGTATCGAAAATGTATCAAAAACGATATATTTTCAATAGCAACATCGTTGTCGCCGCTGACTAAAACCGCTGTAATTCAGAGCCGTAAAAAGTACGTACTTTTTTTCCTAGTTTGGTATTTAAATGATTATAAAACTAGAACTTAGTTAAGTAAAAATTTTTTTGAAAATTTCACCGATATATCGATATTTTTTTTTCGATATATCGAAATCGATATTGATATTTTTTTTAAATATTGATACGATATATATCGATACTTTTTTACACTTCTTGCATCGTTCGCACGCTCTTGTGCCGTTTAAATCAAGCGAGCGGGCATTCTTAGAATATTCTATAGAACGCAATAGAACAACGAAGGAATGCTCTGAGTCTGTTTACATAAGAGGAATTTAATGGAGTGGGGATAGAATGAGCATTCGCTCGTCTGATGTAAATGCACCTTGACAGTTCCATAAAGTTACGAAGTTAGTTCGTAAAGGTGTTTGTTCTCCATAAAGTTACCTCTTTCTTTTTTGGATAACGGAAAGCAAATATGGGATAACTGGTTTCATTCAATTTGCAACAAGACTTGATTCCATTTGTATGTTAATGATGATGCTAAGCAGCAGGAGAATTCTCAATTTACGGGACGGTTGGATGTTTATCCTTTTATTATATACGCACATTCTTTTTCTGAATCGCAATCCATACTACTTAATATTATAAATTCGAAAGTAACTCTGTCTGTCTGCCTGTATGTTACCTTTTCACGCCTAGACCACTGAACGGATTTAGATAAAATTTGGCAAGGAGATAGATGGCATCCCCGGGAAGGACATAGGCTACTTTTTATCGACCTACCACGCGTGCGGAAGCTAGTCCTTACATTTTATAAAACAAAGTCCTCCGCCGCGTCTGTCTGTCGTCCTGTTCGCGATAAACTCAAAAACTACTGCAAGATTTTCATGCTGTTTTCACTAATGAATAGAGTGGTTCTTGAGGAAGGTTTTCGTATATAATAACCGACATCCACGCGGGCTGAGCCGCGGGCATCAGCTAGTAATATAATATGTCAATGTGAACGTCATCACAAGAGGCAAAAAATAACTATTAGGTCTTTACATATGAAATTGCCGTTTTGTATGAAAAAATTTAAACGAATTTTTTTCATGTATTTTTTATTTGTATTAATCGAAGTAATCACCCATGCAATCAATGCATCTTTGCCAACGCAGTGGCAGTTTATTGATGCCCTTCTTAAAGAAATCAGCTGGACGGGAGGCAACAAATTCTTCAAAGGCATTTTGTACTGCCTCTCGGGTATTGAATTTTTTTCCCGCCAAGAAGTTATCCAAATTCTGGAAAAAGTAGTAGTCTGTAGGCGCAAGGTCTGGTGAGTAGGGCGGATGACGGAGAGCTTCCAACCCCAGTTCTTGCAACTTGGAGACCGTCTGCTGTGCAGTATGAGGTCGCGCGTTGTCGTGCAGGAGCAGCGGAGACGAGCGATTGACCAATGCTGGTTGGAGATGTGCCAGCTTCTCCATCATTGTGTTCAGTTCTTCACAGTACACATCTGCAGTAATGCTCACCCCGTTTGGTAAGAAGCTGTGATGAATCACACCGGCGCTAGACCACCAAACAGTGACCGTCACTTTTCTAGGGATAAGTTTTCGTTTAGAGCATTGTTTAGGTACTGAACCAGGATCCAACCAACTTGCTGAGCGCTTGCAGTTATCAAACAGAATCCATTTTTCATCGCAGGTAACAATGCGGTTCAAAATTCCTTCATTTGTGTGTCTGTTGAGCAGTGCAAGGCACGCCTCGACGCGCACTTCGCGCTGGCGATCATTGAGTTCGTGGGGCACCCATTTGTCAAGCTTTTTTACCTTGCCAATTGGACGCAAATGGACCAATATTGTTTTGACGCTAACGTCGAAAGCTGCTGCTAATTCAGCCGTAGATTGTGTATCATCAGCTTCCACAATCGCCTTTAATTCGTCATTGTCGACCAGTCTTCGGACGACCGCGAGGTTCATTTTTCAGGTCGAAATTTCCAGAACGGAAGCGAGCAAACCAATAACAGGTGGTGCGTTGGTTTGTAGTGTTAGCTCCGTAAACGTCGTTGATGTTGCGTGCCGCTTGTGCCGCGTTGCTGCCACGACGGTAGGTACTCATATTCCATAATTACTCGAATTTTTAACGTATCCATGATGACGAAAAAGATTGAAATGCGATGAAAATGTAACACTAATCATTAAACAAATGACTTCTTTTGAAAAAAGAATTCCATGTTTTTTAAATAAAATTAATTTGAAATTAGAATTCTTAGCCAAACAAAAATTATTTTGATTTGAAATGGCCAGTACTGCAGAACGGCAACTTCATAGGTAAAGACCTATTAGTTCTTAACGGGAATCCTGACAAAACGTGCAAACGATAGCAAGCCTTCTGACATTTAAGGAGGCAGGAGTTTGTAGTTTACTTTATCTTGCAGTCGAGAAAACCTCAGATAAAAAATTTGCTTGGCAAAACATAAATAACTAACATAATAAATAAATAGTACCGTATAAAATTGTATAGCAGTAGGACTCCAGACTCTGACCAAGGTGTATCGTGTTACCCAGTAATATAATAGTAATCTATGCCAGTAACTAACTGGGTTGTGAAGGTCAGATAGGCATAATGTTCAGCCAAGATATATACCTAATCGGCCGTATTGTACCTATAGGTATACTAATAAATTTAATTTAAAATTAGCAAACAACAGCTACTTATCACAAAAATAAACTTTCAAAATTTGTGTCTGCCCGTCCGTCTGTTTGTTCCAGCTAATCTCCGACACGGCTGGACCGATTTTGATGGGACTTTCACTGGCATATAGATGATGTTATAAGGAGTAAAAGCTACTTTTATTTTAGAAAAATAATTAGCGCCTCGCGGGCAGCAGCTGTTTATTAAATAAATTGTCCTATTGTTTTCTATAATAACTGAATAAAATAAAATAGCTTTGCCCTTGAATAAGTTATCTTATTTATTCGTTCCGTAATGCTGAGGCTACATTGTCGCGTTATCGCGAACTTTGCACGTTCTCTCGCACACCGCTCGACGTCTCGCTGAGCAACAGAGAGCGTGCGACATATAGTTCGCGATAATGCGACAATGTAGCCCCAGCACTACTTCAGACAATGCGGTAAAAGGCGACACGACGACGCTCCAACCCACTTCATCACTTCATTATTTGGGTATGGTAAGAAACACTTGAAAATAAAACAAAAAATCACTTATAATACATAATATAATTAAAAGATCTTGTCTCAATATCATTTACTTACGTAAAAACTTCTCATACTATTTACATCTCAATTCACAACTCATTTACAATAGTAATAAATCACAAAAATATAAAAAAAAACAATCTGAAATAAAGGGGACAGTACAAAATCTCCTCATATACAAAGAAACTCATTTGATCATATACTACATACAATGTACATTATTTACATTCAATACTGCATTTTGAGTCGTAGACATAGTCAATGGATTCCTTCACTGTGCAAGGATCTTTGGAGACACATTGGGCCTAAAACTACAAACATACTATTTGTTTCTAAATTATGTACATTTTTATTACATTGACAAATTAAATAGTTAATTGATTCGGCGTGACTTTGCTGAATCCATTATAAAATACAATAGACGTAGATAGAGGCATCCTCAGGACGATTGACCAGTCGCAAACAAGAACACGACGTGTTGCCGAGCGCTGGACGCAGAGTAACCCACGCAGACGCGGTGTGGCAACACGTCGTGTTCTAGTTTGCGACTGGTCAGTCGTCATCCTGAAGATGCCTCGTTGAGAAGTGAAACACGTGTCGATTTCTTACAGGGTTTTTTATGACTCTTGGAGAATAGTTAAGCGGAATAGGTCACTAAATATATCTACGTCTATTGTATTTGCCAAATTAAATCATTATCACATCAGCCATTGGAGGTCCACTTGTGTATAAGGTCCAATTGCTAGCGAAACTCTGTAGACGTGTTAGGTGTAGATATAGTCATAAAACGAAAAGGACTGTCATCTTGGATAACTTCAACCTTAGATATGTTACGGCTACATTGTCGCGATAAAGCGAACTAGCCTTCGCACGCTCTCTGTTATACGTCCAGACGTCGAACAGTGTGCGAGAGAGCGAACGAAGTGTAGTTCGCCTTATCGCGATAATGTAGCCGCAGCATTAGTACTACAACGATCTTTTGGCGCCCGAATGACATCGATAGGCGGCGTTGTTGGTAAACATTTTGTGAAATGGTCACAGAAATTGTAGTGACGAAAACAAAATGGCGGCATTAATTCCCATTACGGCCATGCGTCAAAAGAACCATAAAGCGTTGTTAGCTTCAATTTACTGGAAATTGTTGTCAAAAGTGATAAAGCTATTACAAGGTCGACTATACAGTCAACCGCACGCCTATAGTAACAGTTTGACTTGCATAGCACCTTTATTTCGTAGCAGTAAGGCCAGTTTTCGCAGTTCAAGTGTTACAACTGACGTGCACCAGCATAATACACTATATTATAAACCTCCACAGGATAAAATCTACCAGCGAACTACCTTCATATAAATTATATACAAACAATAATTCGTACCATACATTGTGCTTAAGTTTTGAGATCATAGTCAATGTTAGACCCAGTAGTGTCGTACCATAAATTCGAAATAGGAATGAGATCTATGGACTCATGTGCGAAAGACAGGAATTTAGGTTGCAGACAAAATCGAGGCCCTGAACAGATATTTTTTGACCAAATTGAATAATAGACTTTATAATCAGTGTTTAAAGTGCAAAGTTGTACTAAAAGTCGACATATTTCAAACATTTCCTTAGGCGTCTCGCTCGTTTGCACTTTAAGACACTCATTATATGTTTTATTATCCAATGTCATAAAAAATCTCCGCTCTGCACTCCTACATGGTCTGCACAGAGCCTGAGGTCTTCACAATATAGCTTGCTTCTTTAGCGTATGGCGATTGCGTAGCATAGGATATAAATATGTACTGGCAATCCTAAGTACACTACAGTGTGGGTTGTATGTTGATCAGAATTAATAGAATTATAATCATTCAAATCATCAATAGAACTCTCTACTAAAATCATATTTTGATCAATTTACAACAGGACACTTACCTGCACATACAGAAAAAATAAGAAAAATTGAGTAGTAAATTGATTCAGGTGTGACTGCGGAAATCCATTATAAAATACAATTGACGTAGATATATTCAGTAACCTATTCCGCTTTACTATTCTTCAAGAGTCATAAGAAATCGACATGTTTCACCTCTCAACGAGGCATCCTCAAGATGACGATTGACCAGTCGCAAACCAGAACACGACGTGTTGCCACATCGACCGCTGGACGCACTCTGCGTTCAGCGCTTGACGTGCTAACACGTGTCGCTTTCTTACAGGGTTTTTTATGACTCTTGAAGAATAGTAAAGCGGAATAGGGTACTAAATATATCTACGCCAATTGTATTTTTTGAAAAATTGAATTTCGCGGGCTATCATATTGTCTATGCTACGCAATAGCTTAGCTCAACTAATCCAGAAATTTAGCGCATTTTTGGAGTGGTTTAAACAAAACATAATAATTATACAATTTCATGTGATCAACAGTCAACCAATAGGAAAATTGATTCAAAATCACAGGTATATGTTCTTGGAATAAATAAACAAATAAAATAAACTTTTTAAATATACAGTATGTTAACTAACGAAGGGCGTTCCCGCTAACCCGCAATAGTAAGATAACATACTGTATAATGTCGAATCAGTTTTGGGTGTTAGATCAAAAAAAATCTTAAGACAATCATGTCAATTGTTTTTCCGTGATAATTATGTACAGATTTGATTGGTTCACAGAAAATTTTAATGTGTGAGAAAAAGTTCATTGCCTGATATAAGAGTACTTTCGACGCCAAGTGCGATGAATTTTATAAGTCGGCTGGCGAGTTGCGCCTACGAAATTGACCTGGTCATTCTCCCCTCGGACAAGAGACTCTCCTTGTGTAAATGAGCATTATTCATGAATATACATAAACTTACGACTTTTTCCAATCGGGGTAGGCAGAAACTCCTAACATTGTTTTTGCTTCATCCACGTTCCTACATCTGTTCATACACGCGCGCGATTATTCATGAAATGCAACATTATTATCTAAGAGCCATATAGTATTGGCGTCGAAAGTTCACTGCTATATTGTGCTTTGTACACACCGCGCCTACGAACCTGTTTAACATTTCCTCGCAATTTGTGGAAGAGTTAAAAAAAAAATATTAGCCAACGCTATCGAACGTTCGTCAGACAAGTGACAATCGCTTCGAAAGCGTTTCTTTTTCAACACCGACTTTCAACAGGATTGACATAAGCTTTTCGATAGCTTATGTCAGTCCTGTACATTTTTGCCCTTTCCATCATCGTTATCACTGATAGAATGTCAATTTGTCTAGGCCCTCATATCATTGACTCGGCCTGTACTCAGCATTACTATTGGTCCTGATTTAGTTGTGAATAACTGCTGTCTTTTACTTGCAGGTGATTAAGAAGGAATAACGAATACAATGCGTCCATTATAACTCGTACCTTGACACGATTGGTAGCACTGAATTTTGCAGTCTTAATTTCAATACTATTAGAGTTCAAAATGGCGACTGACAGTACAGTACTACCAATCACATGACTGTAAAATTCCGTGCTATCAATCGCGTCACGCGTCATGTTATAATGAACGCACTGTAGTTACTGGAACGTAAATTATCGACGCGTCAAAATTAAACGCAGGTCAAGTGCTGCGATACGCTGTTGATAATAAATTCAACCAATCACAGCAGTTCACGCGCACTTGACATTTTGTCTGCTAATTTTTATGTTGATTTTCGTTCTAATACCGGGAGTAAATTTATCAAATAAAAGTTGACCGAAAATATTCTCCACCACTGGCAAAGTAGAAGGACGAAGAGACGAAACCACGTTACATCACAATTCTAGGATCACGACCCTTAGTATTGAGAAATACAACTGTAAACTTCTACTCAAAAGCAACTGTCTCCTTCTCACATAAATTGACAGAAAAAGATAGCAATACTCTCAATGTACTCAGTACACAACTCTCACAAATTGACATGACATGTATTGTCGTCCCTCTCCTGCGCAGCTGCACATCCGTTTCCGGCCACGTTTGAGCACACCACACTCTAGCGTTTGCACTAGTAACACGAACACTGTCTAGTCTATGCGTTTGTGTAGTCTATGACGCCCGCCGTTTTAACGTTATCTTGCCGCGGGCTAACTGCGATATGTATATCCGTACCCGCTCTAGGTTTGTTTTCTTTACCCATATCTGAAACAAAGAAATAGTTGTTTATTATTATGAATTTACAAAAAATCGCATATTTGTTCTACTTGTAATTGAAACTTGTTTTAGGGAAAAATATTAAAAGTTAATCACCACATGGAAAACATTTGATAAAATAAATATCGCAGTTCGAATTAGGTGTTTTACAAATCGCACACAATAACCAGCTGTTCATCTCATTTAGGGATCTCGCGCACGAGACGGTCGCAACGGCCAACTAGCCGACCAAGTGCGCGTTTCGTATCGGTTTCTACAGTTTAAAATTGTTTATTTCTTTGTAAGAGATATGTCTGGAAGTATTGATCCGACTTTAAAAAACCTTTCATTGATAGAAAACTTCAATTCTTTTTTATGAGGATTTCCATAGGTTATTTTTTTTCAAAGTGTCCGGTACTATTTAGTATTATATAATTTTCTATTCTATTAATGACTGACCGCCTCGTCGTTAATGGCGTGTATGTGTCCACGGACCTTGGGCCCGTCCCGCCACAGACACTGTCCACGATGGTACCAGCGATTCTCGCACAGTAATTTGCCGTTTTCTACGCAAACCGCCATAATAAAGAAAAGTTTACTAACCGCCTCGTCGGTGATGGCGTGTATGTGTCCGGGGAACTTGGGCATGTCCCGTCCCTCCACGGACACGCTCTGTCCCCGGTGGTACCAGCGACGCTCGTACAGTAACTTGCCGTCTTCCACACGGGTTTCTGTCGTCTCTCCACTGTCCCGGACAGGGGACTCACCTGTGGAAGAGACTTTTGTTTATGAATAAATTATTCTAACAATTATTAGATAGGAGTCTTTAAATATTTGAAAATACTCACAACTACTAGAATTCAAATGCTTCCTGGGCTGCGTGGAGTTATGTGCGGGCGCATGGTGTGACCTGGGTGGCGGGGAGTGCCGCGAGATGGCGCGCAAGTCGGCCTCGATGTCTCGCTCGTCCAGTTGGAACGTCAGCGTGGTTGCTAGGGGCTTCCGCCGCTTGTCCGGCGCCGGCGCAGGCTCGTTCGCGCGCCGTCTTAGGATCCGTTTCATTACTGGTTTTACCTGAGGATTATACGTAATATAATAAGTATACGTAATACAACAAATAAATAACACAATTACACACTAAGTACTGACTTTACGTTACTCACTAATTAGGAATGTTTACTATCCATACAAAAAAAAAAAATAAGCAACATTACGCGTGCCCCGAAAGATAAGGCAGAGGTGTAAAAAAATCATAGTATTACATTATTGTCACAATGGCTAAAAGGCACATCGATCATAGCCAGTCGTGCGTGAGAAAGATGTTGCAAAACAAATGATAAAAAATGACTTCTAAACTTCAAACCTATAAAAATAGTAGTTACTGAACATTGCCTGTTATCAACGGATTTCCTTAATACTTCGCTATAAAACAGCTGTTATGAACAGTATTCATTTGGAAACTTCCATGAAATAAGGTGGAAACAAAAAGTTCAGCCACACAACATTGCAGTATACAGCCGTTAATATTGCATGTTGAAGAAAAATATGCTTAGTAGAGTAAGAGAAACTCAGTAGGCAGGGCATCCTGTCTGCGGGAAAGCCCGAAAGGGATAGCGGGGCCCTTGGCAACAGGCAACTGAAGGAACACGGGTGGGTTTTAGTCAGTAAAAGTCTGACACGCCCTCCCGCTCCGCCCAGAGCGGGAGAAGTCATTCGATGATTTCCCACCCTAATAAAAAAAGCCCTAGGAGGACATAATAATGACTTTATTGTTGTCGCTTCAGAAAGGTCAGGTGCATAGCACACGCAACTAAAAAATTACCCTAAAAAAAAGGCCAGAAAGGTCAGGTGCATAGCACACGCAACTAAAAAATTACCCTAAAAAAAAGGCCAGAAAGGTCAGGTGCATAGCACACGCAACTAAAAAATTACCCTAAAAAAAAGGCCATCCTGTCTGCCTAACTGTACTAAACAATCGTCCTTCCATTTAAGAGGGTTTCCTTACCTCCATAGAGTCTCCATTGAGTTCCATACTGTGCCTCTCACTCTCAATCATTTTCCTCTTGTCCTCGAAGTCATTAAGCAGGTTTTCCCTCAACTCTATCTTCTTCTCTTCAAACTCTTTAGCCGCTGCTTTCTTCTCTGCTATGTACTCTCTTTCTACTACGTCGTACATGTGTTCCCTGCGATTTTTGAAAAAACTAGTAAGTACATTTTTTATAAAAAGTTTTATTTTTTAAATACTGGATGGGATGTTTAGCATAACATAACATCTCGCCTGTAATCCCCGAAGGATTAAGCACAGGTGTACCTATAGTACACCCACATTTCGCCAGTTATTTTTAAGTCCCATGTAATACGGGGGCGAGCCCATTGCCAAGTATTCAATAGTATAGACTTGTTAAGACAAAACCCTAAAGTAAGTAAAGGTATGTTAAAGTCAAAATTAAAGAGTCTATTCCTTGATAACGACGATTCTGCCTGTACCGCGAAATAAATTAACACCATAAAGTATAATTACATTAGTGCATACCTGGTAGTTTTAAGGTTAGTTTTAGTAGATTATTTGTGTGAATGAAATACAAGCGCTTCTCGCCATCAAACTGTAACGTTTGGCGAGTGAAAATGTAAAAAAAAACAACAAATAATGTACATGTTTGAGAATAAAAATAAAAAAAAACAAATCCAGACTACGAGCTGCTACTGAGAAATTCCTGATGAAACAACCCGATAACACTTTGCCCGACCTGGGAATCGAACCCAGGACCTCATGTTCAGCAGTAGCTGAACTGCGCTTGCGACCACTAGACCAATGAGGCAGTTAAACACTCCATCAAAATACACAAACAGTGTGATTATTTTGGCGCGACTAACTAAAGGTTATTCGTTAATCGTTGCAAAAAGTATGTCCGCGAGGTGTACTGTTCGTAGAACTACTAGTTTATCTTATGCAGTGAAAATTTCAAGGCATAGTAGTCCTAGGCGCAGTAGTTTTACATTGAATCTCACCTATATATTTTATTTATCCTGAGCCTCTCATGCAGTTGGTGCTCTAGCCTCTTGACCCTCCTCAGAAACTCTGGGTGAATGCCGTCTTCTAGCTGCTGCAACTGTTTCTTCAGGTTTGCCAATTTGTCTTGGTATAATCTGAAATTATTACACCTTTATGTTACAACTAGCTGTTGCCCGTGACTACGTCTGCGAAGATGAAATGTAGCCTATCTACTTCTATAGTCCTTCTCCAGCTCCTGTGCCAAATTTCATTCAGATCCGTTCAGCCGTTTTAGAGTAAGTGTCACAAACAAACAAACTCACTTTCGCATTTATAATATTAGTTAGGATTTTCCGTTAATATGGCCAGAAGCTACTTGCTCGGTAAAATTAAAAGTTGGAAGAATTAAAAGTTGGAAAAGTAAAAAGCTGTAATAGTACAAAAAACAATATTTTTTCTATAATTTTGTCTTTCTTTCTGTCTGTTTGTTCCAGTTAATCTCCAAAACGGCTTGACCGATTTTGACGGGACCTTCACTGACACATAGCTGATCTTATAAGGAGTAAGTTAGGCTATTTTTAATTCAGACAAAGAATTACCACATGCGCAATTACCCATGCGGGCGAAGCTGCAGGCAGCAGCTAGTTAGAATTAGTAAGGTTCATAATACGGTGTTATTTTTCTCATTAAAATAACCCAGCTATTTTCTGTTGTCTTTTTATTGGCAGAAGCTCGACAGAAGAATAAAAATTGAATGCCTAAATAAATAAGTGGGATAGTGTAACATTAGCTAAATCCCTTCTTGCAGATGGGTAGATGTCACATGTCCTCGAATTTTTGGTTCTAGGCCATGCCAGTTTTCTTACACAATGTTTTCCTTCACCCTTTTTTTTTTTTTCATATCAATCTGAGTCTAGCATAAGTGTAAGGGTATAATTATATGGTCTTAAAATCAGTGAGTCCTTGAAGAATAAAACTATGAAATATGAATTTACTAGCTGCTCCTCGCGGTTTCAACCGCGTAAGTCTCGATCCCATGGGAATATCGGGATAAAAATTATCCTATGTGTTAATCCAGGTTATAAACTATCTGTTTGCCAAATTTCATCCAAATCCATTCAGTAGTTTTTATGTGAAAGAGTAACAAACATCCATCCATCCATCCATACTTACAAAACTTTCGCGTTTATAATATTAGTTAGATATGTAAAATGTAAACATACTGTTCCTTGACTTCAAGTGGCTCATCATTGTTGGGTATGTCTGTTTCACTGGCTTCTTCTGTATCTGTAATAAATAAGAAATCCTAAGTCACATTATATTATATTTTATTTTTGTCCTGTGTTCACCCACTGCAGGGTAAATGCCTCCTTTTCTTCATTGCATTCTGCTCAATTTTGGGCAATTGTGGACCAGTCCCACCCAGTGACCTAAGTGATGCTGATATGCATATTTCACATACTTAATAATAATAATATTCAAAGAATTATTTCCAGTCTTCATCATTTAAGGTACAATAATGTTATACCAAGGCAATATTCAGGCTATTGGCTTTTAAAACGATTATATATGAGTTTTTATTGACTTGCATTTTTTTAATGTAAGGAATTGTTGAAATCTTTCATTATCATGTTCTCTATAATTTTAAGTTATTGGTAAAGAGCACCAAAATTACTGTCTTTTTAAGGCAGACATGGAAAAAAAATCTGGTTTAGACAAAAATAATCTGCAAAATTGCATTGCAGATGCATCTAACCTAACAATATATTCCCTAACTCCCATAACTTTTATACCTTCTATAAAAATGTTTTCTCTATTATTTCTTATCAAGTAACTTTACAAATAAATAAGACATGTTTACAAAACAAATTATAGTAAGAATATATATAATTTCCACTATAGATATAGATTGATTAAAACCCAATGATGATTGAGTTTGAAGTGTAATGTGGAATATTATTAATAATAACCAATTTTGTTGATGTGAAGGGAAAAAATATGTCCTTGATATGATACTTATTTATCAACACCTCGTTTTCAATGCAAAACATAATGGTGGTTTTATTACAATGTTTTCATGATATTGTTGTATCAGAAGGAATTTCAACATGTTATTCCAGGGTGGATACTAGATACAATATTGGATACTTAATACAGAAGGTCAGAAGCCATTGCAGGTGGCTAATTTGGACAATTTGATGGCCATATTTCCAGTTATGACAAGATTGTGGTTATAGCAGTATTGAACTCTAAAATACCAGCCAGGTATTTTGTAAAAGTTAATAATTATGTTTCCTACTAATAAAAGGAATGTTTTTATGACTCTAAAGTCATATGTGACCAAATATTTGACCAAGAAAGTTGGCCACTTGCTACTGTTTATACAAATGAGATTTTTTATGGAGAAAGTGACATCAAAAAGAACCAATTACGTCACCAAACAGGTTGGTAAGAAATAGGCGGGAATGCAACAGTATGGTCAACATTGTATATAAATAACCTTGTTGTAATTATATAACCAATGTTTACATGTCATCTACGACTCTATAGGGAAACATATACTAAGTATAGCGAAGATAGGTGAAATAAGATACCAAAATAGGAAAAGACAAAGATCGTAAACAAAACATACCTTCGTCACTGTCCTCGACTGGCGGCACTGGTGGTAATGTGTCATCTCTGTCCCTGTATTCGTCCAGGTCGTCGTACCCATCGTCCTCGAAGTCATACTCGTCCCCGGGGCCCGAATATGATCCTTGGCAAGACATAGTAGAGGCGACGCGTAATAGTTGCATACAGATTGGGTGCGATCACCGTCTCAGAAACAAACTCTGACAACGAGTAACACCGATAGTGACACGAGCAACAAATGGCAATTACCAGTTATGTTACTCATATAAAGAATTTAACATAAAATCCACTTCGATGAAAAAATGAAATTGGAGCAAATTGAAGCTGTTTTACGTCAAACTGGACAAAAAGCATCATGCAAACCTTTCAAAACCTATAGATCAACAAGATAACCGTGGTGTGGCGCTAGTGAAGCCGACACGAACCTAAGAGTAAAAGAGAGACCCGATTGTTTCGTGGTTTGCAGGTTATTATCTACATGACTGCATTGGAACCATAAACAATATAGCTAATTTGTGAATGATCGACTAAAGAACATTCATAATCGAGTTAGTTATTACTATTCATGTTCTCAGTTTGTATCAATTAGTCAACAGACGATTAAATGAGACGTAATTTGCAAATACTAATACATAAGTAAATGGCCAATCGGCAAAAGACGGGTAGGGAGACCGATAAGACGATGAGTTGACGATATAACCGAATTTATAGGGAAGGACTGGCAAACTATCGGCAAAGACAGAGAAGAGTGGAAAGGAATGGAGGTGGCCTTCACCCGAGGAGGGGTCCATATCCAATAGCAAAAACTGACTCGTACTAACAAATAGACAATAAGCAAATAACTAACTAAACACTAACAAACAAATACCATATTTGAAATGGAAATTAAGGATAAGGAAATAAAGGCTTTTTTTATTATTATTTTTTATTTATTTACTAATACATAAGTATGAAATCTTTAACAGTTAAAGGTTATTATAGAATATATTCTTTGGTGTATCTGTCTGTCTTGTCTTCAACTGCATTCAAGGATTTCAAAATTGCATGGTTGTCTTTTGTATTTTATTAACCGACTTTTATAAAAGGAAAAGGTTCTCAATACGGTTCTATTTTTTATTTTATATTATTTATTACTTACCTCAGAACTTCAGCATTTATAAACTGATTTGGTTCAACTCAAATGACATGTTTATCTACATAAATATCAAGAAAAATACTTCCGTGACTTTATATTATAAGGGTGTGTTGAACTTTGTTCAACTTTTCTTCATGGTACGTGAATGTGAATAAAACAATGTAAATAAAGAAAAGTCAACTTGAAAAACAAAGTAACTCCAAAGTGAAATTTTATTTTCCGAAATCACTTCACATCGACTGCATTTGTACATAATTTTTTTTGCACTTCCAAAATAAAAAAAAAAAACATTTTGGCCTTATCTTTACCAGTCACTTTTTTTTTAATCGATTGTTTTTTTCTGTAAAAATTATTTATTTATCACTTTTTACAAATTTATCTCAAATTCATTTACCACTAGGTACTTACTTCATGAAGATAACAACATAATTTCAGAATAGGCTAACTGGTTAAAACCCTATTATTGATGCTAACTCAAAATTACCCAAGCAAAATTGGAATGGAACCAGCCTTCTTCCATAGAAAAACGATTGATGAAAATCGGTCCAGTAACAAACCTCCTCTTTTTTTTTAAGTTGGCTAAAAATGTCAGTAACATTAGTTTGTATCGGTAGTGTTTGTCCCTATTGATTTCTAAAGCCATTGCTTTCAGATTTCAAAGCTTTGTAAAATCCCAACACATTGAAAAATAATAAGTAAGAAATAAATGAAAAATCGACTAGTAAAGCTTACTAAAAATAAATCTTTTAGTGAATGTTGATTTGCGATTGCGATGGGAACGGCAAAAAAGTTTATTTGTCTATTGTTATGATTTGACGTCACGAAGGTGGACGTCATCTTGAATGAAAAATTCTTATTTTATTATTTATTTTGCTAAATTAAACACGTAACGCGGAGCTATATTCAGTGTTAAACGATTAAATTAAACAACGTTGCCTGTGATGTGTTCAATCGATACCAGTTCTGTGTGTTTGTAGAGAGTGAAGGTGACGCTATACGCTATTGTGTCGGTGATGTAATTTAGGTGATTGGGTGGCTTCCTAGTCCTAAGTACTAACTACAATGGAAGAGTCCTCATTCACGATCCCGGCCGACGACAATGGTGATACTGAGCTCGACCCTAGAATACAGGTCAGTGAGTGAAAAATAATGTACTGAGTAACTGTTATGGTAGGCCCTTGTAACTGCAAAGATGAGTGTCAACTTTGTAGATTATTTCACCAACGAGCACAATGGATACGATATTTTATATCAAAACATGAAATACGGACTCATAGCCAGCAAAGAGCTCTCAGAGTACCTTAGGGAAAGGTCGAATATAGAGGAGACTAATTCGAAATCGTTAGCAAAATTAGCGAAACAGGCGAATAGTAACTGCGCGCAGGGCACGTTCGCACCCTTCTGGGGCGTATTGAAATGTTCTGCCGAGAAACTGTCGAATTTACATCAACACATGTTCCAGAAGCTAAGTGAACTGGTTAAAGATGTTGCTAGGTATGCTGAGGAGCTTCACAAGAAGCACAAGGCTGTCAAAGACTCCGAGTCTAACACTTTAGAAGTAGTGTTGTTGATACAGAACACTAAGCAGGCCTTACAGAAGGCTAAAGATGTGTATACAAGCAAGTCAGCTGAGCTGGAGAAGCTGAGGAAAGATAATGCATCTGCTAAAGATATTGAGAAGGCTGAGGTGAAGATTAAGAAGCTCCATGAAGACTACAAACAGTTAGCTGAGAAGTACAACCTGGTGAAACAAGACTTTGAAAAGAAAATGACCCAAACATGCAAACACTTTCAAGATGTAGAGGAAGCACACCTCAAACAGATGAAACAGTTTGTTAATTCATATGCTGATATCATTCAAAACAACCATGACCTCATGGGGCAAGTGCATAGAGATTTCAAACACCAATGCCTGGAATTAACCGCTGAAAAACTGCTGGAACAGTTCCTCATAGAGAAATATAACGCTATAGAGAAGGCAGTTTTAGTGGAACTACCTCTTTCATTACCTAAGCCAGGGTCAGCTAATAATTCCATATCGGAAGCTGACCAGATATCAACCATCTCAAATGGGTCACACAAACCTGCACAACCAGCTAAGGCACCAAAGAAGGAGCCATCTTTTGCAACTAAGACGTCAAGGAGAACTACCTCACTTTTGAATTTGTTTACACCAAATTTCCAAAGCAAGGAGGAGCCAAGTGGTAGCATCGAAGGTGCGGCGCCATGCTCTGCGCCGTCCAGCCCCAGTGGAACACCAGCAACACCAGTGGCACCTGATAAAGATGCCGATATGGGCCGCACTACGCTCAGAGAATCCAAATGGTTCTTGCGTAGCAGGAGAACTAAGCCTAAGCTGAAAAAAGCCAAAAAGAAGAAAGATGAGATTTCAGAAAACTCGAACCCTGGCGAAAAGTCTGATCTAGAGGAGAAAGAGGAAGAAGTACCAACAAAAGATGATTTTATGAATTCCCCAGAAGTGGATGAGGAAGGTTACTGCATTAGACCCAAAGATGAGAAAGGTAGTGTGTACTCCTCCACAGATTCAGATTCAGAGGAGGAGAGGGAACAGAAGATCCATGTGGAGATCAAACCCATAAGCAATGGAGTTAATCCCATATCAGCTAGTGTGGATGAGCTCAGAGCTACAGTTGAGAATATCTCCTTGTACAAAATCGGTACGACCAGGCGCGGCTCGAACGCCAACACCAGCAAAGCAAGCAGTGACTTATTAGACTTGAACTTCTTCCAAAGTCCCACAGTAAGCAACCCCGCATCGCCACACGGCAATGTCTCCAATCCTTACGCACCTTTGCAGGGCAATCAGTCACATTTACTCGAAAGCCCTACTCCTGTTTCTAATCCCGATGTAGGCGATCTATTTTCTGAAGTGGGTGAGATGGGGCAGTCGAACATCCGAACTTCCACTCCTACGATGTCATCTATCTCGCTCCCTCGACCGCCGTCGAGGCGATCTGAAGGAGACTTTCGCACTGCTGGCTCCTCAGGGTCGCGCGGTCCTTCGCCTCTCACAATAGGCATGGCAGATACTATACCGTTAGCGGTCGCGTTCCACGAGATTATTCATTCCTATTTCCGTGGTACGGAAGAGTCGAAGTGCCAAGTTAAAATGTCAGGAGATATGATGCTCTCCTTTCCCACCGGTATCGTTGGCGTATTGGCCAACAATCCGAACCCAGCTAAATTATGTTTCAGACTGAAAAACATACATAGATTGGATAATGTTCTACCAAATAAACAATTGATAAGTATCAACGCGATGATGTCGACCCGCGATAACACGGTAGTCGAGTTTAACATGCCTGCTTTAACATCGCTCCTGAAACGGCAGTCGGAAAAGAACCCAACTGCGCAGTACTTCAACGTGGATATACTTAAATACCAAGTACGACCTAAAACCGGTGCGGCATCATGTCCACTCCAAATGGTATCTTATTGGAAGTGTGAGCAAGACCACACAGACTTGAAGGTGGATTATAAATATAACCTGCACGCGATGAGCCCGCCGTCTCCTCTGCTGAACGTGTCGGTTTGCGTGCCCATGAATGGGGCGGTGAAGAATGTGATCGCGATGCCGAAGACCGCGTGGAGCGGCGAGAGCGAGCAGGCGATGTGGCGCTTCACGGAGCTGTCGCAGCACTCTGAGGACCGCGGCGTAGGCTCGCTGAAGGCGCGCTTCGAGCTCGGTAAAGGCCCGTCTGACAAAGCGACCATCTCGGCGCAATTCAACTGCGAGGGCGCGACCCTCTCCGGCATTGAGTTCGAACTAATAGGCAGCGGGTACCGCCTTTCCCTCGTCAAGCGGCGGTTCGTCTCCGGCAAATACATTTGTGATAGTGATTTGAACTGATTGGTCCAAAACACTTATGGAATACACATGTTTGTATATAGATCTTGTTGTCGTATATTCAGTGTGTATGGGATGAGTAGGTATCTATACTCCATGTTTCTTATGTATATGTTTTGGTACCTTATAGGACTGTTTCCTGTCCACATAAAAATAATTTACAATAATGTATCACAACATTGTTTGTCAATTTTCAAGTTAAATTGTTAGTTGTTAATTTTGGAAATTGTATTACTTATTGATTAGGTATATTTTTCACATCTACTAACTTATTTTTCAGAATAGATATGTGCCATTTTATACTGTATTTTGTAAATTTTCACATGAGTACTGACTGTTGCACTAGTACACATAAATATTAGACACAATCTTTTTGTTCACATTACTATTAGTGGGTACTCAGTCTGTTTTTTTTAATATAAATGCATCACATTTTATATTGATTGGAAATACGATCTTTTCTCATCAATCTACATAAATGTATTTATTGTCAAGAATGGCAATATTTTCAATGTTGTTTTGTTTCTCTACTGCTGAGCAGATTTAACTAAGTAATTCAATCTTTTGAATTTTATTTTGTAGTTGTATAGCCCCAGGATATAAAAGCTTTAAAGCAATAATATATCACATAAATTGGATGTGTATGAAATTATTATCACATAAAATAATGTTTTTAATAATTCTGAGGTCAATAAATGATAACATCATTTCTTTTAGAGTAAACAAGCAACTGTGTATTTTTTTAAACTTTAAAAACATATATTGTACAATTGTGTTTTTAGATAGAGTCTGTTATATTTTTATAGAGGCCTAAATAATGCAACAATTGAGAACTATTAAGGCCACAAATCACTACTATAAATAATTAAACTTACTTACTTGTTTCATTTATGTGAGGTTTGACTCTAATAGTGGCATTAATCATGCTACATATTTTTATTTACTCACACACATTGCTATTTTATTCACTTTCTAATATTTATTTTTTTGCATGTTGTCTCAATCAAATAAATAAGTAGGTCAATTTTTTATTTTTTTAAATCTTTTTGCAATGCAATTTAACTTTAAGTCCAGGCCACACTACTTGTCACCAGCAGGCTTGGAATTTAGGCAATGAATTACCCATAAATGGACCAGTAAGGTATACCTACTATTGTCCAGTCTTTGACAATAATCGAAATAATACAGACTGCTGTTTGCCAAACCAGTACCGTAACCTATCCAAAATTCAAGACCAATGAGATAACTAATTATTAATATGTTAAAAGGTTTCAGTAAAAGCAAAATTATTTAAATTTTAAACAACTGGATCAAATATCACATAAATGGAACATATTTTCATTGATAAATGTAATTTTTTTTAAATAATTATGGATATTTACATGATTGTTACAAGTAAGATTCATTGAATCTCGAAGTAGCATATTGTATTGTATTTTTTTTATTATTATCAACATAGAAATATTAAACCTTTATGTTGATGTTGTATTTTTTGTAGTCAGCATTTAGATTTCGACCACCGGAGAAGTAAAAAAAAATGAAATTTGTTTTGTTTTTTAATGTTTGAAATACTTACTCTAATGAGAAGTAATTTATCATATAATTTTAACTCATTTATGTGTAATCTCATAATGTAATTTTATATAAAAATCCTTTAAATATCCCAGCGGCCTAATATGAGTTACGAAAATATTTAAGTGACTAACTTTACCAAAAGTTTAGTGTTCATAAAAATACGATTTATTATAAATAAAGGTCAAACCATAATATAATAGTACCTACAACTGAACCATTCCATTAATATATTATGTCTCATAATTAAGTATTATTTTATTTTATTATGTATCACAAATTATAAGTTTTACACATAAAGGTGCGTAGCTATTCGGCTGAGTTAATTTAAAAACGTATTAAAAATCTCTTTTCATTGATAAAAATTAGATAAAAAAATTTGCTAAATGCGTAATAAAATATTTTTGTAACGTAAAATTTATCGCATGTATGATTCTAATTATAATGTAAAACTGTGTTAATTTTAAATAAAATGTAATTTAGCATTTATGTAGTTATTTTATTAGTGTAAAAAACCAAGCCGTTGTTAAATAAAATGGACGTAAACTATGTAAGTAATACTTTTAGTTCGCTTTTGTCGTAGGGACAGGAAACGTTCGTCGTATAAGGTACAGTAAGGCCCTTTGTACACGGCACGGTTTCTTTACGGCACGCCTACGGCAAGGACGGCGGCGCCGCCGTGCCGTAGTGCCGCTGATTCGTCAATAAGCTTCCGTAATGATCCATACAACGCTGAAGACCGTGCCTAAACACGGTGAATCAACCGTCGCTTTTTATGACAAAACTGTACATTTTCACGCCAAAACTATACATTTTCACGGTAAGAAAAACGTGTGTGTACAAAGGGCCTAACAGAGATAAAGTGCGATATTGTGCCGTTTATCTAGACTAGAGATAAATATTAGTTTAGTGATAAAAGCTGATGAATCTATAGTAATGTCTCGGATGTTTCCCGTCTCTACATGTTGCTTGCTGTTGCCTTTCGTTTGGGAATACCATGTGCGGGTGCCGTGCGATTGTCTCAAGTTCTTCAAACATTTTCAGGTGGAGTTGGAGAAGCTGAATGCTGCTACTGATGAGATCAATAAGCTGGAATTAGAGCTAGATGTAAGTGCAATTTTTTGTTTTTATTTTAGTGTAGGTGTGAGCTAAGACTATTATGTGAATTACAGTCCGGCCGTCAAGAGAATGCGTTTCTTGATGCTGTCAATTTCATACTGACGAATTTGTTTTGCGTATTTGTTCCCTATTACTACTAGAAATTGTCCAACTGGCACGTGTCAGGAACACATTCTGTAGGTGTATGTTGCGGTTACCTGTAGTTGTAGATAGATAGGTAGAATATACTTTATTTTATACCGAAATTAATAAATTATAATTGAGTTTAATTAAATGAGTAATTGTTGAGTTTGCATTACAGGATAGTACACTATCTGTGTGTATTTTAAGCTCATAGGTTTAACAAGATATATTGTAGTGTATCTCTCGTTGGTAATAGACAAAATTAATAAATATTTATTTATTTACTCTTACACACACTAGTTTGTAATCTGAATTTGTAACATACTCATTATAATGTTGCAAATTGCGTAAATTTATTTATTTTAACAGGTTTAAATACTTTCAGCAGTAAATAAGTGATGCAACACATCTATACTCCATTTGAAATAAGATTAGACGTTTAAATAAACCTTTTTTACAGTCCGTTCAACCGATTTTGACTTCTATTGCGTTGGTCGCATGACAAATGGCAGCTGCAGTAGACAGTTGGTATTGTGTAACCTTTTTTGCTTTTAATGCCATCCTTATGCCTACGGTATAGAAGTCAAAATCGGTTGAACGGACTGTATAAAGGTTTGTTTCAATGTCTAATCTTATTTCAAATGGGGTATACATTTTAAAATAATTTTATTATACAGTTGCGCCAAATAATAAATTGCTAAAAGTTTTAAAAATAGTAAACGAATTTAAGCCTCGTGACATTACCTCTTCGTTGCTTAGTTACTGATTAACCTACAGAAACGTTCACTAACTAGGCTAATTAGGTACTAGGAAATATAATTGTCGACCCACTTACAATTTTATATTTAAATGTCACGACTCACGAATAAGCAAATTCTGGGTAAAAGTAGTGGTTAAACACAAAAATAATGGGGTCGAATTTTTTTTGGAATTTTACAACTTGGCAGCGCCTTAAGTTTAACTTCGGCTTCAAAGTTAAAGTAGGTATCCGCTATTGTGAAGTTAAAACGTATTTTTATGGCATTTCAACTTGGCAAGCTTAGCGTTTTCATCTGACCTGGTAAACTATTTTTGTGAACTCATTTCAGTTGGACAAAAAGTCAATAAATCTGCCTAGCCTTTTCCCAACTATGTTGGGGTCGGCTTCCAGTCTAACCGAATGCAGCTGAATACCAGTAATTTAAATGGAGTGGCTGCCTATCTGACCTCCACAACCCAGTAACTGGGTAATACGATACCTATTGGTAAGACTGGTTGTCAGAGTTTCGGGTTTTCTGACGATCCATAACGACTGTCAATGATCCTCGAATGACAGCCGGGACCAACGGCTTTACATGCTTTCCGAGGCACGGAGGAGTCTCGGTATGTAAAGTTGGTCTAGTGTTCGCAAGCGCTACTGCTGAGTATGAGGTCTTGGGTTCGATTCCAAGGTCGGGCAAAGTCTTATTGGGGTTTCCTATCTAGAATTTCTCAGTAGTAGCCCGGAGCCTGGATTTGTACCCGGTTGATGGCAATAGGCTCGCCCCCTATTACATGGGACTTACATAATTGGCAAAATCTGGGTGTACTACGCTGCGTGGTTGTACGTATAGTGCGGTAGTGGGGCGCTTCATTTCAGAGTGGACAAGTTATTTGAAGCTATAGGTACACCTCTGCCCAACTCTTCGAGGAATTAAATTTTTTTCTGATAGTTTGTGTAAAGAGAAAATTCCGCATCTATATCTAAGAACGTGTGAGGAAATGTACGCTAGTAAAGAACGTGTCTTGAGATAGCATTTTCTTTAAAGATTTTAAGGAGGAAAATGGGGGGAAAATCCTAAACACACAATGTCTAAGTATATCTAGCTAGATAACAGGTAAAGTCGCCAAAATTCGCGGTTGACCACTTTCCACCTTATTCTTTTGGGCAAGATTCATAGATCGAACTTTGGCTAAGTAAATTTAGCGGTTATATGTATATGAGCCTTATTTCCATGCAAATAACGTTCATATTCGTATAAGCGCATGTGAGCAAACGTTTCCTGCGAATATCAACTTTATATGAGCTAGAAAATACGATTCATTCTCGAATGAAACGCTAACTTTACTTAAAAAAGTGAAGTTTATGTGCGATTTGGTGAGGTGAAGTGAAAAGTGGTGAACCGCCAACTCGGTCGAGTGTACCTATTAATGATTTATGAACAAAACAAGCGCCTCTTGGAAGTTTTTTCACGCTGTCATGGCGTTTAGTAGAAGATATTTTCATGGGCTATTGTATTTCTGAATTCAGGCCGCGTCGGGAATGATTGATTATATTTTGGAGTGGAATTTGAAGGTAATACTGTTATTTCGGGTGCTGGGGCGCTGATGAGCCAAAAGGCAATGTCTTAGGAAACTTTTTTGTTTTAACCCTTAATTGCGAACCGACACTAGAATGGTTTACTTAGTTATGATGCCGCTTTAAAACACAGTAGTCAACTAAAAATATAAATAAGTAGGTAATTCTTTTGATATTTACTGAGATTTATTTTCATAAACACACCTTAAAAGGTCACGTAAAAGAAATAGGTAAAAAAAAACATTACAAAGCCACCGCAAGAAAATACATGGCTTTTCCATCCGAATGGACACCGTCTTCGTCCACCCACATAACTGCAATCGATCGTCAGCACGTAGTAGAGCAGTAGTACACACAGCTAAACATCAAGCTATACATTTCCAGTTTATGCTGATCTCGCATTGTAGAGGATTTCCGTACAATGCGAGGTCAGCTTATACTGGAAATGTATAGCTTGATGTGTAGCCGTGTGTACAACTTTCTGCCGAGTCACCCCACAGAATATTTCACGGACAAACTGCAGAAGCCTTATGCCTCCAGAGAGGCCCTTTTATATCTAATTTTAGTTTGGCCTTGCGACGAATGTAGAACTGACAGACGGTAACTTAATTTACTCTTCATATCTTGGCGAAATTGAATTCCAGATTTTTTTGGGCCGTCGCATAACGTAATATGAAATACCGCCAAGCGTTTTGCCTTTTCTAACATTGTTATTCATCTCCCTAGCCTTTTCCCATGTTGGGGTTGGCTTCCAGTCTAAAAAGATGCAAGTTAATACTTTACATGGAGCGACTGCCTATCTGACCTCCACAACCCAGTTACTGGGTAATACTTCACGGAGCCATATTTGCCCCTCCGCTCAATTGTCGATTTGTCTCTAGAAGTCGATAACAATAAAAATTATATTGTGTCTCGTTAGTGTCAGTTACACTCCTAAGGAAATTAAAAACAGATTTGGCAGCAAAATCGTTCCGCTCGATAATTTTACTCGGTTAGTCCCCCTATGCTCTAGTCCCGCTATGCTCGAGTTAGCCACCGCAGCGCTCTGTAGGTACACATTGAGCATTAAAATTCATAAACTAACTTCCGAAACTCGGAATAATCGATTGTAACGACTTCCTAAAATATCTCCGATGTCCCTGTTACATTTAACCAAATGAAACGGAACCCTGAGGTAGTTTTTGGTAATTTACTCGGCGTGAATCGATTTTGTGAAGGCAATTTATTTGGTGGTCTAGGCTCTTTCAAATGTTGGAAGCGACATTCATACAGATTAAGGTTCCCTTTGATGTCTCTCGAGTTGCTAGCCTTATTAATTAAAATACTATGATTAAAACTTAAATGATTATAAATGAGACCGCTTTTGAGCTCGATCTCGCAAGCGATGGATGAGGTCTAAGATGGAACGAGAGTAGTCAAATGTATGGAATTCACAGGACAAAAAAGCGATAAATGATTTGATTTTTTAAACTATAAAACAGGTATTATGTTTTTTTTTTTTAATTACCATTATTATCGCCCTAAAAAGTGCCTTGAGAGCCGACAGGACCCCACTGCGACTCGCTCTCACTCAGGCCGCGAGTAGTATGGTGCGAGCGAGATAAAATTTGAGGTAGGTTAGGGCCTTAATACATTTTCAGAGCAGTTTTTGAGATTTTTTACTCAGGTGCCATCTTGATTTTAGTTCGAGAAATGCCCTGTCTGGCCAGGTTACACAATCAAAGCAAGAGTGCCTGTCACCTAGCTTCTGACGTTTCATAAGTGCCCATGTAGGTTTATGTGAAATAAAATATTTTGATTTTGATTTTGAGTGAACAAGTATCTAGGCGATTCTAGGTGAAGAGCTGGCAATTAAAAAAAATAGCATTATCGCACAAAATCTCCAGGCTAAAGCAGGAGTATAGTTAAGTCGTGTCGTGTAACAAACAAGATGGAGGAAATCCTGTTATATGCGTTCCACTTCGTAGTTTAGCGCGACAGCCCCGTTAACTAATCTTTGTTTTTACAAGGCTTTCGTGATGTTTAGGTGTTTAGTTTATTTTAAACTGAGATTTGTTTGAGGCTATCAATAAAAACTGGGTCCAAGATTGTGGACACCGGTAATCTGTGTAAGGTGCACATCCAATAAAAAAGTTCAATAATTTAAATCCAAGTTTTATCATTTGTTTTGTAATATGATCTTTGTTTTGAAGTCTTATGATAACGCAATTTTTATGTTTATAGCATACTAGCTGGCCCCGCGATTTCTACCGCGTAAGTCTCGATCCCGTGGAAATATCGCGATAAAAAGTACCCCTGTGCCAAATTTTATCCAAATACGTTCAGCTGTTTTAGCGTGAATGCGTAACAAAAAAACACACTTTCTCATTTATAATACTAGCTTCTGCCCGCGGCTTCGCCCGCGTGGTATGTCGATAAAAAGTAGCCTATGTCCTTTCCTGGGATGCCATCTATCTCCTTGCCAAATTTTATCGAAATCCGTTCAGTAGTTTAGGCGTGAAAAAGTAACATACAGACAGACAGAGTTACTTTTGAATGTATACTATTAGTATGGATATAGCTTCTGCCCGAGGCTTCACCCGCGTGCTAGGTCGATAAAAATGTAGCCTATGTCCTTCCCCGGGATGCCATTTATCTCCTTGCCAACTTTTATCGAAATCCGTTCAGTGGTTTAGGCGTGAAAAAGTAACAGACAGACAGACCGACAGACAGACAGAGTTACTTTTGAATGTATACTATTAGTATGGATATAGCTTCTGCCCGAGGCTTCACCCGCGTGGTATGTCGATAAAAATGTAGCCTATGTCCTTTCCTGGGATGCCATCTATCTCCTTGCTAAATTTTATCGAAATCCGTTCAGTGGTTTAGGCGTGAAAAAGTAACAGACAGACAGAGTTACTTTTGAATGTATACTATTACTATGGATATAGCTTCTGCCCGAGGCTTCGCCCGCGTGGTATGTCGATAAAAATGTAGCCTATGTCCTTCCCCGGGATGCCATTTATCTCCTTGCTAAATTTTATCGAAATCCGTTCAGTAGTTTAGGCGTGAAAAAGTAACATACAGACAGACAGAAAGATAGACTATGGATTACTAGTTAGGATATTTAGTGACCGATTTAGAATTTCGATGTAAATGGAACTGCATCCGTTAATAATAGTGGCACAATGAGTCGGTACATAGCTGAGCTGCGATTCAATTAAATCAGCATCATAAATAATAATTAAATCAGCATTGGATTGTCGTTACGGATCGGAGCGTTTTCCAATTGAATTACGCTTTAGATTAAATAACAAAGACCAACCAAGACAGAGCTGTCAACAGTGACGTGAGGCCGTTTTCGTTAACATGTGTGCACTTAGTGAGGTGTAGTTTGTAAATGGTTGCAATATGTGCGTGTAAGCTGTATTGTTCGTAGCGCTATGCCTTGGTTTTTTATTTGGTCTGAGCTTCAAACAATAAAGTCGACTGTCCACTGTTACGTAGGATGTGCGGAGACAGTTTGCCACGTTAGCTCATCATCTCCCTGTCTCCCATGTTACTTGGAGTCGGCGCAACACGTTTTCTTCTTCCATTCTTCCCTGTCAACCGTCACACTATCATTCACTCCCTTCTCTTTCATATCATTCCTCACACAATCCATCCATCTTTTCATTGGCCTTTCTCTCCCGCTCCATCCATCATCATCTGCCGAGCCTTTTCCCAACCAAGTTAGGGTCGGCTTCCAGTCGAACAGGATGCAGCTGAATACCAGTATTTTAAATGGAGCGACTGCCTATCTGACCTCCACAACCCAGTAACTGGGTAATACGATACCCCTTGGTAAGACTGGTTGACTCTCCCGCTCCATCCATCAACATTTATATTCATCACTCTTTGAGACACATGCGTTTCCTCCCTCCTAATCACATGCCCATACCAAGCTAAATGCTTTCCTTTCAACTTTTTTGTTACTGGCATACTTTCAAACTTCCTCCCTTTATCCATTTTCGTCACCTCACACATCCATGACAACATTCTCATCTGCGCTGCATCTTCACGGCCCTGTATTCGGATCCACGTTAGCTGAGCGGTTCATTTGTTTGCCAGCTGCACGAAACGCTTTGTATGAAAATGTGGACTGTTCCACATTTTCATACAAAGCGAGGCCAATAATGTTTTTGTACACGTGCGTAGCTTAGCCGTGAGCTGCTGTGGAACGGCGCCTTAAATACTGTAAAAAGTAGTTACAGAAACATAAATAAATATAACTTATTACCGCTTTATTACTCAGAGCACAACAGATTTGCTCCAGTTGCTCATTCTTACGTCAGATACACTACATGTTGGCTGGCTCTCGATTACATTACACCAATATGGCTGGCCAAGAAGAATGTTGCAATGTCACAAATGCCAATCAATTGACATTATAAAGACTTATAAAAAATATCTTCAAGGTGATAGGAAACTGCAGAGCTCTATGCAGTTAGGTTGTTTTTACTACATTGTTTTTTTTGTGTTTTCTGTCATTCAAACGGATGTAATTCCTACTTTAAATTTCATTTTTTACGATCGTTTCCGCCCCTTTTTATATTAGGACATTTAAACGCTCTACCGGCTAGGAGCCGTCGAAATATGGGCACAGGTGGCGACAGATGTCAATGACCGAATGTTACTGTGTTACATTCATCTTTTCTGGTGCAATGGCGTTTGATTTACATCCTTGACGTATTGAGTATCCCTAATGATGCGACACCAAACTGTGTCGCATCATTAGGGATACTCAATATGTTTAATGCATTCCACATAGTGAATTTAGGTGGTAGGTGATGGTTTCTAAGGCAGTTCTCATCTTTTGTGGCAAATTAAACTATCATGAATTTTCATTCCCCTTCAAAATATCCATCGGTGATAATTATTCTAGGGCTTAAAATTAAACCGTCGAAAAAAAAACTGAAATGTGAAAAATAAAAAAATGAACCTTTTAGTGTAACTAAGCTCCTAAACTTATTTGAGTCGGCGCCAAACAAACAAATTAATTACTTAAGTATAGCGTAATTTTTTAAATATTTTTATTTATTTTTATAGCGTAACATGGTAGATCGATGGATCTTCGCTGAATGTGTGTGAATAAGCCATTGAATGTGTCTTTTTATTGTCGGTTAAAAAGGGTCTAGAAAATCAGACAGAATTTTCTCTAAACTTCATGTAGCCAGTAATATTCGAGTCATCGATATCTTTATGTTATCCCTTTCTACATCTGCTAAAGAATAGAACAATCGCAATTCAACAGTACCAATGGCGTATATCAAATAGGTACACAAGGTGCGTCAACGAGCGATACGACTGAGGTCGGCGCGGGCGCAACTAGCGTAGATTAGGTCAATTACAGCGGCCCCAATGTATGACACCACCTCATGTTTCTAGTGCGATGTAACGCGCAATACTTTTAGCATTTTACGTTTATTATGTTGTGTGTAATAGAGGAAATTGGTGCGCGAATCTTAAAAAGAAAGGCCAGTTCGGATTTCTAAAACTAGGAAGGCTTCGCTTCGTAAAACAAGATCAAAATTATCTTTAAGGCTTCCACAAACAGGCGCGATATCGCGCCAGTTTGCACGAGTCTTAGCTACGAGTATCTTGTGCACTAAGTTGAAGAACCTTCAAAAGTCTGGTATCCATCATTGCGAAGAGATATCTTGTACTTACAACCAATAAGCTTGTATTATTTTTATAGCCCTCTGCTTAGCTTCAACGTAACTAACCAATCGTTTGTGTACGCACGGCTACACATCAAGCTATACATTTCCAGTATAAGCTGACCTCGCATTGTACGGAAATCCTATACAACACGAGATCAGAATAAACTGGAAATGTATAGCTTGATGTGTAGCCGTGTGTACAAGAAATATCTCCGCACCTATCCTCTGGAAACCGTATCTACAGGGTTATTGGTAAAACACCAACAACCTCTTAAGGAGTCATAGTACTCATCATTATGAACAACTTTTACTATGGGAACAAATATGAAATCGCGAAAAAAAAACAGCTGTTTCGTACATTTATGTTCGCATAACTCGTCAAAATGTACGGAACAGCCGTTTTTTTTTTCGCGATTTAAACAATGACTCCTTAAGAGGTTGTTGGTGTATTACAAATAACCCTGTATAATGCAGTAGAAATAACATCTTAGAGACATTATTGATATTCCCCCTCAATCTCCAGGAATCCATGAAAACATTCCACTTGCTTCTGAACGAGACTTCGCGTCGGCTGCAGGCGTGGACTAAGCGACTGGGGACCTGTGTGGACAAGTCCAGACCTTACTATGATGCTGTGGGGATCGCCACTACTGCCAGGCAGGAGTGCCAGAAAGCTGCTGTGCAGTTCCAGAGGGCTAGCGGTAAGTTACTTGAAGATTTACACAATTTTATGGTGGATCCGAGCTACTAATCTTAGAAACCGTGGGATCGGTCGCCCTTGGTGGTGGGGCCCGCTAGGCATGGCGGGCTGATACCAGTTGCAGTCGGGGGTGCAGCGAATGTACCGGTATCATCCGGGCCCCCGAATCATTCATTGTACTGAAGGAATCATGGGGTATTAGTCGGTAGGAGTCCGACATACTTCTTCAAAAAAAGAATCATCAAAATCGATTGATATTTGGCGGAGTAATCGCGTAACAAATACACAAAAAAAAAACTTACAGGCGAATTGGGAACCTCCTCCTTTTTGAAGAAGTCGGTTAAATAAAAAAGGTATACTTATCTTCGTAAGGCCAGAAGGAGGCGGCTATGAAGTCTTTTCTGGGTAGATAAGTCAGTATCTGCATGAGACCGTGAGTAGAAGTAAGACTGGTGACTTATTATTGTCATCTATGGATTTTGAACGCATCTATTTGCCTGTAGTAGAGTCTGGGGTCAATGATTATCGTAAGATTTGCATGTACTCTGAGTTCTCATTCATAATATTTACAGTAAGGATTGCGAATCAAAATCATTTTATCGATTATTACGTACGGTCTTACGTTTGATATAATGTTTATCTGGAAGATAAAAACGAGATTTTGACAGTAAATTCAAAGTATTCCAATATCTGGAAATTAATTAACCAATCGCATTAATGAAATTTAAACTACAATAATTATGTTTTTCGATAAGACATCTTGCGTAGTCTCTCTAAATGAAATGATATCACACATAATTATTATGATCGTAGATAGTCTGCTATCTTGTATGGATCAGAATGTTGGGCCACAAAAGGGATGAATGAAAGGCAATTGCATGCAGCTGCGATGAGAATGTTAAGAGGGATGTGTGGTGTTACACGAATGGATAGAATAAGAAATGAGTACATAAGAGGAAGTCTGAAAGTGGCGCCGGTGACTGAAAAGTTGTGCGGAAATCCGTTGTCACGTGATGCGAAGGAATGAGGAAAGTTTTGGGTATTACTGTCGATGGCTTTATGAGTAGGGGAAGACCAAAGAAACGATGGATGGACTGTGTGAAAGATGATATGGCTAGTAAGGGGGTGACTACCGAGATGACGGCTAATAGAGAAGTATGGAAGAAAGCGACATGTTGCGCCGACCCCAAATAAATTGGGATAAGGGCAGGAGAATGATGATCGTAGAACAAATCTTTAAATAGGCAATGACATAACGGGAACCAATATAAAACTAACATGGCGACTGGATTCTTTCATCGAGTTACTTCCTGTCGGAACTATGTACAGTCACGAGCAAAAATATGTATACACTCAGCAAAATTCAGTAACGTTTTTCTCGTGGAATAACGATTATAACTTTGAGATGATACCTATTTCATAATAATTTGGGTTCAAAAATACTATGTTCGTTATATCATAAAATTACAATCAATACAGTAGGAGAAAATCACTTTTAAAAGTTGCTAAGTGTATACATATTAGTGCTCGTGACTGTATGTATATACGAAAAACATCAACGATTTGGCAACGCTGCCAACTAAGCAGTATAACATACCAAATCCGATGGAAACGAACCAAATAAGGTCACATTTATCTTAATTGCTTACTAGTTGTTGCCCGCGGCTTCGCCTGCGTGGAAGTCGGAAATTATCCCACCGAAACGTACTACCGGGATGAAATCGATCTAAGTAAATAAAATATAATATAATATTCTATCCTATGGATAGAATATTATATTATATTTTACTTGTTGTACCTACTACGCTTTGGAATGGGCAACTAGCTTCATATTTCTGACTGACCGACTCCTTGACAATTCAAAAGTGCCTGTAAATGGTTTAATTGAAATAAATGGTTTGAGTTTGTACTAACCTAGGTCATGGTGTACCCATGTGCCAAATTTCATCCAAATCCGTTCAGCCGTTTTAGCGCGAAACGTAACAAACACACCAACAAACTCACTTTCTCCTTTATATTTTTGCTTAGTTGTACCTATAATATTATACAGGTTGTCAGGGTAAACACCGTTGTCACTCAAACCATGGGTAGTTGACTTATATAATATATAAGTCAACTACCCATGGTTTGAGTTATAATAACAAATGACCGAGTAACAACAAAAAAAAACCTTATTTTCATTAAAAGATTTTAAAAAGTTTCTAGCGAAACAGCTGACTAACTGAGGGAAGGGTCGCGCTCGCGGCCGGTTAGGTCACGTCCCGCACCCCCCGCCCGTGTTGAGACGCAAGTTCATTGCCCTAGCGCATAGGGCAACGAACTTGCGTCTTTTGTGGTAAAATGTAGTTTTAAAAAAAAGAAAAAAAAAAAGAAATTTTCCTTTGATTTTACGTTCTATAAATGACACCAAAATAACGGTGTTTACCCTAACACCCTGTATTCATCTAAATTGATTCGATAGGTTTTTCAGCAATTCATGTAATATCTAAGACCAACTCCTTAAATGTAAAATCAGTTAAATTTTTTGAGGAAATTTTTTGTTCTTTAATTAACATTTAAAACTGAATTCAAAATCGACTTTGGTTGCTGACCGTACACACGGCTACATTTATATAGCTGTACATTTCCAGTATAAGCTGATCTCGCATTGTATAAGATTTCCGTACAATGAGAGGTCAGCTTATACTGGAAATGTATAATTTGAATGTACCCGTTTGTATATTATAGTTATTTTTCAGTACCATGTTCTGTCAAAACATTATTTTGACACCGTTTTTACGAACACAAATTCATGAATAGATTTGCCCATATCATGCAATGATATAGGTTCACTGACACTAAATTAAAGAGAAAGTAGCGATAAATACGAACTAAACTGAATGTACCAAGGTTCTTGATAATATTCAGTTAGTTAATTACATTTAACTTTGTTAATTAATACTATGTCATTAACTCGTGCGTTCACCTTATTCGCGCAAAAAATGGCACTTACACTAACTAGTGTAATAGGAAATATAAATACTGCATGTCTGTCATTTGATGTATGAGCATCCCTGTGGATTCATTTGTATGGAATTAATGGATATTTAGAAAGTATTTAATGGTCATGTGCTGTGTCAACTTTTTAATTCACAAAGAGTTATTAAATAATTCGAAACCTTTTATATTCTTTCTCACCCTACTCATTTCTGCCGCGCAACAAAATTGTTGTTTAAACTGCGTTCGCGATTCAGTTTCCAAACACGTAAACAAAATATGTTTCAGTAAAATAACTTGTTTGCGGTAGGTACAAACTCGAAACCAAACATTTTAATGACTTTTCAAATTGGTAGTAGTGATTATGAAATCTACTTAATTTACACTAACATAAAAATTTTATTCGTTTAAGGGCAATTTCGACCAAACTTTTATACCTATTATAAGTCTAATCTAGCGAATAAAAATGTTTCATTTTTGAAAGATTTTCCATACAAAAACTGTAAGACGTCAATTTTATTCCACGGATAAAAGATATCTGGTTTTAGTTAAATAAGTCCTTATAAGTGGAAATAATAAGATAAAGATAGAAAGAAAATAATTTTATCTGACCCAGGATTTGAATTTAGATCAACTTTAGGTCAAAATATTTGTAATGTACGTTCTTTAACAAAATATTTTACGTTTTTAGTTGAACTTCATAATATTTAGTCAAAGATTTATATATATTGTCATGGACGTGACTCGAATGTTACATTATATGATAACAAACGTTATTTGCACATAATTTTAAGATTAATAAAAAAAGACCATTTCAGACGCTAATCTACATGTCAATCCTCAGTCCTCACATTATCTGATCAAGATTATTTCTGGACTTTAAAAAAGACTTTAAAATCTGAGTTCGTTTCGCCATTTCTTAAAAAAAAAGCTAAATGGAGTCATCATTTCATACTTGACTAAGGGCTGATTTTATCAAAGTCAGTTAACTTTTATCTTTGGAATCAAATTGTCGTCTGACAGTTTTTGTATGGAAAAACTGTCAAAAATTCAAAATTTACTCGCAGGATAAGACTTATACTCAGTATAACAGTTTAGTAAAATTCACCCTAAGATAGGAAATTGCAAATCTATTTAGCTTTTTATTTATGTGACGTTTAAGTGATTCCGATATCCTATTTACAGAATAAACAATTTCATTTCATAACAAACAATCTCATTACCTTTGTATTTCTGCTCATTAACTACCCACTTTCTTCTGTTATATAACAAGACAAGATACCTAATTTATTTGACTCAAATACCACACATTTTCCTCTTAGAATGAATAAATTATTATTACTTCTACTGTAATAATTACCTTGTTTTCCTTTGATGTTGTATGAAAACCATAATAATAATTCATGTTCATTAACAGAGAAATTGCTAGAAATTCTGCAATGAGAAATAACAATATCATTTAGATATGCTTACGGCTTAGACCACTGACCATGATAGTGTAACATTTAGAAGATGTAAAGCATATAATAATATCCTTTCTCCTTCAGGTATTTTCATTAAATTACATACTGGCGTTACATAACATAAAATCACACAGGTTTTCCCCGATGGGTTCTTCAAAGATGTACCTACCTAATAGTACACCCACATTTCGCCAGTTATGTTTAAGTCCCATGTAATAGGGAGCGAGCCTATTGCCATCAACCGGGAAGTAATCCAGACTTTTCTGAATTCTTGATAGAAGAACCCAATAACCGTTTGCCGGACCTGGAAATCGAACCCAGAAGCTCATACTCAACAGTAGCGCTGGCGACACGAGGCAGTCATTAAATTACCTCTGCCAAATACAGGCTGTAAGGTTAAACACTCTTTTCATTCAAACCATGGGTAGTTGACTTAAATATAAAAATAAATGACCGAAAAGAACAAAAAAAAACCTTATTTTCATTAAAAGATTTTAAAAAGTTTCTATCCGACACCGTGCTCGCTAGCGAAACAGCTGACTAACTGACGGAAGGGTCGCGCTCGCGGCCGGACAGATCGCGTCCCGCACCCCCCGCACGTGTTGAGACGCAAGTTCGTTGCCCTATGCGCTAGGGCGAAAAATGTAGTTTTTAAAAAAAATGAAAAAAAAAGTTGTAATTTTCCATTGATTTTACGTTCTATACATGAAACCAAACAAGGTTGCAAGGATAACGGTGTTTACCCTAACACCCCGTATAGTGAAAATCGGTTCAGTAGGTAAGACACAACAAAATTATAGATTTTATTTACGCTAAATCTTATAGTACTCTCATTTATGAAAAGACTGTGGCAAAAGATACAAAGTATTTTCCTCAATGTGACACTAAAATCACTTCATACCATTGATTCAGAAATTGGCCGTGAGTTTCCTCCAGTACCTTACTATTAAGCAAATCCATAGCTGGCAACACGCCAGAAAAACTTGGATCGGGATGAGATTGTAACATACATAACAACTACTAGCCAATATAAATGGAGCGGAATATCTACATATTATATTCTACGAAACGTAGCAATTTTGTCCAACTTACTTATTTAAGTGTGTAGGTACTAGCTGAGGCCTTAGTGCGAGTTTCTTTTAACTATTTTCACTTTACGCATCGACCGCGTTCGGCTCTCCGATTGGCCCTTCACTGGCCTTCACTGATGAAGGGCCAATCGGAGCGCCGAACGCGGTTTAAAGAAACTCGCACTAAGGCCTCTGTTGTCCACGGTGACACTCGCATTCTAGAGAAACTAGAGATGGGTTGTAACAGGTGAAACACGATATCTGTGATCACTGTGACTGTGACAAAAAAATAACAGATCCAAATATCTGTTATTAAATCACAGCCTGTGATTTTTGTACGGACGATAAATACGAATCTCAATCGAATATCAACTTTATTTCTTTTGATTTAAAGTCGAAAATCGTATCTATCTGTTATAAAATCACAGCCTGTGATTTTTGTACAGACGATAAATACGTATTAACTCAATTGAATATCTTCTTTATTTCTTTTCATTAAAGTCGAAAATCGTATCCGAAGTTTTAACAGTAACAGTCTTGAGGATCTGTGATTTTAAGTAACAGATATTTTTTATCGTTAGGAGCAATTGCTATCTGCTATTTTTTAATATCTGTGATTTCTATCTGTGACGATAAATACGCTTCACTCCTAAGAGAAACTACTTCTTGTACCTGGATAAAAATTGCCACCAAATGGTCCAACATTTTTTTTTTCTTTTGACGTTGGTAAATCTTCAAATGACTTCGGAAGGGCGTGTCAGACTTTTACTGACTAAAACCCACCCGTGTTCCTTCAGTTGCCTGTTGCCAAAGGTCCCGGTATCCCTTTCGGACTTTCCCGCAACCTTGGAACCAAAGGGTCCACTTGAATGCCGAATTTCATTCAAATTCGTTCAGCCGTTTTTGAGAGATTTAGACACAAACATACAAAAACCATCCAATCTTTCACGTTTGTGAACCGAATAGACTTGAATTTGAGATCACGATCTCCCTGAAAAAAAAACGAAAATTCGTCCGCAATTTGCATAGCAATAACCTTTTCACTTGCACCAATTGGCCATGCCAAACATTTTGATCGGTGCACCAATAGATAAATTGGCACAAATCGCTTGTGCTCTTATCAGGCCGACATCCGGCCATCGAGCGGGCCCGAGGCCGAGTCCGGCAGTTCAAGGCCCTAGAATATTTGATTATGTTTGAAGGCCCAACGTGCTAATTGCCTTGCGCCCTAAGGTAAGGCCAGCCAAGTAATTTGGATTAATGTTATAATTTGTATTAGTGGGGGTAATTGGAATTTTATCTATGTGTAGGTTATTAATATCTAGTGTTGATGGTTTGGATATACATTTTTATTCATTAATGTGAATGTACGTTATTCCATTCTATTCTATTCATATCTATAGGTAATGGCTTTGTTATGATTCATTTTGAGTTGCCAGTATGCCTAGATGCGTCATAAAAAACAAGTGACCATCAACAAGAACGCGGGTCGCAGCACGCGTAGCATGAGCACCGTAGAAATGGGTTTTGTCGACGGAAGAATAGACAAAGTTACAGATAAACAATCAGAATCTGTCATTTTGTCTATTCTAATATCGACAAAAACCGTTTCTATGCCTACATTCTTACGTACCTACTGATTCTAAGCAAATAAAGATCTATTCTATTCTGTGGTGGTCATACTACGCGCGCTGAATATTTCTGATAGACCACCCAATTTTGACAATGAATTGACACTTATTAAAGTAACTGATGATTATAGAGATGTATTAACCCAAAGTTAAATTCTTTTGTTGTTGATTACGTTCTTTTTTCCGTGTCGAGTGAAATCTAAATTGAATGGGCCCAGATTTCGGCAACCAGTTTGTTCATGATGATATGAATTAAGCCTTCTTGTACAACACCTAGTTTAGTATGGGGTGAAGTGAAGGGTCACATATTTATTTTAGAATCAATTAATAATAAAAAATTACTGTCTACAAATAAGCCAATAATATTGACTGAAGTACGACACGTATTTGTAGATAGTGGGTAACTATTGCAAAATCATTTGAATTTAATTGAAAGGTGTATGGTGGGCGCGCATTGTTGCAAGCCTCATTGCGAATGTAATTAGGTAAAGTGGCAAAGGTCATAGTGGTATGTGAAAGGTTATTTGCACATCTTTTGCAAACATGTCAATGTTATAACATAGTTTTGATATGGTTGCACATGTATGTGTTAAGTACTCTTCGAACAAAGAAGAGCCTGTAGACCTAGCATTTTTTAATTTGTGAAATGCAAAACAAAAGAAACCTCTTATGTACGCTGGCTTTGTAAATGAGATTTGCTAACATTTTGGTACACACGGCTACACATCAAGCTATACATTTCTAGTTTATGCTGATCTCCCATTGTATAGGATTTCCGTACAATGCGAGGTCAGCTTATACTAGAAATGTATAGCTGTGTGTACGATGATAACCATTTATTTGCTCAAACAAGCGTAATGTCAGAATGCAAGAGATGTTAAAAGTAACATTTTTTTACATTTCTATGATGATAAATACAGATAAAAATAATAAAGTACGTCAACAAATCGCAAAAGAACACAATACAATATAACAAAATAAGGTGTACAATAAATCATAATATTCTATCTATAGAAAGGACTATACATTCATGCAGTCTAACCGGATGCAGCTGAATACCAGTATTTTACATGGAGCGACTGCCTATCTGACCTCCACAACCTAGTCATTGGGTAACACGACTTTTAGGCTTCTAAATACCCGTAACGACTGTCAAAGATCTACGAATGACAGCCGGGCCGTTTCCGAGGCACGGGCGGGTCTCGATATTTAAAGGATGCTCACATTGCTCACCCATCACCGACCGCGACAAGCGTAGCTCAACCTTCGTGTGTCTGTTATCATTTAGCCACGAGCCCCTCAGATGAATAGATAGAGTATTATATCAAAAAGTAAAGGTAGCAGTTTCTTCCCACGTCTGACAACCATATAAATGGATTTTCTAAGGATTTTGTCGACGGAAGAATAGACAAAATGACAGATTGTGATTTTATATCTGTCATTTTGTCTATCCTTCCGTCGACAAAACCCGTTTCTATTGTGGTCATGTTAAGCGTGCTGGCATGGGCATGGCATAGATTACAAAATGTAACCTATTAAGCAATTGTGGTGATAATAGTCATATTTCTTCATCATAAACGACATTATAAGTACCTAGGTAGTGTGGTTTATGGAGACCACGTTCCTCATTGGGCGGACTATAAAAGGCCGATAAGTACAAATATTTGTCATTAAAAATGGAAAATAAAGGTCGTATTAAAAGATTTACCAAAATAAATGTCCCTTTCATGGACCAAATTCCCGTTAGGGGAGGAAATGGGATGACTGGTTATACCGGGCTATACATAAACCGGGCGCCGGAAATCCGACCACGGCTCTTTCTGCGGGAAGCGGCATTTTCATTCATAAAAGCTTTTTTTTTAATCTTCACGTTAAAAACGGTTATAATAATAATAATAATAAATATCTTTATTTCCCGAAAATACAGATACATTTAGTTTACAATTATGACAATACTGCTAGAGTACATTAACATAAAACATTTGGACGCTGCAAAAATCTGTACACATTAGAGTAAACTCTGTCTCTTAAACTAGGGGTATCCTGTATCTTAAGAGACAGTGCTTCGCAATGGGTTTCCAATTGAAATGTATGAGTGGACTGTGTCGATTTAACTTAAGTAGGGAAAAAAGTTATAATTTATGAAAAGGAAAAATATAAGTTACTGTAATTTTTAAATTATGCATGCATAGGTAAGTGCGAGGGTGAGGGTGAGTGAATGTGATTATAGGTGTGTTTATGTTTGTGTGTGAGTGTGTATACGTAGGTGATATGGTGATTGTGTGTAAGAGAGTGGTATGTGCGAGAGTGTATGGATCCGAGGATAAGAGTGTTTTTGCAAGCAAGGAGATGAGTGTGTGCTTATTAGGTTCAATATGCCCTAGCCTTTTCCCAACTATATTGCGATCGGCTTCCAGTCTAACCGGATGCAGCTGAATACAACTATTTTACATGGAGCGACAGCCTATCTGACCTACACAACCCAGTACAGGGGTAACAATTTAAGGGTAATAATTCTAATAATATAGGTACGGTAAGACTGGTTGTCAGACTTTTGGGCTTCTGACGACCCGTAATGACTGTCAAAGATCTATGAACGTTAAACTGTTGATATAAAAAAAATACTATTCTTGGCTTCAAGGTCGTTTAAATACTACGATGACGGAATATTTCTATACTAATTGGAATTTGCAAGTCAAATAAAACATTTTATCAGTAATTGTGGCCTCAGTTCAAATAAACCGTGACGTATTCGTAGTACCTACTAGAAAAAAAATAAAATAACATGGGTCTGACGGGGATTCGGTCTTTTTTTTTCGGTTCAAGTAGATAAGTAATCGACTTGGTGGTAAAATTGGGATAAAATTTCAAGAATATAATTGAAGTTGCAAACTGAAGAAAATGATAAAAGAGACAGAGAGAGAGAGAAAGTCGCATAACGATTTTTCCTCACGTGACGATTTCTATCAACTCCTACCACAAGACGCGTTAGGGCCGTACCCTACCTCAGATGTTATCTCGCTCGCACCACTACTCGCGGCTTGAGTGAGAGCGAGACGGAGTGCGATGCTGGCGGCTCTCAAGCCCCGAATAGTTTAGTTAGTTGCTTTTTTCGGTGAAAATAATGGTAATTAAAAAAAAAACAAAAACAAGACCTGCTTTTCAGTTAGTTCAGTTATTGTGCAAAATATCATAATCTAATTTGAAGTATCTTTTTAATACCAGCGGTTTATAGTTCGGTTTAGAGGTACCTTTGGAAATTTTTCTATCGAGTATTTTCGCCAAACACAGGACCTAGCATCAATCCTCAACTTTAACATTATATTTATTTAAAAATTAATGCTGCAACATTTTCGGCATAACGGAGGATCATGCTAAGCAATTTCAGGTAGGCCTTAAGGAACTTCTTTCCAATAATTGCGAAGCTGTAAGAATACGCCAGGAAATTTATGACATTAAGTCCACCTGTGTACCTAAAATATTTTCTTCTGATAGGCATACACTTTACATGCCTGAGTTAACACCATCTGTTAGCTTATTTACCATTGCTATAATTAATATAAGTCCACATAAAAGGCTGTCATAACAGCTGTTCAAGGCGTAGTACAGATTCCATTGACATAATTATAGCAAATCGTAGATAAACGCTGATTCATAGCACGTAATAGTTCTAAGTGAATACATGAAGAAATTCGCATAACTGGGCTAATTCTCACACTAGGAGTGTTCGTTTGTTTCTCGGATGTAATGTTTTTTTTTCTTCAAAATACTGAAATTTTCTGTAGAAAGGTAACGTTATGCGGAAGTCGGGTATTTGTGGATTACACTCTGACGTCACTAGCACCGACAAATTAAACTCGTTAAAAATGTATGGGACGGCTACAATCGTTACAGTATGACACAACTTAGATGTTGCATGGGCAAAGTTCGTAAAACCGATCACCATCCGAACTGAGTGCGCCTTCAACATCTCCAATCTTTATTTCTGCTTTAGGTGAAAATGATCTTTATGCAAACGCAATAACCTGTAAAGTTATACAGTATGCAAGGGTAAACACCGTTGTCACTCAAACTATGGGTAGTCGACTTAAATATAAAAATAAATGACCCAGTAACAACAAAAAAAAAACCTTATTTTCATTAAAAGATTTTAAAAGTAAATATCCGTCACTGTCCCGATACTCATGAGTATGCGTTCGAGAGAGCTGCGAAACAACTGACGGCCGGTCATGTAACGTCCCGCGCGCTCCGCCCGCCCCCGCCAACCGCCGGCCGCGGCCGGTCGTTGCCCTTGCATGTAGGGTGAAATATTCTTGTGGAAAAATGTAGATTTTCTTTTTTTTTTTTAAGTTGTATTTTTCCATTGATTTTACGTTCTATAAATGAAACCAAACCACTGGTTTTAAGGATAACGGTGTTTACACTAAAACCCTGTATAAGCAAATTCATTCGTAAAATTGGAATGAATGAGTGCAAATTTTAAAATGTATGCTACATCTAAGTTGTGTCGTACTGTACCCACCTTTTCTGATGGAAGTAGGCATGTTTTTTGCCTTATAGACGACGGAATAATACAAACTTAAGTATAGAGAAAGCGTTATTATAAGCCACCACCCTTATTGCGTGATCTGAATCATTTTGAAGAATATTGCATTGCTTCATATTTGTCCATTGTTTGTCCGCTCAACAATGTAAATAACGCAGTGAATGTTGTTGAAGTGTCAAAATGAAACAGATACTGATTGATCGTTTATTATGCAATAAGGGTGCAGGATGAAGCAAAAATATTATTTAAATTAGTAGAGTACGATGTCAAAAGTAACCGATAGATACAGATAAGCACGAATGCTGAAAGCATAATTATACTAATGCTGGAAGAATAGACAAAATGACATATAAACAATAAAAATCTGTCATTTTGTCTATTCTTCCGTAGACAAAACCTGTTTCGATGGTGGTCATGCTACGCGTGCTGGGGTAATTGCGTAACACATTTTAATGACAATTGATCGCAATAGGTTTAATTTTGACAGTTCACCCACTTTCATTGCGCTATTTACTTCGTTGAGCAGACGAATTTTTCAAACCTATGAAGCAATGATTTAGTAATAACCTTCAAAACTGATTGTGATTAAAGCTGTGTTTCGCAATTAGGGTGCTGGCCAGGAAAGCAATGAAAAAAAAAAAAAAACATTAATCTACTTACATATTACACCACCCAAAACTCTATGATAATCATATTCATAGGTATGTCAGACAAACAGTACAGTAACGTGATCCGACAATTCGTTACAATTACCGCTCGCATGGCGCGGTTCCTGATTACTCGTGTACACACCATTATCTGCTAAACCTGGCTTAAATGATTTTCATTATGCACGTATAATACAAGGTTAGATTAAATTAACTAGCGAAAGTGAGTTAGAGGTACCTAACTTTGGAATTTTTTCTATCGAGAAAATTTTATGTAAACGTGTTTTTGTCAAACATAGTACCTAGCAGCAAATCTCAACTTTAAGATATATTTATTTCAAAATTAATGCTGCAGTATTTTCGACATAAGGAGCTCGTGGCTAATTAATAACAGCCGCACGGGTCGATCCATCAGGTTAAGCTACGCTTGCCGGGGTTGGTCCGTGGATGGGTGACCATCTTTACATATCGAGACTCCTCCGTGCCTCGGAAAGCACGTTAAGTCGTTGGTCCCGGCTGTCATTCGTAGACGTTTGACAGTCGTTAGGGGTCGTCAGAAGCCCGAAAGTCTGACAATCAGTCTTACCAAGTGGTATCGTATTACCCAGTTACTGGCTTGTGGAGGTCAGATAGGCAGTCGCTCCATGTAAAATACTCGTATTCAGCTGCATCCGGTTAGACTGGAAGCCGACCTCAACATAGTTGGGAAAAGGCTAGGCGGATTGAGTATTTTTAACGGGGGATCGTGCTAAGCAATTAGAGGATGTTTATGCTCTTAACTAGATAATTATAGTTAGATATCGAGTATCGACCATGTCTATGAAGTTTCGTCAGTTCATTTAGGTCATTTGACATTGTATTAATACAAACAGTATATGTACTTAGGCATGGCTGAACAATAGGGCTCTGTAGCCGATTGTGTTACTAAGAGAATGTTTTTATTATTTTATTTAGGCATTGTGGTTTTCCTGCTTCCGTTTAAAACCTTTTAAAATATTATAAAAAATCTATTTTTACTTGATAATCCTTTACCTTACCTTCCCTATCCTTTCCTGGATTGTGGAGGTCAGATAAGCAGTCGCTCCATGTAAAATACTGGTATTCAGCTAAATCCGGTTAGACTGGAAGCCGAACCCAACATGGTTGGGAAACTGGGTACTGAATACAGGGTGTTAGGGTAAACACCGCTGTCCTTGCAACCAGTGGTTTGGTTTCATGTATAGATCGTATAAACAATGGAAAATTACATTTTTTTTTTAAATCTACTTTTTCCACAAGAGACGCAAGTTCGTTGCCCTATGCGCTAGGGCAACAAACTTGCTTCTCAACACGGGTGGGGGGCGTGAGACGTGACCTGAACGGGTGGGGGGCGTGAGACGTGACCTGACTGGCCGTGAGCGCGACCCCTCTCTCAGTCAGTCAGCTGTTACGCTAGCGAGCACGGTGTCGCATAGAAACTTTTTAAAATCTTTTAATGAAAATAACGTGTTTTTTTGTTGTTACTCGGTAATTTATTTTTATATTGAAGTCAACTACCCATGGTTTGAATGACAAGTGTTTACCCTTACACCCTGTATAAGCACTGGTAGTCAAAACGTTGTATGCAGATACAGGGTTTTTTTTTACAATAAATTAAAATCCGCTTTTTGGATCATATACCTATGTATAGATTTTAATTGTAAGCACACCATGACATAAAATCACGCCAGTAATCTACCAAGGTATAGGTAGAGGTGTACCTACCTACTTACCTACCATAAGTAACTTCAATAAACACCAAATTTATTTAAGTAATAAAAAATTGTTAACGTAATTTGAAGTTTAGTAACGACAAGTAAATAATAGGGCTTATAAATAAGCTCATCTACTCAAGTCATAACTGAGACTTACAATACTTACATATGTATGAGATGTTAGTCCTAAACTCAGAACAACAAAGCATAATTAGCTGTGTCGCACGAGTGGCTCAGTGACCCATTTTTCGCTGTCGCTAACAATCTGACATCTTGTGCAGGCAAGTGGTTTTCTTTTGAAGATCTGTTAACAAAATCTATTGGTCAATAATAATGCAATCCTAGAAATGTCTTCATATCAGTCTCTTAGCTATCAATAACAGCATCTTAACTATCCTTTCTAACTTTATAAATGCGAAAGTGAGTTTGTTTGTTACGCTCTCACGCCAAAACGGCTGAACGGATTGAGATGAAATTTGGCACATGGGTAGACCATGACTTGAATGGGACATAGGATACTTTTTATCCCGATATTCCCACGGGAGCTAATAAATAATAATATTAATGAATATCAATCAATAACAATGCAATGATAGAAATGTCATGATGGATTTTTTCTAGCAATGTTGTGAAATTAAAAAAATACTCAATAATCCTCAATAAATGCTTGATGATCGTCTTCATTCTGTCTTGCATTAATTAAGCATTTCTTTAATTATGAGTTGCGAGGTAGTTCCTTCAAACTTCAAATAGTGGGTGGGTACAGTAGGCAGCATGTCAGTGGTATGATAACACATTGACCTTGTCAAGCGTAGTACGATGTTTCAATAGAATAAGAGGCCATTTGAACAGTGGAAGCCCAGTGGTAACGGCCCTGACTTACGAGTTGTAGGTTGTGGGTTCGAGAACCCAGGTAGGTGCTTTACTTTTCATCACCACTGCGCTCAAAACAGTGAAGGAAAATATAATGAGAAAACTGGCATGTCCTAGAACCAAAAATTCGAAGACATGTGACATCTACCAACCCGCGCTGGGCCTGCGTGGCGGTTTACAGCCCACGCCCTCTCGAAGAAAGGAGGCCTGGATCCCAGCAGTGGGAACGTTATAGGCTGATCATGCAAGAGGCCACGTGTTACCACTGACGTGCGACCTACCGTATCTATTTAGGTTCTCATCAAAAAGCTTACAAGGTTGTACACACGGTTACACATCAAGCTATACATTTCCAGTTTATGCTGATCTTGCATTGTATAGAATTTCCGTACAATACAAGGTCAGCTTATACTGTAAATGTATAGCTTGATGTGTAGCCGTGTGTACTAATATCTGTAACCAACATACAAGATTATAGGTACTTGTCAACGTATGTTTGTATGCAAATAACGGTGTAGTGACATATGTTGACAGGAAATCGCTTATCAGCACGTTTTATCAGCTAATACAATTGTGTTCAATTTTAACACTCGTTGCGGCCAGTTATGGCAAGATTCAACAGCTGTGTCCTATGCGTAGTGAGTTTTCTTTATGTTAATTCTGTTTTTAGGGTTCAGTACCCAAAGAGTTAAACGGGACCCTATTACTAAGACTGCTGTCCGTCCGTCTGTCTGTCTGTCTGCCCGTCTGTCACCAGGCTGTAGCTCATGAACCGTGATAGTTAGACAGTTGAAATTTTCATAGATTATGTAGGTATTTCTGTTGCCTTTATAAAAAAAAAATACTAAAAAACAGAATAAAATAAATATTTAAGGGGGCTCCCATTCAACAAACGTGATTTTTTTGCCGTTTTTATAGATAATGGTACGGAAACCTTCGTGCGAGAGTCCGACGAGTCCGAATCGCACTTGACCAGTTCTTTGTTTGTTTAAAAATTAGGAGTTTGACATTTGCGCCTGTCAAATTAGTCTACGAAATAAAAAACAGACTAGTACTTGACGTTGTTTTCCACGTGTGACATTGTTTATCTGCTGCTTTGAGCTCTTGACTTAAGTATTAAAATCTCAACTTCAATGAAGTGGGAGCTTTATAATTAGCAGCACAGCTCAACTGTCGATCGGCCTTTAGAATGAGATAAAAATTAAAAATCTATTGTGTCTCGTTAGTGATAGTTGGAGGTTTATGATAATATAAATTCAAATAAAAAACATAAATTAGGTATAACCAATGATATTAAATTAACAGATATGTTATAAGCGCGCAATCGTGAAGACTCGAAAACATTCCAATTGTAACGTTTTTACTTAAAGAAAAGAAAGAAAAAGAAAGAAAGAAAAATTGTTTATTCTGCACAAACTAAACGCACAATACAAAATAAAAAATGACACTTGATGAAAAAAAAAAAACACAAAAATATAATAAGAATAATAATATATTGTTGAAAAAATGATACTTGTAGTGAAATGTAAAAATGAATGAAACGTGGGTATTTGTGCCGCTGCTGCGCGGAACACTTTTTTCGGTTGTTTCGTGAGTGTATAACATATCTCTTAATATAATATCATTGGGTATAACATAGACTATTTACACGCTGGCAAGTCTGGCGTATGACACCGTGGAGGATGGCAGAAAAGTAAGGAGGCCACAGTAGGTGATTCCTGAAATCATTATGATGATGAGATTGATTGATAAACAATATCTCTAATTCTTCATCATCATCATTTCAGCCGAAAGATGTCCACTGTTGGACATAGGCCTCCCCCAAGCACCGGTTCTGTGCTTCTCACATCCAACGGATTCCCGTGGTCTTCACCAGGTCATCGGTCCACCTTGTGGGGGGCCTTCCAACGCTAGACGTAGCGTTGGAAGGCCCCCCCACAAGGTGGACGCGGTCGCCACTCCAGAACCTTTCGGCCCTATCGGCCATCTGTTCTGCGAGCAATGTGCCCTGCCACTGCCACTAAAGTCTCTCAGTATCTCTCTCTCACGAGTCTATTAGTATTTCTAATTATGGCGTGTGTATTTAATAAAATATTATTTTTGTTATCTAGCATCCCAAATTTCCACAACAACTAGAATGTAGAGAGACTGAATGTGGCAACCAAACTTGTGTATAGTAAAAAATAAGTAATAAAATATTCCATATGTAGGTAGGTTTACGATAACAACGCATATCAATTAACTCGGCTGTAGGTACACTAGAAGTGATTGACATTGATCAGTAATGTACGAGCTAGTTGGCGAGTCATGTCGATACAATATTTACTTACTAAGAGTCATAAAATATGCATGAGTTTATATTACGAAGACGGCAATCTTCTAAACAGAATTTATTAAACAGCGTCCCGCGGTTTCACCCGCATAAGTTTCGATCCCGTGGGAATATCAGGATAAAAAGTATTATATGTGTTAATCCAGGTTATAAACTATCTGTGTGCCAAAGTTCATCCAAATCCGTTTAGTAGTTTTTGCGTGAAAGAGTAACAAACATCCATCCATCCATCCTCACAAACTTTCGCGTTTATAATATTAGTAGGACTAAGGGCCAATTTCACCAATGAAACAATAACTGTCAGTGTGAAGATTCCCTAAGAAATAAGACAGTTCTTGAACGCGGTTTAGATGTGTTGATCGCGTTCAGCTTCATTGGTGAAAATGACCCTTAGAGGTTTATTTATAAACGATGCTTAAAGTTAAGTGACGTTCAATCGTCAAAAATGTATGGTTAAACAGTCGCTAACTCTTACTTAACTCTTTGCTTGAAGTCTTAAATATGCGAAGAGTTGTGAATTATTGATATAAAGGTGCTTAGTGTCTGTGTACTATAGGTACACCTACATTTCGCCAGTTATGTTTAAGGTCAGGGACATCCATCATGTCCAGGCTGCTACTGAGAAATGACAGGAAACCTTTCATTATTTACTTTTAACGGTGGAATAATCCGTGATGACAAAAATGAGTTCCATGCCAACACGTGTGATTAGATAATGTATCTGTGATGTGATGCGACTTGTAACACCGGTTCTATCTGCGACCTTGTTTGAATAATAAAATTCTGAATAGTGAATTCATAACAGAAGAATTCATAACATTATTTTTATACTGTTTATTTTTTTTGTTAGATCTTTTATTGATATTTCGGTTTGAACTGGTTTTATCGGAGCAAATCTTCGTTTAATGTTTGATCACCAGAACGAACATTTGAACAATTTTGAATAATAATCAATTTATATCAGGCGACACAGGCCCTTAGATGCGTAGAACAATGATATTTGTTTTGGTACGGTATGGTATGGTCCAAAGAAATGAACTGCTTTGATAAAAACGAATGTCATCATAATATCTTTTATTCGCGTTCCTATCTCTTACGGCCTTAGTACAAAACAAGATTTATCTTTAGAACCATCGAACTATTTCTGAATATGCTAGAGTTCCAATTACAAAAACTGACGTTAAAACCGAGTATAAGGTGTCAATTTTATATTAAGAACTTTACCTTGATCAGAAGGCCAATTCTCGTGCTTAAAAAACGTTCAAATTCAAGTCGCAGTGCCGCAAAAGTTCCAAAACGTCAAAAAAGGTATTCTGCTAAACCAAAAAACTAAGTCAAAGGTGGCGTTTGGTGCGATGATATTGCGAATTGAATGAAAATAAGAAATGTACTGAAACGGTATTCTGCTAAATTGTCGAGTAGCGAATGAAAATAAAATCGATATCCGTGGGTATTCCCGTACCTAAGCAACCGTCAAAACTGACGTAAGCATGAGATTATTTGTTGACTGAACTGTCACGAAAAATTTTAGCTTCTGCAGTTTCAATTTCTCATTTTATTTTCATTTTGTCCTTGAAATCATCTTGAAATCCAATATTCATGAAATAAAAACATATACAGGAACAGTGTTGTAAATACTTTTGTGTTTGTGTGGTGAAATAATACAAAACGAGTGGGTTCGCCAGTGGGAGTTATTTTCATTCCTCGCACAACGTGCAGACGCCGAATCGTCGGCGCAACAACGTAGAGAGCACAGCAGTAGCTGTTCTCAGCATCGCCGGCATCGCCGGGGTCACACATCAGGCGCATTTTCCATAAGCGACCGTGCGTTTTTAAAACTTAGTCTTACGAACTGAAGCCGCATTTCATACAGGATAAGCGAAGAAATGGACTGGGTGTTGCAGCCAAGGTTGGTCTACAAGTACAAATTATAATACTTATATCAAAACTAGCTTCCGCCCGCGTGGTATGTCGATAAAAAGTAGCCTATGTCCTTCCCCAGTATGCCATCTATCTCCTTGCCAAATTTTGTCGAAATCCGTTCCATGGTTTAGGCGTGAAAAAGTAACATACGGAGTTACTTTCGAATTTATAATATTAGTATGGATATATTAATAGGGATATTATCGATTGATATGCAACAAGGCAGCTATATTCTAAGCATCTTCATCACCGCATCTACTTATCAGCCACAGGGTCGAAACTCTATTCCTTCAGGTTCACAGTTGTGTAGAAAGGCTGGAAGTGTAACCGTGATTTTAAAATCTATGCGAAATGAATAAGTAATAGAATTTGTTTGTCTATTCACTATTTATTATACCTTTTATGTCTCCTTTTTAGATTCCTTACATTTAGATGAGATACGAAGTCCCGACCTATTTGCGGTCATGGCAGCCAATTTAAACGGAGATAGCCAAGTATACAGGAGATACTATAGAAAACGAGGCTGTGCGCACACACAACATGTACACAACCTCTTCCCTCACTCTCATAGTCCGATGGGTCGGCAATACGACGTAGCCGGGAAGAGATTAGTACCAACGGCTGTACGTGCTTTCCTAGGCACGGTGTTGTGACACTATTACATTACTATTTGGAGGAATCACGCGGACAACACATGGCGGGAAAAATGAGCAGGACGGTCGTTCTGATTGCCATTGTTCGACCTAGATAAGAGCGAAAAGGACGGTCCACGTCTGATAAAAAACCGTTTAAAAGCGCCCTAATACACAGTGTTACTTATGTTGTTTTGCGTAATATTTTTTTGTTTGTATAAATAGTTACCTGCCTATTTAATAATAAATATTCACTTCAGTAGGGTAGTCATTTTATTTTTCTACAGTCACTCCACTTCTGTGAAGCACAGGGTCCGTCGATGTGGCGACGCTTGAGAGAGGCCTATGTTTAACAGTGGACGTCTTTCGGCTGAAATGATGACGATGACTCCACTTCTATAGGGCTGACTTTATATTAAGTAAGCACTTCGCCTGCAACTGCATCACGGCACGTTTGCTCTTTCACTATGCTCGTGAGAGATGGTCACAGTTCCAAACATAATACATATTTATATAGATTTGTATAAATGTATTACATTAATTTCCTCCAGCCTCTTTGTCTGAATGTATGCCCAAGCTTCTGAATAAATACTACTTGATAGATTAAGTATGTACGATTCTTGCAAAAATAATCTTTAAGGTCGGACCAAAACCATATGCTGCATCCGGTTAGACTGGAAGCCGACCCCAACTTGGTTGGGAAAAGGCTAGGCAGATGATGAAGGTCGGACCAACACATAGGTTAGATCATCATCATCATTTCTGGCAGCCTTGTTCCGCTCACTGCTGAGTAAGTATATGCTACACGTTATTACGCTATTTCCTATGGAGGGAAGATGAATATTCTATTTTGTTCCTGTTCTTCGATAGTTTACTGCGGGATTGTACAAGACAGGATTTGACAAGCTTTACAAGGAGCTATGTTGGAAAATAGTAAGAACGCAAACAGCCTTGTGGAATCTTCTTAGCAAGTGTTTGCCTCATAAGGTAATTGGCGTTTGACATATTAGTACGAGAGCCCACGACCAAAACCATGTCGCATCGCTTTACGGCCAAAACCGTATAAAATCATTAGTTCGTTGAAGTTGTTGTTGACAAATTTTTCAACACGTTCAAAATCCTTCGTTCGTATTCTTTCTATTTAATTTTATTTGTAAATCTAAAATCTATCGTTCAAAATCAGACAGATTGTTAAAAAATAGATCGGTACTTTTTTTGGCATAATATTTGAAAATTGGGTCAGCTCAGACGTGATTGAGAAATTCTGATTGTGAAAAATTCTGAAAGGAGATCATTTATTTGATTGATTGTGAAAAATTCTGAAAGGAGATCATTTATTTTGAGTCCAAAACCCAAAGTTTTAGTTTTATATTTAAAAAAAATGAAGGTAAGTACGTAGAATAGACTTGAAGAAAACAGCTGAAGGAATAGTCTTTGAGATTCAGCGCCATGGTATAAAATGATTAGGAGGACTTCTCCGACCAAGGTACCTCATTTTTTTTTCGCACTCTGCACTTTGTGCTTTTGGCCCAACTTTGTATGAGACGTGAATGGTCCACAGGATTTTGGATTCAGATCTATCAATTTTATAGGGTTTTGGTCGAAAAACGACAAGGCAAAAATGTTGGTCATGGGCTCTCATACTATAAGAAAGTGTCATGTGTCATGTGTGTCTTTTCAAAGTTAGCTTTTGTATAATAACTACTTGATACCCTATATTTGATTGTTCATAAATAGTATTCAAACTGCTGAAAGTCCATCATTTCTTCGGTTTATGGGCTCAGCCCGCTTCCACTGCGCAAGTGACACAGTCAATTACGACATATAGATATAAGAAAGGCTATTTTCATCACATGTCAAAGAATCGTACAGTCGAAGCGATTCGACGTCTGCCTCGCATGACCTAGGTTGTTAGTTCGATCCTCAAGTATTGTTATTTTTTTTTGTTTTTTTGTAATTCATTTTTGTACTATTTTGATACATCAAGATTTCCATATTAATAATAATAAAATAACTGCATGCTTTTTAGGGTTCCGTAACGAAAGGGTGTAAATTATTTGTTATTACCAAAGGAACAGACCGATCGTTTGATCTTGCGAAAATGAGCAAAAGTTCATAATAAAGAAATGAAAAAGGCAAATGAAAACTATACTTTGATTTATTTTGCTACATTTGTATGCAGTAACTAGTACCTTGTATAAATTATTTTTTACAATATAGTATACTTGTAATATTTTTACAAGGTAGCTTGGCACTTTCATCTGTAAAGGATTTTAAATCCGCTGCAAAACTTCATCTCCCGTCAGGATATCGAAAAATCTGCTATTGATGCTAACAACAAACCCTTGTGTTTGTTGTAGAGGGTACGGAAGTTTTTTATCATAACGGCACTTCTATATCTGTATGATTTTCCCTGCAACTCTTCACTCAACGCACTAGAACGACTACAACAGTAGGTATCTATCCTGGATGCTATGCTCGGGTTTTGTTTCGAAATACGATGATATTCCTCACTCGGACCAAATAAAAAACCTTCCTCATGGATAATATAGTTATGTAGGAACTAAACAATTTTTTGATGGCTATTTCGGCACCATATTCGACAAATCTCTTTCTTGCTGTGATAGTGCTATATAGTTACAGTTATTTCACTCATAAACCAAGAATTTAATAAATAAAAAAGATATAATACTATACTTTGACATTCAATATAATGACGTCTCTTCTTGACACCTTAAACCATCGCGCTTGCGCGTCGCGATTTCAATACGTTCCAAATTATCTTTCTATCTGAATATTTATTTTAATGATTTTGTATTCTCAAAGATATATAATAACAAACGGGAAATGAAAATACTAAAACTATGTACTTATCCAAGCAAACTAATTAATACATTTAAAAAATCATAAAATAAGGTTGCTAAAAATTGAAGTATCACTAATTATCACAATATCGTCTGCGTGCATTGAACCAACATGAAAATATATTTATTTTCGTAAACGAAAACATACTCGACCGCCGTGAGACTCGACTGCGAAGATATTGCGATCGGAATGTGAATAAACCGAATATTAAGGTTAGCAGAATACCATTTTTTGATCTATTCACAATGTCATCGCATTCCGGTCGCATGATTTTCAATTTGCCCGTTAAATAGCAGAATTGGCCTTCAGAATAACTGGCTCGATGGTTTAAGCTTGGACTAAAGTTAGAACTCTTCAAAACGAACTTTTCTAACTGAACAGACAGCTGTGCTGCTGAGGAGTAGGTTGCGCCACTTCTTCTTCCCATGCAGCTAAAGCACTAGAAAGTGGTGAAGGGTGGTTTTGGGGCGCTGTCTTATGTAATTTTGACGTTCGAAAAGTGCTGATTCTCAGCCTAATTTGAATAAATGACTTTTGATTGTCACCCATTCTTATTTTATTTATTTATTGACACTGAGTTCTCAGTAGCCAGTAGTTTACATGGCATGCTGTTTCTTGTTGAATTATAATAGTCTTAGTAATTTATTATGATCTCATCTTTCCAGAGCTACATGCAGCCGCCAAGGAGACGGTGACACTTGCAGAGCAGCGGTTTGTGAGCAAGCAGGACGAGTGGCAGTTTGACAGTAACTGGCAGGAGGTGCTCAACCATGCCATCATTAAGGTGAGCCATTGATTATCATTAAAAAAGAACAAAGCAATTTAGAAAATTGATTCGATTTTCAAATGTTTAGCACGAAAACATACATTGAAAAACATTAGTAATATCCATGCAACATTTTTTCTACTACTCTTGGTAGTACCCTTTTTTTTTTTTTTTTGATATCCCTTTCGGTCTAACCCGCAACTCTGGCAGGCAGACCCCTTGGATTGAATAGTTGAAATAAGTTATGATGTCTCATCGTAGAAATGTTGTCGAAATTGTCAATGAGCCTTTTTAAGGACACCTAGTATACCTATAGCATTGTAATTAAATAAATAAATAGCAATCGCCCCTTGTTACATGGGATTTAAAAACATAACTGGTGAAATGTGAGTATACCTACTGTAGGTACACCTCTGCCCAAACCTTCGGGGAAACAAGCCGTGATGTTATGTTCTATTATACCTAATAATGTTTCGTTTGTGTTGCTTTTTCAGGTTATGGACGCTGAGAAACGGAAGGCGGAGAGTGGCCGAGAGCACCAGAAGAGAGCGGCCGCGTACATCGCAGCTGAGAAAAAGGTAAAATGTTGTCATCTTTCTTAATTGTTAATATGAATACAAAAAAATACTATTAAAGTTCGTGTTCACCACGTGAGGTAGATCAGTAAATGACGTTCTGTTTTCCATTAAAATACTTAAGTAAATACCTACCATGACGCATTTCAAAGATATGCGCGTCGCATAGTAATGATATGTTAAACGAAAACACATAATGGAACAGTTAATAATAGAAATCTATTATCTGCAGGTGACACAACTAGAAGAGAATCTTAAACGTAATATTATCAAATCACGAGTTTACTTCGAAGAGAAGAAACTATGCGACGAACAGTTACAAACGCAAAATCAGAAAATTGAGAAGCTACAACGCCTCATCGCTGACGCTAAGTTCCGATACTCCAAATCCCTGAAAGCCCTTGAAAAGATATCTGAAGAAATTCATAGAATGAGAGGCGAATATCCACCAGACAAAGACACCATCCCTGTAGGACCCAGAGAACCAGGAGTTGGAGCTGAAAGAGATGCCATACATGACGAAGATACAGCGAAAGCTGAACACGAAAAAGACGAAGACTCCAGTCTTCAAGAACTAAGAATGCGAGTCAGGGAACTGGCTTCTAAACCTATAGAGAAAGACATAGAAACTGACGAAGCGTGGGCTTTAGAGCTGAACGAGACTATAAACAAGCTAGACCAATTACTAATGATGAAGGAAAATAATCAGCAGAAACGATCTAAATTCACAGCTAGCTCTCCTAGGAATTCTAGCGCGCCATCTACAAGCACTAACTCAGGGAAATACACCCATCCTCCGAGCGATAGCTGGAAAACTGAGACTAACCTGACAAGGACAAAATCTATAAGCAAGGATGTTGTCTACGAGAATACTAACCCACCGATTAGTAAGACAGAGAAGTCTAAAAGCATGATGTCTTTAGACGTTCTCGCTCTAGCAAGAGATACCAATATGATGGACAGGGAATCTTACCTCAAAGCGGTGATCGAAGACAAGTCCCCAACAGGAACGTATACGGAAAGTAATTCGGACAGGAATGATACTCCTGACGAAATATTGATGGTGGAATGTGACTCCAGTGATTCTAACCAGAACCCAGTTATAAGGATGACCAGTTCCACTGTCTCTGATAGTGACAACAGCTAAATATGACGAGAGAAACACACGATCTTTGGAAAAGTATAGATTTCTTTAATTGGTTGTGGATTTTTTTCTAATTAAAAAAAAAAATATAGAAAAAAAAAGTTGTGCCGTTTTTTGTTAGAAAAATCGGTTTAATTTTGTTCGTGAAAAATGCTTTAATTTGATTTTCGTTTATTTTTTAATGTTGATCGTGTGTAGTTTATTTAATCATGACTAAAATTCAATCTTTCCAATATTGAACGTCAATTTCTAAATGTTAGATGTTTTTATAGTAAACTTGAAAAGTTAATAAAAATTGGTAAAATGATTTTCTTATTGATGTTTACTTTAGTTTGACGACAGTGCTGGTATTTTTATCAAATAAGATACTGATTTTAAAATACTCAATTAGACTTATGATTATAAATAAAAATAACACACACAGGATAATTTATACACCGTTGTCTCAAGCCATTATTTGACTTAAATATAAAAATAAATGACCGAGTAACAACAAAAAAAAAACGTTATTTTCATTAAAAGATTTTAAAAAGTTTCTATCCGACATCGTGCTCGCTATCGAAACAGCTGACTGACTGAGGGAGGGATCGCGCTCGCGGCCGGTCAGGTCACGTCCTGCGCTCCCCACCTGTGTTGATACGCAAGTTCGGTGCCCTAGCGCATAGGCTGAAAGGGTGAAATACTCTTGTGGTAAAATGTAATTAAAAAAAAGAAAATGTTGTGATTTTCCATTGATTTTACGTTATATAAATGACACCAAACCACTGGTTTCAATGATAACGTTGTTTACCCTAACATATACCTAAGCGTTACTCACACTGTATATTTATAATTAAAGCATATTACAAAAAATACTCATTTAAGTTATAATGCATTACTGTCATTAAGATAACCAACATCCCACAAGCCGTTGATTGCAAAACATCATGATTATTATTATAATATACTTATTGTCATTCTTGTTTGCAAAATAGTACATTGTAACCGCTTTGATAAAAATTCTAGCACTGTTTTAGCACGTTCTTAGGTTATGTCTTATGAGTGATTTAGGACGGTCGGTTTCGGTCAAAAAATTTGCATGCCGAATTTAGTAGGCGGAATATGAAGAACTATTTGTGTATGTGCTATAAAATCTGTAAAATACCGTATTTCAGGCAAATAAATGAATCTATCTATCTATCTTCGGAAACTAATTTCATGTAATATGATGTCAGTAATAAGCGACATTACAAAATATAAAAATCCTACATAAATGCCATTTTGGTAATGACATTACATTATATCGCTGTATTCACGATACCACAGATCATATAACTTTTTCAGTCTTCAACAGTATTATTATATCACTCTTTTATTGTAACATATAATATTTACGAGACCGACTGCTTTATTTATAGATTTTTAGGCCCGTGTTTGTAAACGATGCTCACACATTTATCTCTATTTTAAAACTAGATTTTGGTAGAAAGACATACGTATGAAATCTGAGAATTTATAATCCAGATTGTAAGATTCACATTTGAGGATAGTTATTGCAATACGGGTCTTAAGGTGTGCTCACACGGGTAATTAGTGGCTCAATTCTTGGCTAGAACTTGACGACTCGGCAATTTACCGCAATACCAATATTGTACAAAAATTACGAAGAAATTGCAAAATTTTAGTTGCCTGTGTGAGCGCACTATTAGAAATAAATGTTAGATATGACACTTTAGTTCACTATGAGCCATACCAGTCCACCGACTATAGCTCACAAATCATAACTTATTTTTAAATCGTATATCTCTATGGCCTATGGAAGATTTAACTATCTGATAAGGCAGCATAGTTAACGAATAATATAAAAAAAATCATTCCGTGTCTTAATGATCCGCCGCGCGAATTCACGATTGACACGTTCATATGTCACTCATTTTTTAGGAGGTTTTTCTAACAAATGAGTGACATATGAAAGCGCCCTTTGTTGGCGCGACGATGCGTTAAAAATTAACATGCTACGGCGATGGTCGCATGTTCGAGCGACGATCGCTTTGGTTCGGACACGACATCAGAATTCCATAATTGACAATCTTTTGTCTACTAGTTTTGAGACACACATTTGAATGTTTTAAGTGCAATTCACGAATGGCACAGGTTCATGAATTGAAAGGGCTCTCGTCTATTTTGTATTCAAGATTTTATAAACAATTTTATACCGAAGGATTTGAAGCTAGATTGAATGGTAAGCTCGGAGAGGTTGTTTGAATAGATAGAAGACTTTTTACGCCTAGTCATGTCTAGTTGCGGCGCGAGAAAAAAATGGCGGAATTTTTTGTCGTGCCTGTTGGCTGGCACACTAATTGAGTAAAACACGATGAATCATAATCTGAATCATTTTGAAGGATATTTCTAATCCATTGCTTCATATGTTCGAAAATTATTCTGCTCGACAACGTAAATAACACAAAGACTGTTGTTGAACTGTCAAAATGAAACAGTTTGTTCGGTTGGAATCAAGATATAGGTTCTAGAATGTGATTGACAATCCTTTAAAGTTTACTCAGTGTCTGATTTGGATATTTGTCTGACTTGTCGTTTGTCGATAAAATATATACTATGGATGGAATGGAGCTTTAAATGGTACAGTCACGGACTTTAATTGATGAGCCACCTGGCACTGTTCGTATTTTAGCCGTGTAATGAAAATCGGGTTTATTCGGTTCCCGACACGCAAAGTCATATGTCTTCGTATTAGAAGAAGATAATTATATTTCACATCTTTACCGGTTGGCTAACCTGAGAGCCAGAAATACAAACTTGACTACCCAAAGTCAACCAATTGCAGGTCTAGCAACAGTAACCTAGCAACGATAAACAATCGTTGCAAGGTTACTGTTGCGATAGTAACGTTAGCGTACGGAGAAATATTATTAGTAATTTCGACAAGTTCGAAAGTAACGTCTCTGACATCGATATTTCAACTGTCACTGTCTTCAGTTAAGTTTTCAGAATTATCGAGTTAATGACCTATGATTCAAAGGAGGTCGGTATCAAATAGATTGGATAAACTTAATGCAACTTTGTTTTTATTTTTATCATTGAGAACTTATTAGTCAACCTCTATGGATAAAACTATTTCCGATTAAAAGTAATTTATTTGTCATCTTGTTTACGAGCGTGCGATTTGAGTTCGTGTTTAATCGTGTAATCTCGGAAATGTATGAAACTGCAAAATTGAAAAGTTTGAAGGTGGCTCATCAATTAAAGTCCGTGACTGTACATAACAATTCACAGACTGCTTATTATTTTTGACATCAAACGCTTAATTGAAATAACATCATTACATACAATTATTAATTAAAAGCGCGGTTATCATGCTCAAACAAACATAAACTCTTTACAGTGCCTTCATTTCTCATTAAAATAAAATAACAGCCCAAACAGAAGACTGGATGAGGTTGGTACTTAAGGTTGTAAATCTAAAACAAATTATATTCATATGATTTCTTTAATGAAAATTATATAAAAATAACACGATGAGGGTTCGCTAACATACTCATAAGTTTAAGAATAATAAAAATATGTTTTGAACTATCAGCATATTATTTTAAGGTGATGCATTTACGAAAATTAAGTGGTATGTGGCAATGGGTTTATACTAATCAAGTTTTTTTTTTATTGGTGCAATACTTGCAAAGCAAAGTTGGATTGTACCAATATGGCTTTAAAACTAACATTTAAACCGTTAAATTAATTTCTTAATACTAACTATAGTTGTCGCGTTTTAGCATGGCTATAGCGGTCAATGACCCACCTACATTTTCTAGCATTTTTTTTAATTTAAAATCTAATATAAAGTCCGTTTACGTCCTGAATCAATATCTATCGTCATCTTCATATTTGTTCCAAAAACGAAAAACTATACATAGTTTATTGTTTGGGTTCCGTCGGAGAAATATTGTGGAAAGGGCAATGACCGCTATTGCTTTGCTAAAACGCGACTACTATAATATGAGTTGTGTTGTGTTGTAGGACTCATTGTCACTTAAACGTGTAAGAATAAAATTATTTACATTTTAAGATGACATTAGGTTATACTTACTTACTTAATAATATTGATAGCACGGCAGCATATAAATAGAGCGCGTAAACCACGAAACTAAGATAATATGAATATCTGCAGGCATAATTTAGCCTATTGAGAAACAAGAGTCAACATTTTTTCACACTAAAGCCTCCTCTACACGTTGGGCCGACATAAACCAATGTACGCCACAGTATACGTAAACTATTATCAGAACATTGAACTACCGTCATATTCTGTGGCTTATATTTGCGCGGGTTAGACCAACGTGGGAGCATAATACTCATGTGCTCATTGGCCACAAACGATAATAGTATAGTTTAGCTTGCTACCCTAGTATAGCTTGTCCACTCTGAAATGAAACGCCCCACTACCGTATTTTACGTACACGGCGCCGCGTACTTGTAGGTGTAAATGCTGTAGTGGGGCGCGTCATTTCAGAGTGCACAGAGTACATTTGAGTAGACAAGCCCTACTGAATAACAGACAGTTTTTGAATACTGAAAGTTTTATGTGGAGTAGTAGTTTTTCATTCAACAATATTTTTCTACCACGACAACTTTCACATAATTTCAGTTTAAAAAATAGATACAATAAAAAATCGGTTGAAATTAACAGCATCTTGAAAGATGTATCGTTTGTCTGTTCACAGTGTTCACAAAAAGCACCTTTGGTAATATTGTGTCGCACTTTCAGAGTTCTCACATAACTGTTGTACACATTGTAATCAAATCTGTATGTTCGTAATCAAAATTAAATTCCACTCTACGTGTTTTCAATAAAAATTGTTCTAAATTATTGGTGTTTTATTATTTATTTGCATTTCTAGCGCGGTCGATATGGGTGCACTGTATTTTATGGATCGCGCTAATATCGATAATCAAAACTTACCGTAAACTTACGCTACATATAAAGCTATACATTTCCAGTATAAGCTGATCTAACATTGTATAGGATTTCCGTACTAAGAGTTGTCAGCTTTTACTGAAAATGTATAGCTTGATATTATGTAGTCGTGCGTACTCCGCCCGAGATTGTGACGGGCAGATGTCTCGGCAATACAAAGCACTTTAAATCTTATCCACACATTGCCGTCGCACTGCTCAGTTCGCCCGGTTAATCCTATCGGATTAGCACAATCGCCGTCACTGGGACGTCACATTCGGTTCGAATAATCTCGTTTCTCAAACGTTCTTCGGCTGCGGTGGACAAACGTCTTTAGGGCGATCAAAATTATTTGATCGCTGTTACTTAAATATCTTCTTTCTGGGTCACTCGAGAAAATGGTAGAGATAAAAGGACGGTCGATAAAATAAAGAACCAGTTATTCTTTACTCCACATATATTTGACATCTGATATTATTAACGGTCCCATATAAAGAATAGCTTACACGATTACATAACATCACGAGGGTTACAGAGGAAGGCACTTCTACAATAAGGTAGTACACTAAACACGGTCTCGTGGTCGAGATAAAATGGCCACAGGGTTGGCTGGCCGATTGAAATTTATCTACAGACAGGACTCTAAAATACGTTCTGCGACAATAAGCCCCTGTTTTTGAAAAGATCATATTCACAATTTTTTTAATTTGATTGGTCTTAGAAATAGGGTGCACGAGGGCGGGAATCGAGAGTCGTCACACATAACTTTTCGAAGTTCAACATCAAGACTAAATTTTGAATTTTATGTAACCTCACAAACATGGATAAACTACTATATTTTATTTACATATATAAGATGTTTCTGTGAAGAATATGAGGTATGGAAATGGAACGTAGTTTAGACTTAGGCTCAAACTACATGATAATAATATGTAACTCTATTATTAACTACAAGATTGTAACAATCGTAATGGAAGTTAAATACTGCAATACTACTTCTACTTTCTTTAAGAATTATTATAAATACAATAAATAACAGACACTGCGCAAGCGCATCCAAGTCTCTATGTTAAAAAACATTACCCTTCCTTTTCTGTGGTCGGGTTAAAACTGGCCATTCTTTCCTAAAGCACCCCCACCCTGTTGTATTTTATTGAAATTCTATAAAGGACAGAAAAATTGTTGATTTAAAATTACATTAAATGACTGCCCAAAAAAAATCTAATAAACATAATTTGTACTGTAAACACAAAAAAAAAACAAGATATGATGCTAAGCACTAATTAAAATGGAATTACAGAAACTCTCTTCAAAGACATAATATTATTGAGGTCTTCGTTAGCTAAGTATCATAAATATCAATAATTTAATATAAAAATACTCTTACCAAAACTAGGTTTGAAGTTCATACGGCATGGAAACAATAGGGAAAATGCATGTGATTCAAATATGGGTCAAATATTTTTTTTATAAACTATATTACTTCAGAATTATGCCTCCATCAATATTTTTGAATAAAATTTCTTTTTCAGCGAGAAATTATTTTTTTTTAAGTCCCACAAAACTGTGGGTAATTCAAATACTTGAAAAGGCTAAGAGCGGATGTGACGTAACAATCCGGGATAACAATCAAAATGTCAATGTCAAGTCAATCAACAAGTGTCAAGTCAATGTCAAACGCTCATAGAAAACGGAGTGTTTGACGTTGACTTGACAGTTGCTTGTCTGTTTTCACGGACTGTGACGTCGCCACACCAAGCGCGCCAAATGGAGGGCGTTTAAATAGCCCGGATCGGTAGGATATTAAAAAAAAAAAATTAAGTACTTTAAATTGCTTTTTTGCCGTCGAATTTTTTTAAACTATTATTTGACGATGTAAACTATCGAATAAAAATATTAAAAAAAATACATGCATATTCCCTATTGAAATAAGTAAATAAAGATTATAAGGATTAATCAAAATGATCTAAGATTATTAAATAATAGGACTAAATACAATTAACTAAATCTCAAGTACAGGTAGTTAAGATTTCAATGATTTTCAATCATATAAAGTATAAACCACTTAAAAAAAAACCTTTTTCCGCGTGTAATAATGTGAGACAAGTGTCCACCAAGCCGTATGAACTTAGTATACCACAAAAAAAAATATGATCATGAACTGTAGCCTTAAAAATAATAAAAACAACATTTAACTATCAAAAACAATTATTATCATAAAATAAATTGTATAATCCATTCAGTAAACATTGAAAGAATAACTGTGATTTTCAATTTAATAAAAATAATATTATAATAATGTGCTTAGAATTAAAATCAACTAATGTATCGATAACGGTTGAGAAATGGCCACTGGTCAGTGTTTAAATATTAAATATAATACTATACCAAGGTAACGTTACTTGAAATATATATCATTCTCTATAATAAAACTTCGCTTCTGCAGTACACGATATTGAAAAGAAAAATACAATTTCTACAAACTTATTTTTTGTTTATACTAAACCCGAAAAGGGGTCATTGTACTCATCATTTTGAACAACTTTTTCTTTGGGACCAACCGTGAAATCGCGAAAAAAAAATCAGCTGTTCCATATATTTGTGTCACTTAAATCGACAAAATGTAGGGAACAGCTGATTTTTTAAAATAGTCGACAAAAACATTCAATATTTCAGTTAAAATTGCTGTCAAATTCTAATAAAACATCAGAACTATCGTGCACTGTAAAAGCGATTTATAAATTTTAAGTAATTGTTTGAGCACCCACAGTGCTTTAACACTAAACATACACTCCCGGGCTCTTAAATCGAGCCACCTTGTTTGCCTTGGAATAATGATGACACCAAAATGATGGCCCGATTGTCGGTCGCAAAACGGTAACCAAACTTTTTCTTTTTCTTAACACTATTTTGATGGGTATACACTATATTGTAGGGTTTACCTAACATGGAAATGCATAGAGGCTCAATTTATTAGTCCAAGAGTGTATTATTTGACATGATAATAAAAATATCTATTATATGACCTCTAGATTACTGCCATATTAGCCGATTAGTAACTATTCGAACATATTTGTACGATAAACGCATATTAAATGCATCGTTATGAGGAGCCTCACTCTAGACAAGATATTCTTTTTCAACACAGTAACATCCCGATGAAATACCACATAATCTCAATATTAGAACTTAGGCGAATCCAGTACAGAAATATGACAATGTGTGACAGGGGCTACTCTCTAAGGCCCACTTGCGCGTTCATGGTAAGCCATGAACTTCATGGGTTAGCAGGAGAGTTAACAGCTAACTCAGGGTTAATCCAAAGAGAAGTATTGGATTAACCCTGAGTTAGCTGTTAACGGGGAATTGGACCTAAGTCCGTCAACGAAGATACGTGCCCGTCCAAAAGTAATTGATCCCTCAAAACAAGTGATCAATTCAAATTTATCGGATTAGACAAACAAATGGGTATTAGAGACAACTGTCAAATCGTGTTGTCATTCATTTTTAGTTCAGCCTCCAAACTAATCATAAGTGCGTAACTAATACAGAGTAGGAAGGGCTCGTAACTTCGGACGAAACTACGGATTTTGTGCTTAGAGAGTTAGAAGTTAGAACCCCAGTCTAAGCACTCAAAGGCGAGCGTAGCGGTGGGGCAACCATGGTTTCCGGGCCCTTGAGTGTGATGAGATCTGATAAGAAAAATGAAGTAGAAAGAAGGAGTATATATAGGTAATTCTTATTTAGCTTCTTTGAAGTATTTTATTTTCAAGAAAAGTTTGACATGAAATGGATACACATCAACGGAATTGTATACGATTTTGTCACAGTCATTTTTACATATATACCTCTGAATTAGTTATATATTTAGTTTTTTAATCTATCAATAAAATAGTCAAAAGTTTCGCATGATTCTACATGACAGCCCAATGAATGAAATGAATAACTTCGAAAATAATTACTGAAAAGTCCCTACAACCTGGATTCGCCATCACAAAAATCGACATAACTAACCTACGAACATTTGGTTATAAGCTACATTGAACTATTATATCTTAGATTTGGGTATAGTGACAACCTCGCGCCACCAAGGTGCGCGCTCAAACGCTCCGGGGTGACTGAAGAACGCCTTCTGGATGTTTTGGTAAAGCTGCAAAAGGAAAATGTAATTTAATACTATATTCTTGTAGTCTTCTTAACTTTCAACTAACACTACAATACTAATAATATGTACAAGTATATAAAAAGAGGGGGAAATAATCATTAAAGTGCATCAAAAAATTCGTCCGCATCGCTGTCAGCAGGAAAAGTGCCCAAAAGGCTGGCAGCATTGCACCGTTGTATGGCAATGGTTGTATTGGTATGGCTGATTCTTTGGCCGAAGAATAGGCCAGCCCTCTGGTCACGTGAAGACTCGACAAAACTTTTAGGAATTTAGGGCATTCCTCTTACGCTGATGTCGGTCGCGTACGTCAGTCGCATACGCGTAGCAACGTAGTACGCGCCGCGGACGTACTGTATAAAACACGATGTATATACGCACGCGCGACCTACGTACACGACCGACATCTGCGTCAGAGGAATTCAGGCCTTACACCAGTCGTATCGGCAAGAAGTAAATGAGAATGGCTCATACATATATAATGCAGCCTTTAAAGTCCAAGACGCCTCGAGATAGACAAGCCCGTAGATCACCCGAGAAACATGAGCATGAATAGTTCTTCGCCGTCTCCTTGTCATTGATTTTATCTTCTCGCAAGACTATTGTAAGAGCAAGATGGAAACAGATCGGACTGCTTTACTTTTAGAAGCTTTGAGACTATTCTATAATTTACCATGATGAATCATGGTCTTACCAAGTACACTTATCAAGAACAATAATCTAAAGTCGCTCAAAAAATCTAGAATTATTGATGAAAAGACTCAGTAAAAGTGGTGATATGTAATAGCTTCCACCCGCGTGGTATGTCGATAAAAAGTAGCCTATGTCTTTTCTCAGGCTCTAGACTACCTGTGTACCAAATAGGGAATATGCATGTATTTTTTTAATATTTTTATTCGATAGTTTATATCGTCAAATAATAGTTAAAAAAAATCGATGGCAAAAAAGCAATTTAAAGTACTTAAAAAAATGTTTAAAAATATCCAACCGATCCGGGCTATTTAAACGCCCTCCATTTGGCGCGCTTGGTGTGGTGACGTCACAGTCCTTGAAAACAGACAAGCAACTGTCAAATCAACGTCAAACACTCCTTTTTCTATGAGCGTTTGACATTGACTTGACACTTGTTGATTGACTTGACATTGACATTTTGATTGTTAACCCGGATTGTTACGTCACATCCGCTCTTAGCCTTTTCAAGTATTTAAATTACCCACAGTTTTTTGGGACTTTTTAAAAATTAATTTCTCGCTCAAAAAGAAATTTTATTCAAAAATATTGATGGAGGCATAATTCTGAAGTAACATAGTTCATAAAAAAAAATATTTTACCCATATTTGAATCACATGCATATTCCCTATTTCATTTAAATCGGTTCAGTAGTTTTGGTGTGAAAGCGGGACAGACAGACCGCCAGAGTTACTTTCGCATTTATAATATTAGTAAGGAAGTAAGGATTAAGGATAGTTAATAAATTCTGTAAAAACTTACATTGCCATCACTCTTGCCGAGCACGGAGTTGAGCACGAAGTCAGTGGGCGCGAGCGCATCCACTACGCCCACTATTTCTCCCTTCAATTCGTTACACAGCTCTAGTACTGCTTCCCTTAGTAATCGTGCTAGTGATTCACCCTGAGAAATATAAAGAATAAAATATAATTTACAAACCACGTTTTAAGATAATAATAATCATACTATTAAATTTTTTTATGTCTATCCGCTGTCGTCGAGAAATAACATGATATACATAACATACATACACAATCATGTTCCCACTGCTGGGACACAGGTCTCCTCTCTGTGAGAGAGAGTGGGCCGTAACCCACCACGCGTGCCCAGTACGGGTTGGTAGATGTCACATGTCTTCGAATTTTTGGTTCTAGGACATGCCGGTTTCCCCACGATGTTTTCCTTCACCGTTTTGAGAGTAATGGTGATGAAATTATTTACACAAATTAAAGCGCCGAGCTTCGAACCTATGACCTACAACTCGTAAGTCACGACCGTTACCATTGAGCAACCACTGCTCATGATATAGTTAACTAAGAACTGCTACAACAGATAAAAAAGCGTTAGCATAGCAATTATTTAAAGCAAACAATTTACAAGATCACAATCATGATCATACAGTTAAAACATTCGTAAAACTGTATACACATACCTGTGCATACCCTCCTTGATATAACTCGACCAGATGCTGATCAAGCGACCACAACCCATACAAACAGAACAGCTTCGTCAGTACCGGCTGCAGGCTCTGTTCCTTCTTATCCAAAGACTCCAGGAAGAATATAATCGCCAAGTATTCAGCATACGTCTTTGTAAGTTCCTTCCATTTGTATACTTGTGACTTCGCACGTGCTTCGAACTTTGACAAGCCTTTGGCGATCTCTGATTCGTATTTCTCGTGCGTTTGTTTTAGGAGATAGCATATTAACCATCTGTATGTTGTTGTTATGACTGTAGAAGAAATGAAAAACTGTATAAGTGTCATAAAACTCATAAAGTAAAAAGTTATTGCTAATTATTTTAGAAGACTTAAATGCATTTCTTATCACTTAGTTTTGGTCATAAGGTCAGTCTTTAATGAATCGTCTGCACTTTATCAAACACACAAAAATAATGGGCCTAAGGTTAAACCTTGCGGTAACCCCAACTGAAACAGTTTCTCCGAAATAGGTTTCGACGCCAATTTTAATATATTATCCTTTTACAATCTTGCCGTAAATTATAACGAAAGAACCATTTTCATAACTCCACAAAGACCAAGTTTCCAAGTCAACCCATCATGATGAACATAATCAAACGCTTCACCAAGATCATTTAACACACCAAACCAAACTATTTTCTAAATTATTCAAAAATCAAATCCAACTAACACTCTCTAGTCTTCAGTTCATCAGTCCTGCTACACCGGAACCTCACAGCGATCCACTTTTCCCAATCCTTCAGGAACGTTACGGTATTAAGGGGCGAATCCACAGTCCCTCCGGAGCGGGCTGATTGGAACTGTCTGAGCAACCAGTTGCCGGTCTGTTGGGACAGCACGTTGTTGTCGCCTTCGTACGTGACGGTTGCTTCATGGTTGCTGCGGATGTCGCCTAGGTTTGCGCACTGTAGAAAAAAGGGTTTATAGTTTTTTAAATTCGTAAATGTATATTACATGTATGTTGTGTAGTGTAGATTCAATATTTTAACAGACCTTTATTCAGAGAAACGTCTCTTATTTTTGGACTCAGGTCTTTCTGAGTTATAAGTTTAATAAATGTGGTAGTAGCCTCCCATAACCCTCATGTTACACGTTACGGTACGTTAACTGACTGATAAGACAGTTCTTTTTCTGTTTTCAGAATTCCCTTCGATAGCACGCACTAGAGGCGTATTATACCTCTAACTGTCATTAACGTGACACAATAGAATTTTAATTGTTATCGGCCATTAGAAGGCCAATCGACAGTTGAGCGGTCATCGTAATTCAAATTCACACGCAAGACAATTCTAGCAACACTGATTCTACTTTTTGAAATCTGTTATGAATCAACTAGACAGCTACGAGGAGGCTTGGTTCGCTTTCTCTAACGATACAAGCAATTATGGAAAAGCTTCTTACGGCTTTTCCTTTCAGCAATTTCATTACATTATACTCACTTTTAAATATCCATGACCGCCACAAGCCTCGCGGCACTGCTGTGCGGCTGACAGCACGGTCCACGTTAGCAATGGCTTACTGCACGATACCATCGCGTGGATCTCTGATACTGCCTCACTCTGTAATACAATAATTGTGGTGATATAGTTTTATATTGAATTAGTTTTATCCGCGGCTTCGCCCGCGGTGATGTCAGAAAATATCCCACGGGAACGTATTCAAAATTAAAAGTCATTTATTCAAACTAGGCATGAGAATGAGTACTCTTGATGGATGGATGGATGTTTGTTACTCTTTCACGTAAAAACTACTGAATGGATTTGGATGAGCAAACAGATAGTTTATAACCTGGATTAACACATAGGATTCTTTTTATCTCAATATTTCCATGGGATCGAGACTTACGCGGGTGAAACCGCGGGGCGCAGCTAGTACGACATAATTATCAGATTATTATAATATTATTTCAGCTACGCACAGAGTTATCGTGCTAGCACTCCAATAAATGACACTCAAAATACGTCAAATTTTGTTATTATGTCAACGTTTTTGACATAACATTCAAATAAATAAATATAGTTCACGTATAAGAGAAACATCAATACTGAAATAATGAATGCGAGAAATGAAGATTATCTTGAAAGATGTTAAAATATTTCGTTTACGTACCAAATTATCTACTTTCATTCCTGCATTGGATTTCTCGACAATACTTAGGTATACTCTGCTAAAGTTTTCTATGTACATCCTGAAGACTACTGCGGCCGCTACATAGCCGAATAAACGCCATTGCTATGGAAAACAAATAATAGTAATTAATTGTTGAACAATTCGAGGCTAAGTAATAATAGCTGTTCCTAACTATGTTGGAGTCGGGTCCAGTCTAACCAGTTGCAAAAGAATGCCAGTATTTTACATGGAGCGACTGCCTACCTGACCTCCACAACCCTAACTGGGTAATACGATACCCCTTGGTAAGACTGGTTGTCAGACTTTCGGGCTTCTGACGACCCGTAACGACTGTCAAAGATTCAAGAACGACAGCCGGGACCAATGCCTTAATTTTTTCATAAAGGTTTAATTGAAATAAATGCTTTGCCTTTGCAAAGCATTTTCAGGCCCTCAGATTGAACTATGACACAATTGTCAACTAACATGTAGCTCGTACTCGATGAGCGAGATCTCGTTGTCTCTCTCCCCGAATTGCGCGCGCGTGGCCGCGTACCGGATCGCGATGGTGACCGCGCTCGCTATCGAGTGGCAGCTCTCTTGCATTATACCGATACGACCTGCAAAGATTAACACAATATTATGTTTTAGGGGAAAAAAAAAGTGTGGATTTTAAGAATCAAGAATTATTCATCCAAGATTGTTAAATGTGTCGTAGATCGGAAGCGGAAGGTCTATTTCTGGATAATCTACAACTCAAAGTGAGTCACCACTTTGTGACAGTTGATAGCATATGATACCTTTTTTTTTTTTTGATGGTGGGAAATCTTCAAATGACTTCTCCCGCTCTGGGCGGAGCGGAAGGGCGTGTCAGACTTTTACTGACTAAAACCCACCCATGTTCCTTCAGTTGCCTGTTGCCAAGGTCCCGGTATCGCTTTCGGAATTTCCCCCAACACTGGCAGGCTTTCCCGCAACTCTGGCAGGAATATGATACTTTGCTGTCACGATGCTTCAGTCATTCAGATATATTTTTTTAAGAAAGTCCTGGATGCAGTTGAGGAATCAGCAATCTTAATAGAATGTTCCCTAAAGTTTTCAAACAGATCCCAGATTACATGAAACTTTCGTTTTATAATATTGTCATAAATCTAAAACACACCTGCTGAAAGGTTCTCGAGGGCCGCCCCCAATATCTTGGATGGATCTGAGAAGGAGGACTCGTAGATTCCCTCCTCCGTAACATCAGCGGTGCGGTTCAGAAGGTTCTCTCTCGGTATCCGGTACTGGTTGAACATTATGAACCTAGAACAAAGGGAACAATGGTTGCAGTTTATTTCAATAGTAAAGAAAACAACAACAAAGCAAGAAAAACAACAGCCTATATATAATAAGGTGATCCTTTGCGATGGGTCAATTTAAAATCTTTGAAACACCCTGTATATAATAAGGTGATCCTTTGCGATATCGGTTTAAAATCTTTGAATGCAGTTTTCTTAACTCTAAAATCGACGACACGGTTACATCTACCTCACATAGTTTCAGATTTGTCCATACTGATTTTCCCAAGGAAACTATCACCCTGTAAATCGACTATCTAAAAATTAACTTTATTTGCATGCTATCTGACAAAAAAACAAGCCTAGCTAATATTTTTTTTAGCAAATTGCTATTTTGTGTTACAAAATATAAAAAGAATCAAATAAAAAAAAAACAAATCATTTATTAATTTGTTAACACAGGTAGGTACAATAGAATAGTTGTTATAAAAGATTACAGGCGCGCTGTGTTATACCCGAAGGCGTACAAAAATATTCACAGAAGATGTCATTGACATTAAAATTGATAATATAATTAAAATAATGGAATGCATAATATTAATAATTGAACTTGACAACATAAAAACAAAGAAAAATATATCAAATGTCAAAAAAGTTAAGTTTAACGTTACTGCGTCAAAATTCAAAATTAAATAATGTTTAAACAGAGAAAAAAAAAATAAGAATAATAAAAACAATTATAACAATAGTAAAAACAATTAAAATACAAAAATGTCACGTGCAAAAAATGTCAAAATGTCAAATGGAAAGAATCATTGAAAACATTTCATCATCCCCTTGCCTGATGATTTTTCCGCCGCGTCCTATTTAAAAGCAATCGTCGCGCGGATACGCGATCTTCGCGCGTATATGACACTTTTTGTTCGGTGAACCTGAACGCGTGGTCGCGCCGACAGAGGGCGTGGTTTTCCGAACAGTGATATATGCACGCGGCGATCACTTTTAATTAGGACGCGGGGTAAGCCTATGTAGGTTTGTACACGCGACAATACAGTATGTTAACTAACAAAGGGCGTTCCCGTTAACCTGCAATAGTATAGCGTCTATACATGCTAAAAAAAATATTACCATTAAAAAAAAATGTTTTTTTTTGTTTTTTTATAGTAAAATATTCACAAAAAATAATAAATTGTTACGGAAAATAAACTCTCTGTACACGCCCACTTGTCACACTTGTTTTTCTACGTTGAAATACAAGTGTGCGTGTACAGAGTGTTTCTTTTACGTTTAAATTTAATCGTTTTGTGAACATTTCACGACAAAAATGAAAAAAAAAATTTTTTTTTTTTGATTTCTAATATTTTTTTTAGCATGTATACACGATATACTATTGCAGGTTAACGGGAACGCCCTTTGTTAGTTAACATACTGTATAACACAATCGTATGATTTCCCACGTATCTCACAGCTTATATCATATTATTATTTCTTTTATTTCATTACTAACTGCGGTTTCACCCGCGTAAGTCTCGATCCCGTGAGAATATCGGTATAAAAAGTATCCTATGTCCTCTCTCAGGCTCTAGACTATCAGTGTACCAAATTTCATTTAAATCGGTTCAGTAGTTTTGACGTGAAAGCGCGACAGACAGACAGACAGAGTTACTTTCGCATTTATAATAAGTAAGGATATACATATTTATTATATTTTATAAAAACATTTAAAACTAATATATTAATATAATATTATTATTTATTCCAATCGAGTCTATGACAAATCCTCTTATCAACAACTTACGAGACAGTCATTAATGATATCTTATAAATCATACGATTGATTCTTTTAAGTCTACGTATGAATTTGCCTGTAATTTTCCCTCTGCAAGGCAAAACCATTTACTCATACAACAAAATGAACGAGTATTGGGCACCAGTCACCACTTTGGTTTTCCGGGTTGGTGGTTTCAGAACGCCCACTGCCACCTGAGTTTGTTTTTTATTCTGTGAGCTATGTCGGTAACTCCGGTTATCAGTTGAGCCCATCCAAAAATGTATTATTTAAAGCATTAAAAGAAGCGGCGTTAAGCCGTTGGTCCCGGCTGTCATTTGTGGATCTTTGACAGTCGTTACAGGTCGTCAGAAGCTCGAAAGTCTGACAACCAGCCGTGCCCGGTGGTATCGTATTTACCCAGTTACTGGGTTGTGGAGGTCAGATGGGCAGTCGCTCCATGTAAAATACTGGTATTCAGCTGCATCCGGTTAGACTGGAAGCCGACCCCAACATAGTTGGGAAAAGGCTAGGCAGATTGATTAAAAGAAGCGGCCTTCATGTCGTATGTCAAGATGCAACGAATATATATGTTAAACTGATTAGATTAAAAACGAACAGTCATGAGATTATACCTTTATTACGTATTTTTGTAGTGAGTCAGAAGTGCTAGTATTGAATGAGTATTACATGCAGTAAATCAGGCACTTTACACCTTGTCAAGGCTAGCGCGCACCTGGCAAATCAAACCCTATTTTCACTGTCAGAACTGTTGTGAGTTAAAGATAAATTACATCTGTCTAAGTAATAATGATCAAAACATTAAATTGAGACTTTATTGAGAGATTATATTGTTTACTTATATGAAACCAAATTGCCAACGTATTTGCGAGGAACTAGCGAGAATAGCGATCCTCTTCCTTCTCTCCTGTCATATTTTATTGCTACATTGAAAATACAATAGACGCAGATATATTTAGTAACCTACCTCTGCGTCCAGCGCTCGGCGTGGCAAAACGTCATGTTCAGGTTCGCGACTGGTCAATCGTCATCCTGAGGATGCCTCGTTGAAAAGTGAAACACGTGTCGATTTCTTACAGGGTTTTTTATGACTCTTGAGGAATAGTTAAGCGGAATAGGTTACTAAATATATCTGCGTCTATTGTATTTTATAATGGATTTCCGCAAAGTCACGCCTGAATCAATAAACTATCTTGCTACGTTGACATAAAGTCGAAATTAATAAATAAACATTATTCTGTGCGAAAATCAGACCAAAGTATACAATTAAGTCTATTAACTTTATAGAGAGCCTCTATTAGAATTTAGGTCAGCCGTCTGACCTAGAAACTCTGGAAATGCGATGCTTTTGGTGTCTGAATTATCTTATTTTCAGATGTCTGAATATACTCCTAAATATAATTAAGTTTAGGGTTAATTTCCGGCATTTTTGATCTAGAATTCTATTGAATGTTTGTACACTACAATGTACAGAAAATTTTATGACCAAGTAGGCGTCGATTAGAACAATTTCCTATTACAAAGATTGACATCTTATTTAGGAGGTTAGACTGGGAATTGATGCTGGCAAACTATTAAATAGAATAGAATATTTTTATCCAGTATTAAAATTGTTAAAATCCTACTAAGTTTGTGAGGATGGATGGATGGATGTTTGTTACTCTTTCACGCAAAAACTAGTGAACGTATTTTGATGAAATTGGGCACACAGATAGTTTATAATTTGCATTAACACATAGGATACTTTTTATCCCGTTATTCCCACGGGATCAAGACTTATGCGGCTGAAACCGCGGGGCGCTGCTAGTAATAACATAAAATCTTAGAAATAATTTACAAAGTTATTATAATGTTAGATGCCTGTACTACGAAAAACATGTACCAAAATAAAAATAAAAAAAGATTTAAATATTCTAGAACTATTCTTGACAATATAATAAGTTATTAAATTATCATACGATTCCCACTGACTCATATGCGACACTGTAACATTTCGCAACTACATTTACATACGGTATCATATCAGATAAGTGATATAAAAACGATTGTAAAAAATACGTTAAAACCGATAAAAAATGAACGCGCGTGTAATTTTAGAACATACTGGTAGCCTTGATAGTGGTAACCTATAAAGAATTTACGACCAAGACTGTGTTCACACTAGACAAAACAGTTTTTAGGGTTCCGTGGCCAAAGTGTTTCACGGAACCCTATTACTAAGCCTACGACGTCTCTCAGTCTGTGTGCCAAAATTTCTGAACCATACGTAGCCTGTTGAAATTTTCACAGATAACGTTGTAAAATCTTATTGCAAATAATAAAAATAATGTAAACCATAATAGTTTTTTTTTTTTTTCAACTTTTTTCCATGAGATAATGAGACTGTAAGTTTTGTTGCCAGCGTGCGCGCGCGCCATAATTGTTTTCATAGCTGTCAAGAGCTACACATGACTTAGGCAAACCTAAATCAAGACTGGCCTATTTTTTGGCCAAAGAATCAGCATTGCTATACAACGTGGCAATGCTGCCCGCCTTTTGGGCAGTTTTCCTGTTGTTGACAGCGATGCCGACGAATTTTTTGATGCCCCCTGAACTGGTGTTTTTGTAACTCGCTTTTTTCCCCGGCACCTTCCATTGTTGGAAATCGCATGAAAATCTCTTCGGTCGTTTTTGAGTTTATCGCGTTCAGACAGACAGACGAGACGCGGCGAGGCGACTTTGTTTTATAATATTTTATGTAGTGACAGTGATATACTATTAGTTTTTCTATTGTAATCTGTACGTACTTACTTTAAATTGGGAAACGAATATGAATCATCTAATGATTCGTATCTTTGGATTTTGGACTTAAGATTCTGAACTGGAGTTTTTATGTGACTGGCAATCTGGATATCACGCCATGATATCACGTTAGGTAGGTACTCATACCTATTACTGATAAGTGATAACCTAACTCAGTTACTTTTCCTATTCTAGACGTACATTCACGCCGATTGCATATCCTGATAAGTCGTTTAAGTGCATGTGGACGGAATGTACTGGCTTAATGTATATCGGCTACGCGCGAAAAACGCCTAGTGCAACCCTTAGAACAAATAAAAAACCAGCGCATAACGCTGCGAACAATACAGTGAAGCATGCCTGAACTACACCTCCGCTCTGTGCACACACGCTCACACGCACACATTTACAATCAAACTACACCTCACTAAGTGCACACATGTTTACGAAACCGGCCTCACTTCACTGTTGAATGATGTAACCAATGTATTGTATTGTAACAATATTCTGATTTAAAAAGAGTGTCCGTGGACTTTCTTGCCCGTTCTTCTCCATAGGAACCTACTACGCTTTGGAATGGGCAACTAGCTTCATCTTTCTGACTGACCGACCCCTTGACAATTCAAAAGTGCCTGTAATTGGTTTATCCTACTAATATTATAAATGTGAAAGTTTGTGTGTTTGTGTGTTTGGATGTTTGTTACTCAATCAGGCAAAAACGGCTGAATGGATTTGGATGAAATTTGGCAAACAGATAGCTTATAACCTGGATTAACACATAGGATACTTTTTATCCCGATATTCCCACGGGATCGAAACTTACGCGGGTGAAACCGCGGGGCGCAGCTAGTTTGAAATAAATGCTTTGAGTTTTGAGTTTTTTGAGTTGACAGCGCTCTGTCTTGGTTAGTATCGACTTGGTCTGAGGTGCAATCGATGGGTACAAAGTTTGAACTCCAGACTTCTCGCTCGCTTGAAGCCTTATAAAATTCGGTTATTGCTGTGTCCCGCCCGAATCGACACTTATATCTGGCAAAGAATGAATAATTTGTAAAGAGCCACTTACTTACATTGTAGGTACCTTAGATAATTATTATCAAATAAAAGTAAAGTTTCTCAGGCTTATAAAGTTATAATCGTCTTAAGGCCCTTACATACTGGCGCGATTCGCCGCGCGACGCGAATTTTAACAAAACAATTTCTGAGAAAACTTCACGGCGAACAATGCGGCGGCATCGCATCGCGCGACGGATCGCCCCAGTATGTAAGAGCCTTTAGGCGGAAACATATAAATAACATGTAATATTTTATGAGTAACATTTTCTCTGAATTTTGATAAGAGCACGCTTTAACGTAGATATAACATTCCAGAAAATATCTGAAGATGTCTTTGATCTTCTTATCAAAGCGGTACATATCAAAGTAAAATACAATAGACGCTGATATATTTAGTAACCTATTCCGCTTGACTATTCTTCAAGAGTCATAAAAACCCTGTAAGAAATCGACACGTGTTTCACCTCTCAACGAGGCAGCGCCAGTTACTCTGCGTCCAGCGCTCGGTGTGGTAACACGTCGCGTTCTGGTTTGCAATTGGTCAATCGTCATCCTGAAAATGCCTCGTTGAGAGGTGAAACACGTGTCGATTTCTTACAGGGTTTTTATGACTCTTGAAGAATAGTCAAGCGGAATAGGTTACTAAATATATCAGCGTCTATTGTATTTTATAATGGATTTCCGCAAAGTCACGCCTGAATCAATTAACATATCAAAGTAATAAAACGACCGTGTGCCAGGATGTGATAAGCTAGGATATTGATGTTAGATAATTATTATAGAGTATTGCACCAGTCAATGCTTTGGTACTAGTTTTAATCTACTATGAGTCTTCAGGTACAGTACAACACAACTTAGATGTAGCATACATTTGAAAATTTGCATTCAATATTTCAATTTTACCAATGTATTGGGTTATAAAGCTTCACAAGTTATTGCATTTTCACCTAAAGCAGTAATAAATATTGGAGATTTTGAAACCACACTCAGTTCGGAATGAGATCGTTTTTACGAATTTTGCCGATGCTATAACTAAGTTGTGTCGTACTGTACTGAAGGCCAATTCTCGTGCTTAAAAACCGTTCAAATTCAAGTCGCAGTGCCGCAAAAGTTCCAAAACGTCAAAAAAGGTATTCTGCTAAACCAAAAAACTAAGTCAAAGGTGGCGTTTGGTGCGATGATATTGCGAATTGAATGAAAATAAGAAATGTACTGAAACGGTATTCTGCTAAATTGTCGAGTAGCGAATGAAAATAAAATCGATATCCGTGGGTATTCCCGTACCTAAGCAACCGTCAAAACTGACGTAACCATGAGATTATTTGTTGACTGAACTGTCACGAAAAATTTTAGCTTCTGCAGTTTCAATTTCTCATTTTATTTTCATTTTGTCCTTGAAATCATCTTGAAATCCAATATTCATGAAATAAAAACTTATACAGGAACAGTGTTGTAAATACTTTTGTGTTTGTGTGGTGAAATAATACAAAACGAGTGGGTTCGCCAGTGGGAGTTATTTTCATTCCTCGCACAACGTGCAGACGCCGAATCGTCGGCGGAACAACGTAGAGAGCACAGCAGTAGCTGTTCTCAGCATCGCCGGGGTCACACATCAGGCGCATTTTCCATAAGCGACCGTGCGTTTTTAAAACTTAGTCTTACGAACTGAAGCCGCATTTCCTACAGGATAAGCGAAGAAATGGACTGGGTGTTGCAGCCAAGGTTGGTCTACAAGTACAAATTATAATACTTATATCAAAACTAGCTTCCGCCCGCGTGGTATGTCGATAAAAAGTAGCCTATGTCGTTCCCCAGTATGCCATCTATCTCCTTGCCAAATTTTGTCGAAATCCGTTCCATGGTTTAGGCGTGAAAAAGTAACATACGGAGAGACAGACAGAGTTACTTTCGAATTTATAATATTAGTATGGATATATTAATAGGGATATTATCGATTGATATGCAACAAGGCAGCTATATTCTAAGCATCTTCATCACCGCATCTACTTATCAGCCACAGGGTCGAAACTCTATTCCTTCAGGTTCACAGTTGTGTAGAAAGGCTGGAAGTGTAACCGTGATTTTAAAATCTATGCGAAATGAATAAGTAATAGAATTTGTTTGTCTATTCACTATTTATTATACCTTTTATGTCTCCTTTTTAGATTCCTTACATTTAGATGAGATACGAAGTCCCGACCTATTTGCGGTCATGGCAGCCAATTTAAACGGAGATAGCCAAGTATACAGGAGATACTATAGAAAACGAGGCTGTGCGCACACACAACATGTACACAACCTCTTCCCTCACTCTCATAGTCCGATGGGTCGGCAATACGACGTAACCGGGAAGAGATTAGTACCAACGGCTGTACGTGCTTTCCTAGGCACGGGGTTGTCACACTATTACATTACTATTTGGAGGAATCACGCGGACGACACATGGCGGGAAAAATGAGCAGGACGGTCGTTCTGATTGCCATTGTTCGACCTAGATAAGAGCGAAAAGGACGGTCCACGTCTGATAAAAAACCGTTTAAAAGCGCCCTAATACACAGTGTTACTTATGTTGTTTTGCGTAAATTTTTTTTTTTGTATAAATAGTTACCTGCCTATTTAATAATAAATATTCACTTCAGTAGGGTAGTCATTTTATTTTTCTACAGTCACTTCACTTCTGTGAAGCACAGGGTCCGTCGATGTGGCGACGCTTGAGAGAGGCCTATGTTTAACAGTCGATGACTCCACTTCTATAGGGCTGACTTTATATTAAGTAAGCACTTCGCCTGCAACTGCATCACGGCACGTTTGCTCTTTCACTATGCTCGTGAGAGATGGTCACAGTTCCAAACATAATACATATTTATATAGATTTGTATAAATGTATTACATTAATTTCCTCCAGCCTCTTTGTCTGAATGTATGCCCAAGCTTCTGAATAAAATACTACTTGATAGATTAAGTATGTACGATTCTTGCAAAAATAATCTTTAAGGTCGGACCAAAACCATATGCTGCATCCGGTTAGACTGGAAGCCGACCCCAACTTGGTTGGGAAAAGGCTAGGCAGATGATGAAGGTCGGACCAACACATAGGTTAGATCATCATCATCATTTCTGGCCGCCTTGTTCCGCCCACTGCTGAGTAAGTATATGCTACACATTATTACGCTATTTTCTATGGAGGGAAGATGAATATTCTATTCTGTTCCTGTTCTTCGATAGTTTACTGCGGGATTGTACAAGACAGGATTTGACAAGCTTTACAAGGAGCTATGTTGGAAAATAGTAAGAACGCAAACAGCCTTGTGGAATCTTCTTAGCAAGTGTTTGCCTCATAAGGTAATTGGCGTTTGACATATTAGTACGAGAGCTCACGACCAAAACCATGTCGCATCGCTTTACGGCCAAAACCGTATAAAATCATTAGTTCGTTGAAGTTGTTGTTACGTTACATACAAATTTTGCGAGGCACATGTGACCTGACAAATTTTTCAACACGTTCAAAATCCTTCGTTCGTATTCTTTCTATTTAATTTTATTTGTAAATCTAAAATCTATCGTTCAAAATCAGACAGATTGTTAAAAAATAGATCGGTACTTTTTTTGGCATAATATTTGAAAATTGGGTCAGCTCAGACGTGATTGAGAAATTCTGATTGTGAAAAATTCTGAAAGGAGATCATTTATTTGATTGATTGTGAAAAATTCTGAAAGGAGATCATTTATTTTGAGTCCAAAACCCAAAGTTTTAGTTTTATATTTTAAAAAAATGAAGGTAAGTACGTAGAATAGACTTGAAGAAAACAGCTGAAGGAATAGTCTTTGAGATTCAGCGCCATGGTATAAAATGATTAGGAGGACTTCTCCGACCAAGGTACCTCATTTTATTTTCGCACTCTGCACTTTGTGCTTTTGGCCCAACTTTGTATGAGACGTGAATGGTCCTCAGGATTTTGGATTCAGATCTATCAATTTTATAGGGTTTTGGTCGAAAAACGACAAGGCAAAAATGTTGGTCATGGGCTCTCATACTATAAGAAAGTGTCATGTGTCATGTGTGACATTTCAAAGTTAGCTTTTGTATAATAACTACTTGATACCCTATATTTGATTGTTCATAAATAGTATTCAAACTGCTGAAAGTCCATCATTTCTTCGGTTTATGGGCTCAGCCCGCTTCCACTGCGCAAGTGACACAGTCAATTACGACATATAGATATAAGAAAGGCTATTTTCATCACATGTCAAAGAATCGTACAGTCGAAGCGATTCGACGTCTGCCTCGCATGACCTAGGTTGTGAGTTCGTTCCTCAACTATTGTTATTTTTTTTTGTTTTTTTGTAATTCATTTTTGTACTATTTTGATACATCAAGATTTCCATATTAATAATAATAAAATAACTGCATGCTTTTTAGGGTTCCGTACCGAAAGGGTGTAAATTATTTGTTATTACCAAAGGAACAGACCGATCGTTTGATCTTGCGAAAATGAGCAAAAGTTCATAATAAAGAAATGAAAAAGGCAAATGAAAACTATACTTTGATTTATTTTACTACATTTGTATGCAGTAACTAGTACCTTGTATAAATTATTTTTTACAATATAGTATACTTGTAATATTTTTACAAGGTAGCTTGGCACTTTCATCTGTAAAGGATTTTAAATCCGCTGCAAAACTTCATCTCCCGTCAGGATATCGAAAAATCTGCTATTGATGCTAACAACAAACCCTTGTGTTTGTTGTAGAGGCTACGGAAGTTTTTTATCATAACGGCACTTCTATATCTGTATGATTTTCCCTGCAACTCTTCACTCAACGCACTAGAACGACTACAACAGTAGGTATCTATCCTGGATGCTATGCTCGGGTTTTGTTTCGAAATACGATGATATTCCTCACTCGGACCAAATAAAAAACCTTCCTCATGGATAATATAGTTATGTAGGAACTAAACAATTTTTTGATGGCTATTTCGGCACCATATTCGACAAATCTCTTTCTTGCTGTGATAGTGCTATATAGTTACAGTTATTTCACTCATAAACCAAGAATTTAATAAATAAAAAAGATATAATACTATAGTTTGACATTCAATATAATGACGTCTCTTCTTGACATCTTAAACCATCGCGCTTGCGCGTCGCGATTTCAATACGTTCCAAATTATCTTTCTATCTGAATATTTATTTTAATGATTTTGTATTCTCAAAGATATATAATAACAAACGGGAAATGAAAATACTAAAACTATGTACTTATCCAAGCAAACTAATTAATACATTTAAAAAATCATAAAATAAGGTTGCTAAAAATTGAAGTATCACTAATTATCACAATATCGTCTGCGTGCATTGAACCAACATGAAAATATATTTATTTTCGTAAACGAAAACATACTCGACCGCCGTGAGACTCGACTGCGAAGATATTGCGATCGGAATGTGAATAAACCGAATATTAAGGTTAGCAGAATACCATTTTTTGATCTATTCACAATGTCATCGCATTCCGGTCGCATGATTTTCAATTTGCACGTTAAATAGCAGAATTGGCCTTCTGGTACTTTTAGATATTCTCGTGACAATCAATTTAACTAACTTACTATACAGGGTGTTAGGGTAAACACCGTTATCCTTTCAACCAGTGGTTTGGTTTCATTTATAGAACGTAAAATCAATGTAAAATTACAACTTTTTTTTTATTTTTTTCAAGTCTACATTTTACCATAAGAGACGCAAGTTCCTTGTCCTATGCGCTAGGGCACCGAACTTGCGTCTCAACACGGGCGGGGGGTACGGGATGTGACCTGACCGGCCGCGAGCGCGACCCCTCCCTCAGTCAGTCAGCTGTTTCGCTAGAGAGCACGGTGTCGGATAGAAACTTTTTAAAATCTTTTAATGAAAATGACGTTTTTTATTTGTTGTGTTCGGTCATTTATTTTTATATTTAAGTACCCATGGTTTGAATGACAAGACTGTTTACCCTTACAGCCTGTATATGCGAAGTTGGTATTGTGATTTGATTGTTTGTGCATCTGTGTATGTTACTATGACGATGGCTTTTCTATAGATTTGTCGGATTTCCTTAAAAGCGGTGCAAACAAAAACCATCATATCATCATCATCAGGTATTTTAAGTTAATTTTATTCTGTAATATACCTCACAATTGCCCCTTTATTACTCAATCATATGCCGCGGGGTTAACGCCTCAGACAAGAGACAGGATGCGCACACGCATAGGGGCCGCGTTGCACCGTCAATTGTCTTCGGTGGTTACACCCATTATTGAGCGAGTCAGAAGACAAACAGGCAAGGTTAAGTAATGAGTAATACAAGAATGGCGAGGAATGCGATAAAGGTATAACAATAAAAAATAAATTTGTATTATATTACATTATCTTTATGTAATTGATTATGAGTGACTTAAATTGAGCGAATCAAATATACAGAAAATCCACTGAAGATTGCCGAGAATATTCCAATTAGATTCCATTTTGAACAAAGCTATTACAAAAAAAAAAACAGGTTAATCTGCCTAGCCTTTTCCCAACTATGTTGGGGTCGGCTTCCAGTCTAACCGGATGCAGCTGAATACCAGTTTTTAACATGGAGCGACTGCCTATCTGACCTCCACAACCCAATAACTGGGTAATATGATACCCCTTGGTTAGACTGGTTGTCAGACTTTCGTGCTTCTGACGACTCGTAACGACTGTCAAAGATCCACGAATGACAGCCGGGACCAACGGCTTAACGTGCTTTCCGAGACATGGAGGAGTTTCGATATGTGAAAATGGTCACCCATCCACGGACCAACCCCGGCAAGCGTAGCTTAACCTGATGGATCGACCCGAGCGGCTGTTATTACGTAGTAGCGAGCTCCACAAAAAAAAAACAGCTGTTCCCTACATTTATGTTCGCATAGCTCGTCAAAATGTAGGGAACAGCTGATTTTTCGCGATTTCAGGGTTTGTCCCATAATAGTGACTGTTCATAATGATGAGTTCAATGAAGAGGATTAAAACGAATACAATTATAAAATATAATGTTGTATGATGTATAATAAAAATATAATGTTTTTTCTTGCGTCTTGCATTTATACAGGCTCAGCCTGTATAAATGCAAGACGCAAGAAAAAAACATTATAGAAATAATTCGGGTATCCCCACGGAGTACGTTATCCTAACTAATATTATAAATGCGATTGAAAGTGAGTTTGTTTGTTACGCGCTGAAACGGCTGAACGGATTTAGATGAAATTTGGCACACGGATAGATAATTACCTGGAATAGGACAGTATACTTTTTATCCCGATAATCCCACAGGATCGAGACTTACGCGGGTGAAACCGCGGGGCGCAGCTAGTTAAATATTACATGGTTTTCCCTATTACTTCCCTGTATCTAATAGGATAACGACACGATCAAATGCTTTAGGTAAAACGAATAATAGCTACTAACAGCATAATAAACTTAAATTCGTTATTGCTTTTTCCTTGTATTTAGCATTGCAGTATGTATTTTATTATTTACTGTTTCCTCGTGAGTCATTGAAGCACGCAAGAAACAGATCCTGGGATTTTGGTCTTGTCATAAGTGTTCGTGAGCTTTGCAAGGAAAGAGATTACACCTACAGATAGGTGATATGAATATGACCTACTTGTAGGGTTGCCAACCCTACTATATAATATAGTATTTCGTCATACTAGAGGTTTAAATACTATATTTCAATGACTTCCTAGATTCTTACATTTTGCTCACATACAACGTGCCGCTACAATGGCGACATTAATGTAACACACGTATACGATTACTTTAATACACACGTATACGATATCTTTAATTTCGGAAGTCGGTGACTTTGCTTTTTAATTTCTCTTTTTTGCCACCGACTTCCGAAATTAAAGTTATTTTTCACTTTTTATTTAGTGTTTTTTTTTAAGTCGGTTGTTTTTTTTTGTAAAAAGTTTTTATTTTTCACTTTTTAGTGGTGGTATCTACCCCACACAAGTTACTACCTGCTATGTAAATAACAGTGAAGGAGTCTAATAATTATATCGTCTACATAGACTGTGGAAAAAATACGTAATATTGAAGCTAGCTCAAAAACTATGCAAGCAAACTTAATAAAATTTATATGGGACCATCTCGGGAGTATAAAAAGATTTTTTAAAATCGGTTCACAAACGGCGGAGTAATCGGTGAACATACATAAAATAAAAAAAAAAAAACAATCATCCGAACGTAGTACCTCCTACTTTTTTGAAGTCGGTAAAAAGTTGGCAACCCTATCTACTACTTGTGGTAATGCATTACAAAAGTAAGGCACGATAAAAAGCCCACTTCGCTTTTTCCTTCATAAAACAATAGAAAGTCTTACCTTATGTCTACTAACATAAAGCTAAACAGTATTTTTTTGTTGGTTTGTTCGTTTTTCTCTGGAACTAAAATACAATTCGATGCAGTGATTGTGCTGCAATCTCCATTCGAAATCAAAAGACCCCAAAAACATCATAATTATTCAATCAAAAATTAAAATCATCACTTACCCATTATCAATACCATTGACTCCGATCTTCTCCCCCATGTCACCCACGATCAGTCCAGGATATGTCTCCAGGGTCTCAGGGTTGCGGATGGGCACCAGGAACCCGTGTAGACCATGGTTGGTGGCGTCGGGTGTGATCAGCTGAGCAAACAGCAGGGTGTGGGTACATGTTCTGCCTGGAAGGGAAATATTAAATTTTAGTATTTATGATGGGGAAATAGGCGTGACCGGAAACTGAAATTACAGAAGACAATATTCTGCTACGATCAGCTATCTAATTGCGTAACCGATTAAGACTAATTTGTTTCATTTTGACAGTTCAACAACATTAATTGCGTTATTTACGTTGTAGAGCAGATTTTTTTTTCGAACTTTGATGCTATGGATTAGACATTTATTTCATACCAATTCCGATTGATCGTGTATTACGGAGCAATTAAGGTGCTGGCCCTAGTATATATGTATAATAAAATAGCTTCCGCCCGCGGCTTCGCCTGCGTGGTATGTCGATAAAAAGTACTATATGTCCTTCCCCAGGATGCCATCGAGATAGATGGCATCCTGGGGAAGGACATGGCAAATTTTGTCGAAATCCGTTCAGTGGTTTAGGCGTGAAAAGGTGACAGACAGAGTAACTTTCGAATTTATAATATTAAGTATGGATTACCTAATAATATAAAGAAAAGAAAAAGTCGAGGTATTTTCTACGGTCGGTGTTCAAAAGAACCTCGATACTAACTTAGTTTAGTTTTAATTATGGAAAAAAACTATTGTAAAAAACAACCTTGCAAAAGATTTAGTTACAAAACATTTGAAGGTTCGATAAGAAAGATAAAATTGGTTTAGGTAGGATTTCGAAGAATTGCAGTTATTAAGATTCAACCAGTACTTCAGAATCCATTGCAGGACAAAGACAGGGCCGACAAGTCGAGTAAACACGAAGAATAATTTGAAAATGATAGGAAGTAAATGCCAAGTCACCACAGGTCACACGCCTAACCAAAAGGGTTCTTGAGGCATGGACAATTAATAAAAAATTATGCACTTAATTTTAATGACTTGATGAAAGGGAAAACTAACTCTTATTTTTTTTTGTTGAACAATGCAGCATGTAATCCAAAATGACATCTATATATGTAGAAATAAATCCCTATTTCCCTTGGTCACGCCATCACGCGTGAACGGCTAGACCGATTTCGCTAATTATTTTTCTGTTGTGTTTGTTATTGTCAGGAGAAGGTTCTTATGAAAGAAAAAAATAAGAAAATTGCGCGGAAAATTAGAAAATTTAAGAATAATTGAATTCAATATTCATAAGACAGGACAACGTCTGTCGGGTCAGCTAGTTTATAAATAAAATACAAAATAAATTTACTGGTTATCGCCATGACTATTACTTATTTCTTTGTTTTTGTGTAATGTTACTTGTTGTGTAGTTCTTGTTTTGCATGGCCATGTGACGGTAGAACATGAAGCACTATTATATAAAAAAAGAAAACAACTATGTACACACGGCTACACATCAAGCTATACATTTCCAGTTCATGCTGATCTCGAATTGCATAGGTTTTCTGTACAATGCGAGGCAGCTTATACTGGAAATGTATAGCTTGATGTGTAGCCGTGTGTACTAATTACCCATGTTTGCAAACGAATATATGATTTGATTTGATTTGTGCCTGCCCTTGTCCCCATGTAACACAGTCTAAATATGGATCCCTCCATCTTGGTCTCCTTATTTTTGTATATGCAATTAAAAGATCATAAACATAACATCAAGCTTGTTTTCCTAAAGGGTTGAGCAGAGATGTACCTTCAGCCACAAATCTGTATCAGTATAGGTACACCTCTGCCTAACCCTCTGGGGATTAAAAGGCGTGATGTTACCCCTATGTCTCGAGCCGCACGTATTATTTAATGTTATTACGATATCGGAGGATATTTTTTGATTGATGATTGCGCACAACCTGCCGAAAGTCATTAAAATGGCACAAAAATTAATTAAAAGAGGTCCCATCCCCATCCACAGTGTGAAAAATGACCTTAAAAGCGGTCATCCTCTTTTTATTTGTTTAATGGATACTACAAACTATTTCAATGCAGATGTACTTAGAAACGAAGTTACGGCGATTTTTTAGTTTTCCATAGAATTTCGAACAAATCCAAAATGATGTATTTAAAAAACATATTTTTATTTTTACATTACTGTAGCCACATAGCAATGATTTTTTGGCACATATTAGACATAACAATATAAAAAATGCTTTTAGAAGACGTAAATCTATTTTTTTGTATTTTAGCTTATTTATTTTTTATTTTTTATTTACTTAATCTTAGCGAATATGGATTTTATATTAATATGACATATTCTACAGAACTATATGTATTATTAAAAAAAATCTCGAATCTGTATCTTACAAGATTTTGCAGTAAAATGCTTCTAAAGTTTCATATTTATTTCTATGGTTTTAGGGTTGTCAACTGCTCAGTACCAAATATTTTTATTATTATTTTTGTATGCGATACAGATATCGTTATGCATATTACATACCTATCATATGATTGTTCAATAATATAAAACACATTTATTTTAAAAAAATCCGAGAGCTTGAAAATTTGTATCGTACTTGTAGGAAAGTATTAAATTAATTTACATTATATTAAAAGAGTGTTAGATATAACGACATAATACACATTGGATTGACCAAATTTTTACTGTTTTATAATTAAGTTATGCTGAGTTTATTGTACACAAATTCTATTTACATCGATTTTGGGGATCATCGGATTTTTTTTGCTGGACAGAGTATGGATGCTATCTATTAGAAAGTAGATGTACTGGATTTACAGAATATCTCTTACACCACCTCAGGGAATATAGTCGCGCGCATAATTATGCTAGAAAGTATCTAAAAACCCAATTTGCGACTGACGATAAGAGATTTAAAAATAATAATTAAAAATAGGTCTATACAAAAAAGATGTGTAGAATTTTTCGTCTCTTAAGAACTACCGACAGACCACTTTATTAGCATGTGTGTTATCATAAATTTTATGTTAAGTCATACTTTTTCTCAAAAATTAAACAGAAAAAAAAAATACGATTTAGTGACAGCCCTGACACAGTTTTAAAAAACTTAAATATCTCTGAAATCTTGCATGAGTAAGATTCGATGTTTTTATGGTTTATAGAAAAGATTCTAAGGAACCTCTGGTTAAATAATAAAATCCACATTGGTAAAGAATTAAAAGAAAAAAAATATTTAAGAAATAACACTAAAAACGGCATTGTTTTGTTATTATTAGGGATAAAATTATAAGGATTTGTGGATATTATAGTTAATTAATCTTTTCATAATATTACATAAAAAACCACTGTATTTACCTAGTACTTTTACATCACTGGCGTTTCTACGGTTTTTTTTTTCGTTTCCATAGAAATTAATGTAAATGGCCGTAATTCTGGTTCCAAAAACATCTAGACTTCGTGAGTTTTACTCTGACAATTGAAATAGTTTGAAGTATCCATTAAACAAATAAAAAGAGGATGACCGCTTTTAAGATCATTTTTCACACTGTGCCATCTTATAAAAGTTGTCATGTTTATAATAATTGTTATAAACTTACGTATATAATTCTTTGTAATTCTGCTAACAGGTCAGTCAATTTTTTTTTATTATTGTGTAAACTCATAACATTGCCTAGGATGTCTTTAAAGGTGTTTTAATTGTTATTTAAATAAATAAATAATTATAAGTAAGTAATATTTTTTTAATAATTTTTCTTTTAAGAAATTAAAAAAAATGTAAATAGGTTGTAAAAAAGAAACCAAATTATAATGTTATGTTAATACTGTGCCAAACCTGGGAATTTAACCAAATACCTCATGCTCTGCAGTAGCTATTCTATTCTATTTAACAAGGCAGTCTAAACTTCTCAACGATCATAAACGTCTTGCAAAATATCCATAATAGTTATTTATGCAACTGTTATAAGGGGTATCGAAACACGAATGTGGGTTTACATGAGTGTTTTAATACCTAATTATTTACTGTTGCATACAAGACTTACATACATACTTTATACGGCATACTTTATCTACACCCATGATATGAATCTTTTATAAAAGTTTCTTTGCAATACCATGATCGAACAAAACTGGCGCAGTACGACGTGAATTCGAATTTTTCGAATTCGAATGTGTTTTCTTTTTAAATGACGATGCTTTGTCAGTGAAAAGCTCGTGAATGACATGTTCTTTTTTTGAAATGAGTTGCATTACGAAATTCAGTACAACATTATAACACCCGTTTGGATGATATTATGATTACTATGACACTGGCTGTTATAATGTTGGCAATAAGCTAACCGTTTCAGAAAGTTTTATAGAGGATTTATAGCATGGGTGTAGATAATGAATCAAATCTATGTTTCACACGTGTTGGTAAGTTATTACAGGCAACCTCGATTCGTAAACTGTTTGATAAAAAAGTAATAAAAAGTAAAACATTTCTTATAAATGATAAAAATGACTCATTCATAATTGAAATTATTTAATGAACTGATAATAATTATAATTCTTGATTCCGGTAATCATTACCACTAATTACTTTATCTATGACATTAAATGATGCATGTGGTTGTCAAATTACGAAATGCGAAGCTGTTGTTTTTGCGTATGACGTAAACATACCGGTCAAAATCATAACCCTCCTTTTTGCTTCGGCGTAGTCGGGTAAAAAAGCCTCAACCAAAACCGGAAGGGTCTCCTATTAAGCAGTTTACGGAAAAATCTATAAAGAAAATTATTACTTCCGGTAATGGCTAGTATTTTTAAGAGGGATATAACTACCTACTATCATAAGTAGACTAGACTACAAAGAAGCTGTTCCAAATGATATTTAGATAGTATCATCATCACCCTACAGCAGTCCACTGTTGGACATAGGCCTCTCCAATGATACACCATTCAGCTCGATTCTTGGCAACTCTCACCTGATAGCCTTTAGATAGTAAGTATACAAATTTTATCTTTTTCCTTCTATGGTATTTGAACTGTTAACTATACACACGAAAATGACAAAACAATGAATCAAACATTTTAATCTTTACTACCTACCTACTTATTGAGTAATCTTAACTTCAGTGTATTTTGTTACAATATTATGATTCAAAAGAGTATCCGGCGTAGAGTTTCTTCACCGTTCTTCTCCATAGGAACCGAACCTACTACGCCTTGGAATGGGCAACTAGCTTCAACTTTCTTGATTGACAACTTCTTTTTACGACCCCTTGATAATTCAAAAGTGTCTGTAATTGGTTCATTTGAAATTAATGTCTTGAGACCTTGAGTTTAACTTTTGAATGCCAAAATCACGCATTTTTTATCATGTTTGTTATTATTTATATTTATTAAATGCTTCATGTATGGTGCCCACTTGATAGTTTACACGAGGCAAAATGTTTGGCAATGAAAATTAGTTCTATTATGTTTTCTAAAAAAAAACATCAATAATACAAACTTTATGACTTTATATAACATTTTTATGCTGCTTTTATATATATTTATTTAGTATACGTTTTGTAACCCTGATCATAATAAAATGAACGTGAGTAGCCCGAGTTGCATAATATTTCGAATTGTTCTTCATTAGTACATTTTTTACTATCGCGATAACTTCACTAACTACTAACAAAATACCATAAGTAAAAACTAGTTAATAGTCGTAATTTTTTTTTTCTTATTTTTTTTTTTCTTGTTTATGGTTTACTAGCCTGCGGCTTCGCTTGCGTGGAGGTCGGAAATTATCCCACGGGAAGGTACTACCAGGATAAAAAGTATCCTATGTCCTATTCCAGTTCATGGTCTACCCGTGTGCCCAATTTCATCCAAATCCGTTCAGCCGTTTTAGCGTGAAAGCATAACAAAACAAACTCTTTTTCGCGTTTATAATATAATCATCTTCGCATTTATAATATTTTTTAAGTTAGGATTTTCGTCTCCACCTTGTGAATAACAGTAAAAACATTTTTTTTATTTTCAAAAACTGATAGAATAAAAACTTTTTACAAAAAAAAGCAACCGACTTCAAAAAACAAACACTGTTTTTATTTTTTTATTTTTTAGTTGTGGTACCTACCTCACACAAATTCGTATACCGTTATCTGCTATGTAAATAACAGTGACGGAGTGAAATAATTATATCGTCTACATAGCAAAGTGGGAAAAATACGTAATTATTGAAGCTAACTCAAAAACTACGCAAGCAAAATTAATTAAATTTATATGGGACCACCTCTGAAGCATGACCTATCAAACAAAAAAAGAATCATCAAAATCGATTCATAATTGGCGGAGTAATCGCGTAACATACATACAGACGAATTGAGAACCTCCTCCTTTTTGAAGAAGTCGGTTAAAAAGCGAACCTACCCTTTGCATAACGAAAGTAATTTACTGTTCCTACCCAAATATTTGTTTTTGTTCAGGGACTACGTGGCTACGCCATTTGGATAGTCAATAACATGAGGGTACTTGAGTATGTGGGTCAGTCATCAGTCAAAGAGTATGAAGAGTATCAATAGTATATACAACTGCGGTGAACCCCTTTTCACCCTTATGCCCTTAGTAATAAGGTTGAAAAGTGGTTAACCGCCAGTGTCCTATATCTCTATTTATAACATAAAAACATCACGCCTGCCCTGCAATCCCCGAAGGGCTAAGCACCTATAGTTCACGGACCCACATTTCGCCAGATATGTTTAAAACTTAAACAACTGAGGCCCTAGACAAAGTGACATTCTATCAGCTATAACGATGATGGAAAAGGCAAAAATGTATAGAACAGACATGAGGTACCGAAAACCTTATGTCAATCCTGTTGAAAGTCGTTGTAGGAATAGGAAACGCTTTGGAAGCGATTGTCACTTGTCTAGGACCTCTGATAACGATTGTCACTTGTCTAGACAAGTGACAATTGCTTCGAAAGCGTTTCGTATTTCTACAACGACTTTCAACAGGATTGACATTAAGCTTTTCGATAGCTTATGTCAGTACTATACATTTTTGCCTTTTCCTCATCGGTATCGCTGAAAGAATGTCACTTTGTCTAGAACCTCAGGACTGCCTCATTGGTCTAGTAGTCGCAAGTGGTACTGCTGAGCATGAGGTCCCGGGTTCGAGTCCCGCGTCGGGCTGTGCATTGGGTTTTCCAACAGGAATTTGTCAGTAGCAGGCCTGAGCCCAGACTCAGGCCTGCTACTGACAAATTCCTGTTTGTGCCCGATTGATGGCAATAGACTCGCCCCCTATAACACGGGACTTAACATAACTGGCGAAAAGTGGGTGTACCATAGGCACACCTCTGCCTAACTCTTCGGCCAAAAAGTCTCATTATTAGGGACCTATTACCGTAAAGCTATTATTACATTATTACTCTCTATATCTACGAACAAAAAGCCAACGTGTAAATTATCACCTGGCTGTTATGTTATTTATTCCTTTGCACAGACGACTGATGAGTTGTGAGGAAAATGAAGATATGGTGCGACGATTTGCTTCATAAAAGTCTTAGAGCATTAAGGAAGGATTTTTATTATTATCATTTTTGCTGATGAGGAATTCCATCGAGCACACAGGTTGTCCCATATGCCTGCCAGGGTTGCGGGAAAGTTCGAAAGGGATACCGGGACCTTGGCAACAGGCAATTGAAGGAACACGGGTGGGTTTTAGTCAGTAAAAGTCTGACACGCCCTTCCGCTCCGCCCAGAGCGGGAGAAGTCATAATGACGATTTACCAACGTCAAAAATAAAAAAAAGGTTTTATGTGTGGTGATGATTATGGAACATTTTGGTACTGTTTTTTTTTTTGGCAAGTAGATTACAACTTTGTAGCCTTTGAGTTACTGACTCACTTCCCTATACTCTGGTATTAGAGTATAACCGCGAGCAAGATGTGCGCAAGAGTCGATTGAGGCATATGTGGGAGGGTAGCAACAGCAAGAGTATAGCAACCTGTTCCTAATTAGTCTTAATTGTCATAATTGGACGCAGAACGTCTGTTTTAAATGGTATTGAAATACTTGATAATATTGTGTTAGACACTCTAGTCAGTGCCGTTCATCTTCTAAATATATGTTTACTTTATTTTAACACCACGACGATCATGACTATTAATTTCGGTAAGTATTTTTTAATTTTAAAGTCCAAATGCATCACTACATATTATAAAACAAAGTCCTCCGCCGCGTTTGTCTGTCTATTCGCGATAAACTGAAATACTACTGCACCGATTTTCATACTGTTTTCACCCATGGATAGAGTGGTTCTCGAGGAAGGTTTTTATAATAACCGACATCCACGCGGGCGACGCCGCGGGCATCAGCTAGTTATCAATATAGTAGCAGACATCAAAAGTTCAGAATTTCAAAAGAACTGAAAAAACATGTTATTTTCATCGTTCTTGTTACCATCTGAAGAACAAATGAGATAGATAGATAGATAAAACGTTTATTGGTATTTTTAATGACAGAATATGTCTTAAATTGGGAGCTAAGCGGGCCATAGCCAATAAGCAAAATCCAGGCAACCTTGAGCATATTAAACTTTGTTAGTATAAGTTTTAAAAATAGCCTCGAATCAGTTCAATTTCGATGGCTACCGTAGCATAACATGCAGAATCAACACCCACGGAAAAGTTAAAACAAATAAGCAGTGAATGACGCAGATGATATGATAAACAGGCAGAAATGCATATTTCATTGAATTTTGTTGAGACGGGCCAAGTCTAGACTATTTATTTAACCATTTATGTACACACATAATAAACAGAAAAGGAGAAAATAACAGGAAAACACGTACAAAGGTGATGCTTATGACTATGCTGAAGTAGGTATTAATTTTCTCGAGAAAAAGACGTTTTATTTATGTTAATTTAGGTCGATTTTTAAAGGCCTACGCAGACCAGGACGGCTTGGCAAGGGATTTAAATTTTTACCAATGGAAATTCAAACGTATCTATATATAAATACGACATAAATTGCTATGCTTTAAAATCATGCCATGGCATCGAAAGGGATTTCATTGCACGGCATTGAAAGACGCGCCATGGGCTCCCGCGGCGGGATGCCACGACGTACTGCGGTAGGCAACGGCATGCCGAGGACGCCGGCGCTGGTTGTGATATACCGCGGGGCACCCGCGCCGTGGCAAGGCGTAGGAATGCCGCGGTATCTAAGCGGCTAGTGTGCGCTGACTGACGGCAAAATCCTTTGCCATCCCGTCGCGGTCTGCGTTGGCCTTAAGATTTATTTGTTTTGTTCTAATGATTCATACCAAGCGCAGATTTGTTTACCTCAAGCATATTTGAGTAACTGACTCCTTCACAGAATTCCAGTAAAGTTAATAGATCATTAAATAACAATTACTATTGATCACCGGTATTTTTTGTCAAGCAACAGTAAATATTTAGTACCTATATTCCCCTGTTACCCTTGGTTAGTTAATGGTCCATTAACTTCAAACCAATGCTATACAATTTTAGCAAAAATCCAATCTCAGAGACTTACCTAGAAAACCTTGGTCAAATAAGCAATTTATCAACAAAAAAAAAATGGTTAAATTATTCTCTGTTCCTGTAAAAAACGTCAAAAAGCCATGTCAAAGTAAAAATTCACACAAAGTTTTACCTAGATTACCAACCCAGCATTTAGCCGCCTCGAAGTCTGGCGTGTGAATGACGAACTGCTTGTTTTGTGGGTCGTACGTCGCTGTCGTGCGCATGAGTCGCGCGTCCGAACCGTGCGCGATCTCTGTGAGTGCGAAGCTTGCCAGCGTCTGTTGGAGATGGAGGTGTGTAAGTATATGGGGGAGCAAAATGGTTAGTTTGAGGGTGCGGCGCTAAGAAGCTAGTTGGGATGTAACTACACAATATATTTATAGCTCTTTGGTTTTGGACGATGGTTCCCTCAACGATGTCTAATACTTATTTTAAACTAGCTGCGTTCCGCGGTTTCACCCTCGTAAGTCTCGATCCCGTGGGAATATCGTGATAAAAAGTATCCCATGTCCTATTTCAGGTCATGGTCTACCCCTGAGCCAAATTTCATCCAAATCCGTTCAGCCGTTTTGGCGTGAAAGCGTAACAAAACAAACTCTTTTTCGCATTTATAATATTAGTTAGGATAGGATTAGGATACTAGCTTTCACTTGAAACCTATGAATTGTCTGTCATTAAGTTCACACAGACGTGTCTCACAGAGAGGCCTGTGTACCAGCAGTGGGAACGTTATATTATCGGCTGATTATCTATACGGTATGCCTTTAAGTCCCAACCCACTGTACATACTGTAACCATGGCCGCTAACGTTATCTGGCCTTTTTGTTCTACAAACATTGACCTCGGAAGTGACATAACATTGGGATTTTTTGCGTGTGAGATAAGTACAACAGACTGTTATCAGCTTTATGCTGTAATAAGTAGGCGGTTACTGTACCGAAGGTTTTTTTTTGTTTCCATTATATGTCGGTTATTCCCGTTTTCACTAACATTGGCGACACATTAATGAATGCCAAAAAAAAAAACAGACGAATATAGAACATCCTCCTTTTTGGAAGTCGGTTAAAAATACACTGTTGGATTTTGGACGCTCGGCTCAGCACCGAAAGCTGATAATCCAAATGCACGCTTTTAATTGTCGCCTAGTTTAATGAAAATAGGCATTAGTTTTCGTTTCACTCAGAGTACCTGGGGTTTATGGACCACGGGGGTCTTGAGGTTCGAGATAAGAAAAAAAAAAGAAATAATCTCTTATTTTATTAACAAGGGAACTGGGGGCTTAAAACAGCCACTTTGGCAGAATCATAATAGGAAAATATTAAGAATCATCGTAAAATGTTACAAACTGACAATTCATAATATGATCTGCGTGCAATTCTTATTACGAAATAATTCATCTGTTTGACAGTTTTTTATGGAGATTCAGAAATGGTCCACACATTATGAATTACTTTTGTGTCAAATTAGAGGAATTGCTAATGACAGCTGGAAACTCAGGAAATTAATTGCGTTTAGAGGAACTGCTAATGTGGCCATTTGCAGGGACGATTATGTCTGATCTCACCATCATTGACTGCTTGAAAAATAAATAAATGGTATGATGGCTCTTACCTCCCTTTCCACAAAAGTAGATTCATAGAACTTATGGTGCCTCTCAGTGCCGAGCGATAGTAAAGCATTTGAAAACAAATATATGCCGATCGCCATCTTCACTGACACGCTGGGGTTCAAAGACTGTACAGCCTCGTTTATCGTCATTATTGTGCGTGTCTATGGAAAAAAAAAACAATTTTAATGATATTTCCAAAAATATTTTACCTAAGTCCAGAAAAAACAAATATTTTCAAAAATAAAAATATACCTAAAGTAAATAAATGATTAATGTAATCAGTTTTTTGGCATAAAATAAAGTAAAAACGCTAAAAACTATGAAGGTAAGTCAAAAACAAGTTAGTAATGGACCAATGATGTAAATTGTCCTTTGGAAGAGATATCAATTGTTAGTTTAACGGTATTCGACTAAAAAGACTTACGAAAGGCGTCAAAGATGAGAAATTACCCTATAAAAGATAAACAAAAAAGAATCGTCAAAATTAAACTTTCCTAAGTATCTAACTAACTACTCTGTTAAAAGGTATGCGTGGTCATACATAAAAAAATATACACGTCGACATTAGAACTATCTCCGGTTTTTTTTTCGGTTAAAAAAGATTTGAACATTATCTTGAGTCTTAATTTGAAAACCAAAGCTAATAAATAGTCTAATAGGAGTAAAAAAAATTTTTGATTTGAAGTCCTTAAGACTAAATCAAAAATTTAATCATGGTATTATTAAGCTTCCCAGAAACGTCCAAATACCAATTTAATTGACTAGATTTTTTAAATTACTCTTCTCGTAAACCTATACTCCATTCGAAATAAGATTAGACATTAAAATAAGCCTTTACAGTCCGTTCAACCAATTTTGACTTCTATTGCGTTGGTGGCATGACAAATGGCAGCTGCAGTAGATAGTTGGTATTGTGTAATGTTTTTTGCTTTTAATGCCATCCTTTTAACTTCTATACCGTAGGCAAACCTACGGTATAGAAGTTAAAATCAGTTGCACGGACTGTAAAAAGGTTTGTTAAAATTTCTAATCTTATTTCAAATGGAGTACAGACAAAAAAAAAAACTTAATACTTAATAAAAAAAACTAATCTGAGACTGAAAACTGCTACCAACTAACGTCACAATTAAGATAGAAATGCCATACTAACATAGCGCCATTTTTTTTTCCTCATATACAGGGTGTAAGGGTAAACACTCTTGTGATTCAAACCATGGGTAGTTGACATAAATATAAAAATAAATGACCCAACACAACAAAAAAAAAACCGTTATTTTCATTAAAAGATTTTTAAAAGTTTCTATCCGACACCGTGCTCTCTAGCGAAACAGCTGACTGACTGATGGAGGGATCACGCTCGCGGCCAGTCAGGTCACATCCCGCACCCCCCGCCCTTGTTTATAATTGTCCTGTTGTGGTAAAACGAAGATTAAAAAAAAGAAAAAAAAAAGTTGTAAATTTCCATTGATTTTACGTTCTATGAAGGCAACCAAACCACTGGTTGCAAGGATAACGGTGTTTACCCTAACACCCTGTATATATATATTTGTTTTCTAATAAATATTTTTCATAGTACACAAGCAGACGAGATTATGGATGTGCTCGAATTGTCTAGATATAATTGGCTCTCACCCTTCGACTATAACTAGAGTTGACCATTTCTTTAGTGTGGAATTTGTACTCGTTTATTTTCTTCAGCTGGAGTTGTGTGATGCGTTTCTGTTCCTCCACTGTTGGCGCGACGGAGTTGTGTGCGAAGAGCGGGTCCTTCTCCAGGGTGTGCCATATTTTGTACTGGAACAATTGAAAGGAGTTCGTTAGAATGATTGAAAGTTGGTTATATTATTATTATTATTTTCTCTTTGTTCGTCACAATCAGAGCACCTGCCATCTAATCTCTTCACCACCCTTGGTTGACTAGTAGAGAATGCCTAAGGCATTAAGTCCGCCTTTGTACCTCTTTTTTCAGTGCGAAAAGTTTAAATAACTAAATAAAGTTGAAAAGATAGTTTGTGAAAGAAAGGCAGATGAAGAACTGTGAGCCCTATCCTCAGCGAATATCTATCTTCTTCTTCTAATTTATAAAATTCTCGTGTCACAGTGTTAGTTTTGCCATACTCCTCCGAAACGGCTTGACCGATTTTTATGAAATTTTAAATGTATATTCGGTAGCTCTGAAAATCGGTTTTTCATTTTTTCATTTTCATGTTTTTCATTTTCATTGGGGTAGGTAGGTAGGGTAGGTAGGTATGTAGTAGTTAGGTAGGGTAGGTATGGTAGGTAGGTAGATATGTAGGTAGGAAGGTAGGGTAGGAATGTAGGTAGGTAGGGTAAGTAGAGTAGGTAGGTAAGTAAGTAAGGTAGGTACATACTTAGTGCCACCCGTGCGCAGCCGGAGCGAGCAGCTAGTGTAAGTTATAATAATAGACTATATTCCTAAAGTGGACGAAAAGTTGTTGGCAATGATAACGAATAATTATCATCATCATTGAGAAATCAATGTTTCAGTATAAAGACACTTCAGAATGCACTTATGCTTCATTTGTTAGACTGAATTACATAAGAAATGGTTTCATGATATAGGAATCTTAGTAGCTCGTTACTAGACAGTAGTATAGAGGCTTGAGGAACAGGGTGTAAAGTTCACTATCCCCTGTAGAAAAGGGAGGATCCTTCGACCTAATTTTGTGTCTGGTCGGCACCTGCCCGACGAATGATGTCGGTTCGGAACGTTGTATATGTGGTAGTCGCGCGGGAAACTCTGCTTGCGCGATGCAGAATTAATGCATGATGTCAGAGTGATGCGTAGTTCGCATGTACCGATGCAGATGCGCCTCATCTCTCCCCTCCGGTGCATCAACAGCACGGATTGCGGGGCAATCTGTGATTCTGCCTGCCTAACCTCTTCCCAACTATGTTGGGGTCGGCGTCCAGTCTAACCGGATGCAGCAGAATACCAGTATTTTACATGGAGCGACTGCCTATCTGACCTCTACAACCCAGTAACTGGGTAATATTATACCCCTTGGTAAGACTAGTTGTCAGACTTTCGGGCTTCTGACGACCCGTAACGACTGTCAAAGATCCTCGAATGACAGCCAGGACCAACGGCTTAACGTGCTTTCCGAGGCACAGAGGAGTCTCGATATGTAAAGATGGTCACCCTTCTACGGACCAACCCCGGCAAGCGTAGCTTAACCTGATGGATGGACCCGTGCGGCTGATATTAATTAACTACGAGCTCCAATCGAGCAATCTGTAATTAATAGCTAACAATAGGGGAACCCTGTAAGTTTGTTAGTACAGCTATATTTTTACATGATGTTGTTTTAGTTAACGTTAGCTTCGGGACAGACAATCTAAGTTCAATTCAAACCATGATCACAATCACAATGCATAACGTTGCATGCCTTTACCTACTGCCTTGATAATAAAATCAATCGATTCTGCATGCAACTGTATTGATTATCGGATAGGCAGTTATCGAAAGAAAAAAATTGCAACTATATACTGGCCTTGAAACAGTACTGCCCTACTTGATATCTTTAATATTATTATTGTTATATAATTTAAATAAATGGACACGGATAATACTTACGTATTATGTAACGTATTTGCATTTTGTAAGCAGTCCGTAACGAGTGGGTGTTTATAAAAAATAAATAATTGAATCCCTTTAATTTAATAACACAAAAAATACTGTGTTTAGACAAAAACACCATATGTCATTCAACTTAGACATCCTGCCCGCTTTTTCAACGTTAGTTACCTATGTTACCCAAAAGATTTTTAGATAGGTAGGCACTGGTGCCGATTCTCTTGTCACAAAGGTCTCTAGACCTAGAAACTAGACTAAAAATCACTAAAATTTAGTTTATTCCTGTCAAACGACGATTTGCTATTCTGAAATAGACTATAATGACACAACTTAACTATATTTTAGTTTGACAGCACTAAGATGGCACTGAATTTTAATTTAGTGAAAATGCTATTCTGAATTTGACGTTTTAACCCAAAATTTTGTTCTATATCTAAAATCTTCTAACTTAATCTGACTATTTTTAATCGCGATTAAAAATGTGTGGAATAAAATTAGATGTCATGAACTAAAATTCAAACAAGCACCTCGGCATCACCTTCAGTTGCAATGAGTACTGTATCTTATTTTACTTTCTTTTGCTTATATCTCGAAAATGGTGTGTCCTATCGCAAAAATAATGAAAATTTTGACCCCCTTTGCAAACCGTAAACCCCTGATACTCTACATGTTGGTTTTTTTTTTTTTTTTCTTCCAATAAGTGAAAAATTCAATACAAAATACGTCGAGATGGCCAGATTCCGCGGCACTCCGGCTCAAAAAAATCACGGGATAGGGAAAACAAGTAGGTACCAAGTGACATCGCGATTGTCAAATTCGATTTTAGTTGTGTCAAAATAATTTTTAAATTTAGAGATTTTATTTGGCAGAATAGCTCTAAGATTCTCATAGTAAAAAGTAAGGAATTTTAGTGATAGTTTAGTTCGGTGTACAAGAGAATCGGCACCAATGGCAGTCAGTCTTCCCGCTTTTAAATGGGATTACCAATACCATTATTATAACTTTTTATGAATGAAAAGTACTCAAACAGTCGAGAGTGCTTATCCGGGATATCCCCCAGCCGTGACGAGATAAGTCACAGGATTAACGTCAGCACATTTTAGACATATCGGCTAAAATGCCCAGTAACTCGAAAAGTGTTTGGCATAAAGCAAATATTTGATTGCCTTGTTGGTCTTGTGGTCGCCAGCGCTACTGCTGAGCATGATGTTCGATTCCCGAGTCGGGCAAAGTGGTATTGGGTTTTCCATCTAGAATTTCTCAGTGGCAGCCCAGTCTGGATCTATGACCAACTGATGGCAATAGGCTCGCCTCCTATTACATGGGACTTAAACATAACTGGCGAAATGTGGGTGCCTGCCCAACCTCTGCCTAGCCCTTTGGCGAATACAGGCGTGATGTTATGTACAAACATTTGGAAGTGATTATGTAACTATATAAAAGCATTTCCGAGAGTTGATTTCGTTATAACTAAATTTTTAATGTAGTTACCAAAATACTAATAAAAAATCCGTTGGTTTTTTGTGCAATACACGACACCATAAACAGACGGACTCCTAACAAGGAAACTTGATATTTTTATCCTGATGATATAATGGCACCCACGTTGCCTACATACTCATCATTTTCCTGCCCTCAAATACCAATTTATTTGCGGTCGACGCAACATGTCTTTTTCATCCATATTTCTGTAATATTCGTCATCTCGGTAGTCACTCCCTTTCTAGCCATATCATCTTTTTCATCCATACTTCTCTATCAGTCGTCATCTCGGTAGTCACTCCCTTTCTAGCCATAATATCATCTTTTTCATCCATACTTCTGTATTATTCGTCACCTCGGTAGTCACTCCCTTTCTAACCCTATCATCTTCTGTCATTTCTTCGGTCTTCCCCTACTCTTGTAGCTCTCCACATTCATCATACTCAAAACTTTCCTCACGACATTTTCCTCATTCCTCCGAGCTCCGCTTACTACATTGCCTACATACTCTAAATCCAATTTACGAATAATCCGTATTAGAGAACAACGAATAGCCGTGGATATAAAAATCGATTAATAGGATTACAAATAGCACTAAAAGCAATTGTCTATTTTGCTCAATATAAACTTCATACATTTTTAATGCACTGACTAATCAATTTTATAAGTATACTAGCTGATGCCCGCGGCTTAGCCCGCGTTTAGAGCGGTTATTATATACTAAAACCTTCCTCGAGAACCACTGTATCCATTGATGAAAACAGCATGCAAGTCGGTGCAGTAGTTTGTGAGTTTATCGCGAACAGACAGACAGACGCGACTGAGGACTTCGTTTTAAAATATGTATGTAAGGATGAAGTATTAGGTATATTATTATCTCTTTCAATAACACAATGCAAGCTATAAACACACACATACAAGTTACTAGTCTTGCCCGTGAAGTGTTTTACACAGCAATCAACAATAAAGTACTGAAGGCTGAAGTATGAATAAAATTGACCAATAAATGACGGTTTCACGATGGCGGATCACGTGTTGTGCGGTCATGCAAGATTAGACTTATTCCACTAATGCGCTGATAAAACAATCTAACGGTTGTAGTATAGTGTAATGTTATGGTCATTTAGAATTAAAACAGGAATTGGGACATCAGAGGCCCTAGACAATGTGACATTCTACCAGCGATAACGATGATGGAAAAGGCAAAAATGTATAGGACTGACATAAGCTATCGAAAAGCTTATGTCAATCCTGTTGAAAATCTTTGTAGAAATACGAAACATTTTCGACGTGATTGTCACTTGTCTAGGCCCTCAGGAGTCAGAACACATGGGCGGTCTCAATGTCGAGATTTTGGAGTCATTGATCTCGTTTCGTAATGGATATAATTACATTAAATTATTGATATTGCCCAAAAAATATTTCTTAAGGCACAGGAAATCAGGAAGTTAATGGTGGTCAACTCTTTCTCTGAGTCTTGCGTCGTACCTAGGTCTAGGTATGCTGGATTGCAGTCACGTATTTTTGCAATTGAGGGAAGCCTATGTCCTAGGACGTCTTTCGGCTGAAATGATGATGATGATTTTTGCAATAATCCTGCAGACTAAGTTTAATTTACGAAGTGTTGACCACTTTCGCGTTCATCGTCCTATTTCTCATTTGACTCTTTGACAGGGTTCCCCAGTCTTATCGACGCCCGCCTGCTTAGTGCTTACGTAGGAGCGTTACTTTGATCTCAATATCTAGTCACGGCGGCACTTAATGAGAGTTTATCACTACTTTATTATATGTATCTATAGCAATATTTCAACCTTGAACCAGAGCTGGGAATCTACCCCGTAAATTATAACCTATGTTTATTTAATTTTCGACGGTTTGTTTTTTTTTTCGACGTATAAAACTAAACAGTGCGGAAGATTGGTCTTAATGTAAGAAAAATACAAGCATATGGTCCCAGTCCCAGACAATCCGAAGGAGCTTGAATAAACTGGAGTAGGTGTCAATTAGGAGCAATGGGTTACACCGTTGGCCCTCGCATAACTCTACAATTATGTATGTGTACCTACCATGTATTACAGAATCATCGTTTTGGTTGTAGCAAAACTAGCAGTCACAACTGCTGATTCTGAATTCCCGAGTGTTTCTTTTTGCCAAGAAAGAAAGAATAATATTTTATTTGGGACACGCACAGGATATACAAACAGTAAAAAGAGGAGCATTCAAACTAACAAATTAAACATATTTTTAAAATAAACGCACAAAAAAAACGACCTGAAGAACCAAGAAGGGAACTGTACTTATGTAAAAAAGTCAGATAGGCTGCATCCGGTAAGACTGTTAGCCGACCCCAACATAGTTGGGAAAAGGCTAAGCAGATTGATTGACTTATGTAAAAAAAAATTAAGAGCCAGCAGCCAAAGCTCTGTAGGACTTACTTATACATAATCGTAGTTACGAGTAGTACTAATAAATGTGTTCCTCTAGACAGGAAATAATACCGAGGACAACCCAGCTAATAACAATAGACCCTACTATCACATCTAATTTAGATGCGTAATTCGATTATGAGCCACGTTATCTGACTCAAAACAAAGAATTTTGGCTAGGTATATCTTACTTGATTTACATTGAAACGATATAAAGATCATCTGTGGAATGGATCATATTATTCGCATTTAGGTTATCTTCCAATAACACACAGGTGCATTCATTAAAATATTATAAATGGCAAAGTGTGTCTGGTTGTGGGTATTTTTTTTCTACTTTATTATAAACTAGCTACGCCCTGCGGTTTCACACCCGCGTAAGTCTCGATGCCGTGGGAATATCGGGATAAAAGTAGCCTATGTCCTATTCCAGGTCATGGTCTACAAACAAACAAACTCACTTTCGCATTTATAATATTAGTAAGGATGCGAATGTGAGTTTGTTTATTTGTTTGGATTTGGATGAAATTTGGCACAGGGGTAGACCATGACCGGGAACAGGACATAGGATACTTTTTATCCAGATATTCCCACGGGATCGAGACTTACGCGGATGAAACCGCGGGGCGCAGCTAGTTGATGATTGCACCAAGGAACTTTCCTAGAAGTGTGGAAACGGTCCATAAATCTGGTCCAAAATATGAAATTGAGAACAAGGACTTGAAACGTTATGAAATGACGTTAAAATAGCGTTACGTATACTTCCAATAACCATAATATCTACCGTTTCACTCGGATGGTAACTAAATTAATAGTTGAAGATTTCGTTCCGATAGATTTTCGTTATATTGCCAAGAAATTAGTTCATAAATGGTTACTGGAACGTAGTATTATAATATCTGTGCTGGAACTATACATAAGACTATTACGTTAACGTTATCGTACTTCTATTTTGAGTAACGTTCCAAGTCCCTGGTTGAGAACTACTGTCCTATTTCCATTCTGTCGATCTTGTCAAAGCTTTTCAAGAGGTCACAATCAACTGTATCCGATTATTCATGATCAGATTATTAAGCAACAGCATGGGTTCGTCAAGAAAAGATCTACAACTACTAATTTGATTGAATATACTGATTATTTGTTCAATAATATAGACACACGTGGACAAGTGAACTCTATTTATACTGATTTCTGTAAAGCCTTTGACAAGGTCGATCATAAATTACTTTTAGGCAAATAAGAATTTAACGGCGTTCGTTAGTTTACTTCCTACGTTACAAATAGAACGCAAAAAGTGGTAGTTAATGGTTTCCATTCCAAATCCATAACTGTTTTATCAGGGGTGCCTCAAGGCTCGATACTGGGCCCTTTGTTATTTATTATATTTGTAAAAGATATTGACATGTGCTATCTTAATTTTTACTGTACGCAGATGACCTCAATCGTCTTGCAGATTATTGCACTAAAAACAAACTCAAACTCAGTATCTCTAAATTTTGTATTAGCTTCACTAAAAATAACAATATATTTAAATATGCCTATGCAATACATCAGTACCCTAATTACGTAAATACACGATCAATCACAACCGGAATCGGTTTGAAACAGTTCGAAAAAAAAATCAGCTCAACAACGTAAATAACGCAATGAATGTTGTTGAACTGTCAAAATGAAACAAATGAGTCTTAATCGGTTACGAAAATAAGTTACGCTATTAGAAAGCAGATCGTACCGATACGATGTTAGAAAAATACACAGATTATTATTGTGTCTATTATTAAAACAATATCTACAGCATACCAGTTACCACTCATGGTCACAATTGGTTTCATAAACAATTGAATACTGAAATAGTTTCCTTGAGTGACTATTGAGTGTTCAGCCATTAATTTAATGCGTAACTGTTTTATGAATCACAGGCAGAATTAGACAAAATGTAGACGTGACTTAGTTTAATTACTGTGCTGTGAGCTCATAATTGTGTACAGTACACCACACATCGCGTCGATAGTAACACTACACTCGCGACAATCTAAGAAGTCCGTTTTGACGTTTCGTTCTCGTATGTACAGTCACGGACTTTAATTGATGAGCCACCTTCAAACTTTTCAATTTTGCAGTTTCATACATTCACGAGATTACACGATTAAAAACGAACTCAAATCGCACGCTCGTAAACAAGATGACAAATAAATTACTTTTAATCGGAAATATCCATAGAGGTTGACTTTATTAGTTAACCTCTATGGATATTTCCGATTAAAAGTAATTTATTTGTCATCTTGTTTACTTTCACACATTCACGAGATTACACGATTAAACACGAACTCAAATCGCAAGCTCGCACAAGATGACAAATAAATTACTTTTAATCGGAAATATCCATAGAGGTTGACTAATAACTTCTCAATGATAACAATAAATACAATGTTGCATTAAGTTTATCCAATCTATTTGATACCGACCTCCTTTGAATCATAGCTCATTAACTCGATAATTATGAAAACATAACTGAAGACAGTGACAGTTGAAATATCAAGATGACAAATAAATTACTTTTAATCGGAAATAGTCTTATCCATAGAGGTTGACTAATAAGTTCTTAATGATAAAAATAAATTCAATGTTGCATTAAGTTTATCCAATCTATTTGATACTGACCTCCTTTGAATCATATCTCATTAACTCAATAATTCTGAAAATTTAACTGAAGACAGTGACAGTTGAAATACCGATGTCAGAGAATTTCTCCGTACGCTAACGTTACTATGCAGCAGTAACCTAGCAACAATTGTTTATCGTTGCTAGACCTGCAATTGGTTGACTTAGAGTAGTCACTGCTGTCAAGTTTGTAGTTCTGCTCTCAGGTTAGCCAACCGGTAAAGATATGAAATATAATTTTCTTCTTCTAATACGAAGACATATGACTTTGCGTGTCGGGAACCGAATAAACCCGATTTGTATTACACGGCTAAAATGCGAACAGTACCAGGTGGCTCATCAATTAAAGTCCGTGACTGTACATGTAATAAAACGTTATGCCTTGAGAATCAGTTTTAAGTAATGTAGATAAGTCATCGATTACAAACTCTTTAAGTATGTTCAATCGTTAAGTCTCGAGAATCAGTATAAAAGAAACCAATTTTATTTTTCATCGCTACACAAAGCATTTTTATACCTGTCAAAACCTGTCTTAGATTGTCGCGAGTCTAGGGTTGCCAACTTTTTGTGAGCATAAAGTAGGTATATAAATATTATTCCTACCTACTTTATTTCCTTTTATTTTGACCATATTATGGTCAAAGCGGGAAAATTATGGTCAAAGCGGGAAAATAAAAATAAACAGTATTAAAAGTATTTTTTCTTTCTGTCAGAGATATTTACTAAGCACCATTTTTCTCAGCGGTTTTGCCAACTAATACGAAGAAGTAGTCAAGATAATGCTGCGCAGCAATTTATGGAATATTAGAATGACTACAGTATTACCTTCTTGATTTTGAACCTTATCTTTTTTCAATTAGAGTCCTAAATGATTATCTACTTTCCATGCGCTTGTTTTAGAATTTACTTAATCAAGGAATATGGAACTGTATTGCCTTCTAATAAAGTTCCGAATCGTGAAGCTTAATATTGAATTCGTGTAAGTAGTCTTCATTGCATAGCTATTCCTCAATAAGAATAGTTCATTTAGTATTATGAAAGCATTATTTCCGTTTTATTATTTTCATGATCTGAATACACAAGTAGGAGTAAAATACGCTAGGTAGATAAACCTTCTTTCTAATAAAGCTTTTGTATTATCGTACTTAAACATTTTTTGTTATAACAGTAAAATTATAATTATAACTTACTAAATAATTTGCGTTATTGTCATCTGTGTGTTTAGTTTATGTTTCTATAAATATTTGAAAATGGTAACTCAATAATTACGTGTTAATTCGTTTATTTATTTTCTTTCTTATTTTTATAAAAACCTAAAAAAACATTCAAAAATATAAAAAAATAGAAGTCCGCCGGTGTAAATGTAAATTATTCTTATGGTAATTAAATGAAGATAAGTATTTAAAATGGTAAATGAAAACTGAATGTAAGTCAGTATTATCATTACGTTATCCATAACTATGCTATCTGCATATTTACATGTTTCTTATTACAGGATAAAACTATAAGTGTATGTGTTACCTAATCGAACTTTCATGATTCTAGGTCAACAAGAAGATCTTCTCCGAGCATAAGGCAATTTATTCACTTGTAAAACCATCAGCAATTATTTCCATTATAAGGTAATAAATCATTATTTAATTAAGTACCAGAATTAAACCTGTAACTTGATTGTCAAATTGTTAAAGCTAAATAATTATTATGTTGCTTAATTAATAATATGATATTCATATTACACTTTTGCCAAAATGTATTCAATAGGTAATTAATTTTTTGGCATTCTTGGTTTTTTACAGTATAAAATATATTACTGGAAAATACTATTACGTTACGTATATGTAGGTATCTACTAACTTTGTAAGTAAACAGTTAACAAAGAGACAAGTTAATATAGTAACGAAATGAAATAAATATTAAAATAAGTCACAATTATTGTAGTTTGCAAAATACTTTAATTCCAGTATTTCGATAAAAACCATGTAATTGCTTTTTTGTCTGTGACTTTTTTTAAGTGCCTATTTATTTTTATTAATCTTTTGTTTCCTTCAAAAGTCACATTACTTGACATCTTAACACCCATCAATTAAATCTTTGATTTCATTGCTGTTTTCTAAGTAAAAAAGGTTGCACTTTAAAGGTTTAAGTAAGGTAAAAAGAGTTTATTGCAATACTAGCACCTTGGGTTACATTATTGCAATTTTTGTAGGGATCTCTTATTTAATTGAAAAATAAAATACAGCTCATGTTACTTGCTGATAATGTAGATTTAAGTGAAAGAAATGTTTAAATCCGTAAAGTATTTTTTGAGTTTATCCATTACAATAAACATACAAAAAATAAAATCTTTTTTATGGTAATATTAGTTTAGACTAATATCATGGAAAGATTTGTGGATATTGGTTACTTGTTAATTTCATAAGAGCCGAGTCTTGATGTAGAAAATAAGGACTTTAAAAAAAAAAATGTATAAGTTGGAACTTTGAATATTATGCAAAGGTTGTATATGCATGTAGCAAAGTATTTTTAATAAAAGAATCTCATAACAGCAGTTATGATATGATAAGTATCTGAAAGCACATTTTTTTTATTTGAAAAATATTCAACAAGAGGCTGTTACCTGCGACTTCATCTGCGGACCAGGATGAAAAGTAGCCTATGTCCTTTTCCAGGTCATAGTCTACCCATGTGTCAAATTTATTCCAAATCCATTCAGCCATTTTAGCGTAGGATTATAATTCATGCTTTCAAAGAAAATTACTCCAAGTGCAGCTAATTGTTTACATATTTTTATAAGACCTACAAGAGGCAAGTTAGAATCAATAATTTGAATGATCACCAATGATTATACTTTTAGAAAGAAAGAAAGAAAGAAAGTAATCATTTATTTGCTGATAATTTAGGAAATTAGTTAGAATATTTGTAAATTATCCTAATACATTATATTTGAATTTAATAGGTACAGATCAGTAAAAAAAATATTAATGAGTAAAATTAAAATATAAATCCCTCACATAACATACATTGAAGAATATAAATGTTGTGATGAGTATTGTCAAAAAAGTAAAGTCAAGTAAAGTAAAGTCAAAATGTATAATGTCAAAATATTCCAAAACCAACAACCAAAAATAATAAGAGATATGTAGATAATGTCATAATGTGTAGGTTTAACTGCGGTGGTTATTCTTTAGCTATGTTGTGTTTGTGACCAATTAACTATGTGAGACGCGTCCCAAATACTTTGCTTGGCCTTGACAGATGTGATAAAACTTTGCATTTGCATAACTTATTTATTTCAAGCATTATATGGTGAACATTTGAATACAATTAAACCAAAATATATTTCTATCAGTGACTTAAATTAATGGCCCAGTGAACAATTGAATCTAATTGCTAATTTCGTGATTTTTTGCAATATAATAGTTTTATTGTTAATTAACACACAAGCACCTGTATAGTTAAGAAAATAATTAAATAATTTTAATTGTGGTCATGTGTCACACTGGTAATTCTTTAGTCAAAATTTAAATTTAGAAATTCAGTATGAATACTCTCCTAAATAAATACTTGCTCCTCACACTTCTTTTGAATTCAAATAATTATTGGCGCGAGTTTTATAACAAAATGTTGTGCAATGTTTAGGAATCAATTAAAATAAGTGTCACATTTCCATCACTAACCTTAAGTTTCAGGAGCTCAATATCACCTTCCAAAGCCAATTTGAGGCGTTTCCAGTCGAAGGATGCGGTTTTTCTGAACTTATCCAGTGGCCCGCTGGGGAGATCAGGAACGAAACTCAGATCCTCCATACTAAAACACAATATCACGTTATAATTCAGCCTTCTTACACTAATAATGGTTATGAGCGCGCACCAATTTTATTACACCGGATGACTAAACATACAGGGACATTTCAAATTCCCTCGCAGACACAAATTCAAGGTCTACTACAGCGATCCGTGAAGTATGAACTAGGCTAGTCGGGCGTGCTGTTTATACAACTCTCACCTTGACTATGAATGGGAGGATGAAAGAAACTGATAATAAACGTTAGGGCGTCCGTTGCCTAGGTGTTATGAACGAAACTGATAATTTTTGAGGAGGTTTAAAGAGGGAAAGCGTATGATAACGTGAATGCGGCGCACGCTGTTTTATTGGGCGCACCGCTCGCACACACACGTCATTGCATCGGATCGGAAGATTGCTCGAACTGTCACAGTCATCTGTCAGTGTCACTTCACTGGAATGGCCATGTCAAAGTGACAAATAGTTTATTCCATATTTTTTTGCTAACGTAGAACTAGCGCGCAAATAATGTAATAATCAATCTACATCAGTTAAAAAACATGTAATTTTTTAAGCATTAGGTTGTAAAATCAGCGCCTGTTCTAAAATTGTCGACTGTTGATTTATACAATGTCAGATTGCACTAACTGAAAAGTATCTAATTAAAAAAAGAACCATCAAAATAGTTCAATGATGATGAATAACCAGCAACGCAGTATTATATAGTGCTCTGTGCAGCAACGTCTAGCAAAACAAAAATAATAACTTCAGCGTTTTTAGAACTGTGACTAGTGCCATCTACCGTAATATATAAGAACTATCCTGGAACACAGTGTGTGCTCATGAGTTGCTGACATGGCGTGAATATAGAGCTTATGTTTAAAAAGTTAACCAATAGATGGCAGCACTAGGAACAAGTATAATTAATGAAAAGTGTAACAGAGACAGAAAGATTCAAACCTTGCGTTGTAGACAGAGACGGACATAGTCACTCACACAAACAAAAATGGTCACTACATAGATATTTTAAGTTACAGACGCATAAACAAGAAAAGAGAAGTTGTAAAACAACAAACTGTGTTCGCTGCTTTTCTATCAGATGTAAAATGGACGGGCGGTCGTGTCGTTGCGCGCTCGCGAACTCCGCGTGTTCGTTGTGAAATCGATGTTTATTGTTTTATATTTTGACGTGAATACGAATATTGTTTACGCGATTGTACGACTACTTCGGTGTTCGGTTGCCGAAGGAGATTGTGTTTAGTGCATGTGTTTTTGTATGACGTTAGCGCTCACTTCACTTGCAGTGATTTCGCTGATAGCTCACTCACCGGTGGGTGCGCGCGTGATAAACTACGTGTTCGGTACGAAAAAAGGCGATTAATCGTCTAGTGTGGGTGTTTTACAGTAGCATCATGCTGTGTACGGTGACATAGTGAACGTTGAATAGACCCTGACCTCTGGCAATCATGTCTGGGCGATCGGATTGCAGGAAATTTGCACCAAACATCTTCAATAAGAGCAAATGCACTAATTGCTTCCGTCAGAAGGAGGAGCATAGTGCTGAGGCTTTGGAATCTAATCGGGTGAGTATCATTACAAACCTTTTAAATTCAAGTTTAGAACGTCGTTTACTTCTAATCAACAAGATGAAATATTCGCGTGTAGGTGTGTTCGTTGAATAACGTAACGTGTACAGTGCTTGTCCGTGTGTGCGTAGGCCGACCACTCTTCAGGTGTTGATCTAACGGATTTCATCGAGTTATTAAAATGGTATTGAGTAGTAGGTACATCATATGAACACGCCTAGCAAATAACGTTTGGTGGGTATTTTTTTCTTACGGTGGATAGTTTGTTCAAAAATTAGTGTTGAGACAGTTTTTTAATAATTTTAACAGGTACTTATTTGATGGTTGATAAAAGTCGGTTCATCTTTGTAGTATCTACCTACCTTATTTATCTAAATACCTATACAATAAACATAAATGTAGATAGGTAGGTAGGTATAAGCATAAACTTCACTTTCTAATATTAAAAAACAACAAAAAGCGGTAGATTCTTTATAACCAACTAATAAACTATGGGTAAATAACTAGTCACACCTCTAATTTGAATGTCATAAAAAATTACAGAATAATCCAAATTAGCGGGAAACAACGGGAAAATATCGTTTCGAATTTCCGAAATCTGTCAACAAGTCTCGTAATTAAAACGAGGAATCACTTTATTTTTTTTATCTTCAACTTTCTCACTAACTGAACGATTCCATTCAAAAGTGTGATTAAAATTTAGTTAGTTTTTTTGTGATTATATTTTTTTTGTGTGATTTAAAGTTACACCATTGGTGTAACTTTTTCCTACCAATAAGGTTCGACTTTAGCGCTATCCGTAATACTAAATAATTATGCTTTATAATATAATAATATAATTTACGGATGGCGCCTAAACACGAACAAAACCGTTGAACCGTCATTATGCCACTGCAAATGGCCAAAAGTATGATTAGACAAATTATCTGGCTTACTTAATTATTATTTTAACTGCTAATCTAAACATGACATCAATCTAGTACCTGCATTCTTGCATAAATGTAAAAAAAGCCGCGTAGATAGTGTCTCGTCTCGTACCGTCCTAAGGTACCGTTGCGTGTACGCCGCGGACAGGATGCACGACATGTTCAGCATAAAATCTCTGGCTGTTTGTGGATTTCTGGAATTGTATCTATGAGACCCGTTTGTACTTTGTAACTCGTTTGTACCTCTTGTATGAACAACTTTGAACATTCCTCATAGGAGAGGATGTGAGAAAACTATGTGGCATTATGTAAGTTTGATTTTTGATTTAAAGATGGGCAGATGGGCAGCCATCCACGGACCAGCCCCGGCAACCGTAGCTTAACGACATAGATCAACCCATACGGCTGTTATTACTTAGCCACGAGCTCCTCATATTTAATGTACACTATAGTAACGGAAATAGCCGAGTACGTACATAAGTTTTATCTTATAACACTTTCCGTGGGAGAATGATAAGACGAGTAAATAGAGATTTAATCTCCACTATCAAACAGGCATTAAGTGCTCAAATAAACTGATGTCATTAGACCATCATCATCATTATTTTAATTCCAATAATTTACTTTAGATACCATTGTTTCCCTTTTCTGCAAGTTGAAGATAATTGGGTACCTACCTACAATCACCATTTAGTTAGTTACCTATTTTATAAGAAGCGATCTTCATGAAGATTCCATGCATAGACCTGCTATACGTCCCTACACAAAAACTTTTTTTTTCCAATATTTATTATCCCACTGCTGGGCAAAGGTCTTCCCCACAGCTTTCCTCTCTTCCTCGTTTTTTGCCTTCTCCGGCCTGTCTCCCATAAACGCCTCTAAGTCATTACGCCAGCGTTCCCTTGGCCTCTCTCGGCGTGACGACTCTGGCCCATCATCAAACACAGATTAAAATATTTATAGGTAAGTAGTTCTAAAAACAGTACCCTAAAAACACTAGACCAGACATAAAATAAGTACGTTTGACAGTAAGAAGTGATCAGGTTTCACCAAAATCTTTCAAGTTACAATGTTATTTCGCAATTTCTGAAATCTTATTATATTCTGCACACCCACTTTCGATTTGAGACGATTTTCTTACAAAAACTATAATCAATTTCAATTGTAATTTCGTCTCTATAGCAATTTTTGACAGGAACGTGGATAACTTTCACAATATTTCAGTTGTAACAAGATTGTAAGTACTATCGAGGTCACTTTTACGCATGCATGAGCATGATTCATTTCAATAACTATTCTAGTTGTAACATTACAAGTAGGTGCCTAGACAATAGTGTTATAGAATATTTACACGTAGCTAAGTAGGTATCGAGGTAAGTACCAACCTAATAAACTTGTAGTGCAGGTTATTGTTCAGAACATTGTTTTGCTAAATTGACAGCTATTGCAGAAGACGACGACGTGTCAAGTTCATTTCAAAGATTTAAAATACTTAATTGAATTCGAAGTAAAGGTATCGAGTTATCAAAATATTGTGTAAAAATCAAATCGTTAGATAATGAACGCCACTGAATTTAAAGTAACGATGACGCATATGATTGACATCTGAAACCTTCAACTTTTTTTTATCTGTCACTGATCAATGTTTGCTATTAATATTTTTTTAGTTATTATCTTTTTTGTTAGACAAGTCTTATTAAGTGTTCCATTACTGTTATCAAATGAAGTTATCTGCTCCACTACCAATGCCAATATCGGAGTTAGCCATTCACCAAAAATGCTTAGAATGTCGTTATTCATAGCCAAAAGAGCAAGATAGACATACCGTTTATTTGACGAGAAAGTGAGATAGGACATCACCTGTCAAACTAAGCCAGGTTGTTAATCAGATAATAAGTCCATCGTAGACATTGGTGATAATTTCGGTTAAAACAAATACTCAGTGCAGCAGCTGTGATAACAATATAACAAGAGGTTACCCCGTTGAGGCCCGTACGTACTTATGGTGTTTTTATATCGCTATAAACAAAGTCTTTAGGGCCAGTCATGTCTTTACATATAAAGTAATGTATGGAAAAATAATATTGAACAGACATCATTCTAAAGCCACCACGAAAAGAAGTTTCGGGTCATATAATCAGCGTAACTTTGGTTTTCTCGGAAGAACCAGTTTTAATAAGAACGAGGCGTAGTATTAAGAAATTGATTTTAAAATCCATGTTACATCTAATTGTCCAACACATTTGTGCCACATTGTGAAATTCATCTTGAAGGTTCAAGTTTTCTTAACGATATTGAAATCAGCTGCAATCAAAACATCTTGAAAGTAGCTGGCGTGTCTGTGACTTCTAAATTCGCACTGGCCAATCCGCGTTTGTCAACGTAATTGAGCACAAAACGACCAAATTTGGTCGAACACGACACAATGTCAAAGCCAAGGCTGAATCATACAATGCCCCACCTAATAATGCGGTTCAGAAACTCATTTCCATCGCAATTTGCTTCTTATATCCGGGCAATAAGGGTAAACACTAGTTTCAATAGGAAATTACAAAAGGTAAACTATTCATAATAATCAGGAAATGTCAAAGCCTCAAATGGCGGTGTTCGGACAATTATCTTGACAAATGCTCCACTAACGAAGTGGACTGACGCGCGCCATGTTGGATGCGCGTGCGCAAGGTGACGCGAAGCGAATAGGAAGTTAACGATCGATACAATGAACGCTGACTTTACACGGTTTGCTAAATAGATGCTAATTTTTTTCTATATTTATGCTTGTGTAACGAATGTCGGAGAAAGTTCTGCTTATTTAGCAAAAATGTCTTCCTCGTATCAATTGTCAGGCGCTTGTACCTAGTCCGAAACACGTCACGCTAGAACGATGTTTATCTTTTTAATCATTGTTATATGCTTGGAAAGTTATCATTTATTGCTTTTCTTACAACTATATTTTATAGTCGTTATAATGGTTTATAGCCTCATGGTTAATTTTCCGGTCTCGTGCCGAAGCTTTCCTTCCACCGTGATGCGTTAGTTGGAGGTCGTTTATCGTTCTTCATTCTCACCGCAGTTTTTCTACTGTTCTACTATGTAGACAGTTGAAACCGCAGCCATACCTTAAGGTACATTCTAGTGGTGAAGGCTCTTAAGTATTTTTTGCTTTGGTAAAAAATGTAATTTACATGCCTACACGTATCTATGGTAAACACATAGTTTTACCCGGTTATGCCAAGACCATAAAAAAGGAGTTCTAGATTCAACCTTTATGATCTTTCGCTTCGACCTCTTTTGCTTCCAATGTGCGTGGCATGGTCTAGTCTAGACATTTTCAACATTTTAGCAGAACACCTCCTCCTAAATAATTATCTACTATAAATTTAGTCTACCACCATTTGATTGTATCATACACCTCGACTTTGACGCCTCATCTAATCACAACCAACACTGACATAATGTTTAGTCTATGATAACCTTATCTGTCATTAATAAAACCGTTTGTACTATCGTGAGTGTAAGCTAAAGGCATACTAAAGGCAGGTTTATACCAGCCTAGTAATGTGACAGTACAGTAAGTCAGCGCTGACTTGCAACTCGTGTGACACTAGTTTCAACTGCGTTTCGACTTCCCGTCCTCAAGTCAGTCCAGTTGACTAACCTTACCCGTCTATTTTGGGAACAGTAGCTTCCCCTGCCTGACTTACTGCCTGTAGTGTATTTATTAGATAATTTAAGTAAACACTATCTCATGCACGTCAGCAGTGAGGTCGCTGTCACTAATGTCAACTGTCAGTTCACCACAAATGGCGGGAAACAGTTGAAAGTGAGGCGGTACTTGCACAGGAGGCTTTGTGTGGGTGATGAGCCAGTTTAGTTGATATACTCAGCTTAAATACGGGATCAACAGGATTCTCCACTGCCGATCTCGTCTACATGAAACCACTGACTGGGTCCGAAATTCCGAGTCACTGGGTCCAGTCACTGCCACCGCGTAAACCAGGCACTACTTTCCGGTTTACTGTTATAGAGTTTGTTAGCGTCCAAAGAATGTACGTAAGCCTTGTAGGAACGTCGCTTTTCTTGCGTACATGCCTGAAGTATGTAATATGTGAAGTAGGAAGGTTTCGTAGAAAAACATTATTATGGGTACTGGTTACTTAATTATTACTGAGGTATGGACATGTCTTTAAGCGTGTTGTAAGAGATATTTCCTAGCGATATTACCTCAGTCCTATTCTGGAAAAGGTCGCTCCTGAAAAAGGAGGTGGTTTTAGTCTTCAGACTCGGCCGGCAACAAATGGAACAAGTGTTCTCTCTATTGTAGTGGCTTTTAGAGTTAGTTCGGAGTTAGTTTCTCACTCAACCAACGACAGCGTCCTAAGTCCTTGGCTACGGACACTCGAACAGTTTTTGATGATCTCAAAATCAACTGTCGCTTGGATTAAAAAGTGTTAGGAACTGTTCTATGTATCTTGAAGGTTAAAAAACTCAACACAAATCGGGTATCTGAAGTTTATGTGGTTTACGATAACCTATACTCGCACATTAGACTAAGCAAATTCTGCCCACGAGTAAGGAACTCTTTTTGCTGATGAGCCGTTTTGAGGACGCAGACTCAGTAGACCAAGAAATCCCAAAGACACGTGGATAATTAGACTAAACTTCAATTACATGCAAAGATAATAAGCCTATGCTGCCTAGGCGCCATGGCGAACAAAGTAATGAGCACAATCTGAAAGATAGCATTATTACATTAGCACTGACATGTAACGACCTTATGGAACTAAAACTATTATAAACTGCATTTCTCAATGCAGTGGGTTAATGAGCAGCTGACACTATGTTTACATTGCCTGATATAAATACGGAAGTAAAACGGATAACACTTGGTATCTTGTGTTTATTTAGCATTCATTCAAGCTGTGCAGTCATAAAGAAAACAAGAGCATTTTCCTAGAATTGATGACCGTCAACGTCTATAAGTGTAGAATTTATCATGATTATTCATGACCCGTAGCCCATTTCTCCTGATCCGGAAAATCCCTCATAAAGATCCGGGAATCCTGAAGAAGTTGAGAAATTAGATGGTTTGTGAAAGCGCCAATTCTTTAGCAGTCTTGGCCCTGCTCATAAAAAGACAACAAACTGCTTATTAGATGAAACCCTTGAAATCTTAGAATAATGTGGGTGTAGCAATTTTACTATAATACCCAATGCCAATGACTATTAATGCGGATGCTTATAGCTGCTTACAACGTTAAGGAAAAAGTCTTTCAGTTGGTTTCGTAAGTACTTCCTTCTCGGCCTTCTTTGATTTCGTGACTAGCACTTAATGCTTCAGAAACTCATGTTTCACAGCCATTATTGTCTTCTTTTAGCATGTACATTGTACCTGTTCTATCACTATATAGCTCTTTTTGCTCATATAAAAGTAGTATAGTAGGTACCTTGTCAACCAATATAAACAGATACTTATAGCATTGAGCCATTAAGTAAGTCCAGAGGTTAACCTGACTCGAAGTAACTTAACGCCGTGAGCTGTCGAAACCTTTGAGTTGTGCCGTAAATATCGTACTTAATATACAAGTTAAACTAAGTGAAAATAATTTAGCTTTTCCCGCTTTCACGTAACGTCAGTTAAGTCAGGTTTGTAGGTCGCACTCATATGTGTGTTTGTTTTACAAAATTAACGTTTTGCTCGAACAGGTTTGAAATGTTTTCGTTGGCCGGTGGCGCCGGCGCAGCGCACTTTTGCGGTTAATGCGTAAGCGCAGGCCGCAAACGCGTTTAGTACTTTGACACACTTATTTGTCACACAAAAAACATATTTTTCAACTGGTTATACAACAACGTGCCTGTGTCCTTAATGTTTTGCAACTAAAATAGCTAAACTAGTACCTCATGTGTAGCTGCTGTATCCGGGCGTTTCTTTAACTCGGTTTATGAACCGTTACGTTTTCGCCGAGATGAATAAATTTCGTTTACGAGGTAGTTTCAATAAAGGTTTAAATCTCGCCTTAATAATTATATTTATCCTTAAAATTAAACGTTTTATGTCCCAATTTACGGCCTTTGATCTCCAAAACAAACAATCTTGTTCTCACAAACTACTCCGGCCAGTTTTTAACGTATGCTCCAATTAAATGTTCTACCAATTCGTGTGTGCCCGCTAACTCTTTCTGTCAAACCTCAAGTGTTCTCTTCAAGCGGTCATAAATCCATACAATAAACACAACACACTGTTAATATTTGTTCTCGTGTTTGTAGAGGCTGTATAACCCGGGGTCGTCTCCAAAAAACTTTTGATCCGAACTGCCGAGCAACAAAGACGTGGAGATGGAATATAGTTAAATTAAAAAAAAAATAGGAGATGTTGCGTTCCGTTCCTACTACGGAGTCCAGTGTAACGAGAGCTGCGCACGAGAGGAGCTGTGACCCTTTCTAGTCTATTAATCTTTAGCAGAGAGGGGAAAAGCGGTCCAGATTAGAATGGTTGGGCTAAACTTGTAGTGTAGCATAAAAAGGAGTGCGTGAGGAATGCGCCGGCGCGATCGCCAGGTGCAACGGCCGCGCGCCCCGCCCCCGGCTGGCATTTTTGTGTACGCGCACGCCTAATGTGTGAGACTCAAATGATTTGGAAATCGAACCTGGCGCCAATTAACCCTGAATTAGAAAATCTTATCAAACCTTTTAAGACAGTAACGATTACTTCCATAATAGATTGACCCACTCATTTTTATTCCATTAATATTTTAATTCCATCGATCGGTCGGAAAATATCACACTCCCGCCGCCGATTTGAATTCGAAATGGTATCTACGAACCGTTAACAATACAATGAGTTGCCAGCGCTAAATAACAATAATATGTGGGTCGCGTCGCGAACTCGACGCCGGATAAGGCGAACAATTAAAGTCAACATTAACACCTATTTGACAAAGCGAAATGAGCTCGCGTCGTAACTCGATAGTGTATCATATTTACGTCTTCATTGTTAACCGTCTAATTAAAAATTCACGCGTAAAGTCCACCGGTGTGGGAGCGGACCGGTACTCCGTAATTTGATAGCGTTGGAATGTGTTGCCAGTCACCAATGAGGTTTTATCTATGTAGGTTGCAAACGAAAACTTGTTATTCAACAGTTGTTTGGATTTATAAATATTTTTACGGCGTTTTGTTTTGTCTCGTTGAGTATGCAAATAGTTTTTAGAATAAATAATTGGGCGTAAGTGGGCAGCAAACGAGATTCAACTAATTATGTCACATAGATCAGATTAATGACTTATCAAAGTCTTTAGATATCTGACTACTGACTAGTTTTAGTTCTAAGCTAATTATGCGTTAACCTTCGATATCCTTTAGATAAGCCAATAGAACACGCTTTTGGCTGACGTCATTGGTTACTTAGAATATCACAATTATCACAGTTGGATTTAATCTACTGTTTACTTGAACCAAACATAAGATAGTTAAAGGATAGCAAACATTTGTTTCGTTAAACATTTTGTTTAAACGTGACGATAAAAACTTTTCTGATGAAGTTTTTGAATTGGATGATACTCCAGTCTTTATTTATGATACCCATCATATTACAAAAGCAAGGTAGATAATTTAAATCTTCAGATACAACCCTACATTAGTAGAAACAGAAAAAAGGTGTTATAAAGAACAACGTCGAATGAAATGCGTTCCATTTCATTGTCCGGATCTCGCATCAAACAAGTCCACAGAATCATAGCCACTAATGACTGTCCTTTATTCAGCCTCTCCACGTATTCTTTGAAGCTCGTATTGCGTTACACCGTGGTAAATCTCTACAAAGGTAATTTATGCTTCGAATTAAACTTTAAGAGCCACTCTGTCTACGATCGGAGAGATGTCACATATCAAATATGTACATAGAGAAACTCGTTCTCACGAGTGCACCCGTCAGATTAATTCTGGTTACGCGTTTGTAGCGGAACTGGCCGTAAACATTTTTATGGAACGAAAATAATACTGGACACAGTGGACACATTAAGAGTCTTTTACACGTCTTTACGTTAGTCAGGTGCAGTAAGTCGAGCGCTAATATAACTTAGTCGAGTGCAGCAGGCGGCGGCGTCTCTATTCAGTGTTAAGAGGAAATAGGGGCACAGTAAATATCCTTCTTACTCAATTTTATAAAATATCTTTCAAATTGGTCCAATATTGGAGGAGGAAATAGACGAGAACTGAACCTCGAATTATGACTTTTTGTATGGAGAAAAGACCGACCCTGTTTTTACGCGTCGTTACGTTAGTCAGGTGCAGTAAGTCGAGCGCTAATATAAAGTGCAGCAGGCGGCGTTTCTATTCAGTGTTAATGTCGCTCCAGAAGACGCGCAATAGTACACCACTCATTAACAACTTTTTAATTTAAAATAGATACTTACCATAGTTAGGCTATCTCAGTAATGTTTCAAGAGTCACGATGCGTTTTCACATTTACATATTCACAATCTAGACGAGAGATAGCGGCTCCGAGCCAAAGCGAATCTCTAATTAAAACATTAAAAACACAATTTGTTTCATTTTCCGTACGCAACCGTAAAAAAGTCAATACTGCGGCATTTGCATACACAAATGAGTGCATCGCGCGGCGTGCGTGGTTTTAATTGCCAACTATTTTTATCATTTTATTTACTCGAGTTTCTGTGTCGATACCTCGGACGGCTTGGCTTCGTCCAGCGGTCCGCACTAAATGGACGCTATTCCTAGATAGTGTTGTTCCAATGTTTATCGGTCGTGTTCCCATCTGAAAACACATTCCGGTTTGATGCGACGCGGTACCAAACCAAAAGCGTACCGTTAAGTACGCGTCCAATAAAATACTAGCCGGCCGCATATGGTAATTTCGTAATTGCGTGTTTATCCGTGACCACGGCTATATTTAACCGCAAAATGTTCACCTGCGAAGCGGAATCGCTTAACCAAATAATTATATATCGATTACACACTAGAGTTTTGTAGAAGAAATGAGCAGGTAGCTGTTAGTTGCCCGATGCGACTTAAAATTCCACCCACTCCGCATTGTAATGCCTAGATTAATTCAATTAGTAGTTTTAATGAAACGTTCACTTTGGTCAGTTAGAGGGATCCGGATAAATGAAGATACAAGTGTAACTCAATAAGTCAATGCTGTTAAAGGTCTGCGATTACGAGATATGCAATGGTTGTGATGCAAACGGTACGCAACATTGTAATCGATAAACGGAGTCGTGGAATCGAGTCCGGAGAAAGGTTACGTGTTTTTTATTATCAAAATCGAAACCAGATTTTTCGTGCCCGCGAATTCGGTCGTTTCCGTGCGTGTACGAAATTCGATACAGAATTTGAAACCACTGCTTCATTTGGGATATTTGCCAAATGAAGCAGGGTTTCAAATTCTGTCTGAGCCACGCCTCGGGCCCATTCCGTGTTTAATAATCGTTTGCTAAATCTTCCAATTAATGGGATTTATTTACATTTAATTAATAAATCATTGCCCTAATCCTATGTTTGCTGTCGCGTCATTGGCATGGCATACCAGACCTCAATAATGAATACGGTAAACCCTGAAAATTTTATCACTCACTAGACATAAAGATTGTACCCAATTAATGAGAAGCTGGTTGGAAGGGGGTCGAGGCGCCGAGAACCTAGACTTAGTACTTGTGTATGAGAATGTTTAATTAAGTAGCAATATTTACTGCTAACTGGAATATTGAATGGAGTTAGGCTCACTGTCCACGGAGGCTTAGCTTTATAGACGCGTATTTAAAAAAAATATATGCTTGGTGTACGCCTGTTCACTGCTTATTATCCTGTGACATATTTAATTGGATAAATCGAATAATTGCGCAAATCTTAGGATTTCTGCAAGACTTTCCAGCTGTCATTAGCAATTCCTATAATTTGACACAAAAGCAATTCATAATGTATGGACCATTTTACGAATCTCCATAGAAAACTGTCAAACTGATGAATTATATCGTTATGAATTGTCAGTTTGTGACATTTTACGATGATTCATAATATTTTCCTGATATGATTCTGCCAAAGCGGCTGTTTTAAACACCCTGTTTACTGAAAACTAAGAAAGATTTTCGTAATCATACGAGCTAATATCTAGGATTTTTGCAAAAAACCTTCTTGGGTTAATCGCGAACAACGACGATGTACTAGTAGAAAACCTAAGCTAGCTTACCCTTCGTGTAAGTTTTAGTGCGCGTACGCGTAGCATGACCACTGTAAAAAACGGGTTTTGTCGACGGAAGAATAGACAAAATGACAGATTGTGATTGTTTATCTGTCATTTTGTCTATTCTTCCGTCGACAAAACCCGTTTCTGGTTTGGTGGTTATGCAGGCGTATTTTGAAGCGTCTATGAAGCTACGCCTAGATGGTGAGTATACCTTAGCTTGCTTTATTCCCGTTGTACCCCGGGGCGGCGCGACTACTTACCCACTTAATGTTAGCTTTGAAATGATTGATGTTGATCTACTACACTGTATGTACAGTCGAACCAGCTATTTATATCTCGACTACGAGTTTCGCTAACTAATGTACTACACTGCCAATATTCGTTTTATTGTTTGCGTAATAAATTAATTTAGCTTAAGGCATAGGAACTTAAGTAAAAGACAGTGGTTTAAAAGAATTGACTACCTACTCAGCAATCACAACGTTGTTTGGAAGTAGTTGCAAATATGTAGGTACCGCGCGGTACAGCGGTTTCGGTCAAACTATAGACAGGTGGTCTATAGTTTGACCGAAACCGCTGTACCGCGCGTTACATATGCGCGGCGAGACGGGGGAGCAGTGCTGGCCGCTCATTCGTCAACGCTGCCGCCGCCGCCGCCTCGCCGCGCATTCCTAAGGCGCGATACTGCGGTTTCGGTCTAACTCTAAGTACCAAATAGTTTGTTCGACTGTACTAATTTACTTCTGCTTATTGTGGCTGTCAAGTGAATTCATTAGCACACTAATGGACGTTAATAAATTAATATTGAATAGATTGTTCTGAGACCATTGAAATTACCTACCATTTTTTGTTTGCCAAAAGCTGACTGCCACCGAACCCGAAAAGTCAAAATAAGCTTGATTTATGTGCGATAAATTAAACTAAGTTTAAACTTAGACACCGGCTTAATATACGTAAGGTTATATTATTAATAATAATATACTCGGTTAAGTTTACAAGCTATTAGCAATTTAAATGATCTAACATTACCAGCTGACAATATCATATGGCTAGTGCTATACAGCATCCCCTGGTGCTTTGTGTCACTGACCACGTTGGAACCGCAAAAATGTCGCATACTTTTAAATCGTACTATAGCTGAACGTACATATTTCACCGAAACTGAACGCGATCAGTATATTAAACCGCGTTCAAAAGCTGTCAATGTCAATATTCCACAGCAATTTAGACACGCGTTCAGTCTCATTGGTGAATTTTGCCCTTAGACTAAAGCAATTGTGGAGGTCAGATAGGCAATCGCTCCATGCAAAATACTAGTTGGTTTGTTGGTAGCTGCATCTGGTAAAGACTAAAAGCCGACCCGAACATAGTTTTTAAAAGGATAGGCAAATGAGACTAAAGCAGTTAGTTAAAGCAAGAGTACTATTGTGTCTGGCTTCTACGTTGTAAATATTAATTACAAGTTTAGTAACTATTTCCTAATTACAATGTAGAATCCTGTTGATCCCGTATTTAAGCTGATTTTAATACTACACTGGCTCATCAAGTCATCACCACACCAAGCCTCAGGTACCGCCTCATATTCAACTGTTTCCCGCCATTCGTAGTGAACTGACAGTTGACATTAGTGACAGCGACCTCACTGCTGACGTGCATGAGATAGTATTTACTTATCTATTAATTAGATACACTACATCTTAGCATTCTTGGAAATTAATATCTAGTTCAATACTCAATTAAATATTCATGCCTTGCAATGACTAGCTCTCCGAAACTAATTTCTTGTAAGAGCTATGTAAACTCATTAATACGAATAGAATTTAATTAAACGTGTGAAAATGATATTGAATTTATTTCTTAGCCTAATCTCTAAATAAAATAACAATAGGTAAGAAGTGGCACGGATTACCAAAGTGTCTGTATCGAACATTGGAAGTGGGTGCAACCATAAAAATGAAATTTTATGCGAGATCCAATATCAATATCTTATAAACTTATTAACTGACAAATCACCTAGTTGGATTTTAAACTATTATTTCTGATACATAAAAAATGTGTATAATTTTAACACTTGCACTGCTGAGGTAACGGACCGGAGCCGAATTTATTTATGTGTAGACATACGGCAGAGTTCATCGGCTTAAAATGTCATATTAAATATTACGTCATATAATATTATGCATTTTTTAAACATGAAATATACATCGCTTGCGTTGATTTGAAGTAAATCTATGCTAAAGGTTACGTACGTCTCGATATTTTAGAGATTGGTAATTCGTTTGGGAACCTCTAGTCAATGCAACGCAGATGTATTTGGAATTAGGAATGCGTGATTTCAAAATCGAGCCTTTCAATAGATTAAACTTGGGAACGAAATTACTTTGACATACCAGACAGAATATTTGTATGGGTTCTTAGAATAAATATTGTTATTCGATATTGAATAAACCACCATCCATCAAAAATCCTTTGCAAAAGAAAAAAAAAGAGATCCTCTCACGTATCGTTGCGTTTCGGACTCAGTATTACAAAACACGACAGTTATTTCGTCGATTGTTCGCGCGCTATCAATTTCGCGCGGGAACCCGAATCCGCCATTGTTTAAAACGTTCGGATGCACCGGGATCGAATTTCGTCACATTGCAATGGCCGTCAAGCATCGTTCTTGCATATTTCCAGACGAATGTTGTGTCAACACGTTTGTTTTCATTGTTTCTCATTGTTTTGGCATGCTTTGTTTGTTGTTTGGAAGATGATCAGGTATTGTTGAATTCTCGATAGACGGCGGATGCCTCGGTGTAAACACGAGCGAACATGATGAGCTCATGTTTCCTTTCAACGTACACACCGTTAATTGGCTTGGCATGGTTTTCGCGATGATAACAATCAACATGCAAATTCTGCATTGCGTAGTCCTTCAAATATTTTACGTGTTTTATTCATTCATTTAAGTTTACAGTCATTTGAATGTGTTGTTTTTTACATGGTTTGGTACGTGTCCGAAAGGACGGATCTTTCGTTCAGTGGACGGATTTTCTAAACTTTGTTTTCCTAGTTAAAACTTTTGATAGTTTTTACAAAAAAGTAGACACCGCAATTAGGTACTAGATTTAAAAAAAAATCTCCTTTTTAATCTGTACGTAAGCTATTGTTGTGGCCGTTCGTTCTGGGTCATCACAACTAGATATTTCAAGCAGATCCTTAAAAAAAAAAAAAACTATCTTCATCAGATTCATTTTCTATATAATCTTGCCTCGAAAGGCCTCGGAACAGTCTCCACAAAACTCCACATTAGCCAGTAGTAGTACCAGCGTGTCGCAACCGCGACTACGCATGTCCCACGACGAACAATCGAACGCTCTAACCATGTACCAACGTAACCTCAGTCGTGTACCATGCAAAGAATTAGCATACTCGCGGAACACCATGCCCACGCGCAGCACTGCCAATCCATCATATTTGCTGCTGTGTGCGTGCACGGAGCCATTTTAGTTCTTACCAATATAAATTTGCGGGGTTTGAAACGGGTCTTGTGCGATTTTCGACTTTTCATTGTTGGGTTTAGAAGTTTTGGGTCTCTTTCGTTGGCTGGTCGGTCCGAGGGTTACAATAGGAAAGCTAATGGCGTGCGTGTATCTACACAGTCATCGTGGTTGAGCTGAAACGATTTTGCCTTGTTGGACGTCAAAACTGAATTAGCTTGCTTGGTTTTACTATTTGGAGCATGCGATGGGAAATCTGGTCCTTTGAGCCGAGTTACTCGGCTCCGAGGCCTTTTGCCTTTTACTTAATATGGTATTATTTGCATTCGAATTTATAGAAGTATCAAATATACTAATGCACTGTCTCCGATGTCTTATAAACATTTTATAAACCTCATCGAGTACCGTTGAATAAAATCTGTTTGCTGTAATCTTATCCTGACCATTTCCATATTTGCTAACTAAGTAATTATTTCTTGAATCCATAATTGTATGTAATGAATAATTATAAAATATTATTAAGCTATTAATAAGAATGTAACTATTAGCATATCCGCCAATCAAAGTTGTTATTAAATAATGATTATGTTGACACCTTCCATATTTGGTCTAAACTGTATTTGCCCGTTGTCATTGTATAAATTAATATTAAAATATACTTTATTTTGGTCAACACACTGGGAGTTGTTTAAGTTATGCAAAGGTTCTGCACAGTATTTTTTTTTGATCATTCTCTTACGCGCAGATCAACGGAATAGCAAAAATTCTTCATTCAAGTTAATAATAACACTAAATAACGTAAACACTTCACGCGTTTTTCTTGACTATCTCAGTTATTTCCAATCACCTGCGAGTGGAATTCCTAGGCACAGGTGTTCCATACCTGGTATCACGGAAAACATACCTGGTATAGAGTTAACGATTTCCGGTTGGCATATTAATTCATTGCTTTCCTGAAAGATAATTACTGTGGCTGGGCTTGCTGCCTTGTTTACTAATAATCTTTAGTACTAAATGGTGACTCTAATGTCTTATTTGACTTAATTGAGGACGTATTTGTAGGCGAAAGTGAGCTTCTCTATGATCTGTTTGGTATGTTTTTTCTTCTAAAATAAAGAACTGATGTCTATGTAGTGCTGCAGAAAGGTAGCCCGTAGCAAAAAACCACTGAGGCCCTAGGCAAAGTGACATTCTAATAGCGATAACGATGATGGAAAAGGCAAAAATGTATAAAACTGACATAAGCTATCGAAAAGCTTGTGTCAAAGTTGTTGCAGAAATACGAAACGCTTTCGCTTCGACAGCGTTCCGTATTCCGCAGGATTATGCCCAATTAATTGTAAAGTGCACCGCGAAGGACCAAATAAATTAAAAACGCTTCTCGGAGAGGCACATAAAGAGGGCGGAAATGTAAAACTCCACAGAGAAAGGGGTACTTTTTATAGTGGAAAATTAAACACACGCTGGCGGTGTGTCTTCTTGATCATGAATTCATGATCATAAAGCAGCTGCTTCTCTGAAATAAATAAGATGTAATTTACGGAGCAACAAATAATTACGCCTATTAAACGGTTGTCGTATAAGTCTTGATTGTAAACGAATTAATTCTGCGTATCAAACACTTTTTGTTAGCATTAACTGGATCACATAATTTAAGAATAGGACCAGTTTTAACTTAGGGCTGTACTTCTTGTACAGCCCTGTTGTTTTTATATTGTTTATCCCAGCAGGTAGTCACGTTGATTGCGGCATCAGTGGCATTAGAAGTGTAGGTGCTAATCTCGCTTTTATGAGGCAGGCTATACAAAATGTCTGTATATACACGATCGAGGAAGAACACAAAACTAATCAGAGGGCCGAGACAAAGTTACATTCTGGCATAGCTATAAACCTTGATGGAGAAGACACGAAATGTACGGGGCTGACATATGCTACCGAAAAGCTAATACTGTCAAACCCGTTGAAAAGTACTTTATTGATGTAAAACGCTTTGAAAGCGATTGCCTCTTGCCGATTTACGCCAGATCTCAACATGGCGCCAGGATCTATTATTATTGTCAATCCTAGGGTTTCCAGTGACTGCGGTGGCCGCCACATAGCGTCCGCAATTTACCGTCGAATCACGTCACTGAAACGTTAATTATGAAAGTTAGTTGTTGTGTTTTCCTAGAGAGCGTTTCTGACACCGTATTTTCAAATCATGGTGCCATCATTTTCATGACGACCATCACTGCGGCGTTACGTGGCCGCCACCGCTATTCTAGGACACCGTAACTTTACTGACTAGCCAAATTGTGTGTAATTCTTATAAACAAAAGCTAATTGTCAGTTGTCAGTACTGTCATGGTTTATTAATAATGATAATTTGTCATTCATTGATTGTTTGCTTGGAGGCGCGTGTGTCGGCCTCGACGCCCACACGTCATCTAATGCTAACTCAGCTATATCCACAGGTATTTTGTCTTATGTGTTTTGTGGGTAGGTGACAAATGCTAATATACTAATACTGTGGAAGTTAATTTCTATTATTGGAGGTACTGGAACAAGGTCTTAATTTCAACATCATGAACTTGTTTGTTACACAGCTCTAGTACTGCTTCCCTTAGTAATCGTGTAAGTGATTCACCCTGAGAAATATAAAGAATATAAAATATTAACTAACCACGTTTTAAGATTGATAATCTTACTCATGAATTTGTGATTTAAATGTCTATCCGCTGTCGTCGAGAAATACATTGATATACATACATAACATACATACATAATCAGCCTATAATGTTCCCACTGCTGGGACACAGGCCTCCTCTCTGTGAGAGGACCGTAATCCACCACGCGGGCCCAGTGCGGGTTGGCAGATGTCACATGTTTTTGAATTTTTGGTTCTAGGACATGCCGGTTTCCTCAAGATGTTTTCCTTCACCATTTTGAGAGCAGTGGTGATGAAATTATGTACACAAAGTAAAGCGCCTGTCTGGGTTCGAACCTACGACCTACAACTCATAAGTCGCGGCCGTTACCACTGGGCCACCACTGCTCCCTCTTCATGAACTACTTATTAGTAATCGATTTGTTGGAATTTTCTTGAATAATCCACATGCAAAACTCCTTTGAAGCATCTAGTGCTTTTAACTCCTAAACCAGGCAAATTGTAGCAAACAAGATTTTTCAACTGTACAAGATGCGCATTCAGATAAACACGGTCATACTCAATACTCAATACATTTATTGCTTCCACATGTGAACTTAGGTGGTAGGTTTTACAAAGATATGACCATTATGGACCCTGTCGGGCACAGCAAAAGTAGGAGAGAGGAGAGGAAGGGGTCTTTTTTATTTTACAACTAACCTATTATTAGTCATAAGCATAACAAAGCCGAAATGTTGGTAGAAAACTGATTAATAACATAAACAAATTAAAAAAAAACAATTAAAATGACTCTTTAATACGTGTAAGAGGAACTTATAAAAGTGTTCATCGAATTTACTCCGAAAATAGTTCAACATTTCGCTTTATGGCTGTTTTAAGAATGTTGTACATGTTTAATAACGAAACTGTCGAGAGTTCGCATAAATTTAGCGTAAATTTCCTTTTAACGTCTTTATTTACGACATGTAATTTCATTTCGATTCGGTAGTTGCTAATTTTGGCGGGAATTCCGCGGTTTTTTAGGGTTCCGTACCCGCAGGGTGCCAAACAGAACCCTATACTAAGCCTCTGCTGTCCGTCCGTCTGTCAGCGGCCTGTATCTCATGAATCGTAATAAGGTGTGTATTTCTATTGCCACGAACCCTAAAAAACTTTTTTGTTGGCATAGCTAGACTACCATAAGGAGGAGCTCGTGGCTAAGTAATAACAGCCGCACCGGGTCGATCCATCAGGTTAAGCTACGCTTGCCGGGGTTGGTCGGTGGATGGGTGACCATCTTTACATATCGAGACTCCTCCGTGCCTCGGAAAGCACGCTAAGCCGTTGGTCCCGGCTGTCATTCGTGGATCTTTGACAGTCGTTACGGGTCGTCAGAAGCCCGAAAGTCTGACAACCAGTATCAAGGGGTATCGTATTACCCAGTTACTGGGTTGTGGAGGTCAGATAGGCAGTCGCTCCATGTAAAATACTGGTATTCAGCTGCATCCGGTTAGACTGGAAGCCGACCCCAACATAGTTGGGAAAAGGCTATGCAAATTTGATAGCTAGACTATCATAAATAACATTCCTTATACAAAATAACGTCCCCTGAATATTAAATCATTTTTCGTTTAATTATCACCATTTTTAACGCAACTTTAGTACGCGGAATAACATTACGAGTTAAGACGTTTTTATTCGTACATTAAGCGTTTCAACATTTTAATTAATGATTTTCTCTCTTTGCAGGTAAGTTATGCCATTTTGGAGTTCCACAAAGTCATTATAAGGGTTCAGATTAAGTTTTTGCTCTCATTATGGTAAGCAAGTGTTGATTTACTAATTTAATGAGCATGATGTATGTATAAAGAAATATACTTTTGACACTACAGTCCGGCCGTCGAGAGAATGCTTTCCTGACACCTGTCAGATCAGATATCAGGATCTAATATACAAATCACATAGTCGTCAGTATGAATCTGACAAATGTCAAAAACGCATCCTCTCCGGACGGACGACGGAAACGTACATTTTTTTGCATGCCAAATAGTAGAATGTACAACAACATATGAACATTTTCCTATTCCATTATATTCTGATTAAGGACAAACAGCTCATTTACAACAAACGAGACCTTCTGTAATTAGAACGATTAGCAAATATTTTCTGTATCACGTTATTGTTAAATAACCTTCGTTAATAACGTCATAATTATAAAAGGTAATCGTCATTGAGTAAATTTTAAAACGGCTTACGTCACAGAGATTTGCTGTTGAGGACCTCACAGCTCCGTGCTGCCACCTGGTGAACTACATTTCAGAAAACTCATTGCTATAGAGACCATGGGGTCACTAACCCTGAACTACATATCTAAATGTATAGGTTTTGGCATAAAATTAATCTAAAGGTAAAGGTACGATTAAAGTCTAATGGTAAACTTAGTAAAAAAATAAATAAAAATAATATGTATAAAAGAACAATAGTGAGATAATAGCACTCTTTTTCTTTTTCGTGTGATTAGTGTCTTTGCGTCCAGCGCTCGGTGTGGTAATACGTCGCGTTCTGGTTTGCAATTGGTCAATCGTCATCCTGAAGATGCCTCGTTGAGAGGTGAAACACGAATGTGTCGATTTCTTACAGGGTTTTTATGACTTGAAGAATAGTCAAGCGGAATATGTTACTAAATATATCTGCGTCTATTGTATTTTTTAGTGACTAACCAGCGGGGCAATAACCATATTTTTAAGAACGTTCGCATGCGCATCTCCTTCGGAATCTGTCAAAAAAACCATTAATTTACCAACATTTTTGACAAGTTTGACAGATTGCGACTTGAATGAGAATTGGCCCTCTGGTGTCAATTTTTATGCCGCCCATGGGCCTCTGACTTGGCACTAGCACTAGCACATAGTACCTTCTAGTCGTACTAAGCGCTTCTCTTCCACATTTATTATGCGCATGGCCAAAGTGTGGAACTCTATGCCAGCATCTGTGTTCCCTTCCACGTATAACCCGTCAGTCAGCCTTCAAAACAAGAGTGAACAGGCATCTTCTGGGCTTGCTCGTTCCATCATAGACCTCATCTATCGCTGTCCATCAGACGAGATCGAGGTCAAGAGCAGTCCCATACCATAACACAATAAAAAAAATAAAAAAATAGTTATTAGAAAATAGCCTTAAAGGTTCCTTAATCGGTGAAGCTTATTTCGTTTCTCACATTATTTTATATTTGCCAGTCGAATCTAAACAGTAAATAAATCTAGCTTCAAGATTTAGCATATGTAACGGATTCCATATTGTCCGATAGCCAAACCGGTTGCAGATTTTCGCAACCTGTATCCATTTTATTAAACAGCTACTGTCTCTGTCGTTATTAAAATGGACGAGTCTGCCTCTTTTACATGGATGACCTTTACTTAATCAGTTTATATTACTAATTGGAAATAACATGACACATGTATGTTGTAATATGTTTTCGTAACAAGTGCAAGGCCCAGATAGAACTGTTTAATTAGAATTAGTGTTCTGTGACCATGGCTGCGCATGCGCAGCGTCGGCGTTTAATCCGTAAAGGCGTTCTTATGTCACCACTGACTAGCAAATATATAACGGTTTACGGATTTGGTTTAGCCATTACTGTTATATTTTATTTGGTCGTCCAAATAGGAACAAAATATCAATAAATAATACGGATAAAAGTCAGATATACCATCTGTGTGGCATTCATTTGACAGTTATAAATAAGCATGGAGATTGATTATTTTTTTGTTATGTTCCGTTTTTTTTGGCTTCTTGATACGTAGGCAGTTATGTGACAAATAACAACCATGGGCCTTATTAGGCAGCATAATATTTATCTACTCTTTATAAAAAACTGAACTAAAAATAAGCTTGCTTGTTTTTATTTTAGTCAATGGACTGAGTAAAGTACACTGATAAGTATAATCCATTATATTTATGGTTAAACTTACGGGCCTACCCAACCTCAAATAAAATACTGCACCATTAATTTTGAAATAAATAATACATATATGTTAAAGTTGAGAATTGATGCTAGGTCCTATATTTGGCGAAAACACGATTACATAACATTTTCTAGATTGAAAAAGTTCCAAAGTTACCTCTAAACCGAACTATAAACCGCTGGTACAGTTACGGACTTTAATTGATGAGCCACCTGGCACTGTTCGTATTTTAGCCGTGTAATACAAATCGGGTTTATTCGGTTCCCGAAACGCAAAGTCATAGGTCTTCGTATTAGAAGAAGAAAATTATATTTCATATCTTTACCGGTTGGCTAACCTAAGAGCAGAACTACAAACTTGACAGCAGTGACTACTCAAAGTCAACCAATTGCAGGTCTAGCAACAGTAACCTAGCAACGATAAACAATTGTTGCTAGGTTACTGTTGCGATAGTAACGTTAGCGTACGGAGAAATTCTCTGACATCGATATTTCAACTGTCACCACTGTCTTCAGTTAAGTTTTCAGAACTATTGAGTTAATGAGCTATGATTCAAAGAAGGTCAGTATCAAATAGATTGGATAAACTGAATGCAACATTGTATTTATTTTTATCATTAAGAACTTATTAGTCAACCTCTATGGATAAGACTGTTTCCGATTAAAAGTAATTTATTTGTCATCTTGTTTACGAGCTTGCGATTTGAGTTCGTGTGTAATCGTGTAATCTCGTGAATGTATGAAAGTAAACAAGATGACAAATAAATTACTTTTAATCAGAAATATCCATAGAGGTTGACTTAATTAGTCAACTTCTATGGATATTTCCGATTAAAAGTAATTTACGAGCTTGCGATTTGAGTTCGTGTATAATCGTGTAATCTCGTGAATGTATGAAACTGCAAAATTGAAAAGTTTGAAGGTGGCTCATCAATTAAAGTCTGTGACTGTACCTATTCAAAAAATAGTTCAAATTCGATCTTGAAACTTTGCATAATAACTGAGCTAACTATAAAGCAGGTCTTATTTTTTTTTACTTACCATTATTTTCACCGTAAAAAGCAATTACCTAAACTATTCGAGACTTGGAGCCGCCAGCGCCCCACTTCGTCTCGCTCTCAATCAGGCCGCGAACAGTATGGTGCGAGCGAGATAAAATTTGAGGTAGGCTAGGGCCTTAAGCCTTCATGAAGTATTTAGTACAGTATTGAGTATTTAGTACTTTCATCTAACATTGTTTGTATCCATAACCCCGCATTACGGCTTAAATTATTCACGCATTTCGTCATACTTCCCTTATCTCAACATAATTCCTTAACTGCTCGAGTTAAATCACCGTCGGTTACAAATTCAACGACATACCTACTTAACTGTAAACTAATTTAAATTGAATGTAATCATTATTCATTGAAAATTGCATAAACTTTACAGACAAGTTGAAACGGCCATGTCGTGCCCAATAAAAATTAAACGTGACAATTTTCACAGTGTAATAGCACGCTTGTTTATTGAAAAACGTGTTTACAGTGAGCATTTCAAAATTGTTGCCACCCTTTTATAGAAATAGTCGACAATCTTATAACTTGAGGTGTTGATGGGTTCTGTAAACATTTAACACCTCCTACTAAGGTGTGGAACTGGCCGAAAGCAAATAAAGTAGAAAAAAAAGTTATTTGTCAAGTTACGCGCGCTGTCAACGTGACGTTTGATTTCCCGCCAACGCGTTGCGTCTCGCCCACGTTATCTTGATGCTTCTACTTTCTGATCCAACGAGACGGCTCCTTGTCAAATGCATCAGGTATCTTAACGTATTATGATGTAAAATGTCGTGACACCAATAAAAATGTGACATAGAGTATTTATTTATCTGATTGTGGACGTACGAATGTATGTTACATTTGTTAATTCCTCCAGTCCATAAAACATGGAGCGTAGATTGTATCATCTCTGGACATAAGTTTTTGGTGTAACAAGTTCGTATGTTTCACTTTTAAGTCGGTAGGCGTTTTGCTTTTCTGTAAATTCTCTTTTAAAGTGTCGCAGATGTCTTTTGCTACATGTAGCGTCGTTAATATTCAACAAGTAAGTTTTTATTCAATAAATCAAGACAAATTAGTCTCCTTGGAGCAAAAAGAACGCATCTGTAGGTAGCATGTGACCAAGTATAGATGAACATTACAAGTCTAACCACTGGGTCACTTGCTAATCTCTCCATGTACGGACCGTTTGGTCGAGGTTAAAAGACTGAGAGGCTTTATTTAATATTGAAATGAACACAAACATAGAAAAATAAAATTACGAACATCGTAAATCCTAATAGATTTCGGTACCGATCGAAGTACCAAAAAATATTGCGCTGACGCAGACCATGCGCGGGCAATTGAATTTTTTACTCCTGTCGTTTAGCTCAAGTACAAGACAAAAATATAATCTCCCATAAATCTTAAGCGAACAAACACACAATATGACCGGAGAACATAAAACACGCCTTCAAAGTGACTCTCGTATGAGTTAAGACAACCCAACTCGCTGCGAATTACCTAAAAAGGCTGGCCAGGAAATTACCACATCGTAAATAATTCATGCATTATTACTCAATCATGTCTGTGCAACGGTGAACGTTTCAGTGGGGCGTTTTTTTTTGTCCGTGTCCCGTTTGTGCCGGGGCCGTTTTTCTCTAGACATTGTCCTGTCCGTTGCGTCGGAACCAACGTGCAGGAGAATATGACTCATGCTCCCCCGACCACTTCGTTGACAGATTCAGTTTTGTTCAGAAACTGGCCGGCCCCGCTCATATTTTTAAAAGGTATAAATATTTCGTAAGTTCCATGTTTAAAATCTGTAACGGTACTCCAAATCGTCACAGTGACCTGACGAAAAAGAGCAGAACCGACCGGTCACGGTTAATTGTCGTCACAGGTGCGCCTACGTTCACTTTCAATCAAGATGCTACGATTTATTTTATAGTTTTATACTACTTTGGGCATGTGATACGGTCGATTCCCATGTTTCTTAAGACTTAACTTGCTGATCATTCGACTTATAATTTGTGTCAGTCGTATAGGCAGCACGCTAACGAAGAATTTTTAATTCTAAGCCCTACAATATTTAGCATTTCGTTATCTCGACCCGCTATGGTACCAGTTTTTTTAATTAAGAAAGAGTAATCTGCCAGAGTTCGTGCGAAGATATCGCGTAGAATAGCGGTCATGGCCTCGGCGGAAAATTAAAAAATATAAAAATTTATACGTTGGTTTTAGAACATCAGTCTTGATGATTAAATAATTTAAAACCATGACAAAATAACAAAACAAGAAATATGAAATGCTTTATTATTTTAATCAAAACATCTTTGTAACACGATTATGTTAGTCGAGTTGTGTGACTTGCATTCGTCCTAGTTTTTTTTTTCTGTGAAATGATCGTGACATTAACATAATATTCCACCTCGATTTACATATTTATAACAAGGGTAGCTAACAGTAAAGTCTTGTTTTAAAAACCTCTACATACCGGTTGGAAAAAAATATATAGGGTGGTCCGTTTGTATGCAAATTCGAGTGATATTTAAATATCTAGAGTGACAATAACAATAAATTAGGATGTATAATGTAGCAGTCATAATTTCAAGTTTGTAGGTGGCATACCGGTGCAATGTTCAAGGATCTTTATTGTTTTTTAATGTATATTCATCTACTTATATTAACAAATTGAGATATCAATTCAGTTTTGAAGTATTTATTGACATAAGATGACGTTTCATTGCGTCGAACTGGTCTGCGGCCGTAATAAGCCATGGGAGTCGGAATTAAGGGGTTCATTTACTTTATTTATGTGTCAACGAATTTATGGGCTTTAAGATTTGGGCAGTAATATTCAAATTCAGCCATTAACGTTGATTTTGATTTACAATTGCTGTCTACTGATGTTAGCTTAATTTCTTTTTCTAGTAATTAACAGCGGAGAATTACAATATTTTGAAACTAAAACTATTGGCATGTTACTACTAACTTGCTTGTAAAGGTATGTTCTGCAAGCGTTAGTTCAAAAACTGGAGCAATCGGAATATCGAATGGATCTGAATTAGCTGCATTTCCTTAATGAATAAAACAAGCATCATTACAGCTCAAAATCGCGTAAATCAACGTTAAGTTGCCTGACGACGAAGTAACCTGATGACGAAGCCTCCTAATGAAAAACGTTAAAAGCACTTGTATCCTTCATAAAACTGAATGAAGAAGTGAATTTATGTCGCCAAACGAGTTTCCATGGGGTTACTGATCCTAGGATCCCTTACAAAGCTAGCTACCATGTGGTTTATTGCTTTCACAGACATCTGTCCTACGTTTTGTTATTGTGTAACTAAATCTATTAATCCATAAAAGGTGCGCGCAGACCGCCTGAGCGAAACAAGTCATTAAACACCTTATTAGGGAGCCAGGTCTTAGACACTCGACTTACATGTGCCCAATAGTCAGTCCACTCACTAATCGACTAATTAACTCAATATTTTACTATAACCGCGTTTAGAAAGTTGTTCCGTGTGGGCGAATGTTTAACATTTATGTATGAAACTTGAAGTTTAACGATGTAATAATATGAAGTGATAGACAAACCGATATAAGTAAAACCGAAATTTTGTGATTACTTCATTTGAATAATAATAACACTAAAAAGAAAGCCAGCGCTGTCCATGGCCGTAATTGATGGAGCCTATATGAGCATTAATTAGTCGATTATTAGCGATTTACTAGTCGATTATGAGCGTGTTAATTATCAATTATTACACCGATTATACATAAAATATGGCAAAATATGTAAATAGATGACGAAGACGTCTTCTATTTTATCGATTAGGAGAACAAGAATTACAGGGAATATTTCCACTTATTAACGCACATAAATAGGACTTTATTTTGCGTATATAAGTTGTAAAAACGAACATGTTTGTAACTACACAATTAGTGCGAGTGCATAAAAACTAATTGACTTAATTATGATAACTCGATACTGATATTACAAGTTAGTCCATTAGTAAGATGTCGCATCACTATCGACTAGTGAGTCGATTCTCGCCAACACTCGTCAGTAATCGTAACTGCGGCCATCGATACTGGTAATCGGTACACGTAATAATGTAAGCCACTATTCCCGGTTTATATACACTGCAAGTAGCGAGTACACACGGCTACACATCAAGCTATACATTTCCAGTATAAGCTGACCTCGCATTGTACGGAAATCCTATACAAAGCGAGATCAGCATAAACTGGAAATGTATAGCTTGATGTCTAGCCGTATGTACAACGACGAACGAACAAAAATATGTATACACTCAGAAAAATTCATGAGCGATTTTCTCTTCGAATAACGTTTACAACTTTGAGATGAGACTTTTATTTATATAATAACAGGTTTTCCAAAATAATATGTTCGTAATAACATAAAATTATAACCAATACAGTAGGAGAAAATCACTTTTAAAAGTTGCTAACTGTATACATATTAGTGCTTGTGACTGTACAAACAGAAGCACAAGCAGATACGTAGCATTTTACATTTTAAAATTCATTATACTTAGAAATAAATCATAAAACAATTTTGTGCTAGCAAATTAATGACACTATCCCTCAAAAAAATGTGTTGGTGGTTCTACCAAACATCCTGTATATGTTTTTTTTTTTAATATTTACTCAGTATGTTAATTAAATCTTCATATTCTATATCTAGGGATAGCTTAGTTAACTAAGCATTACATTAATGCACGGTTCTTATAGACGAAAACGTACCGTATTGCTTACCAAATGGTAGCATTTCTATTGCCAAACTGGGCATATAAATAAGAATAGATTCGTTATCTAATTTTACCTGTGATAACTAATTCCATATCTGAGGGTGTACTATGCAAAGCTATGAGTATTCTGTGCTTCATTATTGGTAAAGATACAAGAGTCTTAATTTTAACCATTAACAGGCCGTAAATTATAGGAATCCGCCATAAATACTCTACATAGCCAAATTTGCGCAATTTTCAAATATAAATTCCTAGCTCAAGAATCAAAATGGAAAATTCGACAATGTCTTTGCGATTTTGATGAATTGATTAAATTCAATGCATTAAAAACATCTTTAAAATAATCGGCTTCTGCACATCCCTATCATCATAAAACGGTTATAAACCGACTCAATTAAAAGTGCAGCCACCGGATAACTGCGCGTACGCATCAATACTTTGTTTTAATTGTCCGATTTATATCTGTAACTTGTGCTTATGATACGGGAAATTAGCACCACATCCTACGGGTAATCGATTTGTGATCGGCTTGTGTCGCTTACGAAGCTCAGCTGAAAATATATTCTGAAGCAGAATTATTTTTCGTGGCGTTTTATTGAGAATTTTCTTGATATTAGTTCCTACTTTAGTTTCACTTTCAGGCAAAAACTATTTCCTATTAATAAACTTTAATCAATTTAAAAAAATATAGGTTATGTGCCTCTACGAACAATGTAGTTAGCCCCTGTTAAACTCGCTGGCAATTTTTTTTGCACCATAGTACTAGTACTATGAAAAAAAAACTGAAGTACCTAGGGACTTCAGTTTTATTCTAGTACGACTTATTTAATACCAGCTGTGGGCCCCGCGGTTTCACCCACATAAGTCTCGATCCCGTGGGGAATATCGGGAAAAATGTACCCTATGTATTATTCCAGATCATGGTCTATCTTTCATCCAAATCCATTCATCCGTTTTAGAGTAAAAGCGTAACAAACAAACTCACTTTCGCATTTATTAGCGAATATTTATAATAAATCGTCCACTGAAAATCTATACATATACAGTATGCAAGGGTAAACACCGTTGTCACTCAAACCATGGGTAGTTGACTTAAATATAAAAATAAATGAGCCAGTAACAACAAAAAAAAAAAACCTTATTTTCATTAAAAGATTTTAAAAAGTAAATATCCGTCACTGTCCCGATACTCATGGATACGCGTTCGAGAGCGCTGCGAAACAGCTGACGGCCGGTCACGTAACGTCCCGCGCGCCCCGCCCACCACCGCCAACCGCCCGCCGCAGCCGGTCGTTGCCCTTGCGTAGGGTGAAATATTCTTGTGGAAAAATGTAGATTTTATTTAAAAAAAAAAGTTGTATTTTTGCTTTGATTTTACGTTATAGAACGTAAAATCAATGCAAAAATACAACTTTTTTTTTTTAAAGAAAATGAAATCAAACCACTGGTTTCAAGGATAACGGTGTTAACACTAACACCCTGTATATTATATATAGTAGTAAGTACTAAGGATTTATCTAAATTATTTTTTAACGGTGCTAAATTAAATCTAACTTTAAGAGTTAGGTTAGTTACCCAGTAAAGCTATCTCGCCTCGCTTCAAAACTACGCGCACAGCCTTACAATGGAAATGAACCAGGAATATTTATGAAAACAGTGACGTTAAATTTATATCGCAACTATTTACCTGTATTTATTTATATACCCACTGATACAGAAACCTATTTTAGCACTAAATGGTACATTTGAAAGTCCATTTTGATATCAGATTTTGCAATCAACTCGGCAGTTCGGATGTTAATTTTAATGAATACTATGGACTTTATTTTGTACTTACATTGATAATATTTAGCCCCGGATAGCGTAGCTTTACCTGTTGGATCGACACGAGCTCCTTGCCTGCTTAAAGATAAATAGTGTATTTTTTTAATTAACAACTTATTCTCAGAATACGAAACAACCAGAAAGATTTATTTTCGCATGTTCAGTAGAGTTCTTAGAAAATTCGCTGAAACCTAGCCTATTTTAATTGTGCTAGACTAAATACTAGCCAGATGTTGCAACCGTTTTCTCAGAAACCAAGTTCCGCATAGACATGTACAGGGCCTATTTTTAGGTCTGACTGAGGACTAAAGCAATACTAGATTAAAATAAATTACATAACTAACGAAGGTTTTTATAATAATCCTATACACATTGTGCTCTTGTATAATTTCTAACGTTACGTTTAGAAATTATAAAAACGCCAATTGCGTCTCAAAAAAGAAAATGACAACATCCTTGATTCCAAATTCAAAACATCTTTTTTTTTCTTATGTCAATGTCATACAGCCAATAAAACAGAACACGTGTGACGTGACTTTTAACATCAAAGCTCATACCTTAACTTAGAATTTTTGAGCCGTCTATTTTCATCTGAGCCATCAATCTTTCCCTCCCCCCCTCGCGCTGCACCTGCGCTGCGCTTGCGCATCTTTATTATTAGACGTCGCGACGCGCCGGTCGTTGACCCCGGCGACCTGCTTACCGAAATAAATCGTGCACACGTGCCAGTTAGCTTTTGTCAAGCTTGCAGAATTCTAGGGTTGCTTAAATAGTAACTGACTTAATGTAACCTACCCGCTTTTATTTTCGCAGCAGTTGAATGATCAAGTAGTATGCATATACAGGGTGTAGTTGAATAGCTCGCCGTCCGATAAGGACCAGGCCCGGGTCGATGGCGCGTCGTGTTCCACGCGCGCCTCAAAGAGATGTCAGCATACCTGACGGGGTCCGTTAGGACCGATGCCTGCCAGGGTTGCGGAATAGTCCGAAAGGGATACCGGGACCCTGGCAACAGGCAACTGGAGGAACACGGGTGGGTTTTAGTCAGTAAGAGTCTGATACGCCCTTCCGCTCCGCCCAGAGAGGGAGAAGTCATTTGAGGATTTCCAACCCAAAAAAAAAAAAGGGTGTAGTTGAATATACATACATTATACAGGGTGGCAGAAACATTGACGCACAACGATTTACCAATATTCAGTACACGATTCTGAAATCCGTCGTGTTGAAATTTTTCGTCGGTTATTAAAAAAAAAATTGCTGTTCCATACATTTTGAGTTTTTGACCGCGTAGGTTAGTTACCGCGTAGATATTGCACTTCTGTAGGAAAGAGAAGTTTTTTTTTGTTACCGGGTTCTAGTTTTAATTTGTGAAACAAAGTTGTATGAAACAAAATTCAAAACCGGAAGATCACAACTTTACTCAATTTATTTTTACTAAAATTAAAACACCATGTTGCCGCCTAACAAACATACAAAAAATAATACACAGACTTACTGAGAACCTCCTCCTTTTTGAAGAAGTCGGTCAATAAAAAGGTTTACATTAGTGATGTTTTAGCAAACAAAACAATATTGTTAACGAAGTATCTAAAGTGTCTACTTTCATGCAATTTCGTGAACACAGCAATCTCTGCTATGTTTAGACTTGGTTGCTTTCCGTTTTTATGTATTTCCTCATTACCGTTCGTTTCGGTACCGAAGTGCCGAAGCTTGAGTCGACTGTTTATCGGCTGCAGCTTGTGTGAAAATCGCTTTGAAAATTTATGTATGTAACTGGATGTAAATTTTGTATGTAACTGGATGTAAATTTTGTATGGAACTGGATGTAAATTTTGTATGTAACTGGATGTAAATTTAGTATGGAACTGGATGTAAATTTTGTATGTAACTGGATGTAAATTTTGTATGTAACTGGATGTAAATTTTGTATGGAACTGGATGTAAATTTTGTATGTAACTGGATGTAAATTTTGTATGTAACTGGATGTAAATTTTGTATGTAACTGGATGTAAATTTAGTATGGAACTGGATGTAAATTTTGTATGTAACTGGATGTAAATTTTGTATGTAACTGGATGTAAATTTTGTATGGAACTGGATGTAAATTTTGTATGTAACTGGATGTAAATTTTGTATGGAACTGGATGAAAATTTTGTATGGAACTGGATGTAAATTACTTACAGTGGGTGATGTGAAGAGCCAGTGAGATGAACAGCCAGTACTGGCTAACAGCTAAACTACTGATCAGCACCCTAATTGCGTAATACACGATCAATCAGAGTTGGAAGCGGTTTGAAACAAATGTCTAATCCATTGCTTCATAATTTCGAAAAAAAATCTGCTCAAAAACGTAAATAACGCAATGAATATTTTTGAACAGTCAAAATGAAACTAATAAGTCTGAATCGGTTACGAAATTTAGTTAGGTACGTAATTAGATAGCAGATTCTGAAAATTACTTCACTAATGGGAAGCTACAGTATTGTCGAGTGAGGATATAATAAATACATATACAGTATGCAAGGGTAAACACCGTTATCACTCAAACCATGGGTAGTTGACTTAAATATAAAAATAAATGAGCCAGTAACAACAAAAAAAAAACCCTATTTTCATTAAAAGATTTTAAAAAGTAAATATCCGTCACTGCCCGATACTCATGGATACGCGTACGAGAGAGCTGCGAAACAGCTGACGGCCGGTCACGTAACGTCCCGCGCGACCCGCCCGCCCCCGCCGACCGCCGGCCGCCGTGTTGAGACGCAAGTTTGTTGCCCTTGCGTATAGGGTGAAATATTCTTGTGGAAAAATGAAGATTTTCTTTCTAAAAGTTGTATTTTTCCATTGATTTTACGATAGAACGTAAAATCAATGGAAAAATACAATTTTTTTTTATATATGAAACCAAACCACTGGTTTCAAGGATAACGGTGTTTACACTAACATCATGTATACAAAAAAAATCTCGATGAAGCTAGGGTTAGAATACTATCGAAGCCTTTTAATTGGTGGTCACTGGCATTGATTAATTACCAAAATAGGTGCCTCTTTTTGGCCACCATTTATAAAACTTAAAAAAAAATGTGTAAAATCTCGTTTTTATACAATTTTAATTATAACTAACTTTTAAAAGTTTTATCAATGGCTGCCAAAGAAGGCGACACTGCTCATACCAATTTGGCCATTGACTTTGATCCAGAAAATTATGTTGCAACATTGTAAATAATATATGCAGGAATTTTTGTCAGTGATTCTTCTTAAAACTAACGAGTTTTTTGATCTTAGGAAATTTTTGGACAGTTCTTTAATAATAATTGCCCAAACAGTAATACCTTCCACCAGGACGTACGGCTGATTACACAAAAACTAAACCGCAATTCTATTTCCTTGTCTAATCCCAACTCCGGACACAAATAAACTCATTGCTTGCAATTCAGAACATAGTCCAGACGGAGAAGTAAAACAAAACCGGCGGAGCGCGTCTGCTACCCGTATTGATCTGTCTGCTAAACTTAGGTTAACATAGTGCACCCAGACAGTGGTATAGCTACATTGTGTATGTATGGCTTCGGCTGAGCGCGAATCGGATCGATACAGAATGCAGAATTTCAAACTGAGAATGTGAGTTTGTTTTTCTGGCGATTTGAAAATGGAAGGAGGAAATATGACAGGCTATTGAACTATAGAATTAATCCAAATTCTATATTAGTGGACATTATCTAATACAAAGTGCACTAGAAATATTTTATTTTATCCATGTGATTATCTCCGACATAAATCTTAAATAACAATGACAGACCGTTGTGAAAACGTCACATCATTCGCGAATTACACAGTTAGATGCAGTTGCTAGACAGGACTCAGAAATCTGAATAGATTCTAATCAATTGTCAAAATATAGTCTGCCAGTAATGAAATACCTGAGCTAGACTGGTAATAAATCAGTGCGGACAAACAGTAGCCAAATTAGATGTGGAACTACTGTGACTTTAATGCACTATAAATCGAATATGGACGAAACAATAAATTATTATGATGAATGTCAACGTCAGGGTTGCCAATAGTAGCATATTCTAAATAATATTTTATAAAAGTTATTTTTTGTTTTCCTCTATTTTAATAAACGAGATGGCAGTTTTATAAAGAAAACAAAACTGCAATAAATTGTCCGATTTTCAAATAATGCAATCTGACACTACTTGAAAATAGAACTGGCTGCATCACTAAATATAGCGCCGACATTTTGAAAATAGATTGAGAAAAAAAATGGAATGGAAACGTAAGTACCTAATGCTAAACTGTGGGTTCACAATACAAAATACACTGAAAATACTAAATAGAATTATTTTGAAACTATCAAAATAAATTCTAAAATCGAATTTAAAAAAGTGATTTAACTACAAACTAAAGTAGTGATGGGGTGACTATGCGTTTTGCCAATCTTTGACTAGCTATAGTTTTATGTAGACTGGGAACGTAATTAGTCATACAAAGTAATTTTTGTCGTCTCCAACTTGTAGGTACAATATTGACAACAAAACAATATTTTATGTGTACAACAAATTATTCGCTACATATCCTTACAAATGTTTTCAAGTAAAATCGCTGGGAACTTGGAGATGGCAGTTAAACGAGAAATACTCAGAATCGTTTTACAATAAAGGTATAAAATGACGTGACGATATAAAATAAAGGGTCAACTTAGTGACCGTAGTTTTATTCGTTCGCGAGTATAACTGCAAAATAGGTTTCTTATTCGTTGAAAACTTATACAGGACTGTCAGAGGTGGAGGGGTTAATGACACTGTTTGTATTGTATTGTAAACAATTCAAAGATTTTTTGTACAATAAATAGCGATATTTACATTACCAAGTTAGGTGTACCTACTTACGTCTTGTTTTTTGTTGTTGTTAAATTATAAAAATACACGCTGTATAATTTTACAATTTAACGCTAATGAGTAGGTATTATTCAACGTATTTCTTGGAAGATTTCTACACATAACTTTTTTGAATAGGCCTTTTTCCTTTGTAGCCATTCAAATTGTGTACTTAAATATTGAAAATCAGAACTTATGTTAAAAAAATATAATTTGTAACAAAAACCAGCTTCTAAAATTCTAAACATTTCCACTCTCATGCTGCGCCCGCGCCGCCGACGTACACACGAACACATCACTATCTTTAACGAGTCCAATCATGAAATAGCCCGTTTTTTACAATTCCCGGTACTCCATATAAAACGGTTTCCTAGAATAACCGTATTGCAAATGCAGCCATATGGCCTAAAGATAAGGTGCGCTAGAACCTGCGCGGGAGTTGCTGTCAACATGTTAGTAAAATAAATAAAGTTGTCAATTTGTGAACTGTTTTGTTTACAAAACTGTGGACTGCACTGTGTATGTTAATGTAAACATGTGTTTTGCAACGCTACGTGTTTTCTGCCACAGACTGGGAAATGTTAAAATAAACTTGATAGTTAAAATCTATTTCAAACTGGTCAATAATTTACGAGTTGATACGTTATCGATACTATTGTTATTATTACTAATCATTACTAGTAAAATGACTCATGCGCATATACCTACTAAACATGTATATTATACATGCAAGTATGTACAATAGAGACTCGATCAATACACACACTTATATACACGTTCGAAAACATAAACAATTTTCTCAAAATAGTCCGTTTACAAAGTTTCCCAACGCTGCATCTCATCGTGTATAATCTGATCTGTTTATATTAACCCAAAAACCATGAAGTAGGTCGAATTTTATGATGTGGTGTTGTCTATAATGTTTTAATGCACTAATTTTGATTTAGGTCATTCTTCATTCTTCGAATGTATTTTTCTTGGCACATAATTTTTTTACTACGATTTTATGTTTTGTGCTGAATTGACAGTTAATATTTACAACACGTCATGTATTTTTCTTTGTCAAAGAACGTTCCTCTAATAAAAGTTCGGCAGTACCATTCCTCTAGTAATATAGATTGATATTTTTCCAAAAAAAACTAATGCATTTCGACTCCCCTACTCGGCGCCACAGTGTACGTGTCAAAATTGACACCTGCGCCACAGATTAAATAAGTTACCTGTGCGATGACAGGTTGCTTGCTGAGAAGGGTAACTCTACAAAATGATAGGGTAGAGTCTCTCTCCCCTATCCGTTTACTAATGGCAAAAAAAAACATACACAAAACGTTTTCGGCCAGACCCTTCAAGCTCCCGAAATTGGATACGTTTACCCTAGATTTCCAAAAGCTTTCAGCTGTCAAATATTATTTTAGCTGTTGTGATTGGTGAACCAAAGTATCAAGAGCCAATCAAATCTCTTGACATTTCAAAATGTGATGTTCTGGGATTGTCTATGCCATGGGCTTCTAGCGGCTTCTACAAACACTACTACAAGGTTATTTTGACGTGTGGCCAAAATCGGAACTAACGCTGCATCTTGTTTTTTCAATACATTTCACCAAACAATTGCGAAAATGTTTACCAACAGCGCCCCCCTGTCAATGTCATTCGAGCGCCAAAAGATCCTTGTAGTAGGATAGGTTTGTAGAAGCCGTTAGAAGCCCATGACATAGACAATCCCGGAACACCACATTACAAATGAAGAACTCAATTTCTTCATCATCAAATGCCAGTACAAAACTATATCGACTAACTGGCACGCTGTACCCACTAACCATGGAGAATGATACCATTCCATTGATTAATCTATAATCGAGTGTATGCTAATTGAACTAATTATTTATAGTGCAAGCTAACGGTGTAGCACACGGACGTACATTGTGATCAGTTCGACCGGAACATTACCGCGGTAGACTAATTGGCGACCATTGTTCTATGGTATATGGACGGCGAAATAGGGTTGGGTGCAAGAGTTTAAGTAGAGGGTTAGGGTCTAATTGTCCTTGAAATATTGTGGGGATAAAATCGATGATCTAGGTGGAATATAGGTGTAGAATCTAGGTGGAATATAGAATATACAAATAGTGAGAAACTTAGGACAGCATTCATCTATTAGACTGAGTTTGAAGTTATGGGATGTCACCAGTTACTGTTTGACTTGATGGCTACAGGGAAATTACTCTCGTAAGCTGATGAAGTCTCGTGAAAATACCATGGTAAGATGTGATGTACTGCACGTTTTTACGTGCTACACACAGCACGATGTTGTTACAAAATCACGTAAAAATGTGATGTAGATTATGTTGATTACATAGTACATATGTAGTAAGTATAGTTATTTAGTTAAAACTCATTTCATTAGGCGCTTAGTAGGTTGCGTGCAAGGTTGCCGGTTGCAAGGTCATCGTTGTGGTTTTCGTTTTGTAACCTAAAAGGGTGACTAAGTGGAATCTTCCAGCTGTGTTTTCGACTGCAAAATTCTCCATCATAATTATAATTTTAAGTTACCAACGCAGGACTCTGCCTCTTCGCTAAACATTTTCAAATCAAAATTATGCTGAGAATCAGCACTTTTTGAACGTCAAAATGACATAAGACAGTCCTCCAAAAAGCTTCTTTTGGTCACCTGTGGAACTTGAGGGACTAGACAAGTGACAATCGCTTCGAAAGCGTTTCGTATTTCTACAACGACTTTCAACAGAATTGACATAACTTATGTCAGTTCTATACATTTTTGCCTTTTCGATCATCGTTTTCGCTGATAGAATGTCACTTTGCCTAGGGCCTCTGGAGAAGTATAAAACTTGTTGCGTTGACACTTGTCCACTTTATCCAAAGAGCCAAAAACATAATGGCGTCGATGAGATTTTAAAATTGTCAATCATCAGTCTTTTTTTTATTTTAATCGACTGATGTTGAAGAATTTTTCGAGGTATGGGTATAGTGTCATTATAATTTTCAAATCAAATAATTTATTTGCTTGAATATGGATAGGTACTTGAGGTGATGGATGATACATACAACAGAAGTTCTTTAAACCATATCCTATAACAGGTGTGCAAATATCTAATATAATTAAAAAAAAAAATCTTCCATTAATTATTACAAATTCTTACATTATTCTAATTTTATTTGTTTAGTGTTGATGTCACATTGTAATTGGTACTAACAAAATATGGACAAAAATATTAAGCAATAAATTAATCTTATTTTTATTAATTAAAGTCAAATCATACTTTTATTTATAGCCAATGTTAGAGTATTTACGACATTTATTTTTACTGTGTCTCTATTCTATGCATTAATTATAATGTTCTATGATAACGGAAGACTTGCGCGTGCGGCTCCAAGCTCCATTGGTCGGTTTGCACAATGTTCCTGTCCACTACCTTTGTTGGTCGATACCTGTCTTAATATGTACCATGTACGTGTATGTATCTTACTATGTATGTATGTAATGGATTAAAACCAGGAAATGCGCTGGTTCCGTTTGAGGAAAGTTTCGTAAAAGGTTTAATTTAATCTACATATAAGTACTATCACTACAGTGTATTAGTGAAAACACCGTTATCCTTGAAACCAGTGGTTTGGTTTCATATATAGAACGTAAAGTCAATGGAAAAAATCAACTTTTTTTTTTTAAAGAAAATCTACTTTTTTCCACAAGAATATTTCACCCTATACGCAAGGGCAACGAACTTGCGTCTCAACACGGCGGGCGGGGGCAGGCGGGGCGCGCGGGGCGTTACATGATCGGCCGTCAGCTGTTTCGCAGCTCTCTCGAGCGCGTATCCATGAGTATCGGGACAGTAACGGATATTTACTTTTAAAAATCTTTTAATGAAAATAAGGTTTTTTTTTGTTGTTACTGGGTCATTTATTTTTATATTGAAGTCTCTATCTATTGTCAATATATTGTAACTACCCATGGTTTGAGTGACAACAGCGTTTACCCTTGCATACTGTATATATTATAAGACAAAGTCCTCCGCCGCATCTGTTCGCGATAAACTCAAAAACTACTGCACCGATTTTCATGCTGTTTTCACCAATGGATAGAGTGGTTCTCGAGGAAGGTTTTAGTATAATAACCGACATCAACGCGGGCGAAGCCGCGGTCATCAGCTAGTATACTATTAAAAGGTAAAAAAATTGTGAGTTTGTATTTAGGGGTGATCTTCGGAACTACTGATCCAATTCCGAAAATTATTTCATTATTTATTTATTTATTTTATTTATTTAACTATTTATGTACACACATAATAAACAGACAAGAAGAAAAGAACAGAAAAAAACGTACAAAGGTGATGCTTATTTCTAAAGAAATCTCTTCCAGCACACCTGCGATAGGAAAGTAGATAAGAGATGTAGACACCGTGTGTAAAATTCAAGAGAAAGTAAAATACATAAAATCAAAACAATTCACTTAATAAACTAGAACAAATAATATGATCATACACTTACATACAAATATAAATACTACATACCTACATAATAATGAAATGAAATGAAATGAAATGAAATGAAATGAAATGAAATGAAATGAAATGAAATTGTTTATTCTGTAAATAGGATATTGGAATCACTTTTACACGTCATATTAAAAAGTTGTAAAAATAAGCTAGATGAGGTCGGCGTTTCCTATCTGACTACTCTGAGAAGAAAGGCCGAAACAAACTCAGAGGTCACCGTCTCCTTTAAAGTCCAGACATAATCTTGGTCAGGCCATATGAGGACCATGTAGATAAGAGTCTGAAATGGTCTTTTGAGGAAAGAACCACACAGATTTGAGTGGACCTGTCCAGTCAGTGCAAGCATTTGTCAGTAATAGTGGAGCTCAACTCAGAACTAAAGGAGCTCAACGACTCGACGAACAATACCAAAGAAAGGACGTTTGGGTAGGTCGCATAAAGTTCTCAAATTGCCAGACCTTCGCTAAAACTAACAGAACGAAAAATAAATATCCACATAGTCCTCACATTCACAATAAAACAATACTTATAAGTAATCATCATGTCATTTTATATATAATATTCAATAATGTCAATTTGTATATAAAACTGGTAGGTATATTTTTATGGTTTTCCATAATATTCAAAATGTCACAATGCTTAGCAGAGCGAGCAGCTCAATCCCATGCATTTTTGTCTTCTAAATAATCTGTGATTTTATAGTACCCTTTTTTACAAAGTTTGGTTTTAATACAGCTTTTAAATCGTTTAATGGGTAAGTTTCGAATGTCAATGGGAAGTTTGTTATAAAAGCGTATACATTGACCCATGAACGAGTTGCCTACTCTGTGGAGACGAGTGCGATGTACAGCAAGATTGTGTTTATTCCTGGTATTTAAACTATGAATATCGGACATTTTCTTAAACTTTGATATGTTTTTGTGTACATACAATAGGTTTTCAAATATATATTGTGAGGCTACAGTCAAAATATCTATTTCTTTGAATTTTTCTCGAAGGGAATCTCTTGGACCTAGGTTGTAAATGGCTCGAACAGCCCTTTTCTGTAAAACAAAGATAGCATTAATGTCCGCACAGGCTCCCCAGAGAAGAATCCCATAAGACAGAAGACTATGAAAATAACTAAAATAAACAATTCTGGCTGTATCTACGTCAGTTATCTGTCTAATTTTTTTAACGGCATAGGCGGCCGAACTAAGCCTACCTGACAATTTTTCTATGTGTGGGCCCCATTGTAATTTACCGTCAATGGTTATTCCAAGAAAAACTGTCGATTCAACGGGGTCCAACTCTATTCCATTAACTTTAACATTGGTAGATAGCTGCCTGACATTTGGCGTTGAAAATTTAATGAGTTTAGTCTTTTTTTCATTCAAGAGGAGATTATTTACATTAAACCAATGCACAACTTTAGAGAGTGCATCGTTAACTTGTTCAAAATTGACTAACTGGCGTTTGATTTTAAAAATGAGGGATGTGTCATCTGCGAATAATACGATCTTATGATTATCCCTTATGTGGTAAGGCAAGTCATTAATATAAATGAGAAATAAGAAAGGACCTAGAATTGAACCCTGCGGAACGCCCATGGTGACCGAAGATCCTGCAGATCTCTTGCCATTAACATCGACCCTCTGAATTCTGTTGTTCAGATAAGAAGTCAGAAGGTCGAGAGCCTTGTCCCTCATACCATAGTGGTACAGTTACATATACATAACTACCATAATATAAATACTACATTAATTGGAAGCTACAGTATTTCCGAGTGTCAAATGATATTTAAACAAGAAAATATATGCGGAATAAGCCGCGGGCAGAAGTTAGTGTTACTTCAATAACAGGGCCTATCATCCAGACTATAAAAAAACCAGCGATACTCAATAATGCAGAAGCGATAAAATAGTATTCTAAAAGCCTGAGAAAGTACAATTTTATTACACAGTCTTATAAAGTCTCATCTCCAAGTTTATAAAACAATTAATGTTTAATTTAAAGTTCATAGGCACTCGCTTCCAACTCAACATTTAATATTAAATTACTGGAAGTTATTTTATAGTCGGAACTTATCACTAGAACCCGATTTTATAGAACCACTAGCGACCCGCGCCCGCGCCGCTGCATCGCACGGTTTTTTTTTTCCGACTTGAAATAACATTAATTCAAAATTTCAAAGAGAAGGATTTCAGTTAAATAATAAGTTAGTACTATACTACTGAGGACCAAGTCTACTAATTTACAAACGTGTCAGTGGTCTCACAATGATCAGTTTTTGACAGATATGCCATACAAAATCTGTCAAAAACTCATCATTGCGAGACTACTGACACGTTTGTAAATTAGTAGACTTGGCCCCCTGTACTTTTGTAATGGTATGGTTAGGGAATTGTTAATCAATTTGAAAGTACAACAATACTCTATTGATAACAATTACCTCACTATTGCTTCTGCTTGATACAGCTACACCAGGTCAACACAATATGCGGGGTCCGCTAGGACCAATGCCTGCCAGGGTTGCGGTAAAGTCCGAAAGGGATACCGGGACCTTGGCAATAGGCACCTGAAGGAACACGGGTGGGTTTTAGTTAGTAAAAGTCTGACACGCCCTTCCGCTCCGCCCAGAGCGGGAGAAGTCATTTGAAGATTTCCCACCCTCAAAAATAAAAAAAAGGTAAAATAATAAATTTAAATACACACTCGCTCGATGGGCAGTTGGGTTAAGGGCTTGATTCAGAAAGCGGTACTCCTGGCCCGTATTGTTAGGAGGTTCCTCTCTCTGGAACCCTGACCGCCGGCGCCGGTAGCTTGGACCCTGTTCCCGAATCCGGTGGGCTACTATTTTTTATATTTTTGAGTGTTTTTACCGCCGCTGCCGGTAGCTTGGACCCTGAAAATAAATATGTATAACTATATCACGGCTTTAACCATCTTACTGCGGCATATAGATATATCTGTGCATGCACCTTGTTTAGTATAATCATTACCCTGACATTCTCTGCATAATCAACGCATTAGTATTCAGTCAAGATCCTCTGATTCCTCTTCCCACTATAATTACCCTGTAATTTTTAACTGATTAGCAAGTTGACGTTCCAAGGGACTGACATGTCGCAAAACGATCACCTAACGGGTTCCGAAGGATGATCGGCTGGTGGTCTAGGGAAATGAGTGTGACTCCGAGAATCTTGGCAGTTCGGACATGATTTTATGAGCGTCCTCGTGATTGGACGTTTTAGTGGTACTTCATGTGAATGATTAGCCATAAAATTGAAGTTGATGTTTGTCTCGGAAACGTATCGACAACAGCCTTAGCGCCAACGACATGGACAGTTTATTGTGAGAATAATCGCCTTTTAAAAACATGTATAAAATGTCCGCCCAGCACCTTGATAAAATAAAAAAAATAAAATAAAATAATAATTTTATTGAATAAAACGATTACAAAAAGTGTACATTTAGTCAACAGATAAGATTATTTCGTAAACAATAATAGTGGCTAAAAGTAACCTTAAACTTAAATATGTATATTACAGGTGCAAATCGGTAATGATGGTTTGAAACTGCAATGTAAGGTAGCGACCCGCCCGATCTAGGTTAATTCAACCTGTGTTTCAGGCCATCACTTTACAATTTATTTAAATGAAAGACTAAAATTTATAGTTAAACTGAATAAAATAAACTATGAATAAATTATGAGAAAAAGCCACAACTAAACCTAAGTATATTTACAAAAGTAAATACTTAAGAGGAAATAATGCATCATCATGACAAAATTTCTAGAAGTTGTTCTGTGTCTGTGTAGTTGAGAATTGCTAAATATTCAGATAACATTTTACTACATATCTTATGGCTTACACTATAGAAGCTTAATAACTTGTTGAGCCTATTATATAGAAAAGGTCCTAAAAATACATAAAATCGTTTAGCAAACGCATGACTGGTTTGAGGATTTATGCAAACCAAGTCCTTCCTTCTCTTGTCGGAAGGTACTGGGTCAAAAGGAAGTGCAGTGTGCTGGTGTAGTACTATGCTTAGTATAAATAATTGCCGTACTGTTAGTACATTGCATGCTAAATAGAGCTCTTGCGTAGGAAATCTAAAAGGGCGAAAGGTAGCAACCTTTAAAATTGCTCTTTGAGCACGCTCTAGAGGGAGGAGAATTGTTTTTGCAGCACCACCCCAAGAAGTTATGCAATATGTAAGAATGGATTGACACAAAGCTAAATAAACCTTTTTAATTAATTTATAGTCTGCTATGTTTCGTAAATTCTTAAAGACATATATTAGTTTGCGCACTCTAGTACATAGTAAATCGATGTGTTTACGGAAATTTAGATTAGTGTCAATAGTGACACCTAGATATTTGAAATGGTCAGCTTTTGCTAAAGTGGGGCAGGAACATGCGGTGTCAGCGTACCTGCTACAATTATGCGCGTAAATGTTTATATTAGTAAGCGGTATGTTAGTATTTCTCATTGTAAATAAAATGTATTTTGTTTTATCTGCATTTAATGTTAGTAGATTATTATGAAGCCAATTGGTCACATTGTTAAAACCATTCTGAGCATGCTCATAGACCTCAACTCTTGATTTAGCTGAGAACAATAGAGCGGTGTCATCCGCATAAGACATTATGATACCATTTTGGAGTGACAGGCGGCACAGCGCATCAATATAGATTAAAAATAACGTAGGGCCCAAAATGCTACCTTGTGGAATTCCAAAACAACTATTTTTAAGTTCAGAACTTGTATAATGATCAATTTTTACACATTGCTGACGATCGCTAAGATAATCAGATAATAGTTGAAGTTGCGCTCCTCTTATCCCAAGTTTTTCAAGCTTGTGCAGAAGTAAAGTACACGAAATAGTGTCGAAGGCCTTGGCAAGGTCTAAAAAGATACCAATTGTGTGCATTCCCTTATCTAGATTGGTAGTAACATAGTTAGTCAATTTGTGTACCGCTTGGCTGGTTGATCTTTTTGGCCTAAAACCAAATTGACTATCTGAAAGTAGTTTGTTATCTTCCAAATATTTTATCAATCTGCTGTTAATGATTTTTTCTAATATTTTTGAGATGCCTGTTAACACTGAAATGGGTCTGTAGTTATTCACACAACTTTTGTCTCCAGATTTGAAGACAGGTGTGACCACAGCTTTTTTAAGAAGTTTGGGGAATACTCCTGTAGATAAACATAACTGAAATATGTGTGTTAGTGGAGGTGCAAGTAAGAATTTAAATCTTTTTAGTATATTATTAGGTATGTTATCCCACCCAGTAGCACAAACATCCTTTAACCCGTTTATTGTGCTTACTACTTCGGAAATGTCAGTGTCTAATAAAACAAAAGAATTTAGTGTAGAGGAGGTCGTAGTCGGGATTTGATGGCAAAAATGATTAGAATTTAAAGATTTTTCAACCAGGCTTTTACCAACGTTAGCAAAAAAGTTGTTTACGTTATTCATTGCTTCGGATGGGTTTGACTCTGTTGATAGTAAATCATACGGAGGTTCGGGATTTTTTGATCTAAATGTATTCGTTTTTATAAATTTCCATACAAGTTTACTATTTTTCCCCGCCTTCTGTAATTCATTTTTATCAAACTGATTTTTTAGTTTTTTCAAAAGATTATTACAGAAGTTTCGATACCTTTTATATGTAACAGAAAGTATTTCATTATCAGGTGTTAGTTTCAATTTTAAGTGAAGTTTATCTCTATGTCTTATGCAACGAACGAGACCGGGTGTGATCCAGGGTTTAATACAACTATACTTTCTAGGTATTGTCTTAGTAAATGTGTTTTTCCTTATTGCATATTGTAGAGAATCTATGAAATAATTCAACGATATATTAGCATCGTTTGAATTATAAACCGGGTCAAAATTAATACCACGTAAGTCATTTTCCAGGTTTGTCATATTGACTTTAGTGTAGCTACGCATGCAGTTTTTTCTAGGTGAACGTATTTGCAATGTTAGTAAAACAGCTTGATGATCGGTAAGCGAAGAATTAGTAACCAATGTTTTGGATGGATTTTTTGATTTTAGAATGATATGGTCTAAACATGAGCCACTCTGATGCGTGGGGTGATAGTGAGCTGGTAGAAGTCCATGAAATGAGCAAATATTCAGATAATTATGTACATGGGTATCGGATTTCCCGGAAGCAATGTTAATGTTTATATCGCCCAAAAGTATTATGTTTTTAAACGATGTTATGTTTTTTAGGTTTGTGTCAAGCGAGTCTAAAAATCTGTCCATATTTTGAGAGGGAGGTCTATAAATAGCCATAACTACCGTATCGGGGATAATTTTGATTATCAAGCAATTACAATCTTGAGATACAGGTTCTTCTTTTATTGTCCGTAAATTATGTTTGATATATACTACTAGTCCATCGTTTTGGTTTATGTTTCTGTCAGTTTTATAAGAATAGTAACCGTCAAGTGGTGGTAAATTGACTGTCTGTTTTGACAACCAACATTCGGTTAAGACGATAATATCACAGCTAATGTCAAGATTCTGTAGTAACACTTCAAATCCGTTCATGTTTCGATTTATGCTGCGAATATTCTGTGTGAGCACGGTTAATGTTTTTTCACTAGAAGGAAGAAGGTGCTTACAGTCCTCAACATTACAGATTTTAGATTCAGACACAGAAAAACTATCTAAATCACAAATTAGCTGCTTTGTCATGATACTTACAAACTAAGTGGAGATATAAATAGAAGTAAACTACCCGTTTATGTGCTAACTAAATAAAGTATTCGGTGGCGCTCTTAGGCGCCGTCATAATCTATTGAGTTGATGTAGTTCATCTCTGCATATTTGCGCGCCGGGCAACTTACATCACCAGTGGGATGGTCACATTTTCTCTTAAAGCGTTTGCACGTCGCACATTGAGCGGGAGAAGATTTGTTGCTGCATTCTTTGAAAGAGTGTCCAGTGTCTCCACAGTGGTTGCAGGTAGGACTAGATTCCCGGCAAAACTTGGCCGCATGTCCGAACTGCTGGCAATTGAAGCACCTGGTGACTATCGTGAAATCTCTCACAGGGCATGATGTCCAATTTATAAAAATCCGGCTTTGATTTATTAAAATTTTTCTTATGCTAGCAGGTAGTTCCAGGATGTAGTTACAGGTAGGAAGTTCTTTTTTACCCGATTTATGGCTCAATTTGATACTGTCAAGGAAGGACTCACGCGTTGTATTCGGCAACTTATCTGAGAGGTTCTGCTCGTAAATACATTCAAATACCTCCTTCTCGGTAAGAGTTATCGGAACACCAATGACGGCAACCCTAGGGCGGCGTTTTGACGGTTCTTCTATTGTAAGGCCCGATGAAACTAATTTTTCCGAATTCTTTAGCTTGTCAATATCGCCTTTGTTTTCGGTGCTAATCATAACGCCCCCATTTTTTACTTTTCGCACGCCACGGACATGAAGCTTAAGTTGTTCGGGAGAGATTATCTTTTGGACAAGCGACTTGGTGTCGTCACTCGTTTTGGTCTTATCGCTGGGATAGATAGCGACTGATCTCAAATTTGCAGGACGGACGAAGTTATCGGCACCTTTCTTCACCATGCTAGCATAAGAAGTATTGTCTGATGAATTCAGCTTTGATTCCACGACCTCTTTGAACTGCTGGAGAGAGTTCACAACGTTCTGGTGAACCTGTAAGTGCTGGATAGTGGTATGGGCCTGAATTGTTTTCTGCTTCAACGATTGGAATAAGACGGCCATCTGAGAAGTCCCACTTGAGACTTTCCGGCAGAGAGTGGAGACACGAAGCTTCTGGTCTGAGTTCATTTTCCCATCGCCGACAATAGTGCAGACTTCGTTCAAAATTGTATCAATAGATCCTAACCATTTCTGGATCTCCGACGTACTGATACATTCACTCGGCAATTCATTATCTTCGGGTACTGGTGGGTTTATGCCACTGGGGGGTAATTGTTCAATAGGCGTCGGTGGAGGACTTCGCCGTAGTAAATGGCTACGACCAAACGGGCTCGATCCTGGTTGAGACATACTCCAGAAACACTTTATTTATTGTTTATAAAATTATTTAGTTCATCTTGCACTTCGATAAAAAACAGTCTTGAAAGTCGGTAATAACCTACAGTCACACGTGACACACTTTACTTTAGCCTGACGGCGCAAATAATTATATTTATTCGTCGTAATTGTTTATTTCATTATTCTTAATAAATAAAAACACACGTCCGCTTAGTCTCGCGTCTCGTAAAGCATTTCAATTTGATGTAGGAAGAAACGCGGAGTCCCGATACAGGAGCAAACGGTAATTAATAGAAGGTCACGTTGCGCCGTTAGATGCGCTGGCGCATCTCGACATATATAGCAAGCGGTCGGCGTCCGGCCTCGCTGTATATAGACGACGACCCTTTTTAGCCGCGTGCGCAAGTACTCGTGCAATAAATCGATCTTTATTGGATTAGTTTTTGCTGGTTAAGCACCGAAATTGATGGGGCTGGTGGTGGGGCGATGGAGAAGGATGTTAGAGTACTGTTTGATAGTTTTTCTGTTCAAAGAAATGTAAATTGAATGGGTTGATGGACCAAATCAATAGCATAGCAACTAGACTGGATTTTACAATAAAAATACAATAAGATCTGGAATCCAAAGATGTCTCTGGCTGAAAAATTCCAAGGATGGTCTGCGATAGGCTAGGCCAGTCTTACCAAGGGGTATCGTATTACCCAGTTACTGAGTTGTGGAGGTCAGATAGGCAGTCGCTCCATGTAAAATACTGGTATTCAGCTGCATCCGGTTAGACTGGAACTGGACCTCCACAACCCAGTAACTGGGTAATACGATACCCCTTGATTAGACTGGGTGTCAGACTTTCGTGCTTCTGACGACTCGTAACGACTGTCAAAGATCCACAAATGACAGCCGGGACCAACGGCTTAACGTGCTTTCCGAGGCACGGAGGAGTCTCGATATGTGAAAATGGTCACCCATCCACGGACCAACCCCGGCAAGCGTAGCTTAACCTGATGGATCGACCCGAGCGGCTGTTATTACTTAGCCACGAGCTCCTCTGGCTGTATTTCATTTACAACCTATAATAAGGTATATTGTCCTTCTGCTTTCCTAAAGACCACGAATGGCTAATAACTGGCAGGCAAATGAGTACAAATAGATTGCCGGAGTAAGAATTCCTCGCTAAACTTAGTTGCATAGCAAAGGGCCCTGCTGCACATAACGGAGTCATATGCAATTACAAATTTGTCACATCTTGGACACATTATAATTACGTTGAAGATGCTAATTACCGTCTCGGTATGCAACGCACGCCTTACAAGTTATTACTGTGACGTATCTTAACACAGATCTTATTTATAAAGTTGGTAATATTTACTGCAGTTCCTGGGATAACTGGAAAGTCTGGAGATCCTAGATTTGATTTCATCTAGATACTAAATAATAGGGCACATTGCTCGCAGAACAGAGAGCCTAGACAAGTGACAATCACTTCGAAAACGTTTCGTATTTCTACAATGACTTTCAACAGGATTGACATAAGCTTTTCGATAGCTTATGTCAGTCCTATACATTTTTGCCTTTTCCATCATCGTTATCGCTGATAGAATGTCACTTTGTCTAGGGCCTTTGATGGCCGATGGGGCCGAAAGATTTGGCGACCGCGTACCGAAAGACGTAGCGTAGGAAGGGGCCACAAGGTGGACCGATAACCTGGTGAAGGCCGCACGAATCCGCTGGATGCAAGAAGCACAAAACCGGTCGAAGTGGCGGTGCTTGGGGGAGGCCTATGTCCAGCAGTGGACGTCTCTCGGCTAAAATGATGATGGTAATGATGACTAAATAATAAAGCTGAAGAATTTGTTTGTTTGAACGCACTAAGCTCTGGAACTTCCCGTCGGATTAAAAAAAACCTTTTCATTTGATAGCTCAATTCTTGATGAAGGTTGGCTACTTAACATCAAGCTACGACCCTGAGGAGCCGAGGGAAGCGGGTGAAACCGCAGGGCACAGCTAGTTAATAGTAATTTCTCATTAGCCTGTAGACTTGTGACAAGGAAATGATAATGTGCTGGCCAGAAAATGGATATTCCAGGGGAGACCCGTTATTAGCGAAACGGTGAAACATCTCTGCCTGACCTTTAAGTGAATAAAGGTGCAATAATATACGTATTTCTTGAATACTTTAAGAGCTTGTCTTTTAGTGTGTAGGTAGTTTATCGAGGTCGATACTTAGGGTTAAGATGGGCGCGTTGATATCCTATCAAAGACATGCGAAGTGTCGATAGTCCCCGATAGACACCGTTACCTCACTAATTAGAGGTATTACGTGTATCGATAGACATTACTTTCGAGTTACGGAATAGAAGATTGTTGGTGATTGCTTTATTAGTATTTGATAGCGTGTAGGTGTAATTGTGAGGTCTGGCGTCGTTGTACAGTCTTGTTTAATTAACTTTTACGTTCAATTTCCTATTGCCGAAGATGTTTGAAGTTGGTGTTATGTGTTAATAGCGCTTGCTACTTCTATTTTACGATTCTTCCTTTTCACACGAAAGAGATACAGACGCATTTGATGACAGTTTTTTACGTCGGGAAAGAAACACTCTGTAGGTACACGTACACTTGTCGCACTTGTGTTTCTACGTTGAAATACAAGTGTGCGTGTACAGAGTGTGTCTTTTACGTATCAATGTAATAGTTTTGTGAATATTACAACACTAAAATTTAAAAAAAAATCATTTTTTTAAAATGGTTATCTTTTTGTAGCATGATATGCCGTTAACCTGCAATAATAAAACATTTTTTTTTAATGGTAATCTTTTTTTAGCTTAATATGCCGTTAACCTCCAATAGTTTAGTTTAGTATGGGAACGCCCTTTTTTAGATTACTATATCAGTAGATACTGTATATTAGCAGACACAGTGGCTATCCCGTTCCGTAATACAGCCATGTCCAGTTTGCGACAAGCGACACCTTGCTAGTAAGTAGCGGTAGTCATTCGAGGAATTTTAACTGATATCAGAGTGCGTGACCCAAGCGGTAAATATTTTCTATCTTTATACCGCGATTTTTACCTAAAGGGGTGAGGAGTATTAATCGTAGCGGTAAATTATATTTAGATGTAAAGATATTAGGTAAACTGCCGATGTTGCCTGGAGATGTTGTGATAGCTACCTGACGAGTCTAGAATACCTCCAATTGCTTAGCATAATCCTCCGTTATATCGAAAAGTGCTGTATTAATTTTGAAATAAATGTAAGTAAGTACTATGTTTGACGAAAACATGATTCCATAAAATTTTCTCGATAGAAAAAAAAAAGCGAAAGTTACCTCCTATCCAAACCGAACAAGAAACCTGCTGGTATTCAAAAATACTTCAAAATTACATCATGAAACTTTGCATAATAACTGAACTACCTAACTATAAAGCAGCGACTGTTTTTTTTATTACAATTATTTTCGCCATAAAGGCTCTTACATACTGGGGCGATTCGTCGCGCGACGCGACGCCGCCGCATTGTTCGCCATGTAGTTTTCTCAGAAATTGTTTTGTTAAAATTCGCGTCACGCGACGAATCGCCCCAAGAAATTACCTAAACAGTTGGTGCCTTGGAGCCGCCAGCAGCACACTCAGTCCGCGAGCGAAGCCACTGGCGGAAAATAGTACTTAGTAAAACTGCTCAGATGCAGGCCACACGGCATAAAGTTACAATAAACCTTGACAGAAATATCTATAAAACATGCAATTAATAATGCAAACAACTAGGTTAAACACTTAATTAACCGCAGAAACTATGTTTTTCCTTATTATTATTATAAATATTAGTTTATTAACTATAACTAATTAGCTAAAACTAACCTTGCTTCGAGTTTCGGACGGCGGACGAGCGGTAGTAACACAATAACCTAATTCGCGGGTAGCGCTTGAATATTCATGTTGTATTACATTTCTTTATTAGTTATTAACCTAATTTTCAATGTTAATTAACCTCTAAATGTTTTAGTGATAGTTGAGGCCAAGAAATTATACAAACATACTTGGAAATTCTGCGGTTATAGAGGGTACCGGTTTTCAAATGTGTGGGAGCCGAAATTGTGATTCCGGGTCGTTTTTTTTATTAAAAACGGAGACGTTCGGATTTCGTATATTTCCGGTTATGCGAAAGGGACATTAAGTCTTATGTAAAAGTCATTAAAAACACACAGTAAGCAAATTCAGTGTAGGACACATTACGTACAGATTAAAGATTAGGAGCAATTAGATAGTTACACCAGCCTGTATAGTGGTTTTTATTCATCATTTTAGGGGTGGATGAGGAACAGGGTGTAAAGTTCACTCATCCACCAAAGAAAAGGGAGGATCCTCCGACCAGACGGGCGTTGTGTCTGGCGGGCAACTGCCCAATGATTGATATTGGATTCTTGTATATATGTCCACTGCACGGTAAACTTTAATTGCGCGATGCAGGATTTATGTGACGTCAGGATTTTTGTGTGACGTCAGGTCTATGATGCGTAGTTCGCATGTGGCGCTGTAGATAACGCCACATAACCATCATCATTTCAGCCGAAAGACATCCACTACTGGACATAGGCTTGCCCCAAGCACTGCCACTTCGACCGGTTCTGTGTTTCTCGCATCCAGCGCATTCCTGCGGCCTTCACTAGGTCATCGGTCCACCTTGTGCCTTCCAACACTACGTCTTCCGGTACGCGGTCGCCACTCCAGAACCTTTCGGCCTCATCAGCCATCTGTTCTGCGAGCAATGTGCCCTGCCCACTGCCACTTAAGTTTGGCAATACTTTGGGCTATGTCGGTTACCTTGCTTTCCTATTACGGATCTTTTCATTTCTGATCGATCGATTCTGGTTGTTATTGCCAGCCTCAAATATCTTACCAATCATTTGCCTAAAAAACATTATTAATAGTTAATTTTAAACGACAGGTGTAGATTATTAATCCTCCGTATGTAGTTCAAATCTATCAAAATGCTTAATCGGAATTTAATCATTTAATTAAAAATAAATATAAAGAAAGTGCGCCAGAGTTTAAATATAAATTCCTCAACCAGTTTTGGCGGACCTTGAAATAAAAAATACGTAAACAGCAAAACCAGTTTTATTTTTACTACCTGGGCCTAGAATTTTAAGTCTGGTAATACTACATTTTGAATCACTACCGTACACAATTAACACCGTTACAACAGGCACATTTTTTTTATAATATATTTTATAACTTTTTATCTGATAGGATTGCGTTTGAACACCTGATGATAAGCGTTTGCCTTCTAGAAGTAACCTCTCACTTCAAGACTCCTAGATCTCGTGAAAGACAGACTCCGGTACTCTGGAGTCTACAAACCAAACTCCAAAAGTAACGGAAGAAGTACACACAGCTACACATCAATCTATACATTTCCAGTATAAGCTGACCTCGCATTGTATAGGATTTCCGTACAATGAGAGGTCAGTTTATAATAGAAATGTGTAGCTTGATGTGTAGCCGTGTGTACCACTCCTTAGCGTTATTTTCGTGAGATACTTTCGTTCTGTTAGTGTCCACAAGAAGTCGGGCAATCCCGAAAAATGCTTTGGTGGTTAACTATAAGCATTTTCAAAAGAAATATTATTTTTTTTTTTTTTGGAGATTAAACCGTTAACAGTAAGTTATTACCCACAGACTTTTAATTGGTGTTTAAGATCGTCCATAAACCCCGATCTGATACACCACGACCGACGGCTTTTCCCTTTAAACTTACAACCGGTAAACACGGCACAGATTAATTCCCATAAACTCCGCAAATCAATAATTCTAAACAAGCGAATATTTCTCAAAACCAGTCGGTTGAGGTCGCATGAGTTTCCCTCGTGTCAAAGTGCAGGTGCGAGTGGAAAGCGCATTTCGCTTGCGCCTGCGCAACGCAAGGTTGAACGATGCCTTTTTGGAATGATTTATGTTGTTTTTTAATTTATTTATGCCTGGGATCTGTTCCGGTTTAATTAAGATCTTTTATAGTATCGGAAGTACTTGTACGAGTAAGTACTCCGTTGGTATGCGCCTTTATTTTGAATTGAAATGATTTATTCTAGGTTTATATGATTAAATATCATTTAGCTCCCTTCAAAATTGTTGAGCTGAATGGTGCTGATCCATGCGTCATGTTCGTGAACGGGCGCCGTCAGTTGTGACTGGTCATCTCTTAGCTGCCATGGATTATTTTAATTTTTTATTTGTTTTTATGTTATAATTGCGGACGCTTTTAACGTGCTTTCTACATTGTTCTCACATGTATAATTTCAACATGAATGATGTAACCAATATTTTGTAACAATATTTTGATTTAAAAGAGTGTCCGTGGAGTTTCTTGCCCGTTCTTCTCCATAGGTACCTACTACGCTTTGGAATGGGCAACTAGCTTCATATTTCTGACTGACCGACTCCTTGACAATTCAAAAGTGCCTGTAAATGGTTTAATTGAAATAAATGCTTTGAATTCAGTAAGACCACTACCTAGATCCTTCTAAGTGTTAAATTCTTTAACACTAGATAACAAATCTAAAATAAATAAATTAATGAAATATGACTTTAATTTCTACAGACGTGTAGACCACATATCGCGGCAAACACGACAGACAACAAAGCACAGAAAAAGCAAAAGATAAGCACAGAATAAAGCACGCATTCAGATAATTGTGTGCTCACTCTCCTTAACCGCAGGCGTGATGTTTACGAAACCCTCTAGGTCTTACGATAACACTGTAAGGACGTGCTAAATGTATCCCCCCCGTGTAAACACTGTCTCGTTATGATGCATCATGCGTGTTTGCGCTGCGCTCGCGCATCGTGACGTGTTTCCGATATTTGAATTTGTGGGAACCGAGGGATATTGCGGACGTTATTTTAATTGACGATTTTGGTGCATTTTATATAAGAATGTGGGTTATAGTTAAAAAAAACTCAAAAAAAGATCGTGTTTTGTCGTGCCAAGAAACAATGTCAAATTAACATGAACGTACATTTTCTTTGTAAATACATCTTACTAACGCCGACACCTACCTAGCCAACTCACAGAAGCTGACGAACTAAAACAAACCAACAATATTGGCTAAAAATCTTCCCTGAACAAAGTCACATAAAACCAAAGCAAACAACTTTTACCTGCAAAGCCAATTTTCAGCACAAACCGATAGATTTCTAAACGCAGCACCTCAATGTCGGAACACAGGATTCGCAAGCGCAAACGAACTAAGAGACAGACAAACAGACAAATGTTTGGCACAAGTAACTCGTCCTAGCGTGGATGCTAATTATGCTGTTGATGACTGATAATTATCCGAAGTACGTTTTGATAGGTCAATCGATTGACTAACAGACCTTAAGTCAACTGTTCATTACGGATAAAGTGAACCAATTAAGTTTGGATTTAAAACTTAACGGAGTAATCTTCCAACAACATATTTTTTCCGAGCACTGCCCATTGGTAACTGTCCCGACTGACGAGTTGTAGGTCGTGGGTTCGATCCTAGCCAGCCATTATTTCATCACCACTACTCTCAAAACGGTGAAGGAAAACATCGTGAGAAAACCGGCATAACCTAGAACCAAAAATTCGACGACATGTGACATCTACCAACCCGCACTGGGCCCGCGTGGTAGATAGCCCACTCCCTCACAGAGAGGAGGCCTGTGTCCCAGCAGTGGGAACATTATATGCTGATTATGAACATATTTTTTATATAAATCCTGCAACAAAAGTCGAGTACAAGAATCATTTGAATGTTAAGTTACTCCGACAACTTTATAAAACAGAAAAGAAGAAAAGCTGAAGGCGATGAATCTACAGTAATTTAAACGCTTTCATCTCAAGCCTTGCACACAACAAACAAACATACACGCACGTAAGCAGTCAGGAGTGTGAATGCGAAAGTAAATCGTGGTACAAAACTCAAAGTTTGCCTAGTGCACGCATGCGCCATTTTCCTAGCAGCCATGTTTGACCAGCAAAATAAATCGCAGGACGCAGCCGAACGATTCTTTCAACAAACCTTTTACCTCTTCCAAATTAGGGGGGCCTTAAGAAGTTCCAAGTAATGTAATTAGTAAGAGAGTCTTTGAGGCCGTTAAAAGCCTATCTATTTTAAGTGTCTAGACTTTAGAGGAACTGTTAATGGTATTGGAGCTGATGCCTTATTTAGAAATACGTTAACAGTTTATAGGATGAAAGAAGTTATCCTTACATATTTTAAAATAAAGTCCTCCGCCGCGTCTTTCTGTCGTCCTGTTCGCGATAAACTCAAAAACTACTGCACCGATTTTCATGCTGTTTTCACCAATAGATAGAGTGGTTCTCGAGGAAGGTTTAAGTATATAATAACTGACATCAACGCGGGCGAAGCCGCGGGCATCAGCTAGTGGAATATAAAATAGGAAGGACAAAGTTGCAGTGTTTTTGCGAGCTTTGTGTCTTTGGTCCTTTAAGTAAAAGCACAAAAAAAAAAACTGACGAATTGAGAACCTCCTCCTTTTTGAAGAAATCGGTTAAAAAATGAGTATCCATGAATAGAAGCTTACATCTTCAATAACCAATAAAATAAGCCCAATATCAAGCCAGAGAATCTAGATCTACCACTTTTCAAATCGTTACTATCAGAACGACCTCTCAAGTCCGGAGATTTTTTATCTCGTAAATGGACGGACCTACAAATAAGCTCAAGTAATTATGTACTTATAGGGATACAATAGGTAATGTCGTTGACTATAAATGGCGAATAACATTTATCGATCGATTGATGGTAACATTTGCTGTTGACGGCCCACGACCACATCGGGGGATCGGGATGCCTTTAAAGGCCATGTTTGTGCCAGTTTTCTATTACTGGCCTATATTCTGATTTGGAAAGTATTTTGGTGAGATAGGTCGGGAAAAGGAAAAGTGGATTTAAAATAGCTGTCTGTAAGGAGGTCCATGCTTATTAGATTTGATTTCATATTTTGCTTTCTTTTTAATCATTTTAATTCGGACAACTAAGAGATCTATAAATTGTTACGAATTAGTGAGAAGGCCACCCATCAACCTGACAACGAGAAATGGAAACTAGGGTATAAGTCTTCTCACAAATTGCCTTATTACGGCGGAGGAAGTATCTGCCGCCACAGTCTCCATTATTATTGTTTTCTTTTTTAATCATCACTCTCAAGTAAGAGATGAGGACCAATTAAAGCCACAACGCCTCAAACTGACAAATCTAATAAAAAATAACAACGTATTATAAGAGAAACTTGTGTAAATCTTATCTCCATGCCTCCAGGCTAGCGGTGAACTTCCCAACTCTTCGAAATTGTCACAATTACTCCGATCGGACTTAATAAAGTCAATGAGAGAAATTTTTGCTATATTGTATCGCCTCTGGCTAAATCGATGAACGTAACAGTCGTTCACGCTTTCATTCCTTAAGTGGGAGAAGGAGTGGTGGAAGGAAAAATATGACGTCATACCTTTTTTGAGGAATGCGAGAAAAAAATACAGTTTGACTGGTAGTGTTTTCTGCTTTTAGTAGGTTTTAATTAAAATTACCATGAGCTTAATTCAGTAGTGTCTTGGTATAACGAATGTCGTTGAAAAGGCCACAAGTATCATGCAGACCCGAGGCATTTTTGTCCATTTGGAGCTTTTTAAAATCATGACTAAAATGGCGGCAGTCGTACGCGGGAAATCAAACAGCTGATTTATTTTTGTATAATAACAATTTTATTTATAGTTCTACTATTGTAAACAGACACTAGAGTAGTTATACAACCTGATTTGCATCAAGGACCTTGAATATACAGTCAAATAGATCCGAACCAGAACGACGACATTACGCTCTATTGCGAAACAATTTGATACTTGCGGAATCAACGTCACAATTCTAAAACCCGTAATTCTATGCGTATAAGGTTGAATATCGAGCTGTTTTTGTCAAAGTAATGGTGACAGAATTACCGTTTTATCGATTTACAAAATATTTTGATTAGTCTAATTTATTGGAAGACTATATCGTTTTGACGTAACCGTCTAGAAGTTTCATCGGGTGTTTTTATTGTGATTAAGTTGAAAATTATGCTAACGACTCCCGATTTGTTTCTGCCGCATTGTTGTAATGTCATTATAAATGTATTTGTGAGTTTGTAAATAAATGTTGAATATGTTGACCTTAACGGGTCAGGCTGCGCTTGCGCAGTTAAGGTTGAGTATGGCATGGAGGATTTATGGAGTATCTCTCGTTCTTTGAGATACTTTGGATTCTACACATTTAATTGCTGTCTGATTAATTAATTATTTTATATACGAGGAAATGTATTGAAATACTTTATTTTATAAATGTCCTACAACGATTAGCTTTATTATAATGTGTCATAAACATCATAATTCACTCCTATCAAATAGTATAGGAATTAAAATATTAAATAGCAAAAATAATGCTGATTTCAAATCATACATTGGCAAGTTCCGCATTCATTAAACGAAAGTAGACATTCCGATGACATACAGTTTAATAAAACCATTGATTAATAGCTTAAATAAAAACATAATGAGTAACAGACAAATTAAACTAATTATTAATCTACCAACGTGTGTATTAATTACTTCATTAATGACGTTTTAAATAATAAAAACTTATAAAAATAAAGAAAACGTAGCAATGTTTTAGATCGTTATCGGTATGTCGAAATATTTGTAAACGATATCGATATTACCGATAGCAGCAGTCACGATATCGACTGTCCCGGGCTCGATGAGAAAGCCGTACTATTGTCATAAAGTGGGACACGATGAGCGCTAAGCATCAGATAAAGCGACCGATCAATTCGACTAATTGCCTATCGAAGTATCGACCACTGACGAAAATCGTCGACATTCATTGATACACCTCTACAGTTAACGAACCCAATTTATAATAGTTATAAATATTCATCCGATTTTTAAAACACAACGGCATAGACGAATAATTTAAATGACTTCCCGATTTAAAAACAGAACATTGACATACGAGGTCACTTTTCGAACTGCATAAAAAGGATTCCTTTTTTAAAAAGCGCGTTTTATTGAGGAACGTTATCCGAGATATGAGAATCGAGGTGATGAATAAAAAATCGATTGTACAGGTACTCGAAGGGCATTACAGTACATGACCTGTCAAAGAGACGCGAGATACGTGACTAGTGTTGCAAAACCATATCGATATTTATTCGACGCTGTGCGCAATATGGAATTTCTTAGAATTTATGAGTAGCGGTATTACAGGTGTTTTTTTTATAGCTTGTAATAAACCTGTATTTTATATAAAAAAAAGACTAGCAAAAATAAATAATATACGAAATAACCTAAGAATTCATTGGAAAAATTACAATTTGTGTATTATTTACTTTGTATACAGTTAAATCTTGTCTTTTCTTTACTGCATCGGGTTGCGACCTGTGTATGTATTAAAATCTTATCTTCAGTGATGGGAAGCCATCTTTTCCTGTTCAAAGCCCACGAGAGGTGTACATTACTGCTATTCACAAGAGATAGGTGTGATTTTAACTTATCATTAGTTATCATTTATCATCACTGTAAAGATTACCTTTTCTATCATTTCTTATTTTCTAACATCACAATTGTGGCTTGGAATGTATACGTAATCTGGCGTTAATTTGGTGTTTATTATAAAATATACGCTTACGTGTTGATGTTTTACACAATGACAGAAAGGTGAATAATCAACATACTTAGCATGCTAATTGTCATACTTTCATTATTTATGACTTATTAGCATAATCAAGCAATTAACTCAGAAATATCTTATAAAAACTTGTCATAGATAACGTCGATAAAAACTCGTAAACAGTGCTAAATTTGACAGTTCGATTTTCCCGTGCACAATAGAATTTAACGGTTTTTACCAGTTCTAGCCACGTCGGGCTGTGTAAATTCCTCTTATTTGTGTCCGCAGTATGTAGGCCAATTTGTTACTTTTTTCCACAGCGACAGGTTTTGAAATGTATTTGTATAAAAAGAGCTGGCGCCGACACCGTTGTGTTAATCTGTGATACGTTATTTGTGATTTTTATCGATGTTTCTTTCGACGAGTTACGGCTCTATTTATTTTTTATATAGCGTGAGGTTGAAATATTGCGTACGTTTATTTGATGTTTATTACAATTAAATTACAATATGAATCATTTCAGACGCCATTACTATCTTCATGGGGGTCCTAATTGATTGATACAGTTAACATTGATATTGAAATCTAGATTTTTTATAGGCAGATCGCTTCGGGGCACTATTTATTTAACTATAAAGATTTAGATATTAATCTGAATCTTCACTATTGATCCGAATCGAATGACTTGCACTCAGTTTATACTTTAATTTGTTATTTTCCTTGTTTATAGCCTAGTTTATAACTTAAGCTGCAGTTAGAATAGATTGATGGCATCATTCTGATTATTCTTCTGTAAAACTGTCAATTAATCGGATCTTTGGTCAATCGCATTAAAACTAGTCAGATACACTGCTATTGGCAAAAACATGGCTATTTGTAGTTTATACTAGCTGACCCGACAGACGTTGTCCTGTCAACCAAGCTTCTTATGTCAAACGTCATAAGGTTACATTAAAAAAGTTAATATTGTCAAAGCGCTAAGGTTAGATTAGAAATATTTTATATGGTGGTTAATTTTTCTTAAAGATGGCGTGACCAAGGGAAATTGGTATTTCATTGAGAACGGTAATGCATAACAGAACTGTTACAAGTAATTCTTTGATTGCTGATCATGACATAACTCAATGTCATATTGACGTATTATGTCAACTTGATCAAAAGTAATACCGCCAACGGAAATTGGCCACATCGTAAACTTTAACCCGTAAAAGGACATGGCACTACCGACATCCATGACCTTCACCTTTGCAAAAACCGAAACCATACGCCAGAAAATTAAAAACGCGCCAATAATTTATGATATCGCCGATCGACCTCACCGGTTTTTGAAAAAGGAGTGTGTCTTCAACAACCAAGTGACACTTACGGTAATTAAACAATGAGTCATGACATGATATCCTCGTTTTATAAAAAAATCATTTCCGCAGAGTATCGAGTGCCATATTGAGATCGAGTTACCTTGCGCATGCGCATATTGATACTTGTAGAGACAAGCTGGCCTCATGTTGTGGTAAAGACGAAATATGATAAGTGGGTTTGTGAGACAAAGGTCGGGATTTTAATATGTTGAGCCTTTGATGGAGTATCGTTAATCAAGTCAACCTCTGATTGGCACTTGGATCAATTTTCAATTTTGTTCGGTTATTCTTTAAAGACTCCCTCAGACCTGAGCGACGTGACTGCGCGACGCGACTCTGGTGGAACAATTTCTATGAAAACTTCACCGAAATTGTTCTACCGATGTCGCATCGTCGATGTCACCTTAATGCAAGAAGGCACCGCGGTTTTAGGATGGTTATCATTAGGTGGGTCAGTGTCATAGCGACTCAACGAAAGTTCAAGACAGAAACGCATTAATCACTATAATTCCTCACCTCTTTACATAGATAATTAGATGCAGTAGAACTTCCGAGAGCTATTAACATTGATGTGTCATCTGATGTTGCCACAAGTTTTATCTTGATATAGAGGAAAAATGACACGATATACTGGCGGATATTGCAGAAGCCTCTCTCCCTCTAGAAATATTATAGGAAATGGAACCAGAATTCTAAAATTATCATATCGTAATAAGACAAACAAAAGAAACATCCTTAGCTTTTATCATAATTCCACAATCTAAATACCACTTCCTCACAAACTCACAACCTGTTATCACTAGCCAAGTGAAGAGAAATGCATACAATTTTATCTCCTTTCCAAGTTTCCTCAAATCAAGAATATATTTACTACTAAGATGGTTAATAAGCTATTCATAAACAAACATGATTCGCATTCGAAGTAAGTAAGGAACTTGTAGATAAAATGTAAATATTTATTCCTTCAACCAGTTCATATCGTAAAGCGGAAACAGGGTTTTATCAATGTTTTCTAATCGTTTATTAACTTAGCGTGTGGAGCAGGGTTGAGACTAGCAAGGAATTCGATATTTTACCAAAACTACGCATAATATGTCTGAGGCCATAGAAAAGTCTCAAGTCAAATAATTTATTTCAAGTAGGCACATTATAGGCACTTCTGAACGTCAAAAATAAAAGAAATAGAACTGATTCTAGTTGCCCCTTCCAAAGGTAGTTTTTGTATGGAGAAGAATGGGCAAGAAACTCCAAAGTTACTCTTTAAAAAAATGTTTTACAATATTTTGTATACATCAATAATATGATATAATGTGAAGACGATGCACCTAGAGGCATAGAAACTGTTTGCGAAGAACGATACTTATGAGTGACAATGTCAAAAGACTTGCCTAAAACCAAAATGGTATTGAAGCGACATAATGAACCATGAAAAGAGAATCCTTCGAATAAAGCTAGAGGGAAGATTTTTAAGGTATTGCTATATCTACTGATCATCAATTCATCTAATTTTACAAGCCAAATATTTTATTTAAAAAAATGTGATATCGTAATTTGGAAGAAACTGTCCTAGGACAGTTCCTTGTGGCACCCCGATGGTTATAAAGTACTCTAGGAAAATCCTTAACTGGATAAAATATCATTTAAAAATTAGAAGAAAGAAGAAAAGAAAAATAGGTTTAATTAATTAGTTAATTTTATTTTCATTCCTGGCAACCCTTACTTATTAACATGTAGAGAACATAGTTTAGAGATTATATAGATCTTAGCTGATACATGCATTAACATAAGTAAACAATTAAGTGTCCTCATTTATAAATAGCTCATTCATTAATATATTTTATTAGGTTGCGCTGGCAGGAAGTCGGCATGCGTTTGCGCAGGATCGTGTGATGAACAGATGAATGATTTACATAGTGTGGATAATAAGATGGATTAAGACTGACTAGTTATAATTATGGATTATAGTCATTGTCATGTTGCTACATGGACAGATCTTTATTGAACGCCTCATAAATAACAAGAAGCACGTAGTTGTGATTTATTTGTTTATATTTATGTAACGAGGTGAGCTGCATTAAGGGGGATGCTGTAACTAAGGTATCCCGCAAAATTCTCTTACGTTTTTGCAATTTGCAGCTCAGTTTTATGGTAATAAGTACCTGATTCTGATCTACAAATTGCAATAGCACGAGTAGTATATCAAAATCTATCGGGTATGCGAAAAAATATTTTTATTTTCGGATTTTTGTTTTATCGAAACAATATCCAATTAGGTATGTGTAAGTAAACGAACATATCGTCGGTATTTGTCGTAATTGCGCTGCAATTCGGAACATAAGCGCACGCGCAGGTGGGCGGGAAACATCACGTGCCGACCCAACCTTGTGTGTGCATTCAAAATATTAGACGAACCTGTAAAAACACACACTCCAAACTTAATTTCAACCATATTTTGAAGAGTGACGGTAGAAAATTCAGTGGGCACTTTGTTAAGACTATGACTTTTGCTTAAATTGACTAGATAATGCGGTTCCGTGTAATAAACTGTAAAAGCTTGACAAATAATGTTCAAGGCTATATAATCATCATTAGATAGGCAGACAGTGTAGACGCGAGGCCAGGAGACATAGCATTTGCATGACTTATCAAACGATCATGTATTCTATTAGTTTTTACTTAGAAAATTGGGGCGTCCAAGGCAAGTATTGTGTGACTAATGTATCTATGACAAAGATGATTCACCCGAGTTACGAGTTTGATGCAAGATGAATTCTGAATGTCATTGTGCTATAAAAGATGGCAGTTCTCAGCTTCTTAAAAAGTCATTTTAATTCGAGTTAGGTTACTTTAATTTAAAACATCAAACATTAAAAAGTCAAGTGAAATAGTTACATCCCAAATTAACAGCAACTTTCGACATTTAATTAAAGTCAACATTTGTTGAAGACAGCTGTCTAAACATCACATCTTTGAGGAGAAAACATAACTTAACAACTCGCATCAAACGGCAGACGGACAGTTTATTGCTAAAATGTTCTAAAATCTTTCCAAAAGCACGTGCCTTCAAATCCGGTCTAGACAATTTAGAAAAAAAATACCGTGTATAATTTCATGCAAATTACACTATACAGACGCTAAATGTCCGGTAGGTATACATAGACTGGAAATGGATAAGGCATCTTGCAGACGGACGGACGTGGACACGCGACGCGCCAGACGCGTCATTTGAAGACAGCATTCTTGCCAAAATGTCGATAAAATTATTGCTTTGTGATTCACAATGACACTTCTACATTTATTTGTAGGCATATTCATTGCTCTTTTTTTGTAAAATTTCACACAACAATAAAATTAGCGAGATAATATCAAGCTATCAGTTATTATGAGATTGTCGTGGGTGCAGGCTAAGGAAAAACCTAATTTGTGCGTAGGAGTGAGTAATGCAATCATACGATTATGTTCAACATGTTCTAGAATACATGTATGTACAGTCACGGACTTTAATTGATGAGCCACCTTCAAACTATTCAATTTTGTAGTTTCATACATTCACGAGATTACACGATTATACACCAACTCAAATCGCAAGCTCGTTACTTTTAATCGGAAATATCCATAGAGGTTGACTTTATTAGTCAACCTCTATGGATATTTCCGATTAAAAGTAATTTATTTGTCATCTTGTTTACTTTCATACATTCACGAGATTACACGACTAAACACGAACTCAAATCGCAAGCTCGTAAACAAGATGACAAATAAATTACTTTTAATCGGAAATATCCATAGAGGTTGACTAATAAGTTCTCAATGATAAAAATAAATACAATGTTGCATTCCGTTTATCCAATATATTTGATACCGACCTCCTTTGAATCATAGCTCATTAACTCGATAATTATAAAAACATAACTGAAGACAATGACAGTTGAAATATCAAGATGACAAATAAATTACTTTTAATCGGAAACAGTCTTATCCATAGAGGTTGACTAATAAGTTCTTAATGATAAAAATAAATACAATGTTGCATTCAGTTTATCCAATCTATTTGATACTGACCTCCTTTGAATCATCGCTCATTAACTCAATAATTCTGAAAACTTAATTGAAGACAGTGACAGTTGAAATATCGATGTCAGAGAATTTCTCCGTACGCTAACGTTACTATCGCAACAGTAACCTAGCAACAATTATTTATCGTTGCTAGGTTACTGTTGCTAGACCTGCAATTGGTTGACTTTGAGTAGTCACTGCTGTCAAGTTTGTAGTTCTGCTCTCAGGTTAGCCAACCGGTAAAGATATGAAATATAATTTTCTTCTTCTAATACGAAGACATAACTTTGCGTGTCGGGAACCGAATAAACCCGATTTGTATTACACGGCTAAAATACGAACAGTGCCCGGTGGCTCATCAATTAAAGTCCGTGACTGTACGTGTTTACATATCGAACCATGTAATTATAATCACGTTGCATTTATCAATTGATCTACTAGACTAGGACGTAGAAAATCGCGCGCACAAAAACGTGAAACACGCATATGTGTAGAAGCCCTAACGTTTGATTGCCAGACCCGAAAAATATAGGCCAGTGGGTACACAATCGCTTTCATTGCTTGATGAATTGTAAACAAGTTTTTACGATTATATACATGATTTATTATATCAAATTGGCGGTTTCTGTAGTCACTGCTATACCGATGAAACACAGATTTATGTGTGTAATAAAGACATCTACGGTAGCCTGTCATTACAGCCTTGTTTCAAGTATGATGCGGATAATAGGAACTGAAATTAGTGGTATGTAAGTACTGATTTGCAAGCTAGTATATATTGCAATCTGATTACGAAGGCGAATGAGTCGAGTTACTAAATCTGCAAGGAAGTGATAACTTATTGGCAATGAGATAAGACGTATTTTATCTTTATTGAGCCTGTTTCTTGTAAGGAGTAGGTAATAAATGCGAATTTGGTTGGTTAAATTTGGAACAATAAATTAGTTACAATGTGAAATGGCAAGGACCGTCCACCGGATGTTTTGAAAATGTTGAAAGCAACAGTTGTTAATAATGTTGTGTTGTTGGTAATGGTATACAAAATTCTTAGCATTAAACGCCCGTGTAGACGGGCACGATATCACGGGCGCTACAAGGGTCGCACTGCCTGTTGCGCCCGCGATATCGCGCCAGTCTGCAGGAGCCTTAACTCAATGTGGTGGAGTTTTAGAAAGACCATTCTGCCAAGTCAATGAGACCATTGACTTGACAGTATGTGGTTAGTAATTCATAGAATTGTTTTAGTTGTATGTGCACGTAAATATTTAGGAGACCGCAATTATTGTTAAAATATTAGTTAAACGTTTGTTTATTTAGAACGTTTCCAATTACTTACATTTTTTCCTAGAAATGCAATGAGGTCGTCTATTTGTGTCAGTTTATATTTCGCAACTAGATTGCCTTCAATAAATTCAAAATAGACAACTTTTCATCTACTTTTATTTACCTTGGCAATATATAAAAGTTGATGGTACTGAATACTCAATTATGCCGATAATTTTTATTTCCCCGCCATGCAGTCGGCCATGACTGACACTTGGCTTGAATTGTGTCAATGACAGCTGTCAAGTTTATGGATGATTAACTGGCAACATTAATTATGTACATAAATAACACTGTGAATTTATTTGCTGGCAACCCTTGATAAGTTTTGTGGGCTATCTTTTGAGCCTATCCACAAGATAGCATAGTTTTTATTCTGCTACGGCTACACTTCGCGTTATCGCGAATTTTTCTTCGTGCGCTCTCTGTTGCTCAGCGAGTAATCTAGGGGTGTGCGAGAAAGAGCGCACGAAGAAAAGTTCGCGATAAAGCGAAGTGTAGCCGTAGCATTAACGTCGCGATTAGTCAATAAACTCAATAGGTTCTCTGTGTATGTTTAGCAGTTAATAAAGACATTTTTAAAGTTGATGATAAAAAGGGCTTATCGGGTTTGCCGATTGTACTTTTTTGCTATTTTTGTTTCGAGTATTGCTGATTTAGCCTCTTTAAAAAATAATCTTTTTAATTCTGAATATTGCTGTTTAATAAAATTGCAGGTCATCTCAGAATGAGCTCAAAATGCAAAAGCATTGTCCATTCATACGGTATATTTAAAATTCTTTGATGTTAATCTGGTTGAAGATATTCCTCAAGAATTTTGATTATGTGAGGTCATAATCCAAAGTAAAATAATCAGAATGTTTGTCGCAAACATTTGCCATAGTGCTTTATAGTGACCATGATTTTTAGGACATTGTGGACATAATTTATAATCTCCAAAATTGTTTTACATTGTAAACAATTTACAATGAAGATAAATAAAACATAAAATAATTGTGAACCAAACAGTTAAAATCAAGTAGAATCTCCTGTATCTACAAAATTGATTACAAGACAAAATAGGTGGCATTAGAAAAGCATTTACAAGTACAGTTTGCAATTATTTCTCGCTCTTATTTATTAATACAGACGTTGAGAAATGGTTAAAATATGAATAGACTATACAGCCAATCGGATACCGGTTTGTAGTAACGTGTGTACCATTTACTGCTCATTATAAATGTGCACAATTGACATGAAATAAGTAGGACATCGATTGGCTACTTAGCGATTAATATATTTTTTTGCTGTCATTTTTTTTTTCATTCCTCGGTCGAATGCTTTGATGTCTTAACTAGTTGACTTGATTTGAAGGTATTTTTTTACGCGGAAACGTTCAATACATTACACTTTTTAAATGTGACTGTTAGATTGACAAAATAACAACACGTTGGTTAATTAGTGAGACACGGATGTGCTTAATTTTTATCTTTTGGAGGATTCATTAAATCATAATTAATTGTTCAATCATTTATGTAAATTACTAAGCTGCTTATGGTGTGATGTTATTGTTCTTTTTTCACTTTTTTTTTGTATTGTATGGTATTACGGATACTTAGAATCTGATGTTCCAAAAGCTAATGAATCAATCTCAGCCGTCCTCATTTCAATACACAGCTTTGTATGTAATAAATTCATTAACTGCCTGCACTAACATTGTGTAACATAACTGTACCTAACAAAAACACGACCGCTTCAATTTTAATAAACTCATTGCGCCCGCGCCCTGGCTCTAAATTAGACAATCGAATTGAACAGAAGTTTAATTGAAAAAAATATCGGTCAGTCGAAAAAAAGGACTAAAAAAAAATTATATCAAGTACGTGACAATCGCATGGTCACCGTAGCGATGGAGCGCGTGCGCCGGTCGGTCGCGGCTTTTTGTGAATGAAGCCCGAAAGCCGACAGGTTCTGTTAGAACAAATTTAACGGGACTTACCTTCTCTTGTAAAATTTTTTGTATTATTTGTGCTACAAGGTAGAGACGAGCTCCCATTTTGAACAGGTGGTAACCTCAAAAGTTTGATGACATGTCCATGTGATGTTGTACAGGAAATAAGATGGAATAGGTGTCAGGTTTGCCTGCTTTCAACGGTAAATTGTGTGTGAATGGATTGGTCATGGCTTAATGTCAAGCGGTCAGAAAAGGCTGACGAAAAGCTGCATAAATGATCTACCGCTTAAAGCGCTTTCCCACGCTGCATTCGATACTAATGTTAGCTTCGATTGACTTGCTGATTCGATCTTTCCTAATCATAATCATAATTCAGCCGCCATTAATTTTACGAAACAATATTTCCAATAAATTGCAGATATATCTTATCGTCTCGATGTGTTGAAAACTAAATGTTGATCGGTAGTGTGAATTTTATCGCAACTTTTGTTATGCAAGTATATTATCATAATTAATGAATTTGCGAAATGACTTATCTAATGTGGAAACGATAAACGAAAATTATAATATTTTGATTAGAGAATTTTAATATTGATTTGTTTTAATTTATTGAGGTCAGATGGCACTAGAAATTAAATGGTAAAAACGATCTGAAATCTAAATTAGTTGAAGAATTGCTAGATAATTTCTGATAATGTAAACTGGTTTCAAAATCGAGGATAGTTGAAATGCATACTTGCATGCATGCTTTGTTTTTTTCTATAAATATTGTGTGCCTTACCTGGGTCAAATAAATTTATTTTCTTTCTTTCTTTCTTTTATACTTATCACACCTGCCAAGGGGTATCGTATTACCCAGTTACTGGGTTGTGGAGGTCAGGCAGGCAGTCGCTCCGTGTTAAATACTGGTATTCAGCTGCATCCGGTAAGACTGGAAGCTGACCCCAACATAGTCTGGAAAACGGTAGGCAGATCGAGATTGAATAATAAACAAAAAGCATTGTTTTCGTAGTCACTAAAGTTTTCCTGTTACAATCATTTTAATAAGAATTTCCATTAATAATAGCCGTCTCAGAGTACAGAAACATTATTTCAAGTTTTACCACGAATTTGTGTAAAATTAAACATTTTACTGTAAGTTAATCTTGGGCAGCGGTTAGCGGTCAGCGGTCAGTGACGTAACCTTTCTCGTAACCCTGTGGTTCACCTGACCTACTGAAAGTGATACAAATATTAACCTATTGTTGTTATTGTTTACAGGTATGTTCTTGGAGAGTGGAGAGTATAATTATTCAAGAATAAGCTATTGAGTTTCTGAGAGGCGAGGGTAAGCAGTAGGAATAAGCACCAACAACACTATGGAATTGCAAACGTGGATTTTTGCAGAAGACTTTTAGTGTACCGGTACAAACTGCCAAAAAATTTCTTTATTTATCGTACATAATCATGTTGCACAAATTTACAAGAGCAGATTGGACGGTGACCCCCAAATTAGGGGTTTGCCCTGTATCTTGGGGGTCGGAATTGCGAATATTTCTGTTGTCAATTGTAAAGCTATTTTGTATACTTGTATAGGTACCTACTGCTGTGCTGACATCTCTATTTTCAGCTCAGTATTTTGCTACTGTGGCGTAATGCTAACTTTTGATGGAACTAAAAAAACCATTTTAACTTAGCAAGGTTGACGAAGATAATAATGACTGAAAAAAAAACAGTTTCTAGAACTTCAAAGCAGTTAGGGGTAGTAGTTAGGGGTTTTAACTAGAAAATCTTTAAAAAACCCGGGATCTAAACCATCAGTCCTGAAACTTCATGGGTCAAGGAAGCTTCTCTGAAAGTAGATACGATTACATTTTGGTGTGCAATAAAGTATATCTACAACATGAAATTATCATCGATTTATTCCTCGCTACTTCATCCGATCTAGCAGACTTCAGTTGCAAGTAATTGCAACATAACCTGGTTCTAGTCGCCGAGTCGCAACTCACTACATAGTAACATACTGGTTCTAATATAATCGACATTACACGTAATATCTGTCACATATACTTACCGAACGGGAATATAGATGTTATTGGATTATGTTTAAGTGTTGTATAAGTCATTTTTTGTTCGATTTCTATGAGATAGCAGGCTTCATAAGTTAGCCATTTTGTAACTTGTTACCCAACAGGTACAATTGACTAATAGGTATACACCATGCAATAAAATTATGTAAAATAGTGGCTAAGTAATATAATAACAGCCGCACGTGTTCATCCATCAGGTTAAGCTACGCTTGCCGTGGTTGGTCCGTGGATGGGGACCATCTTTACATAACGAAAGTCCTCCGTGCCTCGGAAAGTACGTTAAGCCAGTCCCGGCTGTCTTTTGTGGATCTTTGACAGTCGTTACGGGTCTGACAACCATTCTTATTAAGAGGTATCGTATTACCCAGTTACTGGGTTGTGGAGGTCGATAGACAGTCGCTCCATGTAAAATTCTGGTATTCAGCTGCATCCGGTTAGACTGGAAGCCGACCCTAACATAGGAAAAGGCTAGGCAAATTGATTGAGGGTTCAGATTTCAGTATATTCAGCAGTAATAGGTAAATGCTTGTCTTAAACGTATTTAGAAAAAGGACCAATTCATCTGTATTATTGTTTGTTTTGCATCTGTAAGTATTAGTCACCAATATAATTGCTATACCCGGTTCTTCTAAGAAAATTCTAAAACAAAATACTATGTAACGACCTCCATAATTCTCAAAACCACTGAATCAACAATAAACAACATTATCTTCACAAATAAATTCATACAAACGCGAATTCCAACAAATGTAACGAAAATTGCCCGGTACAAGTACACCTGTCGACAATGCACAATCATAGGCTTAGGGCACACCGTTGCGGGTACCGCTAGTGTTGTCGCTAAAACTAATACAGTTGGAACTCCGCGGCGGGCTATTATGTCCGGGATTTATTTGTGGCAAGATGTGCCGTACCGATGTTGTGGATTATTTAACTGTCAGCTTTGAAGGCGCTGATTTGTGTTCCTGTCGGTTTTGCGTTGGCTTAGTTGTTTGGTGAGGCAAATGAAGGTTCTATAATATTTTTCTGGCCGCTTTGTGGTATAATTTCTGTTGTGTCGTATCAAATATAACGTTGTGCATAGCTGGCATGATTTTAATTACATCTGCATGGTTTACGAATAATTAAACCACTGATTTAAACTCTTTCGGCTGAAATGCTGATGATGATTTTAACTCATTAAACACACTCACTCACTCTCTGCCTCTACTAATTTTCTTTTTAAACTCACTTAGTAACGAAACGAAAGCATTTACTCTCGTAGCTAAATCAGTTACCAAAAATTGTTTTATCAAACAAACAAAATCTTTATAAACATGTATAAGACATTATTCCACAATCATTGTTTTACATCAACTAGTCTTAAGTTCAAAGCAGTTTGCATAAAACGCTTAAAACCACTATCAAACTATCTTAACTGTATAAATCCTCTAAACAACAGCATTTCTTAACAATTACCACATTTCCTGAGCCCGCACCAGGCTCTATATCTTCGTAAATCGATAAGATGTCCAGCAATATCAGTAAATTGACGTCTATTTATCGATAATATCCGCCGATCGACTGCGGCGTAATAAATTTGAAGACGGTTAATTCGGAAACATTTAGAGGTCGTTGAGGCAAGACAGTGTACTCCGGGCCTTAGAGCTTGTAACAGATACTTTTGTACAGTTTTAATGTTAGGAATACTTCTAGTACTTTTTATTTAATAAAAAATTTACAGTATTATTTATTTAGGAAGAAGAAAGGAATGCTATTATAGAGAGAGTATATATGGTCTATGGTCTTTTGAGTAGCGTAGTCAAATCCTAGGAGAGTTACGATTCAAAGTTGTGGAATGTAAAATCTTTCAGAAGATTTTAACTCATGGTTATCATAGCCTTTTCAAAATTATGTTGGGGTCGGCTTCCAGTCTAACCGGATTCAGCTGAATACCAGTATTTTACATGGAGCGACTGCCTATCTGATCTTCACTACCACAACCCAGTTACTGGGTAACACGATACCCCTTGGGAACACTAGTAATGTCAGACTTTTGGGCTTCTGACGACCCGTAACGACTGCCAAAGATCTACGAATGACAGCCGGAACCAACGGCTTATAACCTACTTTCCGACGCATAGATTTTATAAATGCAGAGCTTATTTCAGTTACAAAAGGTAAGTAAATTGTTTTTAAGTACATCAGTTTATCATTCGGAAGAATTCTTCGGATTCTTCCCACCGCTGAAATCAATCACAAAACATGCACACAAATAAAATCATAATTGTTTCACACACGCATCCAACGAATGTCGGTTGTGTATCGGCTAAATCACTCGCACCGATTGACGACTAGAAAATCGATTCGTTCGTGATCGTATGCAGACATTCCACAGCCATGTTTTTATACGGCCTATTTGAATAAAATTTCTCATTTAATATTCCCAATGCGTTATTGAACCGACTTAGCGGAAATGCTATATGTTTTATGCAAGTTTTAATTATAACAGCGGCTTTACACTGCACCGGTAGTGTTGAAATCAAAATCAGTAAGAAACGAGAATGTCCGTCGATAAAATAAAATGTAATTTCTGATGTTGGTCTTGGTACTCGTAATTATAGACTCGTTCGGAATTGTGTCTCTGACCTTTTTTCTTTTAATTATTTTTTTTGTTTTATGATGTTTCTTCGCTGCTATTTTGTTTTTGTTTTGGTATTAAAATGCTGCTGTCTCTTTGCTGAGCAATGCATTAATTACCAATGAAACTTGATTTTAATACCTCAAATACTAATTAAATAAAAAGAGTCGGAAAATAACTTTTAATACTTAAAAATATAAACCGTCCCGTGCCGTACTTTGTCTATATCTGAATCAATAAATTCTGCGTTTTTTCGCGGCCTTATTCAATTTATTTATAACTTGATATACAATAAATATAAATGCATGATTAAATGTTACTATTAAATCGAAAGTCCATCATTGCGTAGGTGTGTGAAGAAGCCTGCCTAAGCATATCAATTGACAATATATTATCTATGGAATACTGTGTGGGCATTAATTGGTCGCGACTTAACAAAAATTTATTGTTTTTGAAAGTTATTTTGTCCTAAATAGTTGGTTGACTTTGTCACGCTTTTGAGGTTAGGTTCCTATCTGTGTCAACCTTTTTACGACTTGTTTGTGACGAAGTCGGAACATTGAGGAAATGCAGTCAGGATTTGTGCCCGGTTGATGGCAATAAGGTTACCCCATTACATGGGAGTTAAACATAAATAACTGGCGAAATGGGGGGGGGGTGGGGGATACAGGCCTGATGTTATGTATTTAATAAAAACGCTCTTAACACAAAACAAAAAAAAACAATAGGTAATACGAACCGACAGTCCGACAGTCATGTCATGCCTCGTAATATAAAAACAGTACACACAGCAACTTAGCATATATTTTCACAAATGTTACGGTCGTGGACACCGCATCCATTGTTTTCAACATACAATAAACAAAAAGGCAGTTTAATGTACTTATTTTTTATTGAATCATAAGCCGTAAGTTATTTATGTTAGTTTTATGTTAAGTGGTAACTTATATGTATGTACACACGATGACATATCAGTAATAAAAATTTCCAGTATAAGCTGACCTGTCTTTACACGAAAAACCTTAGGAAAAAAAAACAAAAGTCATTTAATCAAACAAAATACTGCAGCGCTTTTTGAACGTCAAAACACTATATGAGACTGCCCCCCAAAATTTCCGCCCTTCACCAATCCCTAGCTGGGATGAAGAAATGGCGCAACAAACTCAACACAGCTGTCTGTTCAGATAAAAGAACTTGCGTTAATACAATAGTTTTTTTTTAATTTAACCTATGTTGTCCCACTGCTGGGCAAAAGTCCCCCCATATTTTTCCAGTTTTCCTTGTGTTGTGCCTTCTTCGGCCAATGGGTCAAACACGAGTTCAAATCGTCACGCCAGCGTTTTTTAGGCGTGCCCCAGTGACGACGCCCGTCATCCGGCCGACCCACTTTGTGACGATACTGGCCCATGTTTTGATGCATCCTATAGGTGTAACCTGTTTGTATAGGTGTGCTTTTGATACTGGGCCGGGTGGAGAGAAAACGCGCTCAAGGCAGAGAGCCGGCAAGATGGTCAGACGCGATCAAGGTTGTTGGAGGCAGCATCTATCAAGCGGTCCACACTGCAGAAGACTGCATAGCTTGGAGACGCGTCATTTATGTGGTCGCACTCGCGATCCTGAGCATTGAGGAAAGGACGAAGGAGAAGATAAGACAAGTATGACCCGCCCAGTCCCATTTCAGCATCGCAGACTTCTCCTCAACACCGGCGACGCCTGTCTTGAAGTATGCAAGTCAAGTCAAGTCAAATAATTTATTTCAAGAAGGCACATTAAAAAAGGCACTTTTGAACGTCAAATAAAAAATATGCAAAGTAATTTACATTATTAATAATTATTACAGAACAAATAAAATTATTTGCCCTACGTCAGATCAGCTAGCACACACCAATATACAAGACGAGGTCAGCTTATACTGGAATTGTATAGCTTTATATACACATGAGTGTACATCTTAAGCTTCTTAAGCTATTAAACGTGCGCCTAAATCGATGCGTAGGCGCAGATAAATGGTCAAAGAAATCATTAGGTCCGTTTAATAAATCGTATTTTGATTGGCCAATGGTAATTAGGTGATGCTGGTAAATCTGTCATAGTTGAACATTGCAACATCTTATTTATAATAATGCATTTCTAAACAATCTATTAATATCGTGGTAGATCGTTATTTACATAGATTTACATATGAAAGAGGTTCCGATGACGGGTGGTATTCATTTTTCTATGCAACGGTAACATAATATGGTATCGATGTTTTAAGGGATTTCAACAGAGAATGTGGGGGCTTAAAATGATCACTTTAGCAGAATCATAATATGAAAATATTATTAATCATCAATAAAACATAATTCATAATATCATCTGCGTGTAATTCATATTACGAAATAATTCATCTGTTTGAAAGTTTTCTATGGAGATTCGTAAAATGGTCCACAAATTGCCAATGACTGCTGGGATTCAGGAAACGAACTGCGTTTAGAGGAATTGCTAATGTGGCCGGTTTAGGCCCCTAGCTAGTAGGTTAGTAAAAATGGTTTAACTTCTGATCCGATTCCAAAAATTATTTATCTATTGGGAAGAAGCTTACAGTGTTGCCGTGTGTCATAGGATATATTTTGTGTTATAACAGAAAACTGCGAGAGGAAACTAGATTTCAAATAAAATAAAAATAAATCATCACTTGTAATTACAATGAAACTCTACAACAGTGTGCAATCTACCTTATAAACGGGTTCGTTCTTCAAGAAACCATCCCAGTCCATATTTTTAAATCAACGAAGAAAATAAAGGAAGTACTGGAGTACGCTCCATAACTGTCGGTACAAAATAGATCATTGATAAAAACCGGCCTCTGATTGGTCGGTATCGGGTTCGCTTAATTGTAGAGTGCGCATGCGGCGGGTATACTATCTAATGCCGATAGTAACGATAAGCTTATGAAATAATACGTTGGAACACGCCGGGAACTTATCCTGCTACTGATGGGACGACTACCATTGGTTTCTGGTTTGATTGGTGGGTATTTTGGGTGAGTTAGTGTCGAGTCGAATAATTGCTGAAAAGTGAAATAGTCATTCATCTGTTCATCTGTGATGTTAGAAGATGGCTAAGAATCTCTAATAAGATTGAAAATAAAGAACTTAATGTTCCATGCTGCATTTTATTTTCGTCGTCAAAAGCATGAAAGTCTGACAAGCAGTCTTACCAAGGGGTATCGTAAATTACCCAGTTACTGGGTTGTGGTGGTCAGATAGGCAGTTGCTCCATGTGAAATACTGGTATTCAGCTGCATCCGGTTAGACTGGAAGCCGACCGCAACATAGTTGGGAAAAGGCTTGGCAGTTTGATTGCTACGTTTTATTTTGGTTAGTCTTTGGTCTTTTAGAACCTACCTATTATGTAATTTATAAGCACAGAATAATTGTATTCATTTAATGTCAATTGGATTGGATTACTGAACTACTTACACGTTAATTAATCCGACAACGAACATCTATAGAACATGGATTATAAAGAAAGTTATTACTTTTTACTGGAGATTAATTTCGGATAGAAATATTTCATGATTCAGATGAAGAATTACTGAATCTCCTTTCTACTCAATTCATGAATTGCTTTCAAGATCTAAAACTTAAATAGAGGAAACTTGAACAAACTCCTAAATTGAGGAAATCGAGAACCATATGACATCCGCACCAAAAGTAGCGGTGTAAAACGTTGTATATGGTAAAACGGCCATTACAAGTACAGACAGCCAGGCATGTTGCATGTTGTTGCATTGTAAGTAATCTGCCAATTTGCGATATTACTAGCTGAATGAACATCGACGCATAGCTTATGCACGGGCTACACGGGGCTAGTTTTTCAGGCTAGAATATTCAGACAGTGCTAGAACCTAATCTAGCAAACTAGTGAATGCCTCGTGTATACAGAACTATTCAAATTTTTAGGGTCGTAAGAAAGATAGTAAGCGAGAGTGATAGTTTAATAGTATTTATAGTTCTACTAGCTATGCCCGCCGCTTCGCCCGCGTCTAGGTCGGAAATTATCCCGCGGGAACGTACTACCGATGCCGGGATAAAAGAATGAAGAATCTTATGTCATATCCCAGGTCATGGTCTATCCATGTGCCAAATCTCATCGAAATCCGTTCAGCCGTTTTAGCGTAAATTCCTAACAAACTCTCTTTCCCATTAGTGATTTTCGAGCCAGTTGCTTCCCCCCACTACTGATTTTACTAACCTGGGTTGTATACTAGCCCATGTCACTGCAATGATACTGGCAAAAAAAATCCTAGCATTATGTAGATAGTACCCCAATTGCGTAACACGTTTTAAGTCACAACCCGCGGGGTTTGAAGGATATTCCAACAACCGGGGGTTTTGAATAACGCAATGAACGTGGCTGACCTAAAAAAATGAAAGCTATTGTGATCACTTGTAATTTTTTGTGTATTACGAAATTACCCTGCAAGTTTAGCATGCGCCAAGCCAGGATATTACTTGCATAGATAGTGACGCGCCCCACTCGGCTACGTACTTTAGTACAGCTTCTTACAGTATAGTACCTAATCGCGGAGTCGGGTGCGTCTTTACGAATAGCACTATCTGTATACTATCCTAGCTTGAAAAACTAGCCTCGTGTAACCGGGGCATTAGTCTATCTGACATTATGACTAAGCTAGACTACTTATTAACTAATAACTGCATTCCGAAGGCATAGTCTCAATAGGGTGAAGATGTGGGCAGTATCAATAGATTTGATAATGTAGGCTGTATTGAAAGTTACACGCAGCAGATTTATTGTCGATGGTAAAATAATAGGTCTATGTATAAAGGATGATGTGGTTTGATGGACAGGTAATAGGATAGGCTTTTTCTTAATTCAGTCTCATCATTGCGTGCTTGCTTTTATCTTAGCTGTCTTTGTAAGTTCAGCTCTAGGGCATTCATTTTTAAGCAACATTAGAAATTGTTTTTTTTTTAATATTAGGTTCAATTATGTATCGAATCGTATACATGATTTCGGATACCTATCCAAAATCATCTTAAGTTGCTCGTCGTAGTTCCAGGTAAACTCCAAAAAGCATAGCTTTTTAATTCTTCTCAGATAAATTAATTTGGGCTTTTTTATCGTCGTGATTTAAAAGTTCATCTACTAAAAGCTTATCAGATTAACTTAATTAACGTTTATTAATCAATCAAAATTTACATTTGGAAGTGGTTTTTACGGTTCCACAACCAACATTGTAAATTAAAAAGGTTCCATAGTATATCAAGTTGATATATTTTTATCTGATTACTTTAATGTGGTGTATATTTTTGTCTTTTTAAAAGATTCTGATGAACTGATGAAACGCGGAAGCTATAAGATGGTGAGATATAAATATAAATCAGGCGTGTACAGCTCCCAGCAATTAAACTTACGGCGGGACTTGCGCGCGCGCATATCGGCGCACAAATCATAATCAGCGCCACCTGTGGGCGGCTGACAGTAAAACATAGCTTAGATCCTTCAATATGAACCATTTGTTACCCTGTATTCTATCTTATGTACATTGAAATAATGCCCAGAATCCTTTGTACGGTTTTATACAGAATTTTAAAACGTCTTGGTGAATTCAGCTCATAAATTGGATTAAGAATTGGTATTGATAGCTAGTAATAGAATTTCCTTTTGCTTTTATGTACGATGCCCTGTTTGATGGCTTCTGTTTATGTTATCGGCTTTTTCTTTGACTTTCAGCCCAGGAGGTATTAGAGGAAGCTGGTTTCTGCGCCATAAATCATGCCACATACTGAATAATAACAAATTCTTGTACATATAGCCTTGTCCTAGGTTTTCTGTCCCATTGTGTAAATGACATGGTCAATAATGGTAATGACTCGGAACAAACAGATCTAACAAATGTTTGTTCCTATGGTTTAACATGTACATAGAACAAGGTAAGCATGAACTATGAAGTAATTTGAGGTTCATTAACTTGAAGTTCATATTCTTTGGTAACTTTTCATACGGAGAGATTTTTTCCAAGAGTAGCCGTTTGTTGGGCCCTTGTTTTATTGTTGGGCGTCCCAGCTTCCTTATTATTGATCTTGGGAATAATTTTTGTGTACGAATAAAGCACATTTTATGTATCTAATGACACCTTTTCTAAAATAACAAAGTGCAGAAAATATTGCTATTTCTCGTTTGTCGATATTTCAGAGCTCAATTTATGTCGCCATCTGGACAAACGGTAGGCCTCTCCCAAATTGCACTAGGGCCCCAAATCCTCCGCCTCCTACACCAAGTCCATCTAAGTAGCTGGGCTAGCAATCTACGCTACGTTTGACGATTCACGGTCTCCAGACAAGAATTCGACTGCTTCAAATGCCATCGGTCCTTGGAGCGCAGAATGCGTGAAACAAATTAAATTACCAACAAGAACAGTTATTGGCTTATTAGCAAATAAACGCGTGATGCATTAACTAATTACTGCCACTAATCACAATCATAACTGGACATATAAATTATCACCTCGGTATATTTCTTCAGCTGTGCTAAAACTTGCGAAGTATACACACAGCTACATATATCAATATAACGTGTCCAGTACTAGCCGACCTCGCTTTGAACGTAAAACCTATACCAAAGTGAGACCAGTTAATAATGGACATGTATACCTTGATATGTAGCCGTGTGTATATAAGTCCATTAATTCTGAAATTAACCTAAAAGAAAGTATTCGCGTGATGCACGAAGATCTGGGTATTAGACCGCGGTGCGATGGTGCATGGGATAAGGGGAGGCGGAAGCGAAGTGTAGCGGAAGATATGGACTGAAATTAATAGGAAATGTATTAAGATGTTCGTTTAGATATGGGTGGATGGATGGATTGCAAAATGGGTTTCCATATATTTCCTTGTTCTTTATGAGTGACGTAAAGGCGAGTGAAATATTTTTTAGGAAGTTGTTTTAACCTAAAATTCTCAGCTGGCAGAATGCCACTCTTGTGTCATTTAATTGTAAGTTTGCATGTTAAGATTGACAATTAGTCATTGCTTTTCTGCTTCAGTATTCCCAAGGGTTATCAAATACATTCTTCTCTGAGAACATATATTTAAGTATTTAATTAAAATAATAAACTATCATTTCAGGGTTACCTATCAGAAGGCCAATTCTCGTGCTTAAAAAACGTTCAAATTCAAGTCGCAGTGCCGCAAAAGTTCCAAAACGTCAAAAAAGGTATTCTGCTAAACCAAAAAACTAAGTCAAAGGTGGCGTTTGGTGCGATGATATTGCGAATTGAATGAAAATAAGAAATGTACTGAAACGGTATTCTGCTAAATTGTCGAGTAGCGAATGAAAATAAAATCGATATCCGTGGGTATTCCCGTACCTAAGCAACCGTCAAAACTGACGTAAGCATGAGATTATTTGTTGACTGAACTGTCACGAAAAATTTTAGCTTCTGCAGTTTCAATTTCTCATTTTATTTTCATTTTGTCCTTGAAATCATCTTGAAATCCAATATTCATGAAATAAAAACATATACAGGAACAGTGTTGTAAATACTTTTGTGTTTGTGTGGTGAAATAATACAAAACGAGTGGGTTCGCCAGTGGGAGTTATTTTCATTCCTCGCACAACGTGCAGACGCCGAATCGTCGGCGCAACAACGTAGAGAGCACAGCAGTAGCTGTTCTCAGCATCGCCGGCATCGCCGGGGTCACACATCAGGCGCATTTTCCATAAGCGACCGTGCGTTTTTAAAACTTAGTCTTACGAACTGAAGCCGCATTTCATACAGGATAAGCGAAGAAATGGACTGGGTGTTGCAGCCAAGGTTGGTCTACAAGTACAAATTATAATACTTATATCAAAACTAGCTTCCGCCCGCGTGGTATGTCGATAAAAAGTAGCCTATGTCCTTCCCCAGTATGCCATCTATCTCCTTGCCAAATTTTGTCGAAATCCGTTCCATGGTTTAGGCGTGAAAAAGTAACATACGGAGTTACTTTCGAATTTATAATATTAGTATGGATATATTAATAGGGATATTATCGATTGATATGCAACAAGGCAGCTATATTCTAAGCATCTTCATCACCGCATCTACTTATCAGCCACAGGGTCGAAACTCTATTCCTTCAGGTTCACAGTTGTGTAGAAAGGCTGGAAGTGTAACCGTGATTTTAAAATCTATGCGAAATGAATAAGTAATAGAATTTGTTTGTCTATTCACTATTTATTATACCTTTTATGTCTCCTTTTTAGATTCCTTACATTTAGATGAGATACGAAGTCCCGACCTATTTGCGGTCATGGCAGCCAATTTAAACGGAGATAGCCAAGTATACAGGAGATACTATAGAAAACGAGGCTGTGCGCACACACAACATGTACACAACCTCTTCCCTCACTCTCATAGTCCGATGGGTCGGCAATACGACGTAGCCGGGAAGAGATTAGTACCAACGGCTGTACGTGCTTTCCTAGGCACGGTGTTGTGACACTATTACATTACTATTTGGAGGAATCACGCGGACAACACATGGCGGGAAAAATGAGCAGGACGGTCGTTCTGATTGCCATTGTTCGACCTAGATAAGAGCGAAAAGGACGGTCCACGTCTGATAAAAAACCGTTTAAAAGCGCCCTAATACACAGTGTTACTTATGTTGTTTTGCGTAATATTTTTTTGTTTGTATAAATAGTTACCTGCCTATTTAATAATAAATATTCACTTCAGTAGGGTAGTCATTTTATTTTTCTACAGTCACTCCACTTCTGTGAAGCACAGGGTCCGTCGATGTGGCGACGCTTGAGAGAGGCCTATGTTTAACAGTGGACGTCTTTCGGCTGAAATGATGACGATGACTCCACTTCTATAGGGCTGACTTTATATTAAGTAAGCACTTCGCCTGCAACTGCATCACGGCACGTTTGCTCTTTCACTATGCTCGTGAGAGATGGTCACAGTTCCAAACATAATACATATTTATATAGATTTGTATAAATGTATTACATTAATTTCCTCCAGCCTCTTTGTCTGAATGTATGCCCAAGCTTCTGAATAAATACTACTTGATAGATTAAGTATGTACGATTCTTGCAAAAATAATCTTTAAGGTCGGACCAAAACCATATGCTGCATCCGGTTAGACTGGAAGCCGACCCCAACTTGGTTGGGAAAAGGCTAGGCAGATGATGAAGGTCGGACCAACACATAGGTTAGATCATCATCATCATTTCTGGCAGCCTTGTTCCGCTCACTGCTGAGTAAGTATATGCTACACGTTATTACGCTATTTCCTATGGAGGGAAGATGAATATTCTATTTTGTTCCTGTTCTTCGATAGTTTACTGCGGGATTGTACAAGACAGGATTTGACAAGCTTTACAAGGAGCTATGTTGGAAAATAGTAAGAACGCAAACAGCCTTGTGGAATCTTCTTAGCAAGTGTTTGCCTCATAAGGTAATTGGCGTTTGACATATTAGTACGAGAGCCCACGACCAAAACCATGTCGCATCGCTTTACGGCCAAAACCGTATAAAATCATTAGTTCGTTGAAGTTGTTGTTGACAAATTTTTCAACACGTTCAAAATCCTTCGTTCGTATTCTTTCTATTTAATTTTATTTGTAAATCTAAAATCTATCGTTCAAAATCAGACAGATTGTTAAAAAATAGATCGGTACTTTTTTTGGCATAATATTTGAAAATTGGGTCAGCTCAGACGTGATTGAGAAATTCTGATTGTGAAAAATTCTGAAAGGAGATCATTTATTTGATTGATTGTGAAAAATTCTGAAAGGAGATCATTTATTTTGAGTCCAAAACCCAAAGTTTTAGTTTTATATTTAAAAAAAATGAAGGTAAGTACGTAGAATAGACTTGAAGAAAACAGCTGAAGGAATAGTCTTTGAGATTCAGCGCCATGGTATAAAATGATTAGGAGGACTTCTCCGACCAAGGTACCTCATTTTTTTTTCGCACTCTGCACTTTGTGCTTTTGGCCCAACTTTGTATGAGACGTGAATGGTCCACAGGATTTTGGATTCAGATCTATCAATTTTATAGGGTTTTGGTCGAAAAACGACAAGGCAAAAATGTTGGTCATGGGCTCTCATACTATAAGAAAGTGTCATGTGTCATGTGTGTCTTTTCAAAGTTAGCTTTTGTATAATAACTACTTGATACCCTATATTTGATTGTTCATAAATAGTATTCAAACTGCTGAAAGTCCATCATTTCTTCGGTTTATGGGCTCAGCCCGCTTCCACTGCGCAAGTGACACAGTCAATTACGACATATAGATATAAGAAAGGCTATTTTCATCACATGTCAAAGAATCGTACAGTCGAAGCGATTCGACGTCTGCCTCGCATGACCTAGGTTGTTAGTTCGATCCTCAAGTATTGTTATTTTTTTTTGTTTTTTTGTAATTCATTTTTGTACTATTTTGATACATCAAGATTTCCATATTAATAATAATAAAATAACTGCATGCTTTTTAGGGTTCCGTAACGAAAGGGTGTAAATTATTTGTTATTACCAAAGGAACAGACCGATCGTTTGATCTTGCGAAAATGAGCAAAAGTTCATAATAAAGAAATGAAAAAGGCAAATGAAAACTATACTTTGATTTATTTTGCTACATTTGTATGCAGTAACTAGTACCTTGTATAAATTATTTTTTACAATATAGTATACTTGTAATATTTTTACAAGGTAGCTTGGCACTTTCATCTGTAAAGGATTTTAAATCCGCTGCAAAACTTCATCTCCCGTCAGGATATCGAAAAATCTGCTATTGATGCTAACAACAAACCCTTGTGTTTGTTGTAGAGGGTACGGAAGTTTTTTATCATAACGGCACTTCTATATCTGTATGATTTTCCCTGCAACTCTTCACTCAACGCACTAGAACGACTACAACAGTAGGTATCTATCCTGGATGCTATGCTCGGGTTTTGTTTCGAAATACGATGATATTCCTCACTCGGACCAAATAAAAAACCTTCCTCATGGATAATATAGTTATGTAGGAACTAAACAATTTTTTGATGGCTATTTCGGCACCATATTCGACAAATCTCTTTCTTGCTGTGATAGTGCTATATAGTTACAGTTATTTCACTCATAAACCAAGAATTTAATAAATAAAAAAGATATAATACTATACTTTGACATTCAATATAATGACGTCTCTTCTTGACACCTTAAACCATCGCGCTTGCGCGTCGCGATTTCAATACGTTCCAAATTATCTTTCTATCTGAATATTTATTTTAATGATTTTGTATTCTCAAAGATATATAATAACAAACGGGAAATGAAAATACTAAAACTATGTACTTATCCAAGCAAACTAATTAATACATTTAAAAAATCATAAAATAAGGTTGCTAAAAATTGAAGTATCACTAATTATCACAATATCGTCTGCGTGCATTGAACCAACATGAAAATATATTTATTTTCGTAAACGAAAACATACTCGACCGCCGTGAGACTCGACTGCGAAGATATTGCGATCGGAATGTGAATAAACCGAATATTAAGGTTAGCAGAATACCATTTTTTGATCTATTCACAATGTCATCGCATTCCGGTCGCATGATTTTCAATTTGCCCGTTAAATAGCAGAATTGGCCTTCAGTTCATCACTTAGACCAAACGCAAAATCATTCAGAGTGTGAATCGGAATTGCATAAATAACACATTGCATTCTCAATTCACACTAATTATGTATGAATTATGATTTTAAACTTAATCCTCTTAAATATAAAATTGAAAATCACTTGTCATCTTAAATTTTGCTAGTGCTTAAAAGATTATTTAGATAAAACAAATTAATAGTATAGTAATTATAGTAATTATAGTATAGTAATTTTATTTCCAAACTTCATTACACGTTACATCAATGTGGTCTCGACCCCTGAACTAGGACATCCTGTATGACAGGGGTTGAGGTTTCACCAGTTACATGGATCAGCATGAGAAGGCTTAGACTATGTACAGTTTACGCTTAATTTTAACAATAATTAAAGGAAGTGTTACAACAAAATGTGGATAAAAAAATAAAAATTACAATAGAAAAGGGCAGAAACAAATTATGTTTTAGATGTGTTCAGAAACATGTTTTTTATGTAACTGTGACGCGCCATGTAAGTAACAAATGAGTGTTTTGTTAACAACATTACTTAAATAATAGTTCGAAATGTTTTACAAGCGTGAAGAATTAAATAAAAAAAGTCAGATTAGTTGAACCTGAAAAACAAACCTGAAGATTTTCTCACGGACGCTTAAAATTCATACCTTTTCTACACTAAGTATTAAAGCTAAAAACATGGGAATCTGCAAGAATCCATGATTCATCTTGACGTTTTAACCCCACTTAATAACAACTATTTACCCAACTCTAGCAATTTAAATGTACCATTTTAAACTCGGCGGCGGTGGTGTCATCAACCTTTTTAATAACGTACTTAATACAATAATGGCACGGTTTTCTTAAAGAAACTCGTTCGAAATTCGCGGCTGTTGTGCGTGGTGATTACACAAATTATCTTCCTCCATTTTGATACGCCTTAAACACGCAAACTTTTTCAAAATACGAAATGCAACTAAACAATCATTATCTCTGTTCTAATTATGAAAAATAAAGAAGAATAAAACTTTTCTAATCTCTGTTATTCATGTAAAGAGGTTTTAGTCTAGTAATCAAGGAGTTGAGTCTTGCTGTCTAGAGAAAATCACAGGGACTGTTAGATGTCAGCTTTTATTATATTTTTTTAGGTCAAACCCTCCATTGCTGTCAAGAAAAATGTGGAAATGTATTTATGTGAGTACAATTTTTATTCAAAGTGGAATTATATTTGTGGTTTCTATTTTCCTATGCATTGTCTTAAAATCATAATTAAAAACAAGTCACGCCTGGTCATTCAAATTGAACTCCACTAACTGATTTTAGCAGGTACACTCGGCTACACTTCACAGCAAGCTATACATTTCCAGTTTATGCTGATCTCGCATTGTATATGATTTCCGTACAATGCGAGGTCAGCTTATACTGGAAATGTAAAGCCTGATGTGTAGCCGTGTGTACCTAATAAATTGTCTGGGCAACTGATTTAAAATAGGTATGCTTTAGTTCCGAAAATATTTTCATATTTCTTCATGGATATCAATTTAATTCTACATTAATTTGTTATGTTATCATTACTTTGACATCGATGACATAAAATTCGCGGGAAACCACCATAAACAATTCATACTACTTCTATTAAAATATTAATCATCCCACAGTTATCAACAATACACAGATATTAACAAATACATTATACATAACACTTATTGGGCCATGAATAATTCATTTAATTAAACACTCATAACACTAGGATGTACGGTGTTATTACGACAATTATTCCATTATTTATCACCAATAATTACACAATTGCTGGATATCGATTATGACGTTTGTTGTCAACTGTCATTACATCGGTAAGCGAATCGAGAATGCCATTTTAATTGTTATTCTGCATAATGTGTAGGTGTTAGTCATTGTGGTGAATGTACGATGGGACTGTGTGGGCAGACACTATATCTAAGCTAACTTATCATCTTTTTCAAGGAGTTATAACATCCGCGATCCGGGTACAACTTGATTTTTGCATATTTTATATTAATGATGACATTCTCGAACACTTACAGATACAATATTAGCTCAATAGTCTGCATCATTATTTCAAATAGGTTTGCTTAAACAAGGGCCAGTTTACACTGACTTCATCAAGTTTTTAATCCCGCCAGCGATCATGTTCCTTGTATTAGTGATGTTCCCAGCAGCCCTTCATTATGGCGCATCCATCCACGTCTCGCCAATAATTACAGAGCTCTTCTAGACAAATCACGTGCTGGGGTCCAAGTTATAGGAAACTTTCTGTTTCAAGATATCTTATATCTTATTTAGTTCTCGTAACAGATGTGAAAATGTGTAAATTGTAGGTCAAACGAACGAAGATAAGTATGCGCAACTTCAAGGGAGACAGCGATTATAAAAAAAGATGCTGCGATCATCAGTCCCATTGAGAACTCAATACTTTGATTTATATGATTTAGAATCTAAATCAATATAATAATATATAATCTAAATTTTAGATTATATGATTAACCTATCCAAACAGCACTGGCGGATTTCACACCAAGGTTTCAAGGTCCCATTCCGGATTACCAAATAGTCTCCGAAAATAAAATCGCGTCATCAACAATTTAAAAGCTCATCTCCTAAGGCTCAAAACAAACCGCACATGTAATATTTTTTTGCTAGATCTAAAACAGGGAAATCCGTCGCCAGCAAACTTCCCTGCGTTACGTATGTATAGGTATAACTGATGTAATGTCAGTCTGTACGAGCAAAGTCTTTTTGTGGTTAAAAGATGCGCAAACGCAAGATTATGTGATGTCTCGTGACGGGAAAATATGCGGTGATGCATTATAGGCATAGATAGGTAGGGAAGGAGGTATAGTAATTAAGCTGGGGTGATAACATGTTTAATTGTTATTGTGATTCTACTGAATGTGTGTTAAGTTATCCATCGAGTGCTTTTCACTGGAGTTATGTTGCAATTGGGTAAGGAAATAACTAAGAACGGTAGTAATTCGCAAAGATGATTGCATCTCCCCCACAGGAAAAAGGCCTACGCGTACTGGTATTTAATAGATTTGCCGATAATAAATGACTAAAATAAAACTAGCCATTTCCATTCACAAAACCGTCTCCTCGTAGACTACAAATGTATGAACGAACAACATTCTCACACCTACATCAATATTCTTGAAACGTACAAATAATCTCTATTCTGTCCACTTGTCGGTGAGAAGCCGGGACCACCGGACCACCGCGACGATGCCCACGCGCCTCTCCGCTCGAGAGCCACTCCTGCGCAGCCGTAACGCGACGCGTGACGCTGCGATTAGTCGCCGATATGCGCATCAAGCGTGCTGCGATTTTCACGACATTGTCGCGGATTTGCAGCGGTCAATGATTTGGTGAATTGACGAGAGACCTTGATGTGACTTTAAAAGGGTCGGTAGGGCAGTTAGAACTCTATTTTTATGTTGTTGGTGTCATCCATTGTTTTTCATTTGTTAATTGTTATTTTGCCATACATACTAGGTGCGTATTGTCTTGAAATATTTACTGAATGATGTGAATAGTTAGTGGAGCCGGCCATGTAACTACTTAGGCAACGCGTAGAAAGTGCCTGTAAGCGAATACATAATTTGCCTGATTGTCGGACGCAATTACTCATATCTATGTCACGAGACAAATAAAAATATGCAAGAATGCAATTTAATACGCAAATGTGACAGAATTATCCATGTCGCAACAACGCACATACTGACTTTATCGTCCCCACGAACAAATGCCACCGTTATCCTGTGACCCAGGGTTGTCAATCTACGCGATCGCAATTAGCGGTGCGCACGCGCAGCGATGGCCCACAGGGCAGCCCTGCGGTTGGGCGATAAACCGTACGTGACGGGTCGCAGTCGCAGGTTAACGCGTGTTACAATGAATGACGACATTAACCTGTCGTTTCAATATAACGTTTGTTATTCTAACAAAGGCAGTCCGATGGTAGTTACGGTAAATCATTTAACTTCTATTCCTTCAAAGCTTGTAAGCAAATATTGTTTATTTTATGAATTGGTACATGCTTGGTCCTGACCACAATGTGGTCGTTGGCTATTGTTTATGTTATCAGATATGGAAACTAGCGGACGCCCCTAAGAGAGTACTTGTGCATTCGGACTTTCTCAGACTCTCTCTTTAATTTAGGATGAAATAGTGCAAGCATCTAGCCTATGCAACCATAAACACTGGTTTTGTTGAACAAGAAACCTGAAATTTAACAAATATTGAAAACTATGACTGTTGAAAGTTGGTTTTAGTTTTTGGTCTTGAGTTCTTGACGGACAGACATACGGAAAATAAAGAACGAGCGAGTCTTACATTAGTCGCATATGACATATTGACATCTTGGCTGACAGTACCAACCTCTCGACGGCAAATTATAGCAACGCGCGCTCATTGGTCAAATCAATTAGCGCGCGCATCCCCGGCTTCCTGTTACACACTTCCGTCCCTTTTCACGAAATCACTCCCAAAGATTGCAGGAAAGCGAGAGCAAAGATGTTACACATCAAAAAAATCCGTGATCACATTGTAAGGACGAGGACACGCTGTTAAATTCATTGTTAATCCGGGCTTGTATCGTTTACTTTTAAACGACAAATAAAACCAACGTTTATGACCGTTTAGCCTGTATCTACAAAGGTTTTATGGGTTTTATTCCCATCGTTCTGGCATAATTTATTCTTACATAAAAACTGCAGAAGATATATCTAAAATTCAAATCTCTTTTGTGCATCTTTCATGCGAGCATGCTAAGCCAACATGTCATGAATGATAAACCCAATTTTCGTGCAAATTGCACCGTATTAGCATATTCTACACAAAGATGCTAAAATTCATGTCCTATCAGTGTCACCTGTGCCTTTCTTCTAAACTACAAAAAAGATTTTGATACTGTATTACCATCATTTAGTTACAGCATTTATTTCGGAACGTTTATGGGTATACTACATTCATATTTAACTTAACTTTAGCACAGCAACGATGTTTTGTCATTTCGCCATTTCACCTGTCCGAAGCAGGCGCGCGTCCCTCATTTCACAATTAGGGATCACGCGCACTAGACGTCGACCACTCCGGCCAGTCTTGGTCCGTTGTCTGTGCCACAGTCTGCGGCTAGTTGGCCGTTGCGACCAAGTGCGCGATTCGTATCGGTTTCTATAGTTTACATGGTGGCCGTTTGTGTAAGCCTATTTATAACTTCTCAGTCTTAATATTGTAACCTTTATCTATTTCTGCCATTTGCCAATGTTTTGCCACCACATCTGCAAACTTGATATAGGCTTTTTCAAGGTTCATGTCCTGAACTGATCCTTATGATAAGTCCTTTGTGAAAGTAGTACTCCCAAGCAAATGACTGTCATGCTATACAACTTAGATAGACCGATGATAAGTCAAAGAACGTCTCTGAATAATTTTTCGCTCATTATTATTTTTTTCTTTTTTGCAGGTAAGCACAGACATCTAGTTTGTTCTAATTGGGAAGAAATTGTTATCTCCCTTTTGGGTAAGTTCTTGATGCCGGCTTTTTGGCTAACGAAATACAAGAAGGATATCTTTTTGCTTTCTATTGGATGGTCATGGGAATGTGAGGAAAGGAACGTACATCATTCCCAGGTTCATTAACCATTCTACACGAGTTATTGATTTTGTATAAGCTGATTCTGACGAAGATTTTGTACAAATAGTTGTCCAAATGTCATAGCTAATATTGACATGTCCACTAATAACTTATCTATCCTGACTTGGGCACAAGCTCAAAAAACTCTGCAGCATAATCAGCCTATAATGTTCCCACTGCTGAGCACAGGCCTCCTCTCTTTGAGAGGGAGTAGACTGTAATCTACCATGCTGGACCAGTGCGGGTTGGTAGATGTCACATGTCTTCGAAATTTTTGTTCTAGGACAGTTTCCTCACGATGTTTTCCTTCACAGTTTTTAAGAACAAAAAACTTCAGAAGCCAATAAAAATCTCTGTTCTTTCAAGTACATAAATAAAGTGAAAACACATCGCGACATAATGATGTAACGGTGTGCTAAAAACATTAGTGCTGTGTCGATAATTGAGTGAACACGGTAGGAATGTAGGTGTAATGGCGGACCTACTAGCACTCTTGTAGAACTCGAATACTGTTTTAGCAACACTTTTACTACGTTGTAGGCTAAAACTAAATAGCTGTCAAGTGTTGTACGTTGTTATCACTTATAGAGACTTTTATTAAAGCTTTTTCCCAGTCATGTATGCCGCCGTTTGACCCTTGGTATTGTGACCAGTGGGACAGTTAAGTGGTCCAAACATTAAGAGGAAATAGGGTCAGTTTTTTCTACATACAAAAAGTCATAATTCGAGGTTCGGCTCTCGTCTATTTCCTCCTCCAATATTGGACCAATTTGAAAGATATTTTATAAATTAAATGAGAAGGATATTTACTGTGCCCCTATGTTTTTCTTTTTTCATGAATAGTTGTCAAATTGGTACAATAGGCCTCTGATGACAGCGGTATAAACAGGCAATTTTGAGCATTTTCTGAGGGTTCTAATGATTCTACAGATAATGTATCATCAAAACGGAAAACATAGGGGCATAGAACTAGTTGATATTTATTTTACTGTAAAAAATCATTTCTCTAAGGTCATAAACCAGAGAGAAAACAGGCGAGAGCGTTTGTATGGAGAGGGGACCGACCCTATTTCCTCTAAGTTAGTAATTTGCATAGTAAACTTCTTTTATCTATAGCTGTTCTTTTGTTTCACTTTTCTTTAGAGCAGGATTAATGTATGTTGCATTCCTCAGCAAATTCTGGTTTCCTGTTTTGGTTTATAGTTGAGGGCATTATTGATCGTCAATTGTCTTTCTTCGTCATCATCATCCATAGTCCGACTTCACCCACTACTGGGTATTGGCCTTGCTTTGCATGTGCCAATCCCCACGCTCCTAAGCACCTCAGTCAGAAAATTAACTTTGGGCTTCATCATTCTCCTGCTCTTAATCTGTAGGAGATAGTAAATTGATTCAGGCGTGACTGCGAAAATCCATTATAAAATAGAATAGACGTAGATATATTTAGTAACCTATTCCGCTTAACTATTCTTCAAGAGTCATAAAAAGCCCTGTAAGAAATCGACACGTATTTCATCTCTCCTCCGACATCCTCAAGATGACGTTTGACCAGTTGCAAATCAGAACACGACGTGTAGCCACACCGAGCGCTGGACGCAGAAAACTCTGTCCGAGCGCTGGTCCATATGAGATGTAGCCAATTGCTCTTCGAATTTTTTTGTTCATCATCGCTTAGTAACTAGGCTAATAATGATAGATATCGTAGTAGTTTCATTGATAACCTATTTGCTTTCGCTGTGTTCACAATTTTATACAGCTTTATTTAATTTCGTCGTTCATTAGCTACTTCTGCCTTATCTTTAGAAAACATCTTGTAACATCGCTATTAACTAGTATAAATCTGTTTAGAAGCTGCTAGTATGAGTGTTCCAGTCCTGTAATCTTACTAGTAACAGGTTAGATACAAGTCTGATGTAATCGTGGTTGACAGACGTCAGATTTTATGTGCGTTTTATGTGAAGGTAAAATGTTAAGTTTATTTTAATTAGTTGTTATGTGAAAGAACTCTTAGTGCCTGTTTTACTATGGCCGGATAGGCACAATCTACCATAATCTAAATTAAATTATAGAACTGTATTTGTATGATGACATCTGCTAGATGAGATGCCCGGATAGACAAATTAGGGACTCCTTTATCTGTCTGGATGGACAGATTACGGAGGACCCCCTCTAATAGGCCTATGGGGCTTTAAGGACAACTATCAAAATCATATCAGCCGAAAGACCCGGCACAATTCCAGCCCTCTACTGGACAGGCCTTTCTCAGGCGCTGCCACTACGACCACTACTTCTTGCATCCAGCGGATTCCCGCGACCTTCAACAGGTTATCGGTCAGATTATGGATTATGGCGACGAACTATAACGATCAATTGCTGAACATATTCTTCCATTGTCATTTCAATCATCTTGCATTCCAAACTCAGTTAATATCATAAAAAATACATTTAACATAAGAGATGACACCACACGATGCATACCAGCACGTTTACAAAGTCCCCTGCGCGTACGCACGCTATCCGGGAAACGACAGGCGGTTGATATCACCGGTCGGCATTACCTACTGGCGGTATGGTGGTATAGCTTACCGTTGCCTTCCTTTGCAGATTTTTGCTGGATTAGTGTTACGAAGAATGTTGTTAATGAATAAAATCATGTGGAATTATCATTTATTGTAGAAAAAATCTGAGTTTAAAAACCCTCTTTTCGTATGACCCTAATTTCTGAACGTGTATTTCCAAATCAGCATCAAATAAAAAATATGTTACTATTCTCAGGTTTGGGTTCCCTCTATTTAAGCCTAAAGTGTCCCACTGAAGGTTAAAGTAGTTCCTTCTTTGCTCCGACTTTCTAATTAAAACTATGACCAGAAGGACCAGATTTTTTCGAGAAGGTGCGCTCGTACCGCCATCGCGCCATCTCCATCTTTGGTGTAATCACCAGCCGGTGGTTGTTTAAAAAAAAAAACTATTTCATGAATATCATGAACAAACACATTCTCCATGGAACCTTCCTATCCATTCTTCCACTTAACTGTACTTTTGTTTATTTAAGGTAGAGTGTGTTGGAACTGCTTTTACAAGATTTACATCTTAATTTATACCCCTACCCACATTCATTCATGATTTCTGATTCCTGATTTCCTACCGTTCTTCGCCTAACCCGTCTATTACCCCTTTGCCCATAATTCTCCACTGGCAACAATATTACGCCTGCAATAACAGCTGTAACACTCCCAGTTTGACACATTTTCTGAGTTTGTTTATGATTTTACAAGCGGCTGCGAGTTGCGACTGCGTGTCGTCTGTCGTTCCCTCGGCACTGGCGCACGCGCAGCGCTTTATGATTTTCGCGCGTCTATATTTCCTGCCTAACGGTCCGGCTAGGGTTGCCTGATAAATTTATGCGTCGCGTCGCGTCGGATCGATTTATGTGCTGCGTTTTAGGTAGTTATTAATTTTTGTTGTTCTAATGGTGTGTTAATGTTTTGTTGAGATTGTAATTGTTTTTCATTGCTGTTGTTCGTTGGCGTTGAAAGATTAGAAATGAAGATGTATTTTTGTTTTGCTCGTTACCTTAATATATGTATTCCTCGCTAAGGTTCTCTTCGTCGATTATCTATCGTCTTGTTTTTTATTTCTTTACACGCACACATAGGTCAGTTGATTTCAACTGATGCTTATGACCAAATTATCTCTTAACTATTCAAATTCTTGTAATTTCCGGACATAAAGTCCTGGTCCTTTGTCCCAGCAGGCCCTAAAAACGTGAGATGTTCGTATCAACTCCCACACAGCATGATTAACACTGCTCGTGGTATCTGCATAGCACAGTCGTATTAAATAAACCCTGTACTTGTACGTGAGCACGTCACGTTCGTGCTGGACGGGAATGGGGCCAGATTTGGGTTATAACTGTTAAAATTTCTTACTGTGGTCGTTGTTATCTGTAAATGACGGAATAAAGCATTTGCTGGCTTGTGGTCAAGTGTTATAATATAGGGTGAGAAAGGCAGTGACAAGTCACACAATGTCACCCTCATTTATATAGCATGCGTTTTTAGTTGGAACTTTTGAGCAGCAGTATGTGGCAGGCCGCATCAAATTAGAAAATTTATAACTTCTTTGAGCACTATAAAATGTTGGTTGTTCCGCGAAAAACAAGAATGCTACTCGTCAAATTTTAATATCTTACTTAGGTACTTTTAATTTACAATAGCCGCAGATATATTTAGTAACCTATTCCGCTTGACTATTCTTCAAGAGTCATAAAAACCCTGTAAGAAATCGACACGTGTTTCACCTCTCAACGAGACATCTTCAGGATGCCTCGTTGAGAGGTAAAACACGTGTCGATTTATAATGGATATTTTCGTATTTTATAATGGATTTCCGCAAAGTCACGCCTGAATCAATTAACTACTTTGAATTTCTTTTCAATCAATAGTTTAATCGCTTAGCCTAGATAATTAAGACGACATATAACAACCACACACATAAGTTCTTCTCCCCAGTGAGCGCCTTTACAAACACAATGTGACAACTGACGAAACCTAAACCAGATAGGCTCTATTCACCTTTAATATTCGTACCACCACCTTGAAAGCCAAGCCAGCTAATTAGGAGATAAATAACACTACGCCCAAACATCGTGCTTAGTAGTAATTGCCCGTAATTGCAATTTATTGCGTCCGCACTTTAGTAACCGTTGTTTATTGGATGCCCTTAATAGTACTATGGTGGACGGATTTAGATTTAATTGGTTCGTTTTTAAGGATTTCGGTTTGGGGTTAGTGAGTTTATGATCATTAATTGACGGTAGTGTGTCTATCTTTCGAGAATTCAATAAAAAGATCTTTTGGCGCTCGAATGACGTTGACAGGGTGGCGCTGTTGGTAAACTTTTAGTGCGATTGCTTTGTGTAGTGTATTGAAAAACAAGATGGCGACGTTAGTTCTGATTTGGGCCACGCGCCAAAAGATTCTTGTACAGCTACATGAAATGCACTGGATTGACAACTGTCAAACGACTATGTGGTCTGCAAATGTCATTCTCGTATCATAAGGTCTTTTATATTTCTGGAAGAGTGTCGGTTTGTAGTTGGTAGCTATATTATACGTAAGTACTTTGACTTTATATATGAACTGTATGTATTATTGAATTAGGACTGTAACTGCATTTTTCTTTTCCAAACACAATGGTGACTTAGTAAGGGACTACGTATCTGCAGCTTTTCAATAGCATTTCAAACATAATGAATGTGACTGAATTTATACGCTGCAGCCCTACTTTACACCCACAGCAGTAACCCGTTCCCTTCATCTGGTCCTTATGCATTGCACAAGATATCGCAGGTAGAATTGATGCAATTACCTTTTCATTTCCGTCACCATAATACATTCTCTAAAGTGAAGGAAAGCCTCCGAATTTGAATAATACCCTCTAAAACGGTACAAAACAGGATACGAATCGCTACCAATCGGATTTTCGAAGAAGCCATACATTTATTTACACTTCCCAGACTCCTGCAGGCGATTTTCGGTTTTCACTCCATTGTATGCTAAGTGAGACTGTCTTTACGAATTTATTACGGACCCCTGAAATAAAAATGGCGATAATATCGTTAATGCTGCTAATATTTTTCGCTGTAGAGCAAAAAAAGGCGGCGCGCCGCGTTGATTGTTTCACATAAATCATGTGCAACGCCATTAGTAGGACAAATGCGCTTGCGCAGGTCCCACCTCATTTGCATATTAACTAGGCAAAATTGCTATAGCTTTGGCTCTAAAGGAAAGGCTATTCTTGCCTTTCTTTTATGGTATTATCGGGGGATGTAATGTATTCAATAAAGGATAAAGTTCTCTCTTTGTTGTGAAGGTTTATGACTTGGTTAGACTAAGAATGCGCACTCGCACCGAAGATGCAAACGCTGTTGCGAGTGGCCAAATCTTTGTGTGGAATTCACTTAAATCCCAACATGTATATGTAGCAGCCTCTTTTGCCAAAACAAATATACAAAACTAGCTGACCCGACAGACGTTGTCCTGTCTTAATTTTTATAATTTTCCGGGCAATTTTCTTAATTTTTTCTTTCATAAGTACCTTCTCCTGACAATAACAAACACAACAGAAAAAGAATTAGCGAAATCGGTCTATCCGTTCACGCGTGATGGCATGACTAAGGGAAATAGGGATTTATTTTTATATATATTATAGGATTACATTTACTTAAGAATCGATTTGCTAAATTAAAGGCAAAGAGGGAATGAGAAAACCATTTGTTATCCACTCCACGATCCACTTGTTGCATTCTTTGTTTTTCTACATATGCGAGTGCTAAGTTCACCCATGTCTCTCTCATTCATCTCCATTTAAAGACCTAGGTTATGGCCAGAGACCCTTGACCCAGTAAACAAAGCTTTCTTCTGACATTTTTGGTGAATAATTTTAATAATACGGCAATATTTATTCAGTTGACTCCCGCCTTGCTTATTTGGGAAACAATTTCCATAAACAGTGTTTGTACCTGCCGTTCGGTTCTTGTTGGTAGTTCCAGAGTTGCCTATATTGACGGTGACGGAACCTTTCTTTAGGAATGGAAGGAAGCAGAGTCAAGTAGCAATGAACACAGGTATACAGGGTGTTAGGGACAGCCCTCCGCAGACTGATGGGATGAATTCAGCATATTATCATACTAAGACGATCGGTACATGAAATTATTTCAGGAAGGTTATGGGAATCCAATATACTTGATTTGTATTATTACCTCACGCACAATGTATCGTTACCGTGGCAAAATCCGCGTAGCTGCACTATCGGTGTCGGAGGGGGTACGCTCGAGTATTTTAATATCCATTGCTGGTTTTTTATTTTAGCTGTTTTATTTACATAAATGGAGTGCTGCGTACAGAGAATGTAATTTTACATTGAAATATACTGTACAGTAACTGAAAAAAAAACGATTAAAAAAAATGAAACCTTTCCTGAGACGGGTGGAATATGATTCAAAATAAGGGGCTGAATGCCCCCTGTTAATTTGCGGAGGGCTGTCCCTTACACCCTGTATATTGCTTTCAGGTATTTTTGTAACGATCAATAAATATGCAAAATCAGGACAGCTAAATAAACCGTCGATCGTTCTATCCGAGTGCCGCGCACTTTTTGAAATCAAAACGGTTTCTTCACAACCCGCTCGATACTTCAGAGGCATCAAAGTACGCCCTAAGCACCGCTCCCAGCTACATTTACTAAAATATTAGTTCCCTTCACCATAATTTATGAACACAACACCCCATTTCCTTCAGTAAACTCTCGCAAATTGCTTGATTTCTAAGCTGGTAGTTCAAATACACTATATTTTTCGCCCATTTCAAGACCAACTGGACATCAAAGAATCTTGCAACGTTACAATTGCAACCAGGTTGTATTCGATACAAAGTAAATCCAGGACAGTATAAAAATCGTGTATAATGTAAAAATATTGCTCTCTGATTGTAGTGAGTAGGTACCTAAAGTTTGTAAAAAACTGACCGGGTCAGTGGACAGGTCGCGGTGACATACAAAATTACGTACGTGCGGGTACTTTGAGAAATGACCGGCGGGGACAGGTTAACTCAGAAAGTATAATTATGGAGTATTTAATAAGGTCGAATGTATTGCTTTCGCTTTTCATCGTCAATTTAATTGGAAATTAAAGGATTGACGGGTGACATTATCGAATTTCGCTGAAATTGATTAATCAAGAGAAATTAGTAGCGTCGACTGTATAGCTGTCTATGTAGGTTCATGTAGATGTTTGTATGGGAAACATATTTGTTTTTTAGATTAGGAACATGTGTTAGGTACTTAGAATTCCTTTAAAGTTTAACAAAAACCTCGACCGTAGGTAGAGCTAAATACACCAGCAAAATCCCTTCCTATTTCATAATTTTATTCAGTCTCGTTGCTAACCCTTCGCTAATCCTGCGCACATTTTCCTGCCATTATTCCATAGACAGCTTAATCTTTAAATACCAGGTTTACCATAGTAAAACCATAGCTACACAAATGGCCGACATTCTTAAATGTCTGTCACAAGATGTTAAGCATCTGTTGTGACCTAATTAGCCATAGTTGGGCAGATTTGACATTTATTTAGTCATGACGACACAGAGTCAGGAGTTCAAAACAATAAGGTAAGGACAAATGTATTTAAAGATAATGTCAGAGTTCCTAAACAGTGTAAAGAGGTCTAATGGTTGTTAACCTCTGGAGTTATTGGTAGTGACTTCAAAATGTTTTAGCTAAATCGGCTCATAAAGACTTGGACCTATATTTTTGCTAGCGGCCACCTTTTAAATTACTGTACTGGAAATTACTAAGAACCGGTCAGAGTGGCGATGCTTGGTCCCACCTATGTGCAGCAGTGGTCATCCTTCGGCTGAAATGATGATGATGACGGGAAATTAGAATACACATAACAACTTATATTGTTTTATACTGCAAAGATGGTTACTGCGTTGATATGTTTTATCATCTTCAGCTTGGTTCAGGATGGCAACGTCACAGCTGATTAAGCTGTCACAAATATGTATGTAATTTTCACAATATCAGCCGTCTGTTCCAATACTATCATTACTTTGAAAGCATGTAGGTATCTAGCTCATAATCTATATGTTATATCTGATTCATCTCGCAATCCTAAATCAGTTTAAACTACATCTACATCATGGACCATAACCAGCCTATAATGTTCCCACTATTGAGAGACAGGCATCCTCTCTGTGAGAGGAACTGGGCTGTCATCCACCACGCGGGCCCAGTGCGGGTTGATAGATGTCATATGTCTTTGAATTTTTGGTTTTAGGACATGCCGGTTTCCTCACGATGTTTTTCTTCACCGTTTTAATAGCGTTGAAATAATTTACACAAAGTAAGCGCCTGTCAAGGTTCGAATTCACGACCTACAACTTGCAAGTCGCGGCCGTTAACCCTGGGGCCACTGCTGCTCATCTAGATCTATATACATCATCCATGATGAAATGCTGCTGTCAGACATCCTTACATTAACCACTCGTCAAGAGAGATTAAAAATCTGCGATCGTCATCTGAATTTAGGTCTACCTGTCACTACATTAACAAGGCTTCCCGACCTGGTCTTTTGAGTCAAACTGGTTTGGTCGATTATTGATTACTCGTTGCTACATAAGTTGAGATGCCGAGATGGTGTCACTTTGTTTTAATGCAATTGTTACAAGAGTATTGGAAGAATGAAATGATGACACTGATTCTTCAGAACAATAGAACACATAGAGTAAACGGGTAGGATTCGATAAGACGGAAACTCATTCAAACGTCGTGTCCAGATGATTAAATTGACGACGGAGTGCGTTCAACAGAATGACCCGATAAAGGACGTTAGAACTAAAAATAACAACTATTGGAATCACTGCCCAAGCTTACAAAATATTCGAATCTTATCTAGCAAACAGACATCAGATAGTAAAAATTGATAATTTTGAAAGTGCATCTGCTGAAATAGTATGTGGAGTTCCGCAGGGATCAGTTTTAGGACCACTGCTTTTCTTAATTTATATCAATGATATAAGTAATGTAGGGTTAGTGGGACATATCTCACTGTATGCAGATGACACGTGTCTTTTTTATTTTGGCCACTCCATGCTTAGTGTTATTACTGAGGCCCAGCAAGACCTTAATATCCTAAACACGTGGCTTAAGCAGAACTTACTGACTATTAATGTTAACAAAACTTCATACATAATATTTTCTCCTAAGAACAAAAAGATTCCTGATTTCCCTCCTCTTATGGTAGATGGCCATCAGCTGTTAAGATCAAATCATGAGAAATACCTGGGCCTCATCTTGGACAGTAGACTGACATTCAGACCACACGTTGATTATGTTAGAAGCAGACTGATTCCGTTGACTGGAGCTCTACGAAATATTGCTAAATGTGTGCCATTTAAATTACGCTACACAATATACAATACACTAGTCAAACCGCATCTCGACTATTTAATCCAAGTATGGGGGCAGGCAGCTATTACACATCTTCACGACCTACAAGTAACGCAAAACAAAGCAATCAAAGTCCTATTTAATTACAATTACTTAACGCCTACGAAAGAAGTTTACGCTAAAACTAAACTATTTAACCTTAAACAATTATATAGCTACCACACATCCATACTAATAAAGAAAATTTTTACAAACAAAATACACTCACAAATCACTTTCAAACACAAAACTCAGCACTACTACACCAGGAATAGGGATAGTATTGAACTGCCTTCAGTTAGGACTTTGTACGGGAGAAGAACCATTCAGTTTGAGGGAGCGCAGCTTTATAATAAGTTACCGAAAGAAATAAGAGATTCTTCATCAGTGAACATTTTTAAGAATAGATTAAAGTTGTATTTGGCGGACCAACAATAATAAATCATTACTCACATACTCGATAGATCGAACGGCAATTGTATTTATCATCGAGAATATTTTGTTAAGTTTCTCATATTTAAGTGAACTATGTTATGTTCTTTTTGAGAAATAAATTTCTTTAAACCGAAAATGCTCTAAACATAGTCATCCAAATATCTGCTGCAATAATCAGACAGGATACTGCAATATATTCTTCGAATTAATTCCATTTAAAACCAGACAATTTATCATAAGGATCAACGGACATAAATTATAAATACCCCACTAGATAGCATCAAGAATGTACTCAGCGATGACGGACAGTGATTTTTACCCACAAGTAAAAAGTAGTTCTAAAGGTCATGCGCAGGCGCAGCATACGCGCTAACTGGTTGGTCGGTTAATTCGCCGATACCGAGAAGTAATTATTTATGTATAAGTTGTATTGTTCATAGGTATGTACAGGTTTTCGTTTTTTAAAACGGGATTTTTGATAACAAGTCTAACTGCATTGATTGCGGGTTTAATAATAGTTTTGTTGAATGGTAGGAAAAAACTGTATATATTAACGTTTTTATTTTCATTGATGTCTTTTATATTAATGCCGTGTCGGGTGATGAATATTATAACTTTATGCGGATCGGCAAAGCTTCTTTTCTGCATTACAATATGTGGTACAGCATTTTCTGGCCGTATCGCGATAGTCACTGGCGCACTCTATCTGCAATATAAGTTTATAATATTGATATTAATAATATGTGTGTATGTGTATTATTATGTGGCTAAGTAATAACAGCCGCACGGGTCGATCCATCAGGTTAAGGTACGCTTGCTGGGGTTGGTCCGTGGATGGGTGACCATCTTTACATACCGAGACTCCTCCGTGCCTCGGAAAGCACGTTAAGCCGTTGATCCCGGCTGTCATTCGTAGATCTTTGACAGCCGTTACGGGTTGTCAGAAGCCCGAAAGTCTGACAACCAGTCTTACCAAGGGGTATCGTATTACTCAGTTACTGGGTTGTGAAGGTCAGTTAGGCAGTCGCTTCATGTAAAATACTGGTATTCAGGTGCATCCGGTTAGACTGGAAGCCGACCCCAACATAGTTGGGAAAAGGCTAGGCAGATTGAATGTTGATATTCAAATGGTTGTTTTATAATATGAAAATAAAAGTTCCAACCAACGGACATTCAAAACTTGTTGTGAAATAGCAAATCGACAAAAAGCTTGAAAAATTACGTCTCACCCATCACTAATCGCGTTTTGCAGAACAGATAAAAATAACTGTTACTTTCACTGAATAAAAGTTGTTACTAAAATTTGTACTCTCACGTACAGGTACTTTCGATAGTAAATCTTTTTATACCGTTTAGTTTAATAGGCATTTCATTTCTACCTACTATATGCTCAGTTTAAAGTTCAGCATTTGGGGAGTCACTTTCCAAGATTCAAGTTCTTGATCTTTCACATGTGAGGATGTTACAAAATCCTGTGATCATCATCATTAGTCTACAGCAGTCCAATGCTGGGCATTAGCCTCTCCAATGGCACGCCATTCAACTCGGTAAAACCCCGGTATTTGTCATAAAAATTTGTCCTACCGAAATATTTGGAGCATTGTCAGTTTGCATCAATAGGATTTCACTAGATGCGTCAGTATCATTGCAATTGAATAAAAAGTTATCAGTGAGTCAATCACTCAAACCTCTTGCATAACCTACTCAAGTTCTAGAACCCACACCACACCTGGTCCTCACCCCACCTGACCATACTTAGAAGCCAGTAACTCTACACTTGACACCTCACATTCTCATATCTGAAGGTAATCAGACCCTCACCAGCCGTTGATTTGTCAACAAAGCACTTTAAACAAATTGCACAACATTATTAAGTTTTATTTGCAACTAAATATCATTGTGCTTAAGTTTCAAGTTATGATTGCTTCATTTGAACTTAGTAACTTGATCTGATCGGATACTTTAATGTATTTCTTCATCTGAGCTGGGTAGATATGCCTGTGATTTAATGAGATATTGTTGGGAACCTGTTCAGAGATTTGATCCTGAATATTAATTTTCGTTGCTAAATTGCCTTCAGACTAGTTTAGCCTAAATTGTTCTTTGCATTACAGTCTTGGCCATTTGTCAACTATTGTCTTATGACTGTGTCACAATTGTCAATATTGATAATGGCTACATTTTAACTTGAATCTTGGACTTAGTTGTTTTTGGCCCTTAACAGCAGTAAAGGGCCAAAAACAACTAAGTCCAAAAATTTTAAAACAATTGAATTCTGGGAAATTACCCCGAAACTTGATTGTTTTTTTGTTTTGTTCACAAAAAAACAATCAAGTTTCGGGGTAATTTCCCAAAATTCAATTGTTTTAAAAATTACCCTTCCACGACATGAATTCCCAATTCGTTTAAACTTGAATGTCTGGCATAGAAAATAAAAGCACTATTACTCGTTTTGTTTGGCATTGTCAGGAAATAGCTGTGTTTGACCCTGGGTCAGTCGTAAAAGGAAGTACAGTAAAGTTCATGTTAACTGAACATCTTTTCCATGCATTCCGGATGCTTAACGTTCATATGATATCTCTCTGCTTTTGGTTTATAAACATTTTCAATGTGTTTTTCATCGATTTCTATGGAATTATGATTTCCTGGTTTAGTTTATTTGATACTTGCATTTTGATTTCAAATCATAATTTTTTTTTATTACTTCTGGAATTTTGTTTATTTGAAGTCAGGGCCTTTATTGGTTGAATCATCAATAGTTCATTATAGTTAAATTCTTTTAGTTTCCTCTTGTGCATTATCTGCCTAGCCTTTTCCTAAATATTTTGGGGTCGGCTTCCAGTCTAACCGGAAGCAGCTAAATACGAAAATTTTATATCGAGCGACTGTGTATGAAATTAAACTTATGTAAATGACTATTGCATTCCGGATCCCTCAGTTTCATACTCCACCTACTGAAAAAAAAACAGTCCTTGAATCACAATGTCATCTTGTCCTCATAAAGTACTTATTTAAGCATTACCTTTCTTTTTGTTACAGGTGAGGCATCATCTTATGGCGGGTCCCGTACAACGGAACCAGCGATTGCGGGCCCCTTCTCACAATAATTTTAAAATTTAAATTCGCCGGCCCACTTCACTTGTGAAATGCGACAAGTATAACCTTATTTGTTTTAAACATTCATAAATTGTTTAAACCGTGTGAAATTTCCCAGCATTGGTCGACAACACTGATATTTTGAATTTATCGGCCATTTTTGACCTCTCGCTGCCCTAAAATGTGTACCCACTTACCTTATGGATTGGGATGTTATCCGATTTCGTTTTAAAATTATGAGAAAGGTTTTACTTTATGTGGAGAATTTAAATAAACTCACGAAATTCTGTTTGACATGGAAAGATTCGTTAAAAAAGAAAACGCACTCGAAACTAGAAAACGAAATCTTTTAAAGTCTTTAAAAACTGAAGACAGATTACAAAATAAATCATAATTTCCCTAAAAAGCACACCATCTTCTATTTCTAAACAGACCAATCGTAACAGCCTCACATATCGTCGGGATCGATCTCGATCGTCTCGTGCGCATATCGTTCGTGACGTCGGCGGCGCGGGCGCACGGCGCGGCGTAGGCAAATCGACGGCTAATTGCAGCCCCAGGCATGGGCTGATCAAAAAAAATAAAATCGGTGTTACTCCGTTTTTATATACGGTACGGGATTAAGGGCTATTTAACTTTAAAATGCGGAAAACTTACTTGAAAGTTTTTGAAGATTTGATCTCTCTTTTTCTCTTCTACCCCTTTCTGCGTTCCTCTCCCTTCCTCTAACTCCCTTTATTGTGCCCTTACTCTCGTCTCTCTGTTTGATATCATAGGTACATCTTTATACATGCGAATATTGTATAAATGTATCCGTCTTCTTTTCTTGGGCTGACTCTTTTCACTGATTATTCCGTATTAATTACGGATTCTGTAGCTACATGAAACAGAGCTTCTATAGCGTTATCTTTTTCAATAATTCCCATAGTCTGTTTACCATCCCATAGTGCAATGGACACGTACCGCCCCAGACTCATTTCGGCCAAGATTACCGGAGCATTCCCAGTAATTCCCCTAATTCCTCCGACCCGTTCCCCTGACTCTTTAATGTGTATTTCGGCCAGCACGTGATGGTATTCGGAGCCCATTATTATGAATTATGAATGAATACTTGTTTTGTCGACTTTGAGTTGGAGTTAACGGACTGTAATTGTCTACTACAGAGCAAAGATCTCTTCTTATTATTTAGAGGAAACTATTGTTGATTACTACGTTTGAGTCCATCATATTCATGATTTCCTGCCAGGGCTGCGGGTAAGTCCGAAAGGGATACCGGGGTCCTTGGCAACAGGCAACTGAAGGAACACGGGCGGGTTTTAGTCAGTAAAAGTCTGACACGCCCTCCCGCTCCGGCCAGAGCGGGAGAAGTTATTTAATGATTTCCCACCATAAAAAAAAGCATATTCATGATTTCCGGAAAATAAGCCCTGCTTTCTGAGTTAGTTTAAAAACGAAATCGTTTATTATTATGTAGTTCTTTTTTTACTCCCGTACACTAATTTGACATTTCAATCGATTGTTGTTTGTTTTTCAATTGAGTTTGACATTTGCACCTGTCACTCTTCGGGATTAAAAAATGAGTTTGTCAAAAAATGCCTTTTCTGTCATATCAAAAGTAATTAAAATGACTACTCAGATGTCTTATCACGCCCTGTGGGATGCATGTTGTAACGACATAATCTTAATCAGTCAATGACCTCACTAAAAGCTCAAGTCGTTATGTCATTCATATCACAAAAAATCCCACACTAGTATTATCACAATCGCGATTTTTGTCGGAAAGTCTCAAACTTCACAGGCAATGTTTTTGTTTTATAATATTAATTAACACACATACAATTTAGGCATTATGTCTGTTTATATAACAAACAATTGTCTGTTACCTAATAAACACCTATTGTTAGTATCGGAACCGCAATATTTTGCGAATTACATTTTTTTGTTTACGAAACCGTGAAATTTTAAATCTTCTAACGTTTTGTTTACGTCGCGTTTATGGAGGTAATTACTTTACTTTCGCGTTTACGTAAGATAAGCTTGTGTCTAGTTTTTTGTGTGGATGTCTGATCTGCGGTATGGTAATGTACAGTCACGGACTTTAATTGATGAGCAACCTGGCACTGTTCGTATTTTAGCCGTGTAATGCAAATCGGGTTTATTCGGTTCCCGACACGCAAAGTCATATGTCTTCGTATTAGAAGAAGAAAATTATATTTCATATCTTTACCGGTTGGCTAAACTGAGAGCCAGAACTACAAACTTGACAGCAGAGTGACTCCCAAAGTCAACCAATTGCAGGTCTAGCAACGATAAACAAGCGTTGCTAGGTTACTGTTGCGATAGTAACGTTAGCGTACGGAGAAATAATAATAGTCATCTTGACAAGTTCGAAAGTAACGTCTCTGGTCTCTGACATCTATATTTCAACTGTCAGTGTCTTCAGTTTTGTTTTTAGAATTACGAGTTAACGAGAGCTATGATTCAAAGGAGGTCGGTATCAAATAGATTGCATAAACTTAATGCAACATTGTATTTATTTTTATCATTGAGAACTTATAAGTCAACCTCTATGGATAAGACTATTTCCGATTAAAAGTATTTTATTTGTCATCTTGTTTACGAGCGGGCGATTTGAGTTCTTGTTTAATCGTGTAATCTCGTGAATGTATGAAACTGCAAAATTGAAAAGTTTGAAGGTGGCTCATCAATTAAAGTCCGTGACTGTACGTCGATGTATGAACTTATGACGACATGCTGTTCAAAATTAATTTGCTTAAAATTATTACCTACATACGCGATAATGCGGTGCTTTCTTTGTTTTTTTTTTTGGCCAAGAACTCTTCTTTACTACAATTTATCAGCCTGAATTTATGAGAATCTCTATCTCATTGGTGTTTATAGTTTAACTTGGCTATAATGTTACAAACAGATTTAAACTTCAGCACGTAGCTTTATTACGCTCTCCGTAAACGCACACATTGCCATAACTGCGATAATCTTTTTACTGCGTCGCATTCTCGTACGTGAATGCTTGACTTTTAAGGCCTGCCTGATATGCGAATGCGACAAAATCTTGGCTGTTTTTTACCGTCAATATTATTAACTTATGTAGTTTTAGATAATACAGCCTTAATAATCCAAAATTTTAGATTTAAAATTTATAACAAATCCTTTAGGATAATCATAATATACACAAAATTAAGCAAAAGTTACATAAAACTTATTTTGTTATCGTTTCAGTAAGCACATTACCTAATTTCCTGCTATTAACAAGCAATTAAAACCGGAACAGTTGAGCAATCGGCCATTAATCAATTAAAATGGAGTCATTTCATATTTCCCGTTTGTTCATCTGTGATCTGAAAAAATAAATAAAGCATTACTTATTAGTAAGACATCTTTGTTCCACTTCCTTTGAGTAAAAATCAGTGACACCATTTTTAGGTTCCCTACCCAAAGGGTGGCAAACGGAACCCTATCACTAAACCTCCGCTGTCCGTCCGTCCGTCTGTCTGTCAGCGGGCTGTATCTCGTGAACCGTACTAAAAAATTGAAAACCGAAAAAAATTGAAACTTTCACAGATTGTGTATATTTTCTATTGCTATAACAACGAACAATAAAAATAAAATTAAAGGGGGTCCCAAACAAGAAACTTTTTTTTTGCTAAATATTGTACGGTGGTATGGATCCCTTCGTGTGCGAGTCCCACTCTCACTTGGCCGGTTATCTTTCCTGCTAAAAAGTATAGGGTGACCATCTTTTGTTAACGCATTGATGGATATTAAACGCCCCTAGAAGTAAGAACAATATAACTTCTATTGTGTCTCGTTCACTTTCCTTCAACCAATTAAAGAGAAAATTAGGATATTCATTCTTTATTTTGTCTGATGGTTTGTTAATATCTTTTACGTACTTACCTTTCTATGTTTTTATTTCGTTCATAGGGTATTTTACCGCCCTATCTGTCCACATGTCGTTTAAAGTGACAAATAATATTTCATTGCATTTTCCTCATAATTAAAGTACCTACTAACCCTTACGATGGCTTCATCTTTATTCCACGTATTCCGGCTATATCACAATGTCGATGTCGTTCGAATACAAAATGTCCAATGTATTTGACTCACCAATTTCTGAATAAATATGCAAAAATGTTACTAGTAAATATTTCGACTAATCACATCAGTGTCATGTCACTACATAAATCTGTTAGTCAACGTTGTCTTCGTAAAGGCGCTTTCATACTGGCTTTCAGATTTTTTATCAATAAATGAGAATAGTAAATTATTTAAGCTGTAAAAAATACTTGACAGATCTCTAGGTCATTCATTTCTGTTTAATAAGTTCCTTGTGTAATCTTTTAGCCTAAAATCAAGAAGAAATGCATTGACAAAAAAGCTGTGTGTAAAAATTTTCAATGAATAGTATTTATTATGTGATATTTGACGTAGCTACTGTACTAGGTTATTATGTCCAAGCCTTATGTCGTAAAAATTAATAATGTGCCTTTCATATCCTGGCCGTATGCAAATTATATGTGAACGCGCCTCAACACACGCATAAAAAAAGAGTTGTTTTGAATTTCGAACGTAAAGAAACATGGCGCCAAAATCGTCGGTGAACGATCGCGCGTGCGTACCGCAGTAGGCCAATGGATTCCAGTGTGAATTCATTGGTCTACCCAAACGCACGGCGAAAATTGTTGAAGCGTGCCTTTGACAATCCCCGAGCTCTCAATATTCATAACGGGCCTACTATTGTTTCCCGCCTTTAGAGACGTCACGTATCCGGCGCCATCTTGAAAGGGACGTGCTCAAACCCATCCAAAATTAGAAGAGCCTTAAACTATCGCGACGTTGGGATATCTGCAAACTGCGTGTAACGTTTGGAGGTCTATATATAATGGTGCTTTTTATGACCCAAAGAAAATTATGAATGTACGTTGTTGTGCATTGAAATCAGCTAGCTACCAGTGAGGTGGCCGCGTCGCCATACATTTTAATTTCTTTTCCTAAACTATGACTTATGTGTGCCGCGAACGCTCAGGAATGTGAGTGATGTCAACCTTTTTAGGTCACAACTCACAGCTAAATTGGTTATAAATAAAATGACGCTTTAATAAGATTAAAATTTTAAGGATACCCCAGTTAATATGATTTACGAGCGACTCAAGCGTCCGCCCGAGCGGTTAAAGTGTTTTAAAACATAAATTATTTTTAACAATGATTAACCGCTAAGATAAGGCAATAAAAATTGTGACCTCGTGCAAAAAAAAAACTTGTTTAACGATGTGTTTTTTTAATTTTTACCAAGTACCTTTTAATGTGGTTACCCTATTCTGGGTTATATGACCAATTTACATCAAGTGCGCCGATTTGTTGCCGGCCCTGGAAATAGGGATGGGTACTCACGACTCAGAATCAGAATCAGAAATCATTTATTTGCAAAGCATGTAGGATCCAGTACATTCCACCGAATGGCATGCAACATTAAGCATTAAAATAATCATAATTATTACAAATCTATATGTCAGGTAATCAATTTTCATCATTCATCAATTCAATTTTCATCGAGTCATTGATTTAATGTTGTTCTTAAGTTACTTGAAACTAAATTAACGATTCTTCGATCAACGGAAAATTATTTTGAGAATGTAAATGTAATTTCGAGAAAGATTAGATTAGGGAATTAGGGATTAGGGATTAATTAGGGGTGCCAAACGGAACCTTATTACTAAAGCCTTCGCTGTCAGCGGGCTGTATCTAGTGAACCATAATAAGTAGAAAGTATTTGAGTGTGTAATGTGTATTTCTATTGCCGCTAAAAATACAAATAAAGTATAGATAAAAACCAAGGGTACACAAGAAACGTGTTTTTTTAATATATATATAGTGTTAAATATTGTATAGTGGTACGGAAACCTTCGGGCAAGTTTTTAAGTTCCAATAAAACGGCACGTGCATAAAAGTGTAAGTACTAAAAATAAACCGTAAATCGAGTAGCTCAGTTGATCGTTGAGTCAACTCATGTGACACAAATCCAATTTGGTGATGATGAACGAGAACGAAGAACGAATGAATTATTTTTATTTTATGAGTAATTTGCAACATCGTCATGTGAGTTTTTTTGTTATAAATAAAAAAACCTGATGCTTTAAAAAAAAATCTTCTTACGCTTTCAAAAATATAATTGTAGAATTTAATTAAACAATTTTCCCCATGTAATATAAAGTATCTTAATGAGTTTCATCAGTTGATATCCATCAAAAATAATCAAAATGACTTTACAGCACTTATCGAAGCCCTCACAAACTGTTAAGTTTAAAAGTTCTCAATACAGCAATAATAATCGAGCCCATCCACGCTTTTTTATGGAGTTGTAATAAAAAACGTGGATTATTTTGTGGTAATAAATCATGGTCACCGTAACGAGCTTCTTCGAAGTATGTAATGTAGTTTTGTAAAGCGACATCTATAAAATATAAGTTATACTATATCAAAGATCGGTTTTATGAGCAGTCTAGGATATTTAACAGTAGCAAGCTAAATGCATTAAATAATGAGCTATTTATTTCTCTAAGCTCGAAATGTAAGAAATCATTCTGTGAACATCATTTATGCTCTTTCTTTCTCGATATTAATTTCCTAGCCACGTCTGAGATAGTGTTGGATGCTTTTCGATAATGAAAAAGCCAGGCTTTTCATGCTTATGATGATTTGTAGCGTTTTACTGTATGCTTTCATCCCATACCACGGACTATTCGCTTAGTTGACAACCTCTCTTCAAAAACATTACGCAAAAACTCATAGAAACAGGTTGATGGCCCATCCAGTACTAACAAAACCAGCTGATAACATCTCATTCCCATATCAGAAATCAAATATCAATATATCATACATCTTACATAAGCGATCAAACATTTTCTACGTACGACCACGAACTGTCGCAGACCCAATAGAAAGTAGCTCTTGCGCAACCGAACGTACCTTAAAATTTCTAATACCTCGTAAATTCGCGTTACATAAAGAAATCATCGCTTAAAGAATATTGTAAATCTTTTATACTATCAATTAATTATGGTTTCGTAATGTCCGTGTTGGATTCTTAAGTTTTGTGGAAACACGCACGCGGTCATGGTCGATATTTTCGTTAACTGTTTTTTGTTACGCAATTTAAAGTAAAAAGTTTTATCCCTACCTATCTTGTTTTGTTCGGAGAGTTGAGAGAAATTGAGTAATGATAAAAAAAATGGAAGCGAAAATGTGTTTGTGAAAATACGGGACAATCCTGGATTTTCCCAAAATGAGGCAAACCCTACTCAAAAGTGGCGTTATTTTTGTTGAAGAAGCAAACTGTTTCTATGGGATTTAAACCCTATGTAATTATAAACTGGATGTAAATAACTGACGTATATAAAGTCTTCACGTAAGAAGAAGCAGTAAGTCGAAATATTTTAACACAATAATTGGATATTACGTACACATTATTTACTGCTTCCTTGTGCGTAATAAACGTGTGTTTACCAAAATCGTATATTATGTTACCACAGACATCGCAGAACCAGCCTTCTGAAATGCTGTAATAAGCAGTTTCAAATTACATCATACTCATACTAAAATCTAATTACTTAATGTAAATGGATTAATGAACATCATTCTAATGACAGCTCACAAAAAAACGTCTTTACCTAAGCGGACTAAAGCTAGTAGGTAATGGCAAATTCGACCAATCTTTTATACCGAATTTTTGACAGTTTTTCCAAACAAAAAATGTCAGACGTCAATTTTATTCCACGGATAAAAGTTGTCTTTGGTCAATTCAGCACTTAGTCGCAATTAATTCGCAATTCCTAGCCACCCTATTACCTCTTTTAGCTAATCAGGATTCCCAATGGACCCTCAACGGATGCCTTACCACATGCGTACCGTCTACCTTTCCTCAGACGCGATAAAAACTGCTTGAAACGCATTTCATTTTCTCTTAGAACTCGTTGAACCCTAGAGACGCACAAAATGCGGCGCTGCAACAATTTGTTGCGTGCGGTGGAGAAGGGCAAAAAGCAGCGTGCGCGCATTGCACACAAGATGCCTGCCCATTAAAATTCCCGCCCGCGCACCGCTGTCTATTTAGAGAAATAATAGTTATCATAACGAACCTTTAGCTTAAGGACTAATGCGAAAAAAGGAGTCTATGGTTCGTCGCGGGAAGTGATCTTTTTGTGAACTAAGTACTGAGATTTAGAATTGAAATTTTATTCTGACATAAGTGCCTTGATAATCCTGCCAGGGTTGCGGGTTAGTCCGAAAAGTATACCGGGACCTTGGCAACAGGCAACTGAAGGAACACGGGTGGGTTTTAGTCAGTAAAAGTCTGACACGCCTTTCCGCTACACCCAGAGCGGGAGAAGTCATTGGACGATTTCCAAACCTCAAAAAAAAAAAAGCTCCTTGACAATGTGATATTGTGTCAGCGATAACGATGATGTAAAAGTAGTACGTATTGGATTGACATAAGCTAGCAAAAAGCTTATGTCATATTGAAAGTCTAAAAAATACGAAACACTTTAAAATCGAGTGACACTATTGCCTTTTTTTTTTTTTGAGGGTGGGAAATCATCCAATGACTTCTCCCGCTCTGGGCGGAGCGGAAGGGCGTGTCAGACTTTTACTGAGTTAAACCCACCCGTGTTCCTTCAATTGCCTGTTGCAAAGGTCCCGGTATCCCTTTCGGACTAACCCGCTACCCTGGCAGGATTATCAAGGCCCTTAGGTCAGAATAGAATTTCAATTCTAAATCTCAGCACTTAGTTCACAAAAAAGATCACTTCCCGCGACGAACCATAGACTCCTTTTTTCGCATTAGTCCTTAAGCTACACACTATTGCCTAGGCCCTCAGTTTCCTCAACACAGTAGTATTAGACATTAGCAAATAGATCATACAGGGCATCTCTGTTTGCTACAACGCTCTTTGGGCCGTCCCAGTTAGTTGCTCCCATATTTAACATCATAAACAACACCAATTAATATTCAATTAACTTAAATTACAGGCTGAAGATGTAATTAACAGACGCACCTCGTTTTCCAATACGAAAAAAAAAACAAATAACCTTTCGTCTAGCCGCTTAATTTTTTTGATACAAATCTTAACGATGTAAGGAGATTTAGTGGGTGAGAAATATACTGGCCTATTATTATAGTGTAATCATCCCTCCCTCCCCCCTTCGGAGGATAATGAAAGGGCTTACCCGCCACACCTACTCAAATACAGTCCCACGCCTGATCCAAGAGGAATTTTTGGGTCAAAATTACTATTATGAGCCCTTATCGTTACATAATCTAATTTTCGGAATTTGAACGCATTTTTTAGGAGTAAACTTGTTAATTTGTTATGGATGCGTTCCGAACAGCTAAATGGGAAGAATTTGCGTGTATTTGATGTTGATGCATAGGTATAAAAGGCAAAAAGACATCGCATAGTCATTGATATAAAAAAAAAAGAATCGTGACAATGTTACTATTTAAAGTGGCACATTTCATAAAAATAGGTTTATGTATTATTTTTAATGTTAGGATCAGAAATTCTGGAATCTTTCCGAAAATAAAAGTCTAAATTAAGTTTCGTCGCTAAGCTGGATGCCACCAGCAACTTGTACACACTAAAGGCTATTTTTATACATGGGACACTAATAAAAACAAAAACAAAATTTCAGGTTCAAGGCCTCATTCGTTATCGTGCCAAAAAATGCCAAAAGAAAAAAGAAAGATTTGCCCAAAATTGATCGGAACCGGTTTTCGATCCGTTCAGAAGATTACCATTAACAATCGGAAGACGTGCTCAATAAAATACACAATTTTTCAACCTCACAACTTTAACGTATAAATTATCAAAAGATTTTGGTGCAAACATTTGTCAGACGTGCACATCGTTATGCTATCAAAAGGCATTATTTTTTAAACATATCATCGAGCAAAAAGTAATAATACATTCTGAACAGGGATATCTTACTTATTATCATCATTGAAGTTGAAATCCTGGCAAGTTTTTGTCTTTATTTTGTAACTAATTTAAAGCTGGAAGGTGATAATGTATGGATTCTCATTATCATCGTCATCATCATTGAAAGCCTTGTTCCATCCAAAGCATGTGTCGAACAGCACTAATTGAGAATGTTAGTTCAAAATGCTACATTTGTCTTCAGAATACAGCTGCATCCTTTAAGACACCTTTTATCGCAAGTATCTTTCTATCCATTCTAATTCATACTAATATTATAAATTCGAAAGTAACTCTGTCTGTCGGTCTGTCTATCTGTCTGTTTGTCTGTATGTTACCTTTTCACGCCTAAACCACTAAACGGATTTCGATAAAATTTGGCAAGGAGATAGATGGCAGCCTGGGGAAGGGCATAGGGTACTTTTTATCGGCATACCACGCGGGCGAAACCGCGGGCGGAAGCTGGTTGTCGATAAATCCACACTTGTTCAAATGTAGGGGAAGTACGTCTAAAATGACGTACCGATCTGTTTTTTGATCATATATTTTAATTTAACAGCTAAGAGGAGAGGAGAAGAGTCGTGGAGGAGGAGGTCGTGGCTACGTAACAGCCGCACGGATCGATCCATCAGGTTAAGCTACGCTTGCCGGGGTTGGTCCGTGGATGGGTGACCATCTTTACATACCGAGACTCCTCCTCGGAAAGCACGTGAAGCCGTTGGTCCCGATTGTCATTTGTGGATCTTTGATTCTTTGACAGTCGTTACGGGTCGTCAGAAGCCCGAAAGTCTGACAACCAGTCTTACCAAGGGGTATCGTATTACCCAATTACTGGGTTGTGGAGGTCAGATAGGCAGTCGCTTCATGTAAAATACTGGTATTCAGCTGCATCCGGTTAGACTGGAAGCCACCCCAACATAGTTGGGAAGAGGTTAGGCAGATGATGATATTTTAATTTAACATAGTTACAATCAGTGTTTAGTTGGAATAATCAACTTTGATTCCATTAGTTGTAACCTACGTAAACTTGTAATTGAATAGGAAGTCATAAGTCTACGAATCGGCTGAGAAAGATGTTTAAAGGCCAAAATGGTTGACATAATCGAAGTTACACGATAAATTGGCTAAAAGCATGCAATAATGAATTCTCATTTATCTTCTTTCAATTAAAAATAGCTTTTAAAAACTAAGAGAGAGGTGCCTTTTATAGAATTTTATAGTTTCGCGTGTAGACCAGAACTTTCCATTCATAGTTATTATTAAATTAATCGATGTATTAATTGATTTCGCTATAGAAATTCTGCGATAACTCGATTTCTCAGTATCGGAGAGAAAATAAAAATGGGCTGTTCATTAAGATTGGAGAGTAGTTAAAATTAATAGTAATAGTGGCCTTGAAATTCCACAAGTTTAAGATCAAAGTTTACTGCTTCATTTACCTTGTGTTTGCAGATTTATGACTCACAGAGCGGGCACAGTGTTCAGAGAATGACAATTTTAAATCTTTCGTCAATCAAGAGGGCTCAGTAAAAAATAAATAAAAAGTGTCAGAAATGAGAGCATTCACGAGAATTTGGTACATAGATCATCATCTGCCTAGCCTTTTCCCAACAATGTTGGGGTCGGCTTCCAGTCTAACCGGATGCAGCTGAATACCAGTATTTTACATGGAGCGACTGCCTATCTGACCTCCACAACCCAGTTACTGGCACGATAGCGCTTGGTAAGACTGGTTGTCAGACTTTCGGGCTTCTGACGACCCGTAACGACTGTCAAAGATCTACAAATGACAGCCGGGACCAACGGCTTAACGTGCTTTCCGAGGCACGGAGGAGTCTCGGTATGTAAAGATGGTCATCCATCCACAGACCAACCCCGGCAAGCGTAGCTTAACCTGATGGATCGACCCGTGCGGCTGTTATTACTTAGCCACGAGCTCATCCTTCAAATTTGGTACATAGATACAGTATTTATTTATTTTTACTTAAGGTATTGAAACTGATACCCAAACAAAGCCAGGGCTTGTATGCAAAAACTTCGTCAAGTTTTAAATCAACTCCTCCATAATTTCTGCAAATAATCGTCTCTTTATTTTCAAACAATAGACAATTACAAATAGCATTTAAAGACTGACTGACGGATGCCACAAGAAACGATTCGTCAATATAACAAACGACCAACTAAGCTTGACACTTCATTTGACATTTTCTAAAAAGAGGCAGGTGTCAAGAAATTATGGTGGTTTGTCGATAATTTTCTTTATAGAAAGTGACTCGTTCCCAGCCATGGAAAGCTGCGTATGGAAAACGTATTTCACTAAGTGAAAATGCGCGGTAATCAGTGTTGGTGATGACGTGGAGCACAGTTTTCTTTTATAGCTTCATTTTGTATGATGACAATGCTTGAGTTTCGTACTGGTTAATAAAATCTTGCTTCGTATTCTCAGTTTGTTTTACGACAATTACTGTAATTGGAAATTAAAGCAATGGTTTTCGAAGCAGTAAAGTTTTGGAGTTGTAACACTGACAGTTGTGCTTTAGCGACTATACTTTCTCTAAAGTGTAACATTAGAAGTTTTGTCAGGCAATTATGAAAGAGGATTATTTAATTCCCGTATAAATATTTTAATCTTTTAAATATTATCGCCTTTTATACTCGAATGATCTTTTTACAACTTTCTGGCCTTTCAAAAACTGTGTTTATCGTTTAAGTTGGAGAAATAAATACATTTTAATATGATATTAACGAAGTCAAAACTGTACATTAAATATTTAAAAAAGGAATGTATAGTTTTTCTAATTTTTGTCCGTTTGTGTCGATGTATGTTCCGGATTGGCGCAAAAAGGGCTGAACGGCCACGGACAAAAGGTAGTGTCAAAATAAAATAAGTAACGACTCTAGAATTAATTATTTCAAGACGAAGGCAGCGTATACCACCATCAATTGTCCCGTACCAAACCTTTATTGTATTTAAATATGATGTTACAATATCTTAAAATAGCGGGCGGTTGCGCGGGCGCAAGTCGGCGCGTCGCGCAGTGGGCGTGACAATTTATCGGCGGTAATGGCGAAAGTGTCGCCGCGGCCTCTTTGATCCAGCCCCGGTAATGCTGATTAATTATTCGCGATCCAGAGAAATTCTAATTTATATGGTGCAGTTTGCGAACTGTTTTAGAAATTGTCGAGTAGGCGAAACTGTGAAGGTGTAGGTTGAGCTTGGTTTTGTAATAAAAGTGGACTTTTATGGCCAAGAAATATGTTGTGTAATTTTTCTACGTATACGTGCCATTTTCGAGCTAATCTGATAGTTTTAAGATACATTTTTGAGTCAATTACATACTAACTTTTGGGTTTTGCGTGTCCGAGCAAAAACCTTGATAAATTAAAGGCAAACCTTTTAATACCGAACCAAATATCCAATGTAGGTAAAATCGAACCCAAACTTGAATGAATTGAACTGTTCCAAGAACCCGTCAATAAAAAAAAACTTCACTTACCTAAACCGAGTTGCATATATTATCGCATAAACCTCGATGTAAGGTAGATCCGGCCACATCGGGAAAACAGAAATATCTATCACTAGTTTACGATAACCAAATTACCGTTAAACCATTGTAAAATAGCTAACTTGTATGTAAACCGGATTCAATGAATTCAAATGAAGGTTTGTAAGAAATTGGCGGCGAAATTTCAATGAGAGTAAATTATCTATTTGAGTTCCCAGAATAGTAAAGAGTGACTCAATTGATGTGATGAAGTATGTAGTTCATGCCTTTGAAGAGAGCCGACTGATAAACGAAGATCTAAGAACAGAAATAGCTAAAATATAACATCAATTTGATGAAAGGGCAAAATACAATGATATGAACACCAAATATTACGACAATTGAAAATAACAATACGACGATTGAGAATAGCAAAGATTAGACATCATTTTAATATGAAAACAGGTTTTATCTTACGAACATTTTTTAAGCAAACTTGAGAGAGTCTGACGGACGATAACATCTTGATAAATAATATTCCCTTCAACAACCTTAATAGACACGAAGAAGAAAAGTAATATTTTCTCATCTTAGTCCATAAGACGCTGTTCATAGTATTCATAAAAGTACATACTGGCCCCGCACAAGTACACACAGTCGATGAACACGAACGAAGTCAAGGTGAGACGTCAACGCTTAAACAATCAAGCCGATTGATTAGATCACGCGAAACAAATTATTATGTCGCTGAGAGACAGAAATATAGATAACGACTTGTAGAGTAGGTTTGACAGCTAATAAGTTATTTAAGAGAGGCTAAGTACAAGAATAACGTTATGGATTCTTAGCATTGTTCGTTGCCTTCGTTAATTGACTTTTCTCCACTGACCCTTTAACCTATATATATTATACGACAATAGTTAAACACCCTTTCCTTTTATATTTATGTTTATCTATAATACTTACTTTATATATATGATTATTCTTTATTTCATTTTTCATACACATAAATTATATTTTTTGTTTTGTATGTTTATATATTTTTTTCATATCATCCATTCATTATAAATAGTATACTCATACTGTAATAATTTACCCTTTAGTACGTTGTTGTTCATGCAGACTTACTTTAATTCTATTTCCCATCAACAAGTCATTAACTTCTATCATCTTCTTTTACTTCTTTTCTCTCTGAGAACCTTCTTTCTGGGAATAAGTGCATGGTCCCTACTTCAAATAATTCATACCTATCTACCATGTACATACAGTTTGTTTCATTTACTTAATATAAATTATATTAAAACAATATTACATTCAGTTCATCATCAGGTTGAAAACCACCATCTGGTTATCGAAGGCCTCTAATATTTTGATACCAGTTTCCTGTTCCTCTATTTCATTTCTTCCTATGTTATTAGAAAGAGAGGAGAGTAATGAAATATTTTTAATTAACGGTTCATTGATAGGCTTTGTCAGAAATTACGTCCCGTTCGCTATTGTCGTGCGGACCCCGATTGATTTGGCCAAGTGAACTGGCCGAGTGGCCATACGGTATTGGATAAAAATTTAATTTAATTGAGAACCGAATCAATAAATCCTTTTAAAGGAAACATAAGGAAAAAAAAGGATACTAAACAGATCTATTGCCTAGAATAAAGCCGGTTAGAAGCATGGATAGATAAAAGATGCAATTTAGGATAAAATATTATAGAGAGTAACAATTGATATTATATCTATGCTAGCTGTAGTAAAAAGAATATCGCTAAAAACACTCACCAAACAACAAACATTCAATCAGCTCCTACATTCTCAGAACCCAACGAGTCATCAAAGGAGGTCACCCTGACGACTCATTAGTGTCAATACGACCAACAATAAGTAATTGCCAACAGTGACGTCTGCCGATAATCTTCTACTAGTCCAAATACACGTAAAAAAAGTTTTGTCAGATCGCGACCAGGCCGACGACTCAATCGGATCGGCGATATCTGCACTAAATGGTCTGTCATTAAGGCTGCGCGGGCGCTTCTCCGCGCATGCATCAACGCCACAATGGCACGATCTACAATTGAGATGTAAACGATAGTATTGATGGCAAATTGCATGATTACTGCCTTAATGATGTCTGGAGTTGACATTGTTACCACTTAATTTTTTCTCAAGAGATGCTCGTTAGATTTGTTTTCATAATTGATGCTAATGAACGTCTACGTTACCGCTTCCCGACAAAAGCTTAGAATTTACAAAAATCATTAGAAAGCGAAATTAACACTCACAATTAACTGCTTTTAAAGGGTTTCCTCGTAAATCTTGATAATGAAATGCTTACCGACTCAATGCGGACGCACTTTGAGGAATTCCGAGCTCTACTCCTTTCAGCTTTAAGTTAATTTTCGTTCGTAGCAAGGGGTAAAGATAAGTCATTGGAAAGTGAAATGGGGGCGCACCTGACTTTGCTTTCTTTACGTCTCGGTGTTCTTTTTGCTTCAGTGAGAGTGGTCTAGATTCGATAATTGTGTCGGTAGCGATTCCGTGACGAGTTCGGAACGCCCTCCCGGCACTAACCACGGGAAGCTGATTCATCGCCACATCACTTTCCAAAGGCTCACAATTTGCATTGCTAATTGAAATATTAAAGACGTAAAAATTCCCAGCGTGTTCACGGCTAATGCAAATAATTAGAAATCCATTCATCTACTTAGCTCTCTATTGACGACCATTCAGGATTGTTGAATGAATATGGATGAATTTTTTATCGTTCAATGTCTGCTAATTGAGGCGAGTTTGCTTTGGTACGTGCAGCGTATTTAGTCATTTGAAGACTCATAATTCTAAATGATGGTCTTTGACAAGTTTTTTATCGTCTGCTGAAGCATGGCTATGGCTTTTATCTCGTTGTGTTCACCTGAACATTGTTAAAGATGGCTTCTCATCTTGCGCAGTTCCTTCCGGCGAATGTTTTAACAGATACCTGTTGAATGTAAAAGTTGCCAATATATTATAATGAATGGGCTAATATATCAGGCTTAACAGAAACACAATACTTGCTTCTACTTAATTTTTACAAACTGGTGTTAGTTTATCCTTTGTGCCTTGATTAGTTGTGGCTTCTCATATAACGTTATTAATCGATTCTATAATAAGATTTGCATGATTTGAAGACTTTAATATTATGAAAAGATAAAAAGTTAAGTTTCTAATTGTCACTCACACTAACGAGTGTTTATGTCTGACAATGACCGCTCTGTGGGGGTTCTCGTGCCCTTATCGCGCAGTGTTTGTTGAAAGTCATGAATTCGTGATTCTATCAACATTTTAGTTTCATTGTCACTAGTTTTTGTATCGAGACTCGTCTGATTTTGATGCGATAGAAAGTAAGTTCACTTTTTCTATTGTCATTTTCATGTTTTGTACTTTTTTATTTGTTTTGGATAGTGATTTTATAATTTTCTCCGCCACACTTCCTGTTCAGGCACAAACTGATGTTGATGTAACCTATCACACTTTCTCTGAGGATTGCCGTGTCTTGTAAGCTGAGAGATTGATGATTAATCAGTACTTGAGCTAGACTCGTGCGCAGACTCCGCGGCGCCCGGCGCAGCGCTATCGCGCATCGGGCTTCGCGCGCGCCGACGAAAGTGCAAGTCGCCCAGTTCTCACGACCCCCCTCCGCCGCGCCACTGCGCACGACCTCCATCTACCGACCGACTTGAGAAACTATCGATTATTGTAATTCGAATTATTTACACTTTCGGAAAGTAATCGTGGCCGCGCAATGCGCGCATGCGCGTGCGATCGCCCGCGATAATGAACGCCATGTTTGGTCGGCTACGTTGCCAAGCATGTTGTTTGAAAATGTTTCATTGCTTTGTAATTTAAAGTCTGTTAGTTAATTCTCTGCAGTAGATGTAGATAATTCGATTAAAAGTAAATAAATAATTATTGTTATCAAGTGTAGGTATACTAATAAAATGAATAGTTATGTAATGAATGCACCAGGAAATAAGACGTGGTTGGATTTAACATTTAAATGTTATAACTTTTATGTTAATACAGGGGGAAGCAAATTAACTCGTTTAAACGTATTGATTAATATTAATAACCAGGTTCAAGTTAGCTATAGGAAATTGCCAATTACCGCTATACCTTCCAATCGATCGCAAGTCACTGCTTCGAGAGGCTGTCTGCTCAAACATCAATTACGAATCTGCCCCTTCTCACAACAAAAGAGAGTTTTCTATGATGATCGCCAAGAGACATCGCATATGTGAGCATTTGAGGAATCTCGGGTTTACGTGGACTTTTCCCTTGCGGTTCCTGTCTTCAATTCAGGCGAAGGTCGGATAAATAGCCAGAAACTCCCATCTTGAATCCATAATCTATTTTATACTTAATTGAACATCGATCATATTAGCATGGAAATGCATAATGTAACCCTTTCTAAGCTGCCTTCTACCATGGACCGAACGCAGTTTATCAACATTCATAGCCGGAACACCATAGAATTCATGAACTGATATGTCAACATAATTTCGGTTTATACAGGTATTAGAGCTGTCATTTTAGGATAATATTTTATGACTAATGTTGCTGTCCAAGTATGAAGCGTCAGCGTTTTAAGATGATCAGATGGTCCAGTGGAAATAAGAAATGAAATACCAAAAACTAAAACAAAAAATAGTCTCCGTCTTCTTTTCGTGTGGTTAGTGGGTGTCAGAGTTTTAAAGCTGTCTGAAGGCCTCTGACTTGGCTTCCTCACGATGTTTTCCTTCACCGTTTTTAAAGCAAGTGATAATTATACAAAAATTCGGAAGTTTTTATTTTTCACTTTTTAGTTGAGGTACCTCACACAAATTCGAATAGCATTAACTGCTATGTAAATAACAGTGACGGAGTAACTAAGAACATCGTCCACATATACTAAGGGCTGATTTTACCAAAGTCAGATATCTTTTATCCGTGGAATAATAATGGCGTCTGACAGTTTTTGTATGGAAAAACTGTCAAAAATTCAAAATTTGGTCGCAGGATTCTTATCCTGCGACCAAATTTTGAATTTTTGCGAATTTCACCAAACTTTTATACCGAGTATAAGTCTTCTTATACTCGGTATAAAAGTTTGGTGAAATTCGCCCTAAGTGGGAAAAATACGTAATATTAAAGCTAACTCAAAAACTACGCAAGCAAAGTTAATAAAATGTATATGGGACCACCTCTGAAGCATGACCTACCAAACCAAAAAAAGAATCATCAAAAGCGATTCATAGTTGGCGGAGTAATCGCGTAACACACACACAAAAAAAGAACATATAGACGAATTGAGAACCTCCTCTTTTTGAAGAAGTCGGTTAAAAATATTGAGAGAAAGGAAGACGCCTGCAGAAAGGGTAATTTTCTCAGCAGTTGCTGGTGGAACACCTAACGTTGATTTTCATGTAACAGCTTTGCTATGAGTTGATGACACAGAAAAACAAATGAACGTTGCAAAATGAAAGAGATAAACAAGGGTCTAGAGAGTATAAAAATAACCAACCAAAGACAAAACAGTCTTCTCTCGCTTCTGCCCATTACTCGAACGCCTCCACCAAGGGATAACCATAAATAATACCATAGACATAGAGTATCCCATGGCTTCAGTAGTTTTATGGTTGTCACACAACAAATTTATGGTACTCATGGGAATCAGATGACTTCTAACATACACGGTAGCTTAATAAAAATAAGTTAATGGGTTTTTGGTAGTTATGGTCATAAATTAAACGATTTTCGTAAAGTTTTATGGGATTTTATGAGACGTTTTGAATTGTGACGTAACTAATATGGTAAGCTGGTTGTCGTCTAGTGAGAGTTGTAAATAATGGGGATAGGTCATGGGGGCTTAATGGTTATGGGATGAGGACTGGGAGTAATGCTCGTTGACCTATAAAAATAGGATATAAAGAATGGTTTTCGATACCAAATATGTTTCTAAGTTAACTTAGGACTAGTCTGGTAAAGACAGCCAGTCCGGTGGTTTAGAGTTCCTGTTGCTGAACAAGAAACCTAAGGTGTTGCAAGAGAAGCTTTTAGCGGAAGCCTAAGGGACAATATCTATATTTATAAAAATGAATCCCTATTTCCCTTGGTCACGCCATCACGCGTGAACGGCTGAACGGATTTGGATGAAATTTGGCACAGGGGTAGACCATGACTTAGAATAGGACATAGGATACTACTACTTTTATCCCGATATCCCACGGGATCGAGACTTACGCGGATGAAACCACGGGGCACAGCTAGTTATGTTATAAATGCGAAAGTGAGTTTGTTTGCTTTTTACGCTTTAACGCTAAAACTGCTGAACGGATTTGGATGAACTTTGGCACTAGGGTAAACCATGACCTGCACGCGTAGCATGATCACCATACGAAAGAATAGACAAAATGACAGATAAACAATCACTATCTGTCATTTTGTCTATTCTTCCGTCGACAAAACTCGTCTCTATGGTGGTCATGCTACGCGTGCTGTAGAAGGACATAGGCTACACAAAGTCGTGGGCAAAGGCTAGTTCTAAAATATAAATTCTAACCAATGCCGATGTAGATATGTACTATATCTAAATATATCCGACACATCGAATTCTTTGAAACAACAATAAAGTAAGGTATTAAACCCTATATGGTATTACGAATATGGCCCACAAATGCATGCAGGTTTGCATGGTAAGTGTAAGGCTGTCGGGCTAATCCCCATAAAATGGAATGGTAACTTAAATGGGCCGTTAATGTTGTAGGACTATGGTGTAATGTAATGTAGAATTTAATGGTTTTGTAAGTTGTTATCTGCCAATACAGTGGTGGGTTGTTAAGAACGCGGTGGGTTGTTACTACCTAAATAATTTGCAATTTGAGCATATTTCCACCTTTATGGGTTGTTATTCGGATTGAGACAGTATTTACCTAGGTTCCTACATCTATTTTTTTTCTAACCTACCTAAAATGAAGTTGTAGCGAATTGAATTTGGCATATTTTTACAGCGTAAATGACATGTGTTCATATTGATTTTTCTGTAATATAAACAACAATACTTGTGATATTGTTCCAGCAGAAACATAGCCCATATTATCAAGTTACAAATTATCGAAAAAATATGGAAAAACATTAAGTTTTCATTCATCATTTTTGGTATTACGGAACACATTTCAATAGCTAGTAGTGCTATCGCGTCAAGCAAATGTCATGTCAATGAACATGTGTGCGTGGTCGTACAGTTCACGGTAACTGTGTGTGCTCCGACAGGCACACTAGCGCAACATTTGTTGCACTCGATTCGTAGTTGCGATCGATGCTCCGCCGGCCCATTAAGTAAGGTTTAGAATGGATGAGTTACAAATGAGTTTTGAAAGTTATTTTGAAAATTAAAGGTAGCTTCACATAATAAACATACCTGCTCTCCCTACAAAAAACTATCTTAAGCCAAGTTTTTCAAGAGGATAAGTAGTGTTTTCTTTTAAGATGCGATCGTCATTGACGCATCTGGTTGATCTAGTTACCTTTGACCCTTTATAGTGACCCAACCCCACCAAGCGCGGTAATTATTCCAATATAACTCATTCATAGCAACGTTTATTGATATGTCCAGCAAAATCTCCCAATAGATACAGGCCCATACAAAATAATCTCCCAATTTCGCCAAGTAGTCAAAGATCGTTACAGATTATAACTCACACAGTCACCATTACAATAATAATTTTCAATTTGCAACTCCCGCGCGATACGATCTAACGGCGCACGCGCAGCTGTCATTCGATACGCATAGATTTGTATTGTCGCTTTAATGCCATAACGGTGCTGCCGGTGACATGTGGGACTGACATACATACTCTGTACTTTAAGTACTTTTAGTAGGTATGCATATAAAATTATGAAGATTTCTTGACGGGTTTAAAGGCTGTGTCACACTTAATGCAGGCCAGATGGCATGTCACTGCTTAGATATTTGCCATTGATGTCTAAACTTCTTTCAATCTAAGCTAAATCTGCTTGTCATTGAAGTGTGTCCATGTCAATATCCTGTGTCGGCACTAGTTCAAGAATAATCGCTAATGTCGTTGAGATGTCCTGGGTGCGCCAGATCATTCATGTCAATAGTACAACGGGTAGGGTTCAAACTGACAACCAGTTACAACGGGTAGGGTTCAAACTGACAACCAGTTTGTCTCAAGCCGAAATCTGTTTCATTGAACACGTTGTACATAATTTTATTGCAACAACTGCTGCATCGCACAAGTTCTACTCAAAATCTGCAGCTCCCTTTAGGGGCTTGCTACAATTTTTACATCAATCAATCTGCCTAGCCTTTTCCCAACTATGTTAGGGTCGGCTTCCAGTCTAACCGGATGCAGCTGAATACCAGTATTTTACATGGAGCGACTGCCTATCTGACCTCCACAACCCAGTAACTGGGTAATACGATACCCCTTGGTAAGACTGGTTGACAGACTTTCGGGCTTCTGACGACCTGTAACGACTGTCAAAGATCCACGAATTACAGCCGGGACCAATGGCTTAACGTGCTTTCCAATGCATGGAGGTGTCTTGGTATGTAAAGATAGTCCCATCCACAGCAAGCCAACCCCGGCAAGCGTAGCTTAACCTGATGGATCGACTCGTGCGGCTGTTATTACGTAGCCACGAGCTCCGAGTACAATTTTTACATAAGACCCAAGAAACTATGTTGGCCTCTGATCACGGATGCAGCTCTTGATGTCGTCTCTCGCCATCCTCAACCGTCCATAGATCGGGTACTATAAAAGTTTTTACGCTGTTTCGCTCTTCTTTTTTTCTTCGAGACAAATTGGTTCTCATTTTAATTATTGTACAAATGCCTCCGGCGCGAAGACTCACTTCAAGTTCCGTTAAAGATTCGAGCTCCCTAAAAAGATGTTATAATGTCTCTGTAATAGGAATGTTACTGTATTTCGGACGTTATTTAATCTCGGGCAGGAAAACACTGTGCTTATTCTCAATAGCTTTTGCAATTTGTGAGCGTGCACGCGATTGAATTATATTATTAGAATAAAATATGTATGTATTAAATAATACGGGACTTTTGATTTTTTTTTAAATGTTAACAATTTTGATTATTAATACTTTCATTATTAATATTAAGACTTTTGATTAAAAGAAACCTTCGTGAAAACGATGTAAGAGAGTCGGTAATAGCATCTCTAATCAAGTTTCAAAAAGAGCTCCCTCGCTCTTTTTAAGAGCTGATAGAATTGCCTTGCACCTGAATTGCGTAACACACTGTCAATCACATTTCAAGGGTTTTGAAGGGAATTCCTAATCCATTGCTTCTTATGTTTGAAAAATTCTTCTGCTCAACAACGTAAATAACACGTGAACGCGGCGGAACTCTCAAAATCAAAGGAATTGCGATCAGTTGTCATTTTATCTTTGTTACGCTGATAACTGAGTAAGTATAATAAAGAAAAGTGAAATAATCCAAAAACGAAAAGTTCCAATCAGACACTAAGTTGTATATAGACGATTTGTAAGGCAATCTGTCACAGAAAAGTTCATTTACATCTGTTCATTGCACCACCACAGTTCATTAAACTATCCTCACACCAGAAAATACCAAACTGTACTACAATTACAACAAAAATAAAACACCGACAAATATAATTCGCACACGCATCGCTGAAAAAACGCGATGGAGTGAAAAAACGAAATCGTTGCTAATTTGACGCGAATCACGCAATGAGAGTAACTGTCACGGTGACGTAAGAGGTCACTGACCCCGGTGACAAACTGTACCTTGGTTTTGATGGCTCTTTTGCTAACTTAATAAGTTTGATTACCAAAGCTTCACGGTCTTTTATTTTGGATAGATGCGCTACGGCTTTGGTGACAAAAAATGTTTTATAGATTACCGTTTATTCTGATGCTGGTCGCTGAGTAAAAAACGCGTATAAATATTTTCCATCTGGAATTTCTCGGTGGCAGCCGGAGTCTGGATTTGTGCCTGGTTGATGCCAATAGGCTCGCCCCCTTAGCCATATAACTGGCGAAATGTGGGTGTACTAATGATACATCTCTGCCTAACCCTTCGGGGAAATGTAGGCGTGATGTTATTATTATATAGTATTGTATAGTTATTATTATATTATTATACAGGGGGCTTAAAACAGTCACTTTGTCAAAATCATAATAGGAAAATATTATGAATCATCGTAAAATGGTTCACATATTATGAATGCTTTTGTGTCAAATTAGAGGAATTGCTAATTACAGCTGGAAATTCAGGAAATGATGTGCTTTTAGAGGAATTGCCAATGTGGCCGTTTTTGGCCCACTGATCAAAGTCGTATAAATACAGAGAATATTATGGGATGGCGATGCCATTACATATGAGGAGTATGTAAGATGATGTGGTTTAGAAGGAAGTGAATACTGAGATGACGGCTGATCTGATAGTGATAGTAGTAGATAGATAGATAGTGATGTATATAGAAGAGACGTGCTGCACGTGCCTCTAAAAATTGGGATGAAAACAGGAGGATGATCGGTAATGTAACGTCGAGACGTTCAGGATAGTTTATCACAAATAACTTATTTGAATATCGACATTAAATGATATCTCGACGAGAATGAAAACCATTTCGAGTAAACATAAACTCAATACTTAAAAACCGCCACACGCAATGAGCAAGCTACGTGATCAATGCCCTCTCCTCCCGTGTGAGAAATAGCATTTTGTCCTGTGTACTGGGAGAACCACACTTTGCCTGTTTTTAAATCAAGTAATACTAATTAATGATGCATTCACACAATACTTCCCACTATTTCTCACGGCATTAAGGAAGTTAACAATGATAAATTGATGTTAATATATTATAAAGAGTATCATTTAAATAATAATAACCTGCAAATTACCATTATATACATAGAGAATCATGTTGTTGATATAAACAACGCATCCGATGACACTGAATTATGGAATGTTAATTAAATGTCTATTTTATGGCTAAACACTAAATTAAGACATTTTGATTTACGTAATGTAAGGATAAGCTACGATTTTCCTTGAAAATATTTCGGTTGTGATAAATTATGACGAAAACGACAAATCCAATTCGGAAGGCAAGGTTGTATAAAACTTTGTTTACAACGTAAATTATATCCCAGGTCAAGTGTCTGACATCAATCTACTCATGGACAATATAAATGACGTAAACGCCAGCAACTTACAAAATGGACCCCTATGTTATACAACAGACAATAGAATTCCTATTGTCGACTCAACGTTTACTGCTGGAAATGAATCTGCAAATTGTCTGCCATGAACTTCCTCACTTATCTACATTTTCATTTCTAAAACTAGCATCTTTGACAAAAATACCTTTTCCTTATGGAGGAGCATACCCTACAGACCTGCTACGATGCTTACCTTCCTCCTTTTACTTCGTCAGTTGGTAAATCTGGTATTATGTACACCATTCTCCTGCCCTTATCACAATTTATTTGTGGTCGGCGCAACATGTCCTTTTCTTCCAAAATTTTGTTAACTTTGACGAACCTGACTTTGTATGTCAACAATGACAAAGCATAGTGCAACACTTATCTATTTAAGACCTTGACATGTATGATTAATGAGTATATGTTCTTCACCTATGTTTCACAAATAAATAATTCTGATTCTGATTCTGATTCCATAATTCTCTATTAGCCGTCATCTCGGTAGTCACCCCCTTTCTAGCCATATTATCTTTCACACAGTCAATCCATCGTTTCTTCGGTCTTCCCCTACTCTTATAGCCATCGACATTCATACACAAAACTTTCCTCACAACATTTTCCTCATTCCTTCGCATCACGTGCCCATACCGTGACAACCGATTTCCGCACAACTTTTCAGTCACCGGTGCCAATTTCAGACAAATAAAAAAAAGTAATGTAGGATTATGTAAATTTTTAGTAATAATTTCGTCAACCAAAGATTTGTCTCACCCTTTCTTCAATTTTCCCAGCCCTATCACAGGGTCACTTGTCACAACAAGGCCGCACGGTCATTACTAGGTGCATGACCAGTAACCTACTTTCCACCGTATGACCTTCGCAACCCTTGGAGAAAACAGATTTTCGCATTCTGATGTTATCAGTAAAACAGGTGGGGTCTAATCTTTACTTAACTCGCTGGGAATTGAAAATGGTTGCTTAACATTTTATTAAGCTGGAAATATTGGTAACCTGAAATCGTTGCAATATTTTTCTGATTTCTGTCAATCTTTACGTTTCTAGTCTTACTGTATGTTCTGTTCGATTTTCTTTCTTTTGTTCTATCGTTGCTATTATTTATGAAATACCAGTAACTAAATAGTCATTGCCAAGTTGCAAGTCTGCTATATACATTTCAAAAATGTCATCGATTACTTATACTTTGTTCAATATAATACTAGCAGGTGTTTTCCTAAGACCTTGTTAATATTCCTGGGATAATTCCAGTCTCAAGTTTTCTAACATAATCGTTATTATAACGTGATGTCCATACTCCATTCTAATCTGTTGACATTTTTACGCAAAGTTGTAAAATAGATGGACTCAGACGGTGAGCGACTCTAGTTTATTTTTTTATATTTACATCTTTGCATTTTACTGCGTGTTAAAATTGAATATAAATGTTATCCTTTGAGGACACAACGAAAAAAGTCTTATGTAAATTGGCTTAGCCGTTTTTACTTTGAATATATAACTTACAGGTAAAAAACTTCATTGATAAACGTACCTATAATAATAATTAAACAGAGTGCCTCATACAAACTTAAATTACACTAATATCTCTTCTTCTTCTCATTCACTCTCACACACACACACACACCCACACACACACACCCACACACACACACATTAATATTATTAATAAATGTCTAGTTCTAGTTTTATTATTATTATTAAATGTCTATGTCTAGTTTCTACCAAAAAGTATAACTAAATTTGTGGTAATGGAACTCAGTTTGCTTTCGCTCCTGGGGTGGGCGCTAATAACTGCGACACAGTTATTAAACTAACGCAGTATTAACGTACACAAGACTTGTAATATGTTATTGTTCCAATAAAATATTTGTATTTGTATTTGTATATTTGTATTTGTATAATAATAATTCTATAATTGACTAGCCAGACTTATAAAAATTCTGCTATTCTTTTTATTTGCCAAACGAACCTCTGCTATTATAAATCAAACTAATAAGAGAAGGAAGATACACAAAAACATAATCATGATGTGTTGCCAAATAGACAGACGACCTTTAATTCCTGAGAATCCGATTATGTTTGAACGGATACTCGATATGCATCATCAAAAAGCAACAAAACATTTTGGGCTCCAAAGCTTAAAGATTTATTTTTATTTTATTCTAATAAATTGCAAGGGTGTCAAATTTGCACATATATCGATAAAGACTCAAATCCTCTTAGAATTTAAGAAGTATCAGATTACAAAATCGTTATATCAAATTCTAAGATTGGAACTTAAGGCAAAAAGGCAAAAGTCGTGATCGAAAAGAATGCTTTTTATGTGAAAGACTTTCAATTTTGAAACGTTATCTTTTTATAAATTCAATTTTCATTCCAATTCTGTCGATCAATTTAGCTGTTCCACTATTTTTAATAATGTTGTAATTGGCATTTTTATCGTAAGTTTGATAGCTGCCATCTGTACTAATAATATCATTCTACGCTCACATTTTTAATATTACTTAATACAATTTAATTTTCGGTCCAACTAGACTAGACCTTGCGATGAACTACTACCAGATGCAAAAGTTATTAACGGTTATATTTATTTGTCAACAGGCAAGCCGAAAGATATCAAAATGCGGGTATCTGTTCGTGGCTCCTGGGTGGGACTTCTCCAATCCGCTCTACAGAACAAAGGTAAGAATAAATTAAATTAATAAGTAAAACTCCTTCAATTAATGTATATCGATGATTTTGTTTGTAGTATTAAAAAGATGATAGCTGACAATAGTGTAAGAAAGTATATTGCTCTGCGTTTTAAATTGATATCTTCCAACTGAGAAATTTTTGAAGATTCTTCACATTTGCATTGATTTTATTTTCAACGCATATAATCACACATATCAATCGACACATTCTACCTCATCAAAATGAAGAGCACGGCAATCTCGCTTCAGTATCGGTAATCACACCTCAACCATACCTGACCTCGATACAGTCACGCCACACCCTCACTCCATATGCTAATCACACCAGTTGTCACAGTTCAATTGTTCCTCGTACCCGCGCAAGTCCTTGCCCTCTAATTACTTTCCCGAAGTGATTTTCATAAAGTACTGTTATGTGTGGACCCCATTGTTTCGGCTTATGGGAATTGTGAATATGTAATGCGGTTTTGTTGACATGGTATGGGAATGAAAGAATAACATGCACAAGAGGCTTTTTGCAAACAATTCATAAGGGCTTGACTGATGGGATTTTTTTATCAAGAGAACTACTTGGGGCATCTGTCACATACCAATTGAGTTCTTAGTACTTACCTGATAGCTTATTGCCAAGATATGTTCATGGGCTTATTTATTACCGTCATTTCATTAGTGTGATTACTAAAATCATTCCCCGCATGTCTCTCCAGGCGAATTGATAACGCGAATCTCGCGTGATTAATAATATTCTGCCAACTTAAATTCGCGCCTTAAAAAATCAGCCGCCATGTTTTTTTGACACTTTTTGGCGCCAAGACGCAGTCTCCTGCCGGGACCTTATCGTAATCTCCCGAGATTCAAGTTTTGGGACCTCTTTTTTGTTTGCATAATAATAATATTTCATGGCGTTCTTATCGATGATGCCATTCGTACCTGACTTTAATGAAACGACTAAAAAGTCAACAATGGATGCGTATGCACCGTATTTTGTGTGTGTCTAATATTCGGGACGCTGATTGGTCGTATCGATTTCGGAATGGCCAATAAGATTTGAATTTCTGAGCTGAATTCGTTTTATGAATGTTGCAATTTGTCGTTAGATGTTTCTCTTGAACACAGCTTGCTTGATCTCCGATTAGTTTATGAAGGAGACAAATATGGCAGATTATAGTTTTCAGACCGGTTTCTGTCAGAATGAGTAATGACTTTGATAGCTTCTAGTGCTTTCGACTTGTTTTTCTTTGTATAAAATTACCCTGAACTGTCTCGAAACCTGGAACCAGAAGTACAATCCTTACATAGTATAAAACAAAGTCCTCCGCTGCGTCTGTCTGTCTTCCTGTTCGCGATAAATACAAAAACTACTGCACCGATTTTCATGGTGTTTTCACCAATGGATAGAGTGGTTCTCGAGGAAGGGTTTAGAATATAATAATGGACATCAACGCGGGCGAAGCCGCAGGCATCAGCTAGTAATTTAATAAAATATAAATGCCGCTTAAACACAAGATCACCTGATTATTTCAGACATTTCATCATAACGGTCCTGTCAACTGATCAATATTAATTATTCGTCTGACACAGACATCAGGACCTCCACAACTTCAATACTCAATAATGATCCTTAGCTCCTTACCATAAGGGTTAATGGTATTAGTATTTTTGGTATTTACGGTATCTCAGTAAATATAATTTTGGAGATGTAGCGATAAGTAAAACGATCGCTTATTGATAGCTTCGATTTTATATCTAGACGTGTGCGGTTGCTTTATGTTCCGATGATGTTCATAACTTTTAGTTTAAATATTTCGATAGTATTTCATATGGAAGGCTGAATGATTTAGTTAATTTTATTTCCAAGAGTTGGGATATTTAAGATTCCTAATTTCGTCCACATAGGAATCTTAGATATTCTAATAGTAGTGAAGTTTTTATTTGTAGCGTAGTTTTATTTATTGCATTATTGTAGCGTTAAGTAGAAGAAATTCTAAAAAGAGACGAAAAATATCTAAAAGTTATGATATAAAATTTATTTTTTGGGAGATTATAAATATTCAACGTGTAGGAAAGATCCTATCCTTTGAACAGTAGTCGCAGCATTATCAATAAACATTAATCTTTTAATACCCTAACTATAGTAAACGTCCCATAACCCATTGACATTGAATCTTAACCCTAAGGACCATATTTCCGGCCATTCTTCAGGTCAAGAACAAAAGTACAAGGACAAAAAAAAAATACCTTTTGAAAAATGCCACACACTTTATTATACTACTCCACCCGCTATGGGCAAAGGATGATAGTGTTTACGATGGCAATAAATATGGATGTTCCGCGAAACTCGATTAGGGTCTAATGTGGTGGATTAAAAAAAAAGTGGAAGGGAAGTGGGGGGAGGGGGGCAGGCCACCCGATACTTTGTTACCCCGAAGGCTTATATTGAGAGCTTATATAATTGAGATTTATCGGTGTTATAATTGGATGAATTTGGAGGTTTACGTCGAATACTGCGTATGCGCATTGAAGGGTTTTCACACTGTGACGTCGAGGTATGAACGCAGTTTTATAGAGAATATACCTAGCTTGGAGTTATGATTGGAGAGGCCACCAACGGACTACGGCGTATAGGCGGAAAAGGCTTATTATTTACTCAATTCAAAGACTTCATCATCATTCACAGCCCAACTTCACTCACTGCTGGGCACAGGCCTCTCTTTTCTTGTGCCCATCCCCACGCTCCTGCGCCAGCCTCATCCAGGTTATCCGCGATGGCAACAATGTCATCCGCCTGTCTTACCGCCAGAAGATCGACACCTCATCTTCCAGTCCTTGGACGCCACTCATTCGAGCAGACTTATTTAGAACTAGCTTCCGCCCGCGACTTCGCCCCCGTGGTGCGTTGATAAAAAGTAGCCTATGTCCTTCCTCGGGATGCCATCTATCTCCTTGCCAAATTTTATCGAAATCCGTTCAGTGGTTTAGGCGTGAAAAGGTAACATACAGACAGACAGACAGAGTTACTTTCGAATTTATAATATTAGTATGGAATAATTTTGATTAAAATCTTCATTTTCTTATCCAGTTTATTAATTAGCAGCAATTATTTTAGCATTGAGCTTTAAAATCTCAATGAAAGAACTGACTTCTTTCATTGAGATCTAGCTTTTGCATAAGTATGCGGAATCCGCAACATCGACGATCAAAATTGTACAGTAGCCACAGCAGGGTACAGTACAAATATTTTCTTAATGTCTCTCGGCAAAATTCGTGCTTCCAAGTCGATTGAGAGCGTCCGGTTTGCACCAAGTGCAAAGGCAACTGATAGGAATCCGACGACTGAATAAACACGAAGTTTCCCGAGGGACATTAGAAAAATAGTTGTACTGTAAGATATTATTAAACACCTCAGCAAAACATTGGCTAATACACACGATTATATTAACTCACATGATTATAATTACCTATACAAAAAGAAATCTTTTCCACTGTAATGTCAGTCCGGAGTACTTAAAATGATATTATTCATGTCATAGACTACTTTCTAGCCGTTCCGATTGCGGGATTTAGTAACCACAGCTGGCAATAATAAGTAGATACAGAAGGTACATTGTGTGTCATACCTCTCCCATTGGACATCACAACACTAAGTTCGATCCTTAGCCACTCACAAAATCAAAAGTCATTTCAAAGAAGCCTGGCAATCAGTGCTTTTTGAACGTCAAAATTACATGAGAGAGTCCCCCAAAACACTTGCCCTTCACCACTTCCTAGTGCTTTAGCTGGGAACAAGAAGTGGTGCAACAAACTCCCCAGCAGCACAGCTGACCAGTTGATGCTTGATGCTGATGCATCCATTGCCTTTTCATCATTCTCCTGCCCTTATCTCAATTTATTTGGGGTCGGCGCAACATGTCCCTTTCTTCCATACTTCTCTATTAGCCGTCATCTCGGTAGTCACTCCCTTTCTAGCCATATCACACAGTCGATCCATCTTTCTTTGGTCTTCCCCTACTCTTATAGCCATCGACATTCAACTCAAAACATTCCTCATTCCTTTGCCCTTTAAGTAGAGAAATGAACCTTCTGTCCTTCCTTACTCTGTGGTCGTCAAGTAGTGCGGATCGCACGCACGACTGCCTATAGAAAGCAACACTTAGTAATTTTTACTCCATTTTTGTATCAAAGCAGGAAACACGGAAAGATTACATCAGTTCTTTAAATGAGATTTTTGAAAAGCTTGTTGTTGAAATAATTGCTAAGCTATTTGCATAGTTGCAACTTACAATTGATTTTGTAACTTAAATACGATTTGATTTGGAAACAAGACAGGACTTATCGCTTTATCAGTTAGTCAATAAGTTTATTATGTTGCAGTTTTGCATAGAATTGTTTTAAATATCTAGATTATCAACCCAGCCAAATAAAATAATATCCAATGTTATTTGTTAAACATTAATCGTGCAAAAAACTAATCAGGATGTGCCGAATTATATAATTTAAATCAATTATTAACATGATTGTATTCTAATTTGCCTTTTGAAGGTCGAACTAATAATCTTCGATGGTAATTGGCTTAAAAGAACGGCTACTAGCAGCTTAACACCTCTGAGGTCCTGCGGAGGTTGTGTTGTAAATCAAACTGCGAAACTGTGCCTTGAAAAGGACATAATAGTAAATGTCCTTCAAGGTCGCAGTGTCAAAAGGGTCACTATTGGTAAGCCGTTTAAAAAAAGGAATAATTTTAGTTATAGTTTTCGTACTTCCGTGTAGTAAAAAAATCTTTTTACAAAATTAAATTATTTTTTTCACATTTTGAGTGTTTTTTTTTGTAAAAAGTTTTTAATTTTCACTTTTCACCAAATATGATTTTATTTTATACTGCCAGACAAAAGCGTATCCCATTTATTCCCAAAGAATTTTAATTATTTTCTTTTCGTTCACACAATTTTCTCGACCCTCGTGAGAAAACCACCCAAGTATGAAATTGATAAATTCTGGGGACTATTTTTTAATCAAAATAAAAGGACTAGAAATAAAAAAGCATACAAGTTTTACTGTTTTTATTATTTCTCAAGTTTTTGAGTACTTATTTACAGAAGCGCGATTAGATCACTCCGAAACAAATTTTTCCATTATAACATCTGTCGGTCTGTCTATCTAAGTGATTTTTAATAGCAACTTCCTTTGTTACGTTGTGCTTTTTATGATAATTTAGTAGTTTTGAATCATAGTTAATAACTACACATACAACAGTTCAAAAGGTCCGACTCATTATAATAGATTGAGTTTTTTTTAACATAACATCACGCCTTTGTATCCCGAACGGTTAGGCAGAGGTGTAGCTACATTACACCCACATTTCGCCTATTAAGTTTAAGTCCATGTAAGGCGAGCCTATTGCCATCAACCGGGCACAAATCCGGACTCCGGGCTGCTACTGAGAAATTCCGGATAGAAAAACCACAGGTTCCCGGGTCCAGGACCTTAGCAGTAGCGCTTGTATCCGCTTGACCCACCAGGCAGTTGGCAGTTTTTTTTAACAACAGTAATATTCTCAGTGCGTACCTATCACACCAACATTTACTGGGAATCGTAAACTGACAAAATTTCTTGCTGCAATCGTTTTCATTGATTATTCATAAGTCAGTATTTTTACATTTTGTTTATCTTCATTGTATATTAATATCTTTTGCTTTTCTTTTGTTTTTAAATCTGTCGAAAACTTGTTGTTCCCAGCACATTGATTTCAGTAACATAACTAATAAAATATTTCCATAAAATATACTATCTTTATTAGACTATTAATATTGACTTAAAGCATTACAAATAGTAGTAATAAATACAATATTCAAACCTCATCGCTGTAGATTAACGCACTTAATTACATTTGTCATTATTAAGTCCCTGGATGTACACATTTCAATGAATTTATTTCTCTTCCAAAGATACGTAATCAGCTGCCAGATCCTACTGTACTTATACACCATTTTTTTCCTTTTTGCTTAATAAAAGTGGCGAACAGCCTCGCCTGGCCGTTAAGTGGTCGACAGATAAAAAGTAACTTAGAAGTCGATTTTTTGACGCGGCGTTAATTAAAACGTCATATTTTAAGTTGAAACCCTTGTTTGTTAAGATTTTTGATAAGCAAAGTGTTCATTGGATGCGGTGAAACTAAATTGTATTATTAAAATAGGTATAGTTATACTTCAAGAACACCAGACCAGGGTGAACGCGAAATATAAAAAAGTAGGTCGTGTTTATTATTAACTGGGTTTTGGAGGTCAGATAGGCAGTGGTTCCATGTAAAATATTAGTATTCAGCTGCATTCGGTTAGACAGGAAGCCTACCACAAAATAATTGGGAAAAGGCTAGACAGATAGCGTAAACGGTGCTATTATTCGAAGAAACTATAATAATTATTAATTATATCATATTTCTACCGCCACATGTTTCTCCTTGCGATACAATAAAAACCGCACAATACAGTTACGCAAAAAGAAATAAAACGAATTCAAATGGCAACGTCTCATTTTTTTATTTAATCATATTTACTAAAATTCCATAAGAAATTGCAAAAAATACTTAAAAAGAATTATGTAATGTGATAATATTGTTGGCTGCTTTTCTATTTTCTCGAGTTATGCCAGTTCGTGGGTTGCGTGTCATTTGTGCCAGTTGTCTTCAGAAGCCATTGTACTTTAGAATATTATAATTTTATTACCGTTTCAGAGTCAGACGAATTGTTTACGTAATGTTGCAAAGTATTTTTATCAACGTTAGGTAGCTATGTTTCTTTTGGATACAATTCGAGGTGGCTATTTATTTATATATTTCGAAGCCCTAACCAAACTAATAACATACACTCATTAATTACAACCCTACTTGAGAATATTGAGCTGCTACTTCTAGTAGAAGTAGATACAACAAAGATTTAAAAACGAAAAAGCCCAAAAGATTAAGTTAGAAAAGATACAAATGACTTCACAAATGAAGCAATATTACGAGCCCCGTAATATCCAAATGATTTCTTTATCAAACAATACAGATTATTAGTTCCCAAACCATCTATCTGCAGTAACAAGCTTTAGTTTCTCAATACTAGAATATTATCGGACAATAAACGCATTGTGCTTTACAACATTGATATAATCTATTGTTTTTATTATTATTGAGTAACCACACGATGCGGTATCTTGAAAAATTGCCAAATTCTGTTGCTGCGGTCAATCAAAGTCTTGAATTGATTTCGTACCTGATGTTAACTGTGTTTTAACTGTCTTTGTAAGTTTTATCTATCTCATTATTTCTTTAGTGCTATTTCAATTCGCCAACAGCTTAATTATATGAAGTTCCGAGTAAGGCTAGAGAGCAGTAGGTCCATTCTAAATATCACCCTGAAATTTTAGGTGAAATGTGCTGTCATTCTACCTAGGGATTGACACTATTGACAGCTCATTTCACCTAAGTTTTCACGGTGAATTTTTTTACATTAATTAATTTTACACAATCAATTTTTTTAGTCATCCATACTAATATTATAAATTCGAAAGTAACTGTCTGTCTGTATGTTACCTTTTCACGCATAAACCACTGAACAGTAGTTATTTATATAAGTAAAAATAAAAGCAGCAAGAAGCAAGGCTAGTTCCTGTAAAAACTGTCAGTATGAAAAGCTGATACAGACGGCCAAAATATTATTTCATCGCTGAATATCCTATCCTAATCCTAACTAATATTGTAAATGCGAAAGTGAGTTTGTTTGTTTGTTCCGGCACAGGGGTAGACCATGACCTGGAATAGGACATAAGATACTTTTTATCCCGAAATTCCCGCGGGATCGAGACTTACGCGGGTGAAACTGCGGGGCGCAGCTAGTTATAAAATAAAGTTGCGGTCTGTGAGATAAGGCTTTGAAAGTACTTGATATATTGTGATGCTGTTTTTAACCGACTTCTTCAAAAAGGAGGAGGCTCTCAATTCGACTGTATGTTTTTTTTTTTTGTATGTATGTTACGCGATTACTCCGCCAATTACGAATCGATTTGAGGTTATGCTTCAGACGTGGTCCCATAAAATTTTTATTAATTTTGCTTGCGTAGTTTTTGAGTTAGCTTCAATAATTACGTATTTTTCCCACTTTGCGTATTTATCATCACTTACATCCTGTGTACCTCAAGTTTTTTGGTCTAAAGGCAGAAGGACTTGTTATTTGCGTTCTCATTGTTTACCTTAGGACCTATAATGTCGTTTTTCCATAACACTCGTAAATCACTTGAGCACTGGTTGTTTATAAGTACACAAACACCTACACGAGAACTCGGAACGAATACCTGCAGGTTACGCAAATATTTGTGCTGCGGCAGTCGAACCTGTGACCCTGAATATGTAAGGGTGCTCTGCCCCCGTAAGTTCATTACAATTCTCGTGAAGGATAACTTACGTCCTCTTCCCATGGGGGTAGGCAGAAACTATAGAAGGCCACCTGTTGCGATCCTTACATACTCTTTCTGCTTCTTTTACGTTCATACATCATATACGTACCCGGTTGCGAGTACTACGTACGTGACCTTGACACCTCACCTTGACATCTGACCTTGACATCTGACCTTGACACCTGACCTGACTTTTCTGTGAAGGATACAGTAAAGTATATTTATTTGGATAAGAAAGGAAGGAAATGTTTGATATTTTTGGCAAATAGAAAAAGACTGCGACGACTTTATGCGACCTTTACTGTCCACTGGTGGGCAAAAGTCTGCCCCATAGCCTTCCAATCCTCCCTATGTTGTCCAAAAATTAATTGATTCTAATTCACCTCAAAAACTTACTCAAATCTATTTACAAATGAGTACCTCGATCAAATAAAAAACCCAAAACAGAGCGCTGCGAACGAAAATTACACCTCTATACGTACACGCTCATACACAGACATTTACAATCAAACTACACCTCACTAAGTGCACACATATTTACGAAACCGGCCTCACTTCACTGCTGACAGCTCCCTGTCTTGGTTTTTTATTTGGTCAATACTCAATACTTTATTGCAATCCATAATGTGTACATAATAAGTTGGTATGTTAAGACATCGAATCAATTATGGACCCTGTCGGGCACAGCAAAAGATAATTTTTAACAGGAGAGAGGATGAAGGCGCTTTTTTTTGGTCTGAGTACCCATGTACTTGTAAATTACGAGAACTATAGATACTATGTATTAACTCCCTCGTTAGTCTCTAAAACGAGGTCCTCAACTCCTAAATATAAGATCGCAACATATTATCTCATACACCTGACCCTTTCTGGTACAGTACTACAGAAAAGGACAGAGCTAAGGATTGCACGCTCTAGTCACGACCAGAGGTTATGATATTAAAATGTGCTTATTTTCGAACTACAACCATTGAGCAACCAAGGAGTGGTGTGCTCACTACACGGCGACGTAAAGAACTGCTCTCAGCTAAAGCTATGCTACCCATTTTGTTTTAGCTGATGTATGGATAAGGAATATTATAGTCATCAAATGCTGCTTGCTGAACGTCTCTCATACTGCCATACTAATATTATGTCTGTATGTTACATTTTCACGCCTAATTTACTGAACGGATTTCGACAAAATTTGGCAAGAAGATAGATGGCACCCTGGGCAAGGATATAGGCTACTTTTTACCGACCTACCGCGCGGGCGAAGCCGCGGGCGGAAGCTAGTCTCCTAATAAAACCCAAGACAGTTGAATCGTTTCTTCGGGACTCATCGATCTTCATTGCTTTGGCGCTTTTCTGGTGGGCGCCACTGTTGATTATGTGTTTCAGGAGTTTCATTGGTTGGGAAGTATGGCGGGCTTGTCCCATAAAAACTGTGTTTTTAGCTACTCAATCTCATCCTATTTCACTTGGTGTTCGGCTGTGCTATTCTGTAACCATTTCACCGTGAAAACATAGGTGAAGTGAGCTTGGAGTGAACTGTCACTGCCTTAGCATCATTAGGTATCGATGACAATGACAGCTCACTTCACCTAAGTTGCAGTAAGCAATGCTGATCTTCCTTAATTTCACCAAAAGACCCAAAATAGTATTGAACTCTTCTTTAACATTTCTCTTTAAACTTTATCTGTATTCTCTGCTTCTTAGGTTCCATCATCCATTATGGATTTCATAATCATGATTTTTATAACACAAGTTTTGCTCGAGGTATTCTAGCTTAGCTTTAGCTGCGCCACCATCTTTCTCTCCGTTATCTGTCGGGCGTTATGAAGCAACCATGCTGCTATAATTTGTATCGATCTACTATTTATTTATGGGAAACGAGGCAGGACCAGATCTGGCACTAACTAACTGGTCGCCAGCTACTTTGATATCTGCCTTCCGATATCTTTTATAAGTGTTGCTGGTGTCAGTAGTGAATCGACTATACTTTTTTATTTGACTTGTATACTCCCCTTTTTTTTGGGGATGTGGATGTCCCCCTACTGGGCAATACGTTGAATAATTAAAGACAATGAGTAAACGTCTTTTAATTACATTGCCGTTCTAATTCACACTGTTTGCAAAATTGCAGATTTTTACACCGTTCCAAATTAGTCACAGGTCCTTCATAAACATGAAATAAGATTTGCTTGTTGCTCTATGAAAGGCTAGAATAAAGCTATTTAAAAAAGACGCTTTGCTAATGGCAAACCACGACTAGTTAGGTACTCATAATCATAGTATAAGCTCCTTATATTTTAGTCTTGTCGTATAAGTACATAAATAAGCATATCATGATTTTTCGACGCCATATTTTAGTTATTAATAGTTTATTTGTATAGTTACTTTTAATAAATATTAGTTAGGATTTAATTAGTTAATTAATAGTTAATTGTATATTAAATAATATAATAATTTTAATGTTCTTAGGCTGTAATTTATTTTACCATCAAAATCATTAGCTAACAATCTTTAACTTCCTCATTACGAACGACCCGTACGCTATTAATTCTGTCAAACCAAACCAATTTATTCCGGGAGAAGATCTAAAATATCTATTACACAGCCCTATTGAAGGCTTTCATCTGCCCAGGCGCATCAAACTATCCCTCCCGACCTCTAGTTATAAATTAACCGAGTCACAGACGGTTAATAACTTAGAAATCGATAACCGATATGATTTCTCGATATTGCGGTTTGTTGGCATTTATGACCCGAATCACTATTGCGTGGAAGAGGCACAGATTATTGTAGGATGCAGAAGGGACATTGGCCAAAAACAAAGATTTGCATGATCTACTTTATTCCTTTTGATTTTGATTAACATAATGTAACTAGGTCGTGTATTGTTCCACAAACATTGGGACACTTAATATCGTGTTCCAATTTCAATATTAGGGGCCAAACTTTATGAAAAAAAAAACAAAAAAAAAAATCTGACGCAATAAATAAAATTATTCCAGCGTGTCCCTATGTAAGCACGTTATGGTCGCTACTAAAGGTACTAAACTCTGGGCCGACTCTATTTAGTTTGCCATAGACAAGCTAAGGAGAAGTAGGTACGCTATAAAATTAGAATCGGATAGGTGTATCTAGCGTACATACCTAGGCATAAATTGCGTTTCATGAAATAGTTCCTATGCCGTAATGTTGGCGCCACTGTTGTAGAACTAACATGAATACGCTATGCCACTGGCGCTGCCTAATAGGTCAGATTTAAATTGAACAGTGAAGCCAACATTACTGCTAAGGAACTATTTGATGAAACGCACTGTAGCTTGACGGCGTAGCCTCTGTGACGTTGTCAGTGTCAAAATTATTGGGGAATGTTGGCACACAGCTCTTGAACACGGTTTAGAATCGCGTTCAGTTTCAATGAACTCCGCAAATCCGCACTCTATACTTCTTGTCCGCGTGAAATCCGCACTTAAAACTGTCCTGTGCTACCTATTTTCCTATCTGTAGGATAATCATTAGTTAATTAAAGTTGCTTGCTTTCCCCAGTAACTTATTGCTTAATACGTATCAAGCAGATCTGGTACGATTGTACATTTGTACTGCATTCCCGATAAACTAGCTAATAACAATTTTAATAGGGAATATGCATGTGATTCAAATATGGGTCAAATATTTTTTTTTATAAACTATATTACTTCAAAATTATTCCTCCATCAATATTTTTGGATAAAATTTCTTTTTGAGCGAGAAATTAATTTTTTTAAAGTCCCAAATAACTGTGGGTAATTCAAATACTTGAAAAGCTAAGAGCGGATGTGACGTAAGAATCCGGGATAACAATCAAAATGTCATTGTCAAGTCAATCAACAAGTGTCAAGTCAATGTCAAACGCTCCTACAAGGAGTGTTTGACGTTGACTTGACAGTTGCTTGTTTGTTTTCACGGACTGTGACGTCAACACACCAAGCGCGCCAAATGGAGGGCGTTTAAATAGCCCGGATCGGTTGGATATTTTAAAAGCATATTTAAAGTACTTTAAATTGCTTTTTTGCCGTCGAATTTTCTTAAACTATTATTTGACGATGTAAACTATCGAATAAAAATATAAAAAAAAATACATGCATATTCCCTATTAACGCTGGTTTTGGTACCTTTTTCGAAGTTTTCTGTAGCACTTTTGCTGAAAAAAATTGGCATAATATTCTGATTACAACTCGTGATTATTTTGACTTTCAAGATAAAGGAGCTTTACAGTAATAATGTAACGAAGCTCTGGTTTATTTTAACTGGGGTTTCAATTGGCCACGTTTACCCTTTATCTTGACAATTCACTTACTAGTTTCCTTTAGTAAATATAGGGCAATAATAGAACGTTTAATAAAATAATAACGGATCCATCACCACGAAATATGGCTGCACTAGATTTCGCCCGCGGCTTCGTCCGCGTGGTATGTCGATAAAAAAGTAGCCTATGTCCTTTCCCGCGATGCTATCTATCTCCTTGCCAAATTTTATCAAAATTCGTTAAGTGGTTTAGGCGTGAAAAGGTAACATACAGACAGACAGATTAAATTTCGAATTTATAATATTAGTATGGATGGATACACCCGTAGCCATACCAATATACCCGTAGCCATCCAAAAAGCAACATATAATTGAAATTATTAACCTAAACCACACAGCAAACCTGTCCAGTAATATATTTTAGTAATTTCAATACAGTAACATTAAAAATACGGCGAGAGCACGAGGCTGCGTGTGCGCACACGACCTGTTTTTCATACATTTTGATCATGTTTTTCATACATACTTCATACAGCGAATGTGTTAACATTAAAAATTACTTGCACTTGCTATCTTTAGTTATACGGGATGTAAGGGCTTGGCCAGACTTGCTTTATATAAAATGTAGTGTTGGGTTGTTGGTTGTAAGGAATTGGCCACCATGTGAGTCAAAGTGATACCATGAATGTCACAAAAGGCTGTTAACTAAAAATCTTAAAGTATTTTTTTATCTGCAATCCTAACTAACATTATCCTAACATACATTAATAATATTGTAAATGCAAAAGTGAGCTTGTTTGTTGGTTTCGATACTTTTTATCCCGATATTCCCACGGGATCCAGACTAACGCGAGTGAAATCGCGGGGCGCAGCTAGTAACCACATATTGCGGAAAACTAGGTTTCTGGTATTTTACTTCAGTTGCACTGTCCAAAACTTGGAAAATCTTACATACAATACAGACAGATCCTTAGGAGCTCGTGGCTAAGTAATAACAGCCGCTCGAGTCGATCCATCAGGTTAAGCTACGCTTGTCGGGGTTGGTCCGTGGATGGGTGTCCATTTTCACATATCGAGACTCCTCCGTGCCTCGGAAAGCACGTTAAGCCGTTGGTCCCGGCTGTCATTTGTGGATCTTTGACAGTCCTTACGAGTCGTCAGAAGCACGAAAGTCTGACAACCAGTCTAATCAAGGTGTATAGTATTACCCAGTTACTGGGTTGTGGAGGTCAGATAGGCAGTCGCTCCATGTAAAATACTGGTATTCAGCTGCATCCGGTTAGACTGGAAGCCGACCCCAACATAGTTGGGGAAAGGCTAGGCAGATTGAATACAGACAGATCCTTGTGCGTGTGTATGAGTGATTTTTTAAACCAAAATCAACCCATTCCCAACTCCTGTCTCACAAAACTAGTTACACTTACCTCATAACAGAAACATGTCCAGCATCCCGCATCCAGTATCCAGTCTACACGGATCGTTACAAAACAACTCGTAACACAGGGGTCGTCGGCAGCTGATGTCGTTTTAATGATATCCTTTAATGCATAAATAATGCGAGCATTAGCGGCCATCGCGAATGGAAGCCATGATGCCATACTGCCGTGATGCAACACCTGATAACGTGGGCAGGATTTTTGTGATGCTGTGTTTGATATTTGAGAAGGATTAGGAAAGGATTTCATAATAATTTGAATGTTTTATATTCTTTCTTAGAATATAACTTTGGGAAAAGATCGTCACTCACTGGACGCCTGAAGGAGGACATCGCCGTCGAGGTAGACTGCGGCGAAGGTGGTGTGACAATCTGATCATGTTTGCGGGGCCAACATGGACAGAAATAGCACAAAATAGAAAGATTTGGAAGGAAAAAGGGGAGGCCTTTACCCAGCAGTGGGACTCATTATAGGCTTAACAAAAAATATAAAACTAGAATATAACTTAAAGTATGTTTTATATATATGTATGTTACTGGATTTTATATAATCCATGGTTACTGGGAGAGCCTCGTTTACAATCCACAAAAAAAAATACGTTAGCAGTAATTAAAGTTGTGTGTAAAGAGTAGTCTGACAAGATCGATCGGGAATCGAACTGTAGAATTTATCAATCTGGACTCCTGTCTCGAGTAGTCAAGGATATTTTCGATCTAACATTCGTGTTTGATAAGGAACCATTGGAATTTTACAAAACCTCACGTAAATTCCTTAGCGAGAAAGGAAAAAGCGTGCGCAGAAAACGCTCGTAGTTTGTCTAGGCCGTGATGATGTTCTCTGAGAGCCTCTAGGGCCTAGAGGCTCTCAGCCGGTAACACCTAGAGTCTAGGTGTAATGATAACAATAAAACAGATACAATTTCCCTTGTTAAACCAAAACATGATTACAGGTAATACTAATAAATCAATCCAAATAACACTAATATTAGAAAACAGTGGGACATGTGATATAGTTACAAAAGCTGAGCGCGCAGCGTGACGCGTTATCAGAGTAGAACGTGCGCGGGCGCAGTTTCACCTTGTTGCGATGCAAATTAACAGCTTTCTATTGATTGGATAGAATTTTTGTTTACACTGATGAAATTCCCTTTGATTGGTCGTTTTTGTGGTGGCTGGAGAACTTAAATTAGGCTTGTAATGGCTGTAAAGTTAGAAACCGTGTAGTAGTGCATAATTAACTTCTTCACTGTGTCTTGATAGCTTTCGTAATTATGTGAAAATCATTTGTGTACCTAATAATCAGTGGTTTTGTCTAATAAACAGAAATAATGGTACAGTCGAACAAGCTATTTGGTGTACAGGCAGATAACTTTGCAACTTCTTTAAACAATTTTGTGAGTGTTTTCAGTAGTCAACAATCATTGTACGTCACTATCCTAAGCCATAAGCTCAACAAGTTAAATTACACACACAATCAAAACGAATATTGGCAGTGTAGCGGAAAATGAATATTTTGTCTGTATATCAAATAGCTTGTTCGACTGTATACACAATCATCTCATCTGCCTAGCCTTTTCCCAACAATGTTGAGGTCGGCTTCCAATCTAACCGGATGCAGCTGAATACCAGTATTTTACATGAAGCGACTGCCTATCTGACCTCCAGAACCCAGTTACTGGGTAACACGATACCCCTAGGTAAGACTGGTTCTCAGACCAGGTTGCCAGCTTGTTCGACTGTAGACCTTCCACCTTATTTTCTAAAAGTTTAAAGTCAAATAATGATTGTTTGGTTCAAATGATGATTTGGTTTTGAGTGAGCACCAAAGGCCAGTGAAACTTTCTTGGAGCTTAATCCCTTTTGAGTATGAGTAGTTGATTGTCCCAGAGCCAGATTTTATCAACAACCAACTTGGGTTCCAAATTCTTTATTTCATCAATAAGGAATCTCGCGCAGTAGACGGCCACGACGAGGACCAGTGGTCGTAGCGACCAGGTAAACTATAGAAGCCGATACGAATCGCGCATTTGGTCGCAACGGCCAAATAGCCGCACACCATACAATAACACTAGACGGCCACGATTGGCCGGAGTTGTGGCCGTCTAGTGCGCAAGATCCCTAAAGGTGTAAAAAAAATTGCCAATAACTGCAGCAGCTTATTCTACGTCTATCTCAATACAATCTCAAAAGTTGTAACGTAACACAACATAACAAACATCAGCCTCCAAGCCAACAAAATACTCAAAATAGTACAATAGACAACTAAAACAACCACACATTATGTACACGGCCGGTAATACAAACAAAATTGTTGTCTATGCGTGTTGCGCGGGCGCAATGCGGAAGCGGCAACCGCACGCCGACAGACAGACAGACTAAACTATATGTATTACAGTGCAATTTTAGCTAGAGAGGTTTAAAATATGAGTTTAGTTGGTTGTCATACTGGGTAAATTGTCTAAGTTACTGTTGGTAATTGAGTAGGCTGTCGTGTTGGTTAGGGATATATTTTTATGGCTAATGCGTGGCTGGAATGTAGAAGCTGTTTTAACGATGATTGCGGAATTAGCACCTACTCGTTCTGCTATTTTAACAGCATTTCTTCAGGGTGCGAATTTTAACACACTTGCTCGAAAAATGAACTATTTTGACTTGTTAATCGGACAAATTCGTCATACTGTAGAACTGAATGTATGGCTTCTTTCTTTCTTCTTTTTCGTGTGGTAAGTGAAGTTTTTATACCGCCCATGGACCTCTGACTTGGCTTCACATGTCGTCGAGAAATATCTCGCAGGCATGCCAGTTTCCTCACGATGTTGTCCTTCATCGTTTTTGAAATATATGACTAATTGGATAGAATGTTTTGGGTAACAAAAGGAAAACCGTCAAATGAAAAGCCTCTTCTTTATCTGAAGATTGTAGGTAGGTACAATATGGCCGATATAACTCGGCAGTTCTGAACATAGGCTGTAAGAACTTTCGCGCATGTTCTCTCACTCACACTCGCATCATGTGGGTTTTGGTTCTTAAAAAATGTTACTACGCAGCCCTGCGAAGTGCGGAACTGCCAAGTTATATCGGCCATAACTTGGTCATAGCTTACGGCCTATATAACTCATAATTAGAGATCGGATAATCGGATGCATATTTACCTAAAGTTGAGGGTTATGGAATGCGCTTTTGTATTGAAAAAATCCCGGGATTCGAGGATCGACTTTAGAGTTCTGATTATAGAGTCCAATGTATAATTACTTACGTTCAGGTGTTACCTAATATGCCACTTTTGTACCGACCCAAAAATCCCGCGATTCCGGAATTGATAAATTTAGGCATTTTTCACAAAAGAAATGCTAGCTAGTGTTGTAAAGTAGCAGTCCAAACTGGCATAGCACATAGTGATAAACCACTCGGTACCTCGAGTTTCGTTAAAACATGTTTTTTATGTTAACACGGAACACCGCGTAAGTAACCTTCATAATAGGGTTGATAAGTCGTTTCCATACCATGTATCCTATTATTTGTGCATTCCCAGTATTTTTTTGGAATTACGTATTAGGATTTTTTTATATTAAAAATCTGCTTCCGTAATTTCTTAGCAAAAATTTACTTTAGGTTAATATGCATCCGATTATCCGATCTCTGCTCATAATATATGGTTTTTACTTTCAGTCACATAAAAATATTCCGCCTATGGCAAAGCAATACTCGAATCGATCATTCGTTTCAAAAACAAAATAAAAGTTCGCAAAAAATATGTTATTGATATTATGCTAATGTATTTGTATTTCCGACAACCCACGCTTATTTGATTAGTTCACACAAAGCTGATAAGATACGAGATAAAATATTTATTTAATGCGATTAATTCATTGATACTGCAGCGCTAAAATCCGTGATTGATAATAAAGATAACATTGAAAGCAATGAAGCGAATTATGAGTCGTTACATTGATACAATGTATGGCGTTTGTTTTTAAAGATTTGCGTAAATAACAGAACAATGGGTTGTTAACTCTTCTTTGGTATTTTCTACGGTGATGAAATGGAGAATAAAATATAATGATTCGATGATGGTATTGCATCTCGATTGAAGATACTAACTGCATTAAGTTTTATACTAATTATTATTTCGAATTAGAATCATTGATGTTTGCTAAAAGACCATACTTTATTTCGAATGGTATCTGTATAATACAAAAACAATGATAAAAACTACAATATTAAAAACAAAATAATATTAAATCACAGCAGGAATCCAATGATTAAGATATAATTTTTCCTCAAATAAATATAAATGTATAATTATTTATTATAAATTGGTATGATCAAGAATTCTAATGATCTCACAAAGGACAAATACTGATCATAAAAAGAATAAACAACAAATCTCCCACAGCATGTAAATAATTTCCCATTCACATCACCGCAACCCTACTTATCGAGTAAAAAGTAAAAAAACCTTACAAGAAATAAGTTCATTAATATTCCCCATATCCGAGGAACACGCGAGCCAAATGCTAATTTGTTTTTTCTATCCACTGACTGGACTGGTTGCTCCAGAGCCCATTACGGGAGTAACCAGGAAGTGGTTGGTGCACCCTCAATTACCACGAAGAAATGGAGTAGTGGGCGGACACACGGACGGCAAGTATGGAGAGCAGATAGACGAGAATGTTTTATTCTACTGCGTAAGTCTGCTACCTGCGCCCCCCACCCCCACCGCTTACAGCAGCATTATTTTAATCTTACTACGTGGGGGAAAGAGATGGACCTATACGCCCTGTAGAGCTTCATCTCTTTCCTACACTGAAGTGATATTAAAATAATACTTCTGTAAGCGTTGGTGGTAGGCCCCCTGAAGTGAAATTGGGCGGGCCATGTATGAAGAATTCAGCGGGGCAGACCAGGGTAATCACGCAGTGGGAGCCAGAAGAAGGGCGTTGTCGCCGACGGGGGCCTAACAAAGGCTGGTGTGATGACTTAGAGGCGTTTAAGGTTAATTGGCCGGAGAAGGCAACACACAAAGAAGAGTGGAAGGCTATGGCGCTAACTTTTGCCCAGCATGGGGACAAAACAGGTTAAAAACAAAACTAGCGAAAATTAAATTAGTGAAGCAAAGTTAAATGCAGTTCTGTAAGCATCTGTATATTGTGTGACGAAAAAGTTTTATTCATTAAAATGGAAACGCGTAAACTGAAAATATTACTTTGCTAAATTGAAAGTCCTATTATTTCATGAGTATTTAGTATAGTAGTGTAACGGTTTGTGTGAATAGCGCCTTAAAAGAAGTAACCAAGAAGCTCAAGCTTATAGCCTTTTAAGGACTGTGTAAATGTGACACTAAAATATTGTGCTAGTATCATACGAAGCCGCAAATAGCTAAAGTTCTGTTTTGTTTATGGCATAAACATTTAACAGCCCATTACATGTGCCAATGCAACGTGCATTCAAAGTACAAAACAAATAGCGATGGTCATTTAACCATAAACAGAAGTCCCCACGATTAGTATAACTGTGCCTCCCTATTGGGCTTATAATTTCTATTCCGTATCCGCGCACTTTCCCAGCCGTATGTCACGGAGCACGGCTGCGTCTGCGCACATAACACTAAATCGGCGCAGGTTTAGTGCTCCGGCGACACGCCCCCAGTTAATTGGTGTCGTCCGCGATGCGCAGGAATGCGCAGCAATGCGCAGCACCGCGGTAATGCTGCGGTCCAATCCCGTAGCAGTTTTATATTTAAAGGAAATGAACGCTTTTATGTCTTTTGTTTCTGTGTGGCTCTGAAAAATGGATGGCTCGATGGAAATTTTATTGGCGTCGTTGCGTGTGAGTGGATTGAAAATGTCGGCAATGCTACTGTAGTACGCTAATGATTGCAAAACCTCCAATTAAAAGATGCGTATCATTACTTAGATTTTTTTCTCTTATTTTTATACAAATCAAACAAGACTTTTAATTAAAATTCACGTTGAGCAACCACAAAGGTTTATGTTATATTTTTATCACATTTTTATTGCATTATCGACGTGGTGTCTCAGGTATTTAAGTTTTATGTCCACATAATGTTTAGTTATGTCCATAACTAAACCGGAGAGGGCGAAGACCTCACTAATTGCTTGCTGGTAATTTTTACGTCTTGATCGAAATGTCGGACCGGGCCCTCTGAGGAATGCCGCCGGTGACGTATACCGCTATGCGTTACAACCTAGCCTAGGGTTGATTAGAAACGAATTTGATGCTTTTATTTTTACTCGATTTTTTTGTTGTAATTATTTATTTTTAATTATCTATCTCGAAAACATCGTGAGGAAGCCGACATATCCTAGAACCAAAAATTATGTGACATCTACCAAACCGCACTGGGCCCGCGTGGTGGATTACGGCCCGCTCCCTCTCCTATTTCCCAGCAGTTGGAACAGTGTCGGCTGATTATGTTTATGCTATGCTTAATTATGTTAGGAGATGTGTTGAGTCCCATTCAATCCTTTCCCATTTCAATGGGAAGAGATTCTAAAAACTGTCTTTGTGGAGATTGCAAAATTTTGCAATACTTAAAATTATTTTAGTCTTGTAATAACCTCGAACCGTACCGGATTTACATCACTTACATCCTATATCGACTACCCCATTTAATTAAGCAGGACCCAACAGTCAAAAGCCTTGTACTTATTATAAAAAATAAACAAAGTTCTATAATACGTTGAACAGTAAAAACAGACTGTTATTATAATAACATGATTCACAAACGACTGAAAATAACAATCCTTTCAACATTACAGAAACATAATATAATCAACTAGATTTCGCCGTGGTATGTCAATAACAAGTAGCCTATGTCCTTCCCCGGGATGCCAGTTATCTCCTTGCCAAATTTTATCGAAATCCGTTCAATGGTTTAGGCGTGAAAAGGTAACATACAGACAGACAGACATACAGACAGATTTACTTTTGAATTTATAATATTAGTATGGATTTAAAATGTCCACTCTGTCAGCTGAACATAGCGGCCGTGTGTCAGGTTCTATTCCGCGTTCCTACCGCTGCTATCATAACCAGTTATTAGGGTTTAATATCTAACTGAACACTTAACTGAAAATATTCACTTAGGAATGCTAGCAAATTATAGCGTTCTTCTACTGACACGAGAAATGGGTTTTTATTAAAATTGTTTATCTTTAGTAAGACTGATGTACACCTAGTTTAGAAGCCAGAAGACAAAGTGTCATTCAATCAGCGTCAACGATGATGAAGAAGGCAAAAATGTATAGAACTGACATAACCTATCGAAAAGCTTATGTCAATCCTGTTGAAAGTCGTTGTAGAAATACGAAACGCTTTCGAAGCGATTGTAACTTGTCTGTCTGCACTCAGGGAGTTGGCGTAAATTTGGGCGTAGGGGTGCCTACACCCAAATTTACGCCCAACCCTTTCTGCCTAACCCTTCGGGGAATATGCGTGATGTTATGTTATTCTGCCCTATTAAACTCTCCTTCAAAACTATAGTTACGTAACTCCAGATGTAACCACATAATCAGGTGCGAAGTGTTCCCTAATTAATACTTCACATATCATTGAGTCGGGTTCGAACCCGGGTACCGTAACACAAATGTTGGACTAACACATTAGCACCCTGTTTGACTGATCAACTAATATTTTGGGCTCATTTTGACTTGAAAGGATTTTGTTTGAGCATTTCTTTTGGTAAATAAGGCTGGAGTGTTTGAGGAGGATTTTTTCTTTATTTTCGTTTTGGTGGTTAAATAATAATTCATAAGTAATGTTGTTTTACAGTGACTGGTTTTTTATTATTTTCTTTCTGTCTCTCTTTTATTTGTGTAACTCTGACAATACATGAACGTTTTATTTGTTAAAAATTAAGGCTGAAGCAGACTTCGGCGGACCGCAACGCAAAAATCCTAAATACATAATTTTCGTACATTTTCTATGAACCAATGCTCACTAAAGGCGGGCCGCACCACAAATTCAATAAAGCTTATTATTAATTATTGACTTTATTTAATTTGGCCCCATATAAGAGACGTGTCTGTTTTTCGTCGTTTTTTTCTCAATCGTAATACGATACAGATCACTTCGTGTGACAGTCCGACTCGCACTTGGCCGGTTTTTACTGCAAATTGCGTGTTTTGCAAAACTCCCGCGGGAAGTCTTTGAATTAATCGAGGGAAAAAAATGCTGGGCGTTAATAACTACTTTAATAACTAGTCTTAGACTTCAGTAACTAATAGTTTTTGTATTTAAAACATGTATCTATCGTTCAAGCTTGTGGATTTGTGTTCGAAGACAAAAACTCTGGGAAAAGACTACAACGAACTGTACTGGAAGCGAGGGATACGTCCGCGTCGCTGATAACGCTTCGGGGAGGCCTAAGACCAGCAGTGGGCTTCTTACGGCTTAAACGATTAACACATTTATCATGAGATTTGGCAGTATAATTTTATTGATTACGGACTAGATCAGGGTCATCAGTCATACCAAGAGGTATCGTGTTACCCAGTAACTGGGTTGTGGAGGTCTGATAGGCTCGCTCCATGTAAAATACTGGTATTCAGCTGCATCCGGTTAAGCCGACCGCAACATAGTTGGGAAAAGGCTAGGCAGATTGATTTTGACGGACTAGATCAGGGATGTAGAAACCAAGGGTTAAATTTGGTTTAGGTACTATAGAGAAAATTCGTGTGTGGCAACGAAAATATTGGCACAACAGTTATCGCCGACGATAAAATAACACATAATAATATTATATTTAAAGATGATTAAACCGCACTGTACATCGTTTGTCTTAAGTAGGGCGAGCGCAAATGTCATTGCTATTATCGTTCGTACAATGCTCCGGCCATCACTTATTATGCCACCTCTACACATTCGCGAGGAGCCAATGCTCGCGAATGTGTAGTGATTTATTTCCATTTGGCTCTAGTTTATCAAAGTAGCTAATCCGCTCAGAGGCCCTAGACAAAGTGAAATTCTATGATCAACGATGATGGAAAAGGCAAAAATGTATAGGACTGACATAAGCTATCGAAAAGCTTACGTCAATCCTGTTGAAAGTCGTTGTAGAAATACGAAACGCTTTGGAAGCGATTGTCACTTGTCTAGGCCCTCAGATTTGAAACTGCCTTCGAAAATAATCCTGTTTTATAAATCTGTCTATCCTTCTTCCAACTAACTATGTTGGGACCGGCTTCCAGTCTACCCGGGTCAGCTGAATATCATCAGTATTTTGCATGGAGCGACTGCCTATCTGACCTCCACAACCCATTTACTGGATAACACTGCCTTTGGTAAGACTGGTTGTCAGACTTTCGGCCTTCTGACTACCCGTAACGACTGTCAAAGATTTACGAATGACAGCTGGGACCAAAGGCTTTACGTGCTTTCCGAGACACGGGGGTCTAAATATGTAATGGATGGTCACCCATCCACGAACCGACCGCGGCAAGCGTAGAACGTTAACATGTTATTATTTAGCCACGAGCCCCTCTAATAATGATGTTTTATGCGAACGTGCAAAGTTGGCATTATTATTGAAATTGAAATGGCTACGGTTATTATTATTCGTTCGATTGTTTCTCGATTCATAATTATTATGTTTTTGGGACTCGATAAATCGGTCCGTGTTATAGTGTCGAATACATTGACATCAATAGAAATGATGTTCGTCGGTTTATGAATATTTTATAGCGTAGCCTATAAACTGTTATAGTGGTATTAACTTATTCTATTTTAGTCTTTCGTATCGATCTATGAATAAAAAACCTAATATAAACAAAGTTTTGCTGACAAAAAATATGTATTTTATCCTAAGCCACTTTGCTTAGGATGAAAGACATATTTTTTGTCAGCAAAACTTTGGCGAACGAGACTTATGCCTCTCAACTATCGCTTTACAAGTATTACCAGACAGAAACAAGTGCGTCTGTGTTTCTTCCACGTATAACCCGGGTTCCGGAGCATTAAAAGCAAGAGTGAACAGAAATCTTTTGGGCTTGCTCGTTCCATCATAGACATCATCCATCGCCTTCCATCCGGCGAGGTAGAGGCCAAGAGTTGGCCCATATCACATTTTTTTAATATATTTTATGTACCAACACAATACCTATCTTTTTAGTCAAGAAAACCACGCATTAGCTTAAACGAGTCAAAAAAACAAAAATCCAAAATCCTTCACCTCTAATATTTGCCTCCAACAAACACATTATGGCACCGTTAACCACACCTTCGAAGTTCCACCGACACCTCTACCGACCCACTTTTCTCACCATTACCGTGAGTCATAGACTTTCCAGTTTCCACCCATAGTCGCAGAGGAAGTCGGTAAACGCAGGAAAACTGCGAAAGCCATCAATAGGCTTTTCACAGGAAATCGCCTTCCATACAAGACATGTTATTTGATTTCTCGGCTTTCATTGTTGGAGACATTTTGTAAGGGGAAGTATTTTATGTACTGTGTTTATACAGGATGATATTGGCATCCTCTTAAGGGGTCATTGTACTCATCATTATGAACAACTTTCACTATGAGACCAACCCTGAAATCATGAAAAAAAAATCGGTGGTTCCCTACATTTTGATGAGCTATGCGAACATACATCTAGAGAAAAGCTGTTTTGTTTTTTATAAGTTCGTCCGGTACTATTTCGATTGTGGGGTAATTTCAACTAATGAGAATAAGTCTAGTGTATTGATACATAAGTATTTGAATTAATACTCAGTAGTTAGTTGAAATTACCCCACAGTCGAAATAGCCCCGCCAGACGTTATAGCCAATTCGTCTTTGATTCGTCCAGATTCAGACAATTTCCCAATTGATCCGCCATTACGCCCATTTTATAAATGTAGAAACTCCAATAACTAAGACAGCAATCTCCAGTTCAAAGAACAATTAAACATTAGATAATTAATTTCTCTTAGAGCATCTTATATTCATTTCAATTTCAATAAGCTCTTATAACTATTATCGAAATTCTAACTCCATAACAGCATAATTGACTCAACAATATTCTTAACATTACAATCAGAAAAAGTAATTACGTCCGATACAAAAACACATCTCATCGTCTACAATACATCTATTAATTAATAGAAACTTATCTTGAAGGCTATCATAGCCGAAATTTCACTCTTAAGTACCTAATATTCTTGCTTGGCTTTCGTCTTACGAAATATTATAGTAACTTGTCGATGTGTCCGTCCATCGTAAATCCTGCTTTTATGGCCGCTATAGCTTTGGGACTTGAGATGCCTTCTTATAGTCTTCTTGGATTTAGTCATGTTCTTGAAAGTGTTTCCACGGGGACAGCGTGACACTTTTAGGCCTTTTTTTTTGTGTTTAGGAAATCATCAAATGACTTTTCTTGCCCTGGACGGAGCGAGAGGGCGTGTCAGACTTTTACTGACTAAAACCCACCCGTGCTCCTTCAGTTGCCTGTTGTCAAAGGCCCCGGTATCCCTTTCGGACTTTCCCGCAAGCCTGGCACACTTCTAGGCCTCAACTCTGTATCAGATTAAGACAATTAAGAATTTTTGGCGGCCTAAAGTTTCAGAGAAGAAACGAGGCCTTAAATCAATATTTCTTCGCTTTATAAGGATTTGGTTAAAGCATTTATGGGCCACGTCTTCCAAGAAAGATCTCAGGAATCTAAAACTTTTTACCGGAGGCCTAAGACCCTATGATTTTTGCAAATATCTCCTGCGTCAATTATAGAAGCCTTATCTACATAACCAATCAATTTCTGCATTTACCTACCAATAATTCCTGTAGTCTAACTCCTTCTAACAAATAACTTGATAGAAATATGCTTAGCTACATATAACATTATCAAAGCTACAGTCTATCGGCAACTCTTGGCATCGAAATAAAATGATACTTAGTGAAAGTGAGCGGCCCCCGGCGATTCATCGATGTCATATATCATGCGGATGTTCCTACCGACTGACAGAATGCAGATATGACAAAGTCGGAGTTCTTTTGAGGAGTAGACAGGAGGGTGTAACTAAGTCCTTAAGCCCCCATTTTCACAATGCAAGTTATTAACAATTAAATCGCGCCGTAACTCAGGCTTCAGTTCGTATAGCTAACTTTTTCTGAAGACTTATTTTTTATATCAGTGGATTTAGAGGTTACTTGACATTATATGATAAATGATAGATATGGATTTTATAGACCTTCTTAATGATTGAGCCACACCTGCCATATTCTTACGGATACTTGGGGCATTCGGACATCTCAAGTTGCTAGTGCATCCAGCTCTCTTGCACCACACATATGAAAACAAACAAACCAACATGAAACTGAAAAAACAAATACATCTGGGAGGCAAGTTTCATATTTGCCAAGAAATCTCTTTAGCTTTGCATTACCGCCATGGCGTTAGTACTATTAATTATTCTGTGGTCATGGTGACATCTTATTCAGATCCAGTCGTTGGATGTCTGCTTAGTAGTGCGATAGTTACAATATGACAGGTGCTCAACGCATTATACAAGATATTTAATTATAATTCCATCTCATAATTATGTATGTATGCAAATGAAAAATATTTTTGCACCCTCTGGATTTACATTACTAGTTACAATGTAACGTTTCTTCTCGACTCGATAACGCACCTGTTAAAAATCGAACAAAATCTTTTAAAAACCATATTTTCCATTTATTCCAATCTTAAAAACCGTTAAGTGCCCATTGAACGCTAGATTATTTTAAATTGGCCATAAACCTATAACTTTATGAGCCAATTACACACATCAATAGTTTTATCGAAAACATTTAACATGGATTTTATTACTTTATTGATAAATAATAATTATATGTACATAGATTGGGGTCCATTATTGCCAATTGCAATGCGGTTTGAAAAAAATATTATTGGGTCCTGGTAGCTATTCGATATCGAATTCTAATTGAATGCTGATGAATATTTTAATATCAATTACTTACTACAATATCAGTATCTATATATAAATATTATCTTTAGTTGCATAGAATTATAATCAAAATGAATTGGCTGAATTGTGTTGTCCTTGTCTGTGCCTATATTTTTTTTCAATCTTTTTTACACCGCCATTTTTACTTGACAACACTTGAAATTATCACTAGATATTTGTTTGTACTAAAAGCTAGTTTCTCATTTTAAACTCCACAAAATTATAGCGAAATAAGTAATTTACACACCCCATACAACACTCAATCACATAATTATATTTTTCCGCTCGCACGCTGCGCACACGCACCGGTAGCGAAATGGAAAGTCAACACCGGATATGTGCGTGCGCTTTCCAATACTTGCAATTAGTATATCACTTATACGGGATTAGTAATTATGAGAAAAGAGTTCGTGTAACTAGATCTGTTTTGATTGGTAGAATATTATAATATTTGTCTTGATGGAAAGCTGTGAAGCTGTCAGATTAAATTGACGAAAGTGACAGGCTTTTGGACTCGAATGATCTTTTAGATGCGATTCTCTTTTGACGGCATAAATAGAGCGAAATTAAAAAAGATGAGTGCAGCGAAAATACGTTGAAACAACTTTGTTAAGAGCGTTAAATTCTGCTGTGAGAAAGTCCCTAATCATCGAAGAACCACCCTACCTCCGTCCACCACCACACCCACCACCACAGACACCAATGTCACCCTTATCTACATTAGGGAATGCAAATAAAATATGAATACCTATGAAGAAGTCTCTGTGGAAATGCTACATCATCATCATCTGCCTAGCCTTTTCCCAGCAATAGGTCAGTTTCCAGTCTAACCAACTAGGTGGAAATTCTACAGTGGTCCGAATACTGTTATTCCCCGAACGGTTAGGTAGAGGTGTATCTTACTAATGTACACCCACATTTCGCTAGTAAGTCCCATGTAACCCCTATTACATGGGACTTACTAGCGAAATGTGGGTGGGGTGGCGAGCTTATTGCCATCAACCGGGCACAAATCCAGACTCCGGGATGTTACTGAGAAATTCCTGATAGAAAACACCCAATACCTGCCTGACCTGGGAATTGAACCAAGGACCTTACGCTCTGCAGTAGAGCTTGCGGCCACTAGACCATAATAATTATATTTCTGCGCTATATTTTTAATTAACAATCCACTAGTAATCAATTATCATTATAATAACAACGACCGCCATGTTTTAATTTCCAACTAGATTTACTACCAAAGCTATTGTTTATTCAAATTGATTTAAACCTATTAGGCCAAGGCTGTCCTCTGTTACTTACAAAGTCACAAGTGTAATAACGAATTATTCCACCAAAAGATTATGTACGTTATTACTGTAATTAGTATATTCACGCCATGTAATTAAATAAGATATTAGTCTGAGTGTCCACTGATAGAGTTGGGCTAACCTGAGAGATTAAAATATATTTTGACTAGCGAACCCGCTCCTTCTTCGTTTTTTACGACTTTACAAAATATCGAGATTTCTTAGTTACTTATATGTAACTTTAAAATAACGTAAGTAAGTATTATACACATTCCTTCCGGAATAAATTATCTATGCGATGGTGAAAACCTCATCAAAATATGTTGCGTGGTTTAGAAGAACAACGCGGACATACAGACAACACAAAAATTTACTTTAATTTATAATTTATGTATAGAGGTAGCGACAAAATGAAGTTTATTGAAGGTTTTACTAGACTTTCCTATGCCTATCACAGTCTTCTGTCAACATGGTTTCTACCGGGTCCAATACTCTGTTCTCCTGGACAAGTCCTAAGTCCAACAGGGGACTGAAAACGACTACTGATGATGATTTTATCCATAATAATAATTAAATTAAATTCGAAAGTAATTATTAAATTCGGAAGTAACTATGTTACCTTTTCACGCCTAAACCACTGAACGGATTTCGACAAAATTTGGCATGGAGATAGATGGCATCCCGGGGAAGGACGTAGGTTACTTTTTATCGACATACCACGCGGGGGAAGCCGCGGGCGGAAGCTATTGAGAAGAAAAAAAAGTGAATTCTTCACATTCCGTTGGTTGATCGACATTTCAATAGCAACATATACATACACACACACATATGCATATGCACAATTATATTGGTTGTTTATTTACTCCCCCTGATCAGCCCTTCCAAATAACTTAATGCTAACTTAATATTATAAATGCGAAAATGAGTTTCTTTGTCTATTACGCTTGCGCTCTAAAACGGCTGTACAGATTTGCATGAGGCACATGGGTAGACCTGGATTAGGACATAGGATACTTTTTACCCCGATATTCCAACAGGATCGTGACTTATGCGGGTGAAACCGCGGGGCGCAGCTAGTAAAGTTATGTATTTATCAATGGCCTATCCCTTCTCCTAAGCCCTCTAACAAAGCGATATCAATACGCTTTCGCTATTTAACTGACTTTACACACTCAATGACACATAATTTATTTATTAGCACCGCGGGCGACTATAATCTGCGCGCGCTTCCGCTGTGCCACCTGCGCCTGCGCAGCGAAAGTTGTGTATTTGTCAACAAGACGCGATAACACAGAGTAGATATGTACAGAAGGCTAGGTGGAGAAGTTGCTGTCAGATTACGGATATGGGAGTTGAATGAGATAAAACTATGGCGTGTAATTTGCGGATGCAGTGGTATACAAAGTCAAACGTAGTGTAGGATGCCCTCAGGCTAGATAGTGGGTGATCTTCGCAGTGTATCCGTCTGTTAATGAATGGATAGGAGTGGCTAAGTATTCAATTCAGTGCCGTATTATTCGTCAGGCTAGTGCATGACCCATCAGCTGTAGACATCAGTTTACTTTATGTTTACATTCTAAATCATCATACCATTTTAAACGTAACATAAGATCACGCTGATAATATCTGAAGGGTTAGTCAGAGATGTACTTGTACATATAGTAGGTACCGTACCGAATACAGTTTTATTTTAATTAATAAACAAGCTACAATGTTATAATGACGCTTTTCAATGAACATTCCTTATCTATTAATTTTCCATACAAAAAACAAATGAAAGCTAGCTTCCGCATCGCTCTGTAGTCTATGTGGATGATGTTAAAATAACTACCTGTCACTTTTATTTACTTGGTGGTATTCGAATTTGTGTGAAAAAAAACATTACAAAACATAACTTTAATTTCGGAAGTCGAAAATTCTAAATTCTAAACCAAAGACACCGGCTTCCGAAATTAAAGTTAAGTATTTCACTTTGTAGTGTTTTTTTTTGAAATAGGATGTAATTTTTTTGGAATTCGGATGTTTTTTTGCCAATGTCAAGTTAGACTTCTGTATCTAACGTATTCTGCGGAACAAGCCAGTGTAACAATTTATGAACATTAAAGGGTGAATTATATCTTGTTATTTTACTCTTGTGAGTTCTAGTCGCGTCTGGTTTTTTTATTTTAGTATTCCATGATGGTCTTAGGCTGTTATGCATTTTAAAGAGCGGATGCGACACGTTCCTAGCTTTCCCACGACGTTATTGTGTATTAAATATTGCTATTAGAACGCCTTGGAATCTATGGTAATAAATCGGTGGGTGAAAACAGGACTTGAGATTTCTTTTTATTATGATTATAATAAATGATAGAATATTATGTATACTGGTATAATATCGTTATCGATACACATCGATAACGATATTATACCAGTATACATAATATTCTATCATGATATCTTTGCTTATAAATTATGACAAACACACGTTTGTCATAATTTATAAGCAAAGATATTATGGATATGTCCAGATAGACAGTCAAACCTGTGAACTCGTCGAAAAAATAGCGGCCAACTTTTGCCGCCAAAGGCACGCACACTAGAAAAGCACAATGACGTGACACGATTGTAGTTTGTTTAGTTCTTTTGCAGCGCGACCCTGTATCTAGCTAGATATAAATAATTAAAGTTAAAGTAAGTCTAATATTTTTATTTGATACAGAATCAAAAATAAATATATTAGATGTTTTTTTGGGGGTCAACGACCGCTGGCAGTGTTCTTATTTCTTTTGTTTTATCGTGTTTAGCTAACGATACCAATCACATCTTCGAGGTTTCGCTAGCTAATTTGATTTGGCCTCGTCTAACTTTCATATTATTGATTCCATCTTATTTATAACTCTTATTCTCTTGTTACAGGTAAATAACTACACAGCCGCACTACTGACAAGTCAGGTAAACCCAACATGGACCCCGGCGTTAGAACATCAATTTCTCTCCGTTTATGTACGTTTGAAAACGAGAAAAACCTATTTTCCTTCGCCACGACAAGACGGATCATCAATTAACGCTTTCTTTGGCTAGTTAGAAAACCGTAATAGAAAATCTTATTGCGCATTATGGCTATTTTAACCGACTTCTTGAAAAAGGAGGAGGTTCTCAATTCGTCTGTTTTTTTTTGTATTTTTGTTACGCGATTACGCCGCCAATTATGAATCGATTTTGATGATTCTTTGTTTGTTAGGCCATGCTTCCGAGGTGGTCCCATATAAATTTTATTAACTTTACTTGCGTAGTTTTTGAGTTAGCTTCAATATTATGTATTTTTCCCAGTTGTTTATCTAGACGATATCATTATTTTTCTCCTTCACTGTTATTTACATAGCAGGTAGTGGTATTCGAATTTGTGTGGGGTAGGTACCACAACTAAAAAGTGGAAAATACAAAAAAAATAAAACGATTTCCAAAAAAAACACAAAAAAAGTGAAAAATTACTTTTTTAATTTTGAATTCAATGGGAAAGAATTTTATTGCAATGTATGGGCGTTTAGATATCCTCAGTGTTAATGAGTATCAAAACAAGGATGTTTTGTCGCTTATTTGAGGTCTTAAACCACTCACAGAAGAGGTTAAGCAACCATATTTTACGGAACCGCAACCTGAACTCAGCCATATAAATCAATGGCGACGTAAAGACCCGGATAGGAATTCTATTTGGGACTAATTCAGGACCAGAGGCCCTAGACAAAGTGACATTCTATCAGCGATAACGATGATGGAAAAGGCAAAAATGTATAGGACTGACATACGCTATCGAAAAGCTTATGTCAATCCTGTTGAAAGTCGTTGTAGAAATACGAAACGCTTTGTAAGCGATTGTCACTTGTCTAGGCCCTCAGATCGCAATAAAACGAGTAATTAACGTACTAATTATGACTATCAGAACCACACAATAACCATAAAATGAACGACTGACAATAAACCACTCGACTATATTTTCTCTTTACTATAATCATTGAAGGCGATACTTTCAAGTAAATAACGGACGGACTGAACATAACAGATAAGAAGCACGAAATAGATATGTACAGAAACTTGGCTCCATGCAACAAGCGAAAATAATGCAGGAAGAAAAATTGTTTAGCATAATCAGCCTATTATGTTCCCACTGCTGGGACACAGGCCTCCTCTCGGTGAAAGGAAGCGGGCCGTAATCCACCACGCGGGCCCAGTGCAGGTTGGTAGATGTCACATGTCTTCGAATGTTTGGTTCTAGAACATGCTGTTCCTCACGATGTTTCCTTCTAACCTAGTATTCAACAAATAATAATGGTAAGAATAAAAAGAGAAAAAAAAAACGTTCAAAAGAAACTGACGCACGCACACAGACGCACAACGATCGAAAACAAATGCGGGTCGCAAGTGCGCTTGCCCTCGCTGTAAGTGTCCAAAATTAAAAGTCATTTCTTCAAACTCGGCTCACAATCAGCACTATTTGAACGTCAAAATTACATAAGGCAGCCCCCCAAAACGCCCGCCTTTCACCACTTCCTAGTGCTTTAGCTGAGAAGGAAAAGTTGCGCATCAGACCTCCCCCAATAGGTGCTCACGCGCGTCTATGCTTGCGTGTGTTGTTTGGAGCTGATCTTCTGTCTGTCTACATATACTGTACTAGCAGGCTGGTAGCTAATAATGATAATGATACCTTTTCTCTTTGCTTATGCCATGAACTATTGATTGGTGTGACACTCAACTGTAGTCTAAGAGGTAATTGTGGTCGTTTTCACTAAGTAATCTTTGTTTATGAGGCTTTCACGTCGTTTGTGGAAATTAAAAGGTAATAAAAGGCCATAATGACACACGAGAGGTTATATGCAGTAAATTATAATTAACGTTCACAGTAGCTAATAGGCTAACTGTGATTGGCAGATTTTACTACGGACCGAACTTCGGCTAGCTGACGCCATGGCAAATAAATTAATTTAATGTATTTCGTAATGTTAATTACTCCCTATACTATTGTACAGAATCAAGTACTTCTAACTAAACAGACAGCTGTGCTGCTGGGAAGTTTGTTGCGCCACTACTTCTTCCCAGCTAAAGCACTAGGAAGTGGTGAAGAGTGGGCGTTTTGGGGGACTGTCTTATGTAATTTTGAAGTTCAAAAACTGTTGATTCTCAGCCGCGTTTGAATATGTGAAATTTTGTTGGTCGGTTAAGCCCGGCATTGAATCAGAAGCCTACTGTCATACGTAATTATTACCTATCTACGTATTACAAACAGAGCCTACCCGCTGACCTTGAGACAATGTCAGGTTACAGCCTTCATTTCGAGGTCACCTCAAGTTCACCGATTTTCAAGAAGGTCAGCTGTTTGAGTAGGGAAGCCGTTACTTAGGAGCACGGGATCGATGTAATTCCCGCCTATTACATGGGACTTAAACATAACTGGCGAAATGTGGGTGTACTAATAGGTAGGTACACCTCTGCTGAACCTTTCGGGGATTACAGGCGTGATATAATGTTATACAAAGAATAATATCTAATCGCCTTCAGTTCTTCGATTGCGATGATTTCTCACAGCTTTTATTGCCAAATCATCGCGTTCCCAGCCTCTGGACGCCGAATTACATGTTGCAAGAGATCTCTTGATAGCTTCTCGATTTTCGATCAATTGCCAGCAATTCCGCGGTTCACACTTATCTTTGGGATTACTAAGATTAAATAACAGATGCGTCATGTTGTGCACTCGTAAGATCAATGTACCTAATTGTATTTATTAAGCTGGTATTTTATTTGGAAGTGTTGCCTCCATAAAGTTTTTTTTTCTGAAACTACAAAATTACTGATATTTTAGAAATAAAATCTGTGTGTGGAGAAAAAATAAGTGAAAAAAGTCGGCAAATTAAGTGCTGTGTGATTTTAGTTTAGTTTATGGTTTAGTTTTTTTATACGCTGTTGATAGTGTTTGCTTTATAAAATAGACAATCTGAACACGCCATCTAAAAACAATGATATTCCCTCAATAGATATTCTTGTTAAAACAAGATTTAGATTGAACACAAATCACCTCAATTATTATATCAATAAGATAAATCAACAATTATTAGAATATATGAATCTCCCATCCGTCCATTGGTCTTTGACGACAGACTGACGCGATCAACACAACATTTTCTGCCAAATCATTGTTTTTAACTTCTGTAAAAGTAAAAGTGTATAAAATTAGCGAACGAAGCCATTTGCTGTGAGTAAAAGCACCAGTTACTTGCCAACTGTTCTTTTATTACATGTCATGTGCAGTTATTTTACTCTCAATGATGTGTGTGTATATTGTGGTCTAATAATCTTGGGTTTGATCCCCTGGTAAAGCGTCTCTTTCAGCCCCATCGGCCATCTGTTCTGCGATCAATGTGCCCTGCCCACTGCCACTTAAGTTTGGCCATACTTCGGGCTATGTCAATTACCTTGGTTCTCCTACGGATCTCTTCATTTCTGATTCGATCACACAGGGAAACTCCGAGCTATCCCTCTCCATTGCCCTTTGGGTGACTTTCAGCCCTATGAGGTATACTACTAGGTTTTAGTACGTAGGGCATAGGGCACACGTATTTCATAGATAGGGCGACGTATTCTCCTTCATAGCTACTATAATGTTTATTCTAATGATCTAACTAATGGCTTCCGCCTTGAATTCTTTTCATTACAAAGCAAACAATCTTGCATTAGTAATTAAGAATCAGATTGAGAAGTACCTACTTACTCGTCACAAGTACATAGTGCCACAATGGACTAGTTGACGTCTTCCGACTGCCCAAGGTTGCCCATGGAGGTTGATCGCTATCTGAGGACATAAAGCCATGGTATGCTAACAATCACTTTCTATAATATCCTTGTTTTCATTGAATTTGAACTGGTTTTCAAATATACTGTTCCTTAGTGATATGTAATAAATATACTTACATTTATAAATATTACTAGCTGAAGCACGTTAAGCAGTTGGTCCCGGCTGTCATTTGTAGATCTTTGACAGATCTTACGGGTCGTCAGAAACCTGAAAAAGTCTGACAACCAATCTTACCAAGGAGTATCGTGCTACCCAGTATCTGGGTTGTGGAGGTCAGATAGGCAGTCGCTCCATGTAAAATACTGGTATTCAGCTGCATCCGGTTAGACTGGAAGTCGCAACATAGTTGGGAAAAGGCTAGGCAGATGATGACTAGCTGCGCCCCGCGGTTTTACCTGCATAAGTCTCGATCCCGTGGGAATATCGGGATAAAAATCCTATGTCCTATTCCAGGTCATGGTCTACCCCTATGCCAAATTTCATCTAAATCCGTTCAGCCGTTTTAGCGTGATAGCGTAACAAACAAATAAAGAAACAACCTCTGTTTCGCATTCATAATATTAGTTAGGAATACCATTTTCTTACTTTAATTAATTAATTTTATGCTTCAAAACTGCCACCGTTACGAAGAGAAATATTGCCAGTGTAACAATTTATTTCAGTTCCCGATACCATCAGTTTTGTAACGATAACTAACCGGTTATTGTGCTAATTACCCGCCAGCCGCTGTGATTGATGAGCGCCTTATTGAAACTTACTTCAATTGAAAGTTTTCCAGCTAATACAGATTAGGAATCAACTAAGAATTACATTAATGTGAATGTCTCGTGATCCAGTGGTCGCAAGCTGTACTGCTGAGCATGAGGTCCTGGGATCGATTACCGGGTCCGGCATTGTTATTGGGCTCAGTAGCAGCCCGGAATCTGGATTTGTGCCCGGTCGATTGGCTCGCCCCCAATTACATGGGACTTAAACATAACTGGCGAAATCAAGGTGTACCATAGATGTAAAATTAATGTGATTTAGTCATTTAAGCTTATAAAGAGATATCTACTTTTATAAATACACTACGCGAATATAGTTTCACTTATAAAGGATTTTTAAAGAACAAAACAAATACTAACAGAAAGGTTGGATGAATATCTAAACTCGTCAAGGTAGTTTTTGGTGCAATAGTGCACTTCTTAACAAACCTAAATCACTATGAAACAAGATGAAGCTACTATAGTTGTCTTCTTGAAGCATTTCATCGCTTTCAACCTTTCCAATGACGGAAGCCTTCTTCCGAATTAAAAAGAACAACAATTCAATACGTCTGGCCAACAGTCAAAGATCTCTTCAACTACCCACATTAGTTAGCGTTATCTCGACAACTAAACGTGATCCCAATCGATAATCTCAGAGATATATTTCTCAGATAATTGGGCCCCGTCGAAAGTCGATTAGAAAATAAGAGTAAGTACCCGCTCATCAACGGAAGCCTGTTTGAGATCGAAAGTGGCGTATGTGCAAGCGCATTTTTATGTCATTTTCACATACGAGGTTGTTCACCGCGAGGAAAAGTGGGGAAAACGGGGAAATATGCGGTTTGACCGGTTATTGCGTACATTGGCTGGTTTATGGCGCTGCTGGAGAAAAAGTTGTGATTTTTATCGCGTTGGCTTTTGGCTGCGGTTTTATGTACCTGTTTGTTTATGTAAGATTTGTTGTGACGAGAAAGTCGTAAAGTGAGGAAACTTAGGTTTCTTGGGTAATAATAAAAAGAAAGGTGGTTAGGTATTTTGTATGTATTTTGACTCGTACTTGAAATACTCACACACACAAAACCCATACATACATTGTTACCATCGTAAACGTCGCACAGGATGTTGGAAATTGGCACAAGAAAAAGGAGGCCTATGCTCAGCGGTGGGTGAAGTTGGACAGTAGATGAAGACTTGAATTCATGAACGATGAACGGCAGAAAAAGCTTTCCAACACTTGCTAATAATAAATAATGCTTATTTGCTTATATGCTCTCAAAACGGTGCAGGAAAACGTCGTGAGGAAACCGGCATGTCCTAGAACCAAAAATTCGAAGACATGTGACATCTACCAACCCGCACTGGGCCTGCGTGGTGGATTACGGCCCACTCCCTCTCACAGAGAGGAGGCCTGTGTCCCAGCAGTGGGAACATTACAGGCTGATTATGTTTATCCTTATTTGCCAAATAGAGTGATTTAGTCTTTCTAAATCTAGGTTTACGTTCATTAAATAAGAAGCAAAGACTTTGCTTATAAACTCCACACTAGGACGAGCCTGTCTCGTGGAGTCCTTGAGTGGGATTGCCATATGAAAATATGCTCTGTCAGTTCAACTTATTATTGTAATTATGATTCAAAAATTCTGTAATTTAACAAAGTTTATGTAATTTAGGCAACTTAGACTAAATCGTGTGTGTTTTTATTATTAACTAGCTGATGCCCGCGGCTTCGCCTGCGTGGATGTCGGTTATTATATACTAAAACCTTACTCGAGAACCACTCTATCCATTGGTGAAAACAGCATGAAAATCGGTGTAGTAGTTTTTGAATTATTCGCGAACAGACAGAGAGATGTGGCGGAGGACTTTGGTTTATTATAATAATACTTATGTAGTGATTTCAACTGTTCTATTATCTCAAAGCAAATTCATCAGTAGATGCTTCCAATACAATGATCCTTCCTCTGCAATAGAGTCTTAAAAATACCCTCAGGGGCAAAGAACACAAAGACATATCTACACTACACACCTAGACATACATACAATAAGTAACCACACTTTAAAAACAAAAAGCCATGCCTCAACTTGTCCATGGTCTCCGTAATTACGCGTAAAAACACACAAGTGTTACGTGCCTCGAATATTTCGCTCTTTTATCTCGTTTTGACGCGACAGCTGCGTACGCGCACAGCACGCGATCGTAATGATGCGCCTGAGTTTCGACAGCGATATTTTGTAACGTGTTGATGAGATGGGAATGGGAATTGTGGAGAAGTTTATTGGCTCGATATCTTAATAGCTCACATTTAAAAAGAGAGTATTTTGTAATTGACTCCTAAAATCGTTGGATGAAATACAGATACAGTCAACCAGTTCAGTTAAAGAAAGATGAAGCACATCTGTTGTAACAATTTGTCACTGACCACGTCTTTATGTCTTAGCATTATGTAGGCTTTTCATAGTGAAAGTGTTGGTACCTATGTGCGGTTAACTGTACCTGTAGAAGAGGCTGTTCGGAATTATGATTACTTTAATATTTCTAGTATTTGCGTCCCGCGGTTTCACCCGCGTAAGTCTTGATCCCGTGGGAATATCGGGGTAAGAAGTATTCCAGGTCATGGTCTACCCCTGTGCCAAATTTCATCTATATCCGTTCAGCCGTTTAAGCGTGAAAGCGTAACAAACAAACTGACTTTCGCATTTATAATTATTTAAGAATTCTGCTTTGACAGTGTCATTGTCAGTAAAGTCTGCAGGAAAAGCTTGCAAGGTTTGCTAGGATTAATTAAAAAGCTCGACAAGTTTTCATAAGGCTGTCGAGAACATTATCCACAATCTTCAGTTGATTTAAGAGTATTATACCCATCATTATCCTTGACTAAAGAGAATGTGGATCCATAACCCGCAATAAACATTCAAACTCCAATCCATCATGAAAACACCCATCCAATAAATCCAAAAATCATCCAACAACTTCCACAAATCAGTTATGAATATCAATATTACTCAAACCTAACACATAATCTTTGAATACCTCATACGAGTCCCATTAATTCGCTAACACTCGAATAGAGAAGTTATTAGCTCTATTCCTGCTCACCTCGTCCCGGAAGCGGCGTGAATATGTGATAAATCTCGTGCCGTCATCGCTGGGAAGGTAACGGGACGCCCTACGTGGTTATTAGAAGGGCTAATACTGATTTATGGCTTGTTCACGCCTGTTTTCCTAGGTGGACATGGTTTTAAGCGATAGGGAATTTGCGAGATTGTCGGATAGAGTCGTGTCTTATATAGTGCGGACAGAGCTATTGATTTTGTCGAGTGTCAATCGTTAGTATAACTGTGTACTAACAATTGGGCTGTCTGTCAGGTCGGACAATAGTTTCTCCAGAGTATTTTACGCTGGTAAATCGATTTGGCGTCTTGTTACCATTATATTAATCAATCAATCTGCCTAGCCTTTCCCAACTATCTTGGGGTCGGCTTCCAGTCTAACCGGATGCAGCTGCATACCAGTATTTTACATGGAGCGACTGCCTATCTGACCTCCACAACCCAGTAACTGGATAATACGATACCTCTTGGTAAGATGGGTCGTCAGACTTTCGGGCTTCTGACGACCCGTAACGACTGTCAAAGAATCACGAATGACAGCCGGGACCAACTGATTAACGTGCTTTCCGAGGCACGGAGGAGTCTCGGTATGTAAAGATAGTCACCCATCTACGGACCAACCCCGGCAAGCGTAGCTTAACCTGATGGATCGACCCGTGCGGCTGTTATTACTTAGCCACGAGCTCCACCGATGTCATAATTATATTAATGCTGGTGTCTATTTCGTGTTCGTTATTGTCTATGATGTCGTATCTTGATATGAGATAATTAGATGCATTGAATTTAAAGAGGTTATCATCATTGGCATTAGCAGCCTTGTTCTACCGAATGCTGAGTCTAGGCAATAGTTATTTATTATAAGGTTTTACACCGTCATCTACCCATTCAGAATCAGGTGATTCTGAATTCTCCACTTGACTCATCTTGAAACGAATTTCATCAACACTGTAATTAATGTGTACAGTTTCCGATCTCGCATGCTCAGACCAATTACGTACCTCCATATTTAATGAGTACCATTACGACGCAGCGTACGGGGCTGGGCTGCGGTCAAATTTGACAAAATTGCCCAAGCCGTCGTCGCGTGCAAGGATTTTGTAATGTCCAAATTATTTTTGTGGATAATTGAATTTTTGTTGTAACTTGTACCTGATTGGTTCATTATGATTATGTCCTGTGTTGGGATCCAATCATCATAAATTTTAATGTAACAACTCCTTGTAAAATTGTGGACAATGTTGATGAATGCAATCTAAAGATCTTGTTAAGTCGACAATATTTCTCTGGATCATGAGTTTATTTCCATCTTGCATATGTTAGTCCTTATAGTACCTTTTGTACTGAAGGAATGAGTTGCAAAGTAGTTCAACCAAGACTACACAGAGATCGCTCTCGCTCATCGACAAAAATATCCTGAATGTAAAAAGCTACCAATAACAACCGCTTTCAATTAAAACAGTTTCCTAGAAGCACTAAACGAATGTATTAACTGCTATTTAACTTGAAGCACCGAGACATAAACACCCATTTTTGTAAATAATTACGTAGTGTACAAGTTCTTTACCTCAGTGTTCATGGAAAACGGAATTATTTGCACGCACAGATTGTCATTTCACTTACAAACTATCAGTCTTGCCAGCGGCTACTTTAGTTTCCGAGATTTCTTGAACTGGCCTTTTTTTAGACTTCATTACTAGTTCTATCGACGAAGACTCCCTTTCGTGCCATGCTTCCCTCATCCACCTCCTGGTTCTTCTTGCTTGTGTTTGTAGTCTAATGTAGGTAGGTCCTTTCCAATTTATTTGGATTAACGCCAAACGTCAGACATCTCTTTCAGCCGTCATCTCAGTATACACTCCTTTTCTACGGTTTTCTAGCCTTATTAACCTACCAAACTGCTAACAAAGATCCACCTAGATTCTATTAATGCTGAAGATTTGATGCTGCTTCTTTCTTTCTGCTTTCTGCTCACCTATAACCAAAGTACCCGTCAAAGAATACAACTGTCCTTTCACCGAAGTCCTAGCGGCCTAAACCGGACACATTAGCAATTCCTCTAAAAGCAGTTCATTACCTGAATCCCAGCTGTCATTAGCAAGACCTCTAATTCGACATAAAAGCAATTCATAATAAGAATTACACGCAGATCATATTATGTATTGTCAGTATGTGATGTTTTACGATGATTCGTAATGTTTTCATATTATGATTCTGCTTAAGTGACCGTTTAAAGTCCCCTGAATAGAATGTCGGGTTCTCCACAGATCCTTTATAGGAGTGATCCTGCAGGTGACTACAGGTCGGTGGTTTATTAGTTTACATGACACGGGATGCAAACATGCCTGAGCTTCAGCCGCACTATGCGTTCGCGCATCCACATTGCATGACAATGCGACGCGTTTGTTGACCTGCGCGCGCGCCGCATCGCAATACGTGCGTGCGGTAGCTGAGTGATTTGCATCATTGTTGATGGGAATTGTTCGATAACGTTATTATTACTATTTTTTTAAACTTTGATTTTGTTTTCGAATAACGAAAATCTAGTACTTAATGTTTTGATCGCCTTTATTTTTGTTTAGCGCTGATTGAGTTTTGTAGGTCTTTGCGTTATTGCTACTTCTTTGATCATCTCTCTTTTTAATTTGAGATTCTCAAACCAGCAGCCTTTTGGATTATATTCGTTATCATTGGAGTTCTCCCAGGAGATGACAGAAATAATAAAAATAAGATATAGGTTATATCTTATTTTAATCTATATTTTATTTCTATTATTTCTGTAACTTATGTATCACTCCCAACTAAACCATTTGTTTCACACTGTATTTGTTTTTTAAGTTTGCGTATGAAAGTACAAACAAGTGACATACATTGTGAATGTTTATTGTCTTCAAATATGGATATATCATGGTAATTACTACAACTAAGGAAACGAAATTAAAGGAAGGAAACCAAAGTCTGTTGCCATATTTAAATATTATTCATATTCTTATCTCTACCGCTAATATTATGTTATTATTCTTTTCCTTGTAGTTTTTGATCGTACAACAGTTTTATTTAACTCTCAGTTTCGTGAGATATATTTTATAATTTTATGGTGATGCTGCACTTAATAAGTCAATATAGTTAATCCGGATTCAACGAAATATCTTATAAACCGCAATTTTATTTTGCGCCAAAGTTCAATAATATATCAAACAAAAATTATTTCGATAATTTGTCCTGTACGAAATGCATCTTCGGAGGATTTTCAAGCCAGCCATGCATCATAAAACCGTTAAAGATATTAAAAGGAAAAGTATATTTTAAGTGACCATTCGTAATTCAATATTCAAATGTCGGATTAGAACAGCTTGACCCGAGCGTGTTCGGGTCACATCGGATTACCTCGCCAAGGTCGGGTCGATGTCAACGCTTTGATCACGAATAAATTCCATTCATTGATGCGTCATCATTGTGTGAGGGTTAGCGGATGCAATCAAATTTTAAATTATTTTCTTTGTTTTATTCGGGGAAAAGCTAAAGTTTTATCCTTCTTTTTGCTTGTGTTCATTGAGAAGACTGCCTACAGAGTAGGAAGCTGTCACACTAGGTGGAGAGATGATATTTGCATGATGGTTGGCAATGTATGGATGACAGTTAACGAGGGTTCAGCTCATTGACTTGTAAGTGCTAAATGTTTTTGATAAATTAAAAGATGAAATCTGGCAACCCTAACACCACATAACAATAATTCGAGTCGTTTTTCAAACACATTGTTAAAAGGTTTAAAAGATTCGATGGTTGAATTTGAATTAGGAACGCCGGTTGGGTACGAGAAGGTCATGTGGGAGTGTTTGAGACTTTAAAAATAGAATGAATAGGCTGAATATTATGGAGAAAGTTTTTATGAGTTTTTTTTTTTATCTTCTGGCTGGTTTTCCCTTGGGAGATGAGAGACAATATAAAATAATAATTCAATGCTATTAAACTAATAATAGCACCTAAAAGCCTTGACATTCACTTATTAATAAAGTAAAATAAAAATGAGAATCTGAAAAATAAAATGTTATTGCGTATATTCGAAGAAGATTATCCAGTTTTTACTCTATTAGGCGGATACAAAATGTGAATACAGACAGACAATACACATAAACATTAAAGTATAATTTTATACGAACAGCCTTCGTTTAAAAAAATACATTTCTATATGAACCTTATTCACTCGAAAAGTCAATAAATAATCCGAGATTTTCTCTTTATTTCAACATTTAAAGTCCACAGTTAATTATGAAACCCAAAAAATAATAATATTTTTTTCTAGCAAAAGACAGAGATTTGGGCAGTTCTCAAGACAGGTTGTCATATTGCCTAAGGGTCAATTTCACCAATGAAACTGAACGCGATCAGCTCATGTCATCTGATCCGCATCTCAACCGCATTCAACAGCTGTCAGTGTCAATATTCCCTAAGAATTATGACAGTTACAGGTCTTGAACGCGGTTTAGAAGTGCTGATGATCGCGTTCACTTTCATTGGTGAAATTGGCCCTAAATCTCTGATTTTTAATCTAGAATTATTAAGGAAACTAACTATGTGAAGGAAATTAAAAGTAATTTTTCACACAGGCAAGTCATTTCATATCTGTCACACGGTACGATGCCAATCTCTGCTGTCATTACCTATCTGCAAACATAACCAAACAGTTTATTAACGCTTTAACTTAACAGTAATAGGGGTGAAAATCCCTTGATAGATCTTAAACGTAATTTTGTTTTGGTTAATGATTGAATGAAACCAAATTATCCTTACTACTTTGTTTTAATGAATTTCATCATTTATTCCGTTCCATAATAAGAATGGGGAATTATCCAATTTATATCTTGCATATTTTTATTATAATTATAACTGGAATTCCTTTGGATGTTGGTATAATTATTGTCATGTTTTTTACACAGTGATGAGTTTTATTAACATTTTGCGTGCGTTTTTCACTACAGAGAATGGTGAAATGACTTCGAAATGGAATTAAAAATTAATAACTACGGATACTGTCACGTTTTTTTTAAATTTGTATTATTTATTTAAGTGCGACCCCCATAGAAGATATTGCAATTTTTATGTAGCCTGAATAAATAAATTTAAAAAAAAACAGACTCCTTTGTGTATCAATGCTAATAGAATTCATGCGGATTAAAAAATCGTTATAATTTGTTTTACGATGAAAAATGTAAATGATATTACACACATTCGTCGCCTAAGCTTGTGCGTAATAAAACTATTTTTATCATAGCACTAGAAACTCCATCGGTATGACTAAGGCCATAGACTATACACAGTCCTTATGAAGGCGTATCAAAGACCTCTGTGGCAATTAAATGTTAATCCTAGTAACTATGATGTAGATTGGCAACTGTGACGCGACAAAAAGTTGCCGATGAAAAGATTGCGGTCGATATTCTGGTGATTTTGTAAATGCCGATTTCACCTGTTCAATTGAACGCGTTCAAGAGCTGTCAGTGTCAAAATTGTTATGGAATATTGACAAAATCAGCTCTTGAACGCGTTTTAGAAACGTTGATCGTGTTCAGTTTCATTGGTGAAATCCGCCCACGAAACTCCAGCTAGAATTATTTTTGCACATTGCTGCGACTTGCTGGCATCAAAACAAACTGATATAATCTGAAAACTGATCAGAAAACTGATGGTCTAACTGCTTTACCCTTCATAATAGATTCACTAAAGTACTTGTTCTTCTGTTTGGCTATCTAAATCCTGGCTTTTGCCAAAGAACGCTATGGTTTGCTTAACATTATGATTTACCAGGTTCACACAAGATTCAACTTTGCTAGTCGTGGTTCTTTATTAGTCTCAGCAACAATAATAACAACAAATTAAACTGCTGGTAATAAAAAGATCTGTTATAAATCTCCCTGCTGCTCTCCCAGGGACTAAGCGGCAAAGTCCCACAAACAATGAGGCACGTCATGTTCTAGCGTATCTTTTTGCCTGCACGTCACGGAACTGATGGACGCTGCTGAAGATGCCAAACTCGTAGCCAAATTCTAGGCTGACTATCGGCGCACCCAATCACAAATTGCTTAGCATGAGCCTCTGTTATGCCGAAAATACTGCAGCATTAATTTTGAAATATATATATGTTAAAGTTGAGGATTGATGCTAGGTCTTATGTGAGGCGAAAACACGATTACATAAAATTTTCTCTATAGAAAAAAAATCCAAAGTTACCTCTGTACAGAATTATAAACCGCTGGTATTCAAAAAATACTTCAAATTAGATCATGAAACTTTGCATGATAACTGAACTAACTATAAAGCAGGTCTTATGTGAGTCATTTTTTTTTTAAATTACCATAATTTTCAACTTAAAAAGCAATTACCTAAACTTTTCGACGCTTTAGAGCCGCTAGCGCCCCACTTCGTCTCGTCCTCACTCAGGTCGCGAGTAGTATGGTGCGAGCGGGATAAAATCTGAGGTAGGGTGCGCCCTTAAGAAGCGGGCAACAAATAAGTTGCCTGCACATCGAGCCATAAGATACAAGCGACGCTTAGTTTGAATTTGGCGAATTTGGCTAAATTGTATTGTTACTTTTTGATTAATAAACTTTATTACTACTATTACATTGCTCGTCTGCTCCATAACGATGTGAAGCTAACTGAGTCAGGGTCATAGTACTACTCGGTGTATTCGCATCTTATTAACAGTGATGATAAAACTTATAATATTTTACTACTCGATTAAATGCCGTAGTTTGATGGTGGTCGTAAATGAACGAAACTGTTTTTAACGGATGCTTATGGTTTATAGTTATGGGACTAAGAGTTTATGGGTTATTAAGATTAATCCTTGGGCTAGTTTTATTGTTGGTGTAGATCTATGTAATAGATATGTCAACACTATCTCATGCACGTCAGCAGTGAGGGCGCTGTTACTAATGTCAACTGTCAGTTCACCACGCATGGCGGAAAGTGAGGCGGTAACTGCACAGGGGGCCTAAACCGGCCACATTAGCAATTGCTCTAAAAGCAGTTCATTTCCTGACTCCCAGCTGTCATTAGCAATAATTCCTCTAATTTGACATAAAAGCAATTCATAATATGTTGACCATTTTACGAATCTCCATAGAAAACTGTCAAACAGATGAATTATTTCGTAGTATGTATGAATTACATATCATAACAATTGTCAGTTTGTGACATTTTACGATGATTCATAATATTTTTATATTATGATTCTGCTAAAGTGACCGTTTTAAGCCCCCAGGAGGCATGGTGCGAGTGATGAGCCTAGTGATGTACTCAGCTTAAATACGAAATCAACAGGATTCTACAGTTGGATAGTCTAGTTTACTTTGTGAGTGGATTGGTCGTGTATATTTGGAGCAACTGCTGCGCCATTTGAATCTTTTTAAGCAGTATTATGTTTGGCAGTCTGTATATCTTCCAAAAACATTCGTTTGTATTTGCACGGTTTAAACTTACCACAAAGTACGTTACTTCGTGGACATAGTATATGGTTTCATACTTACTACATATCTTATCACATATAAAATACCCAATATTTCTCCACACAACATTAAATAGAGAAAATATCATCCATTCAGATCGCGACTCAATTCGTCACTCAGCCATTTAACATCTCGATTTCATTAGTAATCGATGATCGGCGCACGCGCACCCGACCGCGTCGAATATCGCTCTCTCTATTGTCTCAGTTTATCGCGAGACTCTGTATCTCTTGTGTTTAATGACAACGCTGTTTTATGTGTTAGCTTTTACTTTCATTGATACCATCAATGTTGTAAGGAGAAACAGTTTTGGTCCTGTTATTGTTTCATTGTTAGGCCTGGAATTTACAGCAAATCATAATCAGCCTATAATGTTATAATAAATGCATAATCAGCCTATATAAAACAATACTTAGACCTGCTGTCTTGTATGGATCAGAATGTTGGGCCACAAAAGGGATGGATGAAAGGCAATTGCATGCAGCTGCGATGAGAATGTTAAGAGGGATGTGTGGTGTTACACGAATGGATAGAATAAGAAATGAGTATATAAGAGGAAGTCTGAAAGTGGCACCGGTGACTGAAAAATTGTGCGGAAATCGGTATGGGCACGTGATGCGAAGGAATGAGGAACATGTCGTGAGGAAAGTTTTGGGCATGAATGTCGATGGCTATAAGAGTAGGGGAAGACCAAAGAAACGATGGATGGACTGTGTGAAAGATGATATGGCTAGAAAGGGGGTGACTACCGAGATGACGGCTAATAGAGAAGTATAGAAGAAAGGGACATGTTGCGCCGACCCCAAATAAATTGGGATAAGAGCAGGAGAATGAATATTCCAACTGCTGGGACGCAGGCCTTCTCTCTGTGAGAGGGAGTGGGTCATAATCTACACGCGGGCCCAGTGCGGGTTGGTAGATGTCACTAATGTCTTCGGATTTTTGGTTCTAGGAAGATGTTGTCCTTCACCGTATTGAGAGTAGTACGCAGTGCAAAGCTTTGCGTATGCCTTCAATATAAGCTTTTCGGTAGCTTATGTCAGTTCCATAGCATTTTTTAATTCTTCATCATTGTCATCGCTGGTAGAATATCCCTTTTGTCTAGGCCCTCTGGTCACTTGTTTTCTATGCTTATTTATATGAAGACTAATATTATAAATGCGAAAGTGAGTTTGTTTGTTGTTTGTTACGCTTTCACGCTAAAACGGCTGAACGGATTTGGATGAAATTTGGCACATGGGTAGACCATGACCTGGAATAGGACAAAGGATAATTTTTATCCCGATATTCCCACGGAATCGAGACTTACACGGGTGAAACCGCGCAGCTAGTGAAGATATTAATCAAAAATGTTTTGATGTACAGAATCAGTTTAATTTGATCTTTCGGCAAACGCCCCTTTAAGATCTCCTAATTAATAGCGTTTAACTTCTTGACCAAGCTTTCTGGGTTTAAGTAACTTTAAGAAAATATACCTATCTTAACTTAAGTTCCATAATTCTCACAATATTTAACCCACTTCTCTCAACCATCAGTCACCTCACACTTGCGTAACCTAAAAGTGTCGCCCGCGCATAAACCGCACATCTTTATAGCGTATTGCGGAAACCACGGTAAAGCGGTGGTGACGTAACACCGATGCGCGCGCGCCGCTATTATTTTTGGCGCGGGGTCTTTGAACCCGCGTAGTGAAAGTCGCCGGAGGCGCCAAGCTGGCTACTATAGGACACCCCCGCCCTAAGGTATTTGGCACCTTTAAGTGATAATGAAGTTAGGGGGATGTCAAAATTAAAGGCTGTATTGTCTGACCCAGTTTTTCATCAGTAGGTCACGCGATATAAAGGTCAAATTATGAACTCTCAGACATATCATTATATTTTTACCAAGTAATACACAGATAAGGCTGTTGCTACATCGTTTTGAGGTAGGGGAAGCCTACCCCATTGGATGATTCTTCAAGCATTTCGTCTGGTCTATGGACACATATTTAAAACTAGTGTACAATATGGCGGCCGTATTGCTTTCTTTTTAAAATCTCATCCATTTAGCCCTTCGTCTTTGTGTACCTATTAATTAACTCTCACTATACAATCAACTAAGTATAGAAACACATACATTTCTTTTATTCTTTCATTCCCATCTAAAAGCTAAATTATCAACAACATCAAAAACAATCCATTGTTTTATTCTACCATTCTATTACCGGAAACCGATCACATTGTGCCTCTTTCAAAGCATTTCCCATACATATTACAAAATCGAAATGCCAGACTCGCAATCAAAAGTGTTAATTTTTAGTTACATTCATTTAATTGCGTAAATCCGCGTTTATCCGGAGATCTGTCGGAAACAATTGTGTTTGCGAATGTACTATTATTTTAGGAGGTTTCGTAATAATTATGATTATTATAAATTACGTAATCTAATGAGTTTTGGTATCTGTGTTAGAATCTGGTGGAATTATGAGTTTTTATTTTGGGTCATAGTGGTTAGATCTCATGTAACAACCAATTGGCGAAAAGATTACTCACGTAATATAATAATTGGTCTTCTTGAGTTGGTCCTCCCATCTGCAACAAGTATTTAAGGTCTGTCCTACTCTAGACGTTATCAGATCCTCCCCCAGATTTGGTCCTAGCATCCGCAGTGTTTCACACAGAATTCCGTTTCGAAATTTCGAAGGCAGCAAATCCATACAAAATCAAGGATCCATCACACATTGTACAGTAGTTCTCCTTTCGAAATTTTCTCCGATTAGAAATTCCGTAACGGAATTCCGTATGTATGTGGCCGGCCGTTTGTATGGATTTGCTGCCCCCGAAATTCCGAATCGATATTTCGAAACGGAATTCCGTATGTATAAGGCCGGCCTAAGAAGTCAGCTCCAGACTGTCGCGTTGATTTAATTTTAGCTCCACTAACGGGTTGAACTCAATTTCTAAATTCAGACCTCCAAGTCGATCAGAATCTCATATGTATGAGTTGTAAGAAGTCTTAATTTATCCTTAATTGTAACTATCACAATCGTGTTATCAATATGTATGTATGAGCCAGCTCCTGATGCCTTAAGAGTTAAGAAGCTCAGTAAGAGGAACTCCGTTACTAATGCCACTCGTTTTCTTCGTAACTGCGAGGTCTACAGTTAATTTCCCACAAACTGGTCCCTAACCTCTTTGGTGCATCAGGTGTGCTAATACCACGTTCTCAGAGCAGGGCGGAAGGCACGCGTGACCCGACATTTAGCGGCTCGGGATGCGCCTGCGCAGTGACGTAACATTTTAGTTTTCTACCCGCATCTCTCGCCGTAATATTTGCTAAGAGAACAGATTTATAGTCTTGCCTGTCGAGTTTTTGATTTAGGATTTTCTTGTGGTTACGTCTCGTTATTTATTGGTGGGAACCTGGGAACTGGTTTGAATTTTTCTTGACAGTTTATGAGAAAGGTTTAGGATGGGAGGAAATAAATCTAGGGTCTGTCTCTGTTTGAGGTATATCCTATCCCATACTATAAAATTAAATGAGCAATATTTGTAGCAACAATTATATAAATATTTATACCTATATATATTTGTAATCACGTTCTCGAAAACGGCTCTAACGATTTCGATGAGGGTTTACGGGTGCAATAATTCGATCTACCCCTGGGTAGACCGAATTATATCTCATATCTAGGAAAATTCGTTTTGTCTATTTTAACAGCCTCGGGAATGTGATAGAACGTTGGTATACCTAGATGATAGGTTTATCTATTGTCACCCGAGCCCGGCCTAAAACGGCCACATTAGCAATTCCTCTAAAAGCAATTCATTTCCTGAATTTCCAGCTGTCATTAGCAATTCCTCTAATT